>OY744476.1:32061322-33261322 GCA_963556175.1 Tipula confusa
AATTTTTGAAATACAACGACTAAATTTTGTATATAAGCATGAAAAATTAAATTTAATTCTCAATCAAGTAAGCAATACTGATGATGGAAATTTTATTTCCGAAATATATTTATGAACAATAAATAATAAAAATAAAAATAATTTCACTATAATAAAAACTAAACTACTTGTTTTAATTAATTCATCGAAAATATTAATAATAACAATATTTTTGATAAAAACAATTAATAAGTGAAATAAGCCACACGAAAATAATAAGAATTTATAATGAATTCCTATAATAATTTAAATGAACCAACGACAAGTGTGAATACTTACTTAAATACGTTATATAAACTGAGATGTAACAAATTAAATTTATTTTTCAACAAATCATGCAAAAACAAAAACATTATTCCAAACTACATAAGAGTTCAAATTAATAACAACACACCAGCAGCCAGACTCACAAAAATAAAAGCTGAAAAATGTTGGTTAACTCAAGAAATTAAATCACTTCACAGTAAAATAAACAAATTGACCATGAAGCTATATAATTGCCATTTACAAATAGCCAAAGATTTTCATTTTATCGAATACACAGACATTTTGGACAAAATCAACGCAAAAGTTGAAGAACGACTTAAACTTAAAAGAAAAACAATAACTAAAAAATTAAAAATTTTGATAATGAAGAAAAATAGTACAAACGATAACACAAACAGGCCAATATCAACACACAAATTCTATAACCGAATGGAAAATCATACTAACATCCAATTCAATAACAATGAGGCGGCATTATTGGATAAAGGATTAAAATATAATATAAAGCCTAAAAATGATATTAATTATCTAAACAAACATATTTTAACAATTGAAAATGCAATCACAAAAACTAATATAGAACACCAAGCAGACATTAGGATGATGGTTGTAGACAAAATTAAAAATCTAAATTTAACACGTAATAATTATAAACAAGAACAAGAAATTATTAAAGATATAAAAAATAAAATAAATTCCAATAATGCTATCATCACGAAAGCCGATAAAAGGAAATACAATAGTAATATTAAACGAAATTGACTATATTTCGAAGGTGAATGAATTTATTATTAACAACAATATTCAAGAATTGAATGAGGATCCAACTCAAAAATACCATAAAGTTTGAAAGAAATTATTAATAAATCTAAGCATTTTTTGAACGACAGAGAAAAACGTTACAACAAAATGATAAAACCAACAGCTCCAATGCTAAGAGGTATGCCAAAAGTTCATAAGCCAAATATGCCAGTACGACCTGTTGTAAATTTTACTTCGGCTCCGTCATTTAAAATGGCAAAACATATAAACAAATGGCTCTCAAATAATATAAAATTTGAAAATGACCACTCAATAAAAAACAGTATTGAACTGATTAACAAAATTGAAGGGATAAAAATACCACACAACGCGAAACTTTTATCTTTTGATGTAACGAATATGTATTCAAAAATTCCGATAAAAGAAACTTTAATAATAACCAAAACTATGTTAATAACAAATGGAATTAATATTAATATCGTGGATGAAGTAATTAAATTATTGGAAGAAATAACAAATCAAAATTATTTCCAATTTAATAATAAATATTATTCACAAGATGATGGACTACCAATGGGAAGCCCATTATCTGGAACTTTGGCCAACATATATTTGAATCATTTTGAAGAAAACGAAATTTTAAGTACTAAAAACAAATTGAAGAATAACATTAAATACTGGCACAGATACGTAGATGACATATTATTACTATTTACTGGTACAAACCGACAAATGGACCAACTTCTAAATTATTTAAATAACGTCCATCCAAATATAAAATTTACTTTGGAAATTGAACAAAACAAAATTATTAATTTTTTGGACCTAACGATTAAAAACGATAACAATGAGCACAAATTTAAAATATACAGAAAACCAACCCAAACGGACCAAACTATTCATCATGAGTCAAATCATCCATATCAGCATAAAATGGCAGCTTATAATCATATGATCAATAGACTAAATATCATACCGATGTCGCGAGATGATTATCTTAAAGAGCTTGACATTATTAAATACATCGCTAATAAAAATGGATACAAATCTTCTAAAATCGAGGAGATAAATAAAAAATACCTCAACAGAATAAAATACCGACAAAATACCACTTTAACTTTTGATGACGAATACCAACCTAAATTTATTACAATAGATTATGATAGAAACACTAGTCAACACGTCCAAAAAATATTTAAGCACTTTGGATATAAAGTTGCTTATAAGACCCAACAGAAATTAGAACAATTAGTCAAACCAGACAGTAACACAAGTTTAGACACAGGAATTTATAAACTGACATGCTCAGATTGCCCTTCATTTTACATAGGACAAACCGGTAGATCCTTTAAACAAAGATTTAAGGAACACATAAAAGACATCGGTAAAATAAGAACCGAATCAAGATTTGCTCTCCACATAAATGATACCCAGCATAACTACATGGATATGGATACAAACCTAAAGATTCTGTACAAAATGAAGAAAGGCGATAAAATGAACAGGGTCGAAGAATTCGAAATATACAAAAATCGAAAAAGTAAAAACCTACTTAATAATAAAATTAATACCACGACTAATAAATTATACGAACTGATTTTATATAATAATAAAAAACGACGACAATAAGCCACACCCCATTAATATTACAACGATCAATTTTTGAAATACAACGACTAAATTTTGTATATAAGCATGAAAAATTAAATTTAATTCTCAATCAAGTAAGCAATACTGATGATGGAAATTTTATTTCCGAAATATATTTATGAACAATAAATAATAAAAATAAAAATAATTTCACTATAATAAAAACTAAACTACTTGTTTTAATTAATTCATCGAAAATATTAATAATAACAATATTTTTGATAAAAACAATTAATAAGTGAAATAAGCCACACGAAAATAATAAGAATTTATAATGAATTCCTATAATAATTTAAATGAACCAACGACAAGTGTGAATACTTACTTAAATACGTTATATAAACTGAGATGTAACAAATTAAATTTATTTTTCAACAAATCATGCAAAAACAAAAACATTATTCCAAACTACATAAGAGTTCAAATTAATAACAACACACCAGCAGCCAGACTCACAAAAATAAAAGCTGAAAAATGTTGGTTAACTCAAGAAATTAAATCACTTCACAGTAAAATAAACAAATTGACCATGAAGCTATATAATTGCCATTTACAAATAGCCAAAGATTTTCATTTTATCGAATACACAGACATTTTGGACAAAATCAACGCAAAAGTTGAAGAACGACTTAAACTTAAAAGAAAAACAATAACTAAAAAATTAAAAATTTTGATAATGAAGAAAAATAGTACAAACGATAACACAAACAGGCCAATATCAACACACAAATTCTATAACCGAATGGAAAATCATACTAACATCCAATTCAATAACAATGAGGCGGCATTATTGGATAAAGGATTAAAATATAATATAAAGCCTAAAAATGATATTAATTATCTAAACAAACATATTTTAACAATTGAAAATGCAATCACAAAAACTAATATAGAACACCAAGCAGACATTAGGATGATGGTTGTAGACAAAATTAAAAATCTAAATTTAACACGTAATAATTATAAACAAGAACAAGAAATTATTAAAGATATAAAAAATAAAATAAATTCCAATAATGCTATCATCACGAAAGCCGATAAAGGAAATACAATAGTAATATTAAACGAAATTGACTATATTTCGAAGGTGAATGAATTTATTATTAACAACAATATTCAAGAATTGAATGAGGATCCAACTCAAAAATACCATAAAAGTTTGAAAGAAATTATTAATAAATCTAAGCATTTTTTGAACGACAGAGAAAAACGTTACAACAAAATGATAAAACCAACAGCTCCAATGCTAAGAGGTATGCCAAAAGTTCATAAGCCAAATATGCCAGTACGACCTGTTGTAAATTTTACTTCGGCTCCGTCATTTAAAATGGCAAAACATATAAACAAATGGCTCTCAAATAATATAAAATTTGAAAATGACCACTCAATAAAAAACAGTATTGAACTGATTAACAAAATTGAAGGGATAAAAATACCACACAACGCGAAACTTTTATCTTTTGATGTAACGAATATGTATTCAAAAATTCCGATAAAAGAAACTTTAATAATAACCAAAACTATGTTAATAACAAATGGAATTAATATTAATATCGTGGATGAAGTAATTAAATTATTGGAAGAAATAACAAATCAAAATTATTTCCAATTTAATAATAAATATTATTCACAAGATGATGGACTACCAATGGGAAGCCCATTATCTGGAACTTTGGCCAACATATATTTGAATCATTTTGAAGAAAACGAAATTTTAAGTACTAAAAACAAATTGAAGAATAACATTAAATACTGGCACAGATACGTAGATGACATATTATTACTATTTACTGGTACAAACCGACAAATGGACCAACTTCTAAATTATTTAAATAACGTCCATCCAAATATAAAATTTACTTTGGAAATTGAACAAAACAAAATTATTAATTTTTTGGACCTAACGATTAAAAACGATAACAATGAGCACAAATTTAAAATATACAGAAAACCAACCCAAACGGACCAAACTATTCATCATGAGTCAAATCATCCATATCAGCATAAAATGGCAGCTTATAATCATATGATCAATAGACTAAATATCATACCGATGTCGCGAGATGATTATCTTAAAGAGCTTGACATTATTAAATACATCGCTAATAAAAATGGATACAAATCTTCTAAAATCGAGGAGATAAATAAAAAATACCTCAACAGAATAAAATACCGACAAAATACCACTTTAACTTTTGATGACGAATACCAACCTAAATTTATTACAATAGATTATGATAGAAACACTAGTCAACACGTCCAAAAAATATTTAAGCACTTTGGATATAAAGTTGCTTATAAGACCCAACAGAAATTAGAACAATTAGTCAAACCAGACAGTAACACAAGTTTAGACACAGGAATTTATAAACTGACATGCTCAGATTGCCCTTCATTTTACATAGGACAAACCGGTAGATCCTTTAAACAAAGATTTAAGGAACACATAAAAGACATCGGTAAAATAAGAACCGAATCAAGATTTGCTCTCCACATAAATGATACCCAGCATAACTACATGGATATGGATACAAACCTAAAGATTCTGTACAAAATGAAGAAAGGCGATAAAATGAACAGGGTCGAAGAATTCGAAATATACAAAAATCGAAAAAGTAAAAACCTACTTAATAATAAAATTAATACCACGACTAATAAATTATACGAACTGATTTTATATAATAATAAAAAACGACGACAATAAGCCACACCCCATTAATATTACAACGATCAATTTTTGAAATACAACGACTAAATTTTGTATATAAGCATGAAAAATTAAATTTAATTCTCAATCAAGTAAGCAATACTGATGATGGAAATTTTATTTCCGAAATATATTTATGAACAATAAATAATAAAAATAAAAATAATTTCACTATAATAAAAACTAAACTACTTGTTTTAATTAATTCATCGAAAATATTAATAATAACAATATTTTTGATAAAAACAATTAATAAGTGAAATAAGCCACACGAAAATAATAAGAATTTATAATGAATTCCTATAATAATTTAAATGAACCAACGACAAGTGTGAATACTTACTTAAATACGTTATATAAACTGAGATGTAACAAATTAAATTTATTTTTCAACAAATCATGCAAAAACAAAAACATTATTCCAAACTACATAAGAGTTCAAATTAATAACAACACACCAGCAGCCAGACTCACAAAAATAAAAGCTGAAAAATGTTGGTTAACTCAAGAAATTAAATCACTTCACAGTAAAATAAACAAATTGACCATGAAGCTATATAATTGCCATTTACAAATAGCCAAAGATTTTCATTTTATCGAATACACAGACATTTTGGACAAAATCAACGCAAAAGTTGAAGAACGACTTAAACTTAAAAGAAAAACAATAACTAAAAAATTAAAAATTTTGATAATGAAGAAAAATAGTACAAACGATAACACAAACAGGCCAATATCAACACACAAATTCTATAACCGAATGGAAAATCATACTAACATCCAATTCAATAACAATGAGGCGGCATTATTGGATAAAGGATTAAAATATAATATAAAGCCTAAAAATGATATTAATTATCTAAACAAACATATTTTAACAATTGAAAATGCAATCACAAAAACTAATATAGAACACCAAGCAGACATTAGGATGATGGTTGTAGACAAAATTAAAAATCTAAATTTAACACGTAATAATTATAAACAAGAACAAGAAATTATTAAAGATATAAAAAATAAAATAAATTCCAATAATGCTATCATCACGAAAGCCGATAAAGGAAATACAATAGTAATATTAAACGAAATTGACTATATTTCGAAGGTGAATGAATTTATTATTAACAACAATATTCAAGAATTGAATGAGGATCCAACTCAAAAATACCATAAAAGTTTGAAAGAAATTATTAATAAATCTAAGCATTTTTTGAACGACAGAGAAAAACGTTACAACAAAATGATAAAACCAACAGCTCCAATGCTAAGAGGTATGCCAAAAGTTCATAAGCCAAATATGCCAGTACGACCTGTTGTAAATTTTACTTCGGCTCCGTCATTTAAAATGGCAAAACATATAAACAAATGGCTCTCAAATAATATAAAATTTGAAAATGACCACTCAATAAAAAACAGTATTGAACTGATTAACAAAATTGAAGGGATAAAAATACCACACAACGCGAAACTTTTATCTTTTGATGTAACGAATATGTATTCAAAAATTCCGATAAAAGAAACTTTAATAATAACCAAAACTATGTTAATAACAAATGGAATTAATATTAATATCGTGGATGAAGTAATTAAATTATTGGAAGAAATAACAAATCAAAATTATTTCCAATTTAATAATAAATATTATTCACAAGATGATGGACTACCAATGGGAAGCCCATTATCTGGAACTTTGGCCAACATATATTTGAATCATTTTGAAGAAAACGAAATTTTAAGTACTAAAAACAAATTGAAGAATAACATTAAATACTGGCACAGATACGTAGATGACATATTATTACTATTTACTGGTACAAACCGACAAATGGACCAACTTCTAAATTATTTAAATAACGTCCATCCAAATATAAAATTTACTTTGGAAATTGAACAAAACAAAATTATTAATTTTTTGGACCTAACGATTAAAAACGATAACAATGAGCACAAATTTAAAATATACAGAAAACCAACCCAAACGGACCAAACTATTCATCATGAGTCAAATCATCCATATCAGCATAAAATGGCAGCTTATAATCATATGATCAATAGACTAAATATCATACCGATGTCGCGAGATGATTATCTTAAAGAGCTTGACATTATTAAATACATCGCTAATAAAAATGGATACAAATCTTCTAAAATCGAGGAGATAAATAAAAAATACCTCAACAGAATAAAATACCGACAAAATACCACTTTAACTTTTGATGACGAATACCAACCTAAATTTATTACAATAGATTATGATAGAAACACTAGTCAACACGTCCAAAAAATATTTAAGCACTTTGGATATAAAGTTGCTTATAAGACCCAACAGAAATTAGAACAATTAGTCAAACCAGACAGTAACACAAGTTTAGACACAGGAATTTATAAACTGACATGCTCAGATTGCCCTTCATTTTACATAGGACAAACCGGTAGATCCTTTAAACAAAGATTTAAGGAACACATAAAAGACATCGGTAAAATAAGAACCGAATCAAGATTTGCTCTCCACATAAATGATACCCAGCATAACTACATGGATATGGATACAAACCTAAAGATTCTGTACAAAATGAAGAAAGGCGATAAAATGAACAGGGTCGAAGAATTCGAAATATACAAAAATCGAAAAAGTAAAAACCTACTTAATAATAAAATTAATACCACGACTAATAAATTATACGAACTGATTTTATATAATAATAAAAAACGACGACAATAAGCCACACCCCATTAATATTACAACGATCAATTTTTGAAATACAACGACTAAATTTTGTATATAAGCATGAAAAATTAAATTTAATTCTCAATCAAGTAAGCAATACTGATGATGGAAATTTTATTTCCGAAATATATTTATGAACAATAAATAATAAAAATAAAAATAATTTCACTATAATAAAAACTAAACTACTTGTTTTAATTAATTCATCGAAAATATTAATAATAACAATATTTTTGATAAAAACAATTAATAAGTGAAATAAGCCACACGAAAATAATAAGAATTTATAATGAATTCCTATAATAATTTAAATGAACCAACGACAAGTGTGAATACTTACTTAAATACGTTATATAAACTGAGATGTAACAAATTAAATTTATTTTTCAACAAATCATGCAAAAACAAAAACATTATTCCAAACTACATAAGAGTTCAAATTAATAACAACACACCAGCAGCCAGACTCACAAAAATAAAAGCTGAAAAATGTTGGTTAACTCAAGAAATTAAATCACTTCACAGTAAAATAAACAAATTGACCATGAAGCTATATAATTGCCATTTACAAATAGCCAAAGATTTTCATTTTATCGAATACACAGACATTTTGGACAAAATCAACGCAAAAGTTGAAGAACGACTTAAACTTAAAAGAAAAACAATAACTAAAAAATTAAAAATTTTGATAATGAAGAAAAATAGTACAAACGATAACACAAACAGGCCAATATCAACACACAAATTCTATAACCGAATGGAAAATCATACTAACATCCAATTCAATAACAATGAGGCGGCATTATTGGATAAAGGATTAAAATATAATATAAAGCCTAAAAATGATATTAATTATCTAAACAAACATATTTTAACAATTGAAAATGCAATCACAAAAACTAATATAGAACACCAAGCAGACATTAGGATGATGGTTGTAGACAAAATTAAAAATCTAAATTTAACACGTAATAATTATAAACAAGAACAAGAAATTATTAAAGATATAAAAAATAAAATAAATTCCAATAATGCTATCATCACGAAAGCCGATAAAGGAAATACAATAGTAATATTAAACGAAATTGACTATATTTCGAAGGTGAATGAATTTATTATTAACAACAATATTCAAGAATTGAATGAGGATCCAACTCAAAAATACCATAAAAGTTTGAAAGAAATTATTAATAAATCTAAGCATTTTTTGAACGACAGAGAAAAACGTTACAACAAAATGATAAAACCAACAGCTCCAATGCTAAGAGGTATGCCAAAAGTTCATAAGCCAAATATGCCAGTACGACCTGTTGTAAATTTTACTTCGGCTCCGTCATTTAAAATGGCAAAACATATAAACAAATGGCTCTCAAATAATATAAAATTTGAAAATGACCACTCAATAAAAAACAGTATTGAACTGATTAACAAAATTGAAGGGATAAAAATACCACACAACGCGAAACTTTTATCTTTTGATGTAACGAATATGTATTCAAAAATTCCGATAAAAGAAACTTTAATAATAACCAAAACTATGTTAATAACAAATGGAATTAATATTAATATCGTGGATGAAGTAATTAAATTATTGGAAGAAATAACAAATCAAAATTATTTCCAATTTAATAATAAATATTATTCACAAGATGATGGACTACCAATGGGAAGCCCATTATCTGGAACTTTGGCCAACATATATTTGAATCATTTTGAAGAAAACGAAATTTTAAGTACTAAAAACAAATTGAAGAATAACATTAAATACTGGCACAGATACGTAGATGACATATTATTACTATTTACTGGTACAAACCGACAAATGGACCAACTTCTAAATTATTTAAATAACGTCCATCCAAATATAAAATTTACTTTGGAAATTGAACAAAACAAAATTATTAATTTTTTGGACCTAACGATTAAAAACGATAACAATGAGCACAAATTTAAAATATACAGAAAACCAACCCAAACGGACCAAACTATTCATCATGAGTCAAATCATCCATATCAGCATAAAATGGCAGCTTATAATCATATGATCAATAGACTAAATATCATACCGATGTCGCGAGATGATTATCTTAAAGAGCTTGACATTATTAAATACATCGCTAATAAAAATGGATACAAATCTTCTAAAATCGAGGAGATAAATAAAAAATACCTCAACAGAATAAAATACCGACAAAATACCACTTTAACTTTTGATGACGAATACCAACCTAAATTTATTACAATAGATTATGATAGAAACACTAGTCAACACGTCCAAAAAATATTTAAGCACTTTGGATATAAAGTTGCTTATAAGACCCAACAGAAATTAGAACAATTAGTCAAACCAGACAGTAACACAAGTTTAGACACAGGAATTTATAAACTGACATGCTCAGATTGCCCTTCATTTTACATAGGACAAACCGGTAGATCCTTTAAACAAAGATTTAAGGAACACATAAAAGACATCGGTAAAATAAGAACCGAATCAAGATTTGCTCTCCACATAAATGATACCCAGCATAACTACATGGATATGGATACAAACCTAAAGATTCTGTACAAAATGAAGAAAGGCGATAAAATGAACAGGGTCGAAGAATTCGAAATATACAAAAATCGAAAAAGTAAAAACCTACTTAATAATAAAATTAATACCACGACTAATAAATTATACGAACTGATTTTATATAATAATAAAAAACGACGACAATAAGCCACACCCCATTAATATTACAACGATCAATTTTTGAAATACAACGACTAAATTTTGTATATAAGCATGAAAAATTAAATTTAATTCTCAATCAAGTAAGCAATACTGATGATGGAAATTTTATTTCCGAAATATATTTATGAACAATAAATAATAAAAATAAAAATAATTTCACTATAATAAAAACTAAACTACTTGTTTTAATTAATTCATCGAAAATATTAATAATAACAATATTTTTGATAAAAACAATTAATAAGTGAAATAAGCCACACGAAAAAAAATAATAAGAATTTATAATGAATTCCTATAATAATTTAAATAATATATCGTCTAGTAATAATAAATTTATTTATTTTTAATTATATATATATATATATATATATATATATATATATATATATATATATATATATATATATATATATATATATATCTATCCTCATACCAGTGCTTTCTTGGTTTAAGCGTCTCTTTTTGCATATTGAGAAAAAGCCATTTGAAGTTAACTTTTTGATTTTAGTTGAACTTATAAGAATTTTATTATAGTTAATTGTTCGATGACATTAGGCATAACAGCTGTCAACTATTTTCTATTTAAACTTTATCGAGAAAATTGCCCACTTCTTTAGAAAGTTGAAAAATATAAATTCATTTTCGTGGTAAATTAGTAATGAACATACTTTGTGGACTTACACCAAAATCTAATTTTGTTTTTTGAATGGTAAATTGTTCAGTATCTACCTTCCATTAAAGTTAATTTAAGTTTTCTAGAAGTTGCTTATCCAAAAACCATCGTCTTTTAAAATAAATCAAAAACCTATTATTAATGTTACTTAAAGCATAATATAAATATACATAGTACTGCCATGGTGTATTAGCCCATTGACACACTAGATGTCACTACTGGTATCGTTTTAAAATAATCTCAATATTTTTAAATGTGTCGCCTAAATGTCATATATTTATTCTAAATGTTGAAGATTTCTGTCGATGCGACATCTGGAACATCAGTGGGTAAACTATTTTTTTCTTATGATGGTAGTACTATTTGTATTTATATTATGCTTGAAGTAAAGCAATTAATTAATTTAAATAATTAATTCAGCATATTAGTAATCAATATATTTTTGTTCAAATTTGTGCCATCTTTTTTAAATTTAAAAAAGGCATAAATTGTGTGAAATCTTGGTTTGTTTTTATTGAAAACTACAAACATCAGTGCCAGTTAATAATGAAGAAAAATATCGTTCAAGTGACCTCCTAATATTCTTTTATCAAAATCTTGAAAAATTCTTTCGTATAATGATGGTTTAATTAGTGATATTTGCACGAAGACATCATTTTTGAGGTGTTTAACAGTTTAAGGATTAATTATTTGTATTACAATGATCAGTTAGGTTGTAAAGCCTATATTTCCGTTAAAAAACTGGATACGTTGGCTTTCGTTAAAGAAAAAAAGGTATGCATGTCGTAACCAATAATTGCTGTGGTATCGTCTTGCATTTTTCTTTAATTAGTTTGTTAAATGTTTTTGTTAGCTTGCGGTTGGCACTCATGAAATCGGTACCGTTGTTACTATGTAGTTGGAGGCAAACCCCTCGACGAGCAGTGCATTTTTTCAACGCCCCAAAAAATTAAGCACTGGAGAAGTCGTTGACCAATTCCAAATGGACTGTTTTTGTGCTGAGACAGATAAATAAGCCCTTGTATGTTTTTTGTCCCCTACCCTTCGTCAGATGAATTAAAATAGACCCAGCGTAGTCCACTCCCGTTTTCTAAAATGGACGTCACAACTCAACTCTTCCAAGAAGCAGGTTACGCATTAACTGTTGTTCACATTGTGATTAAATCTTATCACAAATAACGCATTTTCGGACAACTTTCTTTGATTTGAATTTACCATTCGGTATCCAATATTCTTACCGAGTGATTGATATGATCAAAGATAGCCTGAATGTTTGCTTTCGATATGGACATCACGAAGAATGAGTTGAGTGACCGCAGATTTGGGGTGCATTATAATTGGGTGTTTTGTGGAATATGGAGCCAAACTGTCGTGTAATCGGTCACCAACTCGCAGAGTCAAAAAACCATCGCAAACCGGGCTTAGGGATATGCTCTCCAACGTTTAGAATAACTGTTAAGCCAATCTAGAATTATTGGCGAATCAGTCCAGGTGAAAATTTCGTTGATGATTAGCTTGGTATCTCTTTTGATGGTGAATTTCTATTTGAATTTCTCCATTTGGGCTTACCACTCTGAAATATACGACATCTGCATATGCTAATTGGCTTGCATCACAGAAGCCACGTATTTCGATTTTAGATATCTTTGATGTACGAATATAATGGGGAATCGAAATAGTTTAAATTTCACTGAAACTACTACATAGTTTGTTCCAAACAACTTGCTTGTCTGCTGGAAGTGGATCATCCCAATTTAAATTATCTACCTAAAGCATCTGCAGAAAAATTTTAAATTTTATTATTACAGGGGATACCCACTCTAACGGGTCAAATAATCGACTGGTTTGGGAGAGAACCGCCCTCTTAGTACATTTCAGAGAATTCGAAAGCTGAGTAGTGAAGATGAATGTATCGGTCTTGAGGTTTCAATTGATTCTCAGGATTTGATAGTTTCGAGAATTGATCATGATCTTGTATTGCTTTGTCCGTAAACTCAGGAATCGATTGATCTAGATGTTCAGAGCGTAATCTTGTGATGTTATTGGATTTGCATTTCCTCAGATGGAAAATGGAACCGATTAGAATTTTGTTGACTTTCTCTATGAGCTTCATCTTCGTCATCACCACCCGTCATAAAATAGTCCACATATTGATGTCGTTAGCTATGACATGGGCCACGTGTGGTGCAGGAACTTGGCAATCGTTGGAAATTTGCTTTAATGCCCTGGTAGCTAGAAACGATGCAGATGCTAATCCATAGGTGACTGTAGACATTTAAAAATAGCGAAAAAGCTGTGATGGATCCGTTCGCCAAACGAACTTTTGATACTCTGTGGCTTCTTGCGATGCGAGGATCTGTCGGTATATTTCCTCGTCGTCTGCGAAAACGGCTATCTTATCTTAAGATAATTGAGTACAAACCAGATTGTAGGATCCGCAGCCAAACAGTCATTTAGACCGATGTTGGTGCTTGATTTGGACGAGCCATCAAATACAACCCTTATTTTGGATTTGTTGTTCGAAAATTTTAATACGCCGTGGTGAAGCAGATAAAATTGAATTTCGGTTGCTTTACGTAGAGCAACTTCCACCATATTATTAACCTGATGATAGTCTCATGGACGACTCATGATAGGATTTGGCAAATGAGGGAACTCGTAGAAAGCGGCGTTTCATTGCTTTTAGCCTTTTGATTGCTGATGTTAGTGAATCTCCTAACTGCTCTGACGATTCCTTGAACGGAAGTTTGACAACTAATCGGCCTTGATGGTTCTTTTGTGTATTCTGTGTGAAATGTTGTTCAAAAAGTTTCACTTCTGGCGTCAGTGTATTTTTATAATCGCACAAATACTCGATCTCCCAAAATATCCGTAGATGGTATGATCTATGTTTTCCAAATACAAGTAACAAGGTATTATGACGCCAGGAATGGCACGCGAATGTTCGATGACTACTACTTAAGCAGTTGACGCATCTGTTTGTTTGTTTGACAAACTGGTGGCATTCATTTAGTTTAAGTGCCTGAAATTTGCTGCACTGGAATATGGAATGTTTATCGCCGCACATTGATATGTGGTTGGCTGTTGAGTATGCATCGATACAATTTTACACAAACCTAGTGTTTATAGTAGTCATTTAATAATTTACAAAACAAAAACAAAAAAAGTATTGATTACTGTGGGCAAATTTTAGTCCTTGTACCTTTCAAAGGAGTTTGAAACACACCGCATGATGATTTGCCGAACCAAGCTTCACTGGAATGATCTGAACGTATTATATCAGAAAAAGAACCAACCACTTCTACATTTGCTTTTCATCTTTAGTGAAACAATCTATCAATGCTAAATCATTTCTTATGCTACTTACTTCAGCAATAATTAGGGATACAATGTGTACATTTTTAACTTAGGAACGATATTTTTGGGATACGTTCAAGAACAAAACTTAACCTTTACTCCAAAAGTAAACCATCGTGAACCATTTTTTTAATATTTTTGCAGGAAACTTTTAACAAGTAAATTGCTATGAAAAAATGTAGATCAGCATCCAATTTTAAGAAAAAGTTCTCAAAAAAATTTATTCTATAAAACAAAGTGTAATTGGCAAATCCTATATTTAACGTCGTAACATTTGAGCTATTTATCTCTAGATAAATGACAGTTGCCGCTGTCCTGTCAGCTGTACCCGGAATAAGTTTCAACTTAGCAATTGTGATTATTTCCAATAAACCAGATATGACAAAAGTTAGTAATATTTCCTTCGGATTTATGTTAAACTTTCATGTGACATTCAGCTTAAGATTTGGCATGCAATAAAAACATTTTGTGA
Source organism: Tipula confusa (assembly GCA_963556175.1). Classification (NCBI taxonomy): domain Eukaryota; kingdom Metazoa; phylum Arthropoda; class Insecta; order Diptera; family Tipulidae; genus Tipula; species Tipula confusa. The sequence goes on from OY744476.1 coordinate 32,076,712, forward strand.
GCTTCTCAGTAGATTGGCAGCAAATAACTCAGTATTAAAAGGAATTTGTACTTTGTAACGGACCTTTTTCGAGTAGTACATGACTACTTAGCTAAAAGTTTATAATTTTGCATGCCAATTTTTGGTGTTTCTTCTATATATATTTCGCATGTCCTTGTGATATCCACCCAAATTTGTTGTGTTCTCGATTGTTTAAGTAAATTGTTCAAGACTCCTATAAATTTTTAAATAGGATATCAGGCTGTTATGGCACCAAAACCTTAAATTCTCAGAGAGTAAAGCTGATCCCTATAACTACTAAAATGTTAAGTTAGTAGGTACCTCATAAATAATTCATAGCTTTTAACAATTTACCTCACATGATTATTGATTTCACTAAAAGTAGCTGAATATAAACTAACACGTACGAAGAAAGATAAATACCACCATCGCAATCACTTTCTCTTATATATATATATATATATATAGTAGCATGTGGTAAAATTAGATTAAACCAATATTGAATTTCATTGTGGTTGATCCAAAATTTCAGAATTATTAAAATAATTGATGGCTTAATAAATGATAAAATTCTCATTTCTATTTCATCTCATATGGCGTCACTTAACCATTTTTCCTTTAATATGATGCACCCTGTCATAGAAATTTTCAAAACTATCGTATTTTTCATAATTATAATCAGAATCCATTATTTTTAAATATTATATATATATATATATATATATATATATATATATATATATATATCCTAATTTTTTTAAATCAAATATGTAACACCAATAATTTAATTAATTTATTTTACTCTTATTTATTAATTTTTTATGTTTTTTAATAAAACAAAATGTATATTAAATTTAAGTCTATAAACATTCCTTGAAAATTATGTATTATGAAATTACTTAAATGTTGTGTCCTAAAAACCAATAAATAAATAAATAGAATATTTATAAATAAATATTCAATTTAATCTAATTAATTAACTATTTATAAATATATAAAATTTATGATTTAAAAAAAATTGCCAAACAATTTTTTGACTGAACAAATAACTTTTTTTTTTAGTATTTGATTAAATTATTTATTATTATATTAATGATTATGACAGTAGAAATTAATATAAATTTATATTTTATATATAAGAGATGAAAAAAATAAATAAATAAATATATAAATATTTTTTATAAAAAAAAAAATAAAAAATTAATAGTAAACTACTTAAAAAAAAAAAACATAATAAAAGAACAATTTTTTACCAAACATAATATAATGTAAAAATATATATTTTTAAAAAATATTTAAATTAATTTGGCCAAACTAATACCTAAATTATATAGAAAATAAATCATCAAATCAGGGTAATTTCCTAATTTCTTTAATTTTCATATAAAAAATTCTTAAAATTTCCCTATAAAAAAAAAAAAGAAAAAATTATTCAATATTTTATTATTGTATTTTAAAAATTATTTGGATTTAAATTAATTATGGCACAATATATAATGTCAATTAATTTTTGCAAAATTGCAGATGCAGTGTTGAAGTAAATTTATGGCTAAGAGACATATATTTATTTATACATATATATGTGTTTATATATATATATATATATATATATATATATATATATATATATATATATATATATATCAGTTTAATTACCCGGCGTTGCGCGGGATAAATTACAATTATTTTGTACTTTGGATATTTTTCAGGAAAACTCTTAATAGTTGTATTGCTCATATTTGAAAGGAAATCATCAGTAGCTGATTTCAGTTACTTCCCATTAGTACAGGGAATAGGGCATATATTGAAATTTTAAGGTTTGACTGATCGTAATGGCCTTCTTACAGGCGTTTATGAGAACATTATAGAACATTCTTAATGATAACGTTTGTCATCCTATTTGTGGATATAATTGCAATACAATTATATGTGGATATAATTGCTATCTAGAGCAAGCAACATAGAGTTGACTATATGGAAAGCATAAAATTACCAAATTCACAACAGCGTTTTTCAATGATTGCCCCTGGGCTTTATAAATTATCATTGCGAAAGCCAGACGCAATGAAAATTGTATAGTCACTTAAATCTAAATGGCAAATACGTGTTCCATTGCAAAATTTTGACGGTTTGAAATAACGGAGCAGTATTATTAGTGAATCCTTTTTTAAAAATAGTATATATGGTAGAATTCCAGACGGCTCCAAACAATTAAGAAACTCTATTGGATAATTGACAGCTTGGTCCTCATCAATAACTGTGTCAATAGATTTGTATGTCATTATTGGACCGGTGATTTACGATCTATGTATTTAATTTATTAAATACCTGTCATTATTGGGAGCTACGATTGCACGTTCACAAAGCCAATGATGATTTTTGTAGTTTTTTACAACGTCATGAATTGATGGCTGTATTTGGCAAAAATTAAGCGGGAACCTTATTTTACATGTTATGGGATCAATTGGAAATTTCCCGTTACCCATATCCAAAAGCTGCCCGGCAATTTTTTATTCTCACTTTTGGGCAATGACCATGTGAAAAGCATGGATTTTCCCAATGCACACCAGCTATTTTTAATAATGGCCTCTGCACTTTAATAACGGTGTGAAAACATATAAAAAGGGTCCCCTTGATTCAGACAAACCCTTCGGATTCGAGCGGGTCACTAATTTTATTTAACCGCTTTCCTAAGCACAATCTCGTGAAAAGTGGATTAAAAAATCGAGAACAAAAATTAGAACAAAATGGTACAGGTGCTCTTAAACCAACGGGTCTAGCTCCTTCAAAAATATCGTAAGTTTTGTTCTGGACATACTAACTTATACATGGTAAACATTTCATGACGATCGGTTGAGCGGCTGAGATGCCCATTCGGAACGAACAGATTGTATCTATGTAAAAATGAATTTTTACCTACTAAGACCTAGGTGTGGACCACTCAAATTTGAGAATGTCACTAATTTTATATAACCTTTTTTCTTAACTCATTCCCGTAAATAAATTTAAAAAAAAATTGAAAGGCAAGAAATGGTCCTTCAGTTGCAAGACATGCAGCATCATTATAACTCCTACGTTTGCAGCTTCAAATTAGCCAAGAATTAGCAAAGATGGGACATGAATTGAAAGTCGTCATTTTAGCGGACAAACCCCCACAGAGAGAGCGTGAGAGTCGCTCTAATGAACCGACAACATCAGAAGTAGCTGTTATTAGGTTGGGTGAAGAACATGGAGTAAGAGACATAAAAACAGCACCATCTGGAGAATTTCAACACGGGGAGGCTCTACGATACCCTACAGTATCCGCTCGTTTTATGCCCCTGTCATAATATCATTTTGAGCTGGATGGATATCATTATGAACTGCAACAAAGGAACCTGATAGCGGGAATGCCACAGGCTAAGAAGATTTCTGCTATGGACTTCTAAGCATACAGAAACGACTTCTTATGCATTAAATTAGAAGGCCAAAGCCCTTTATGGATATAAGAACAATTAAAGAAAGACTCTGCAAAATCTATAAAAAAGCATGCTTACTTAAAGGACTTCTGGAGAACTTTGGCCATTGGAATAAAGCATTGAAAGAAGCTGCTACCACTCGATCTCCAGAAGTATTCCGTAACTTATTTGCTGTTATGTTGTCATAAGGAAAACCTGTCAGAAGACATACTATACTAAGCCCGTATATAACAAAAGAATATGGTTCGAATTTAAAACACTTGATATCACGTTGAATGATCTCAAACACAACAATAACAAAATGAGACGCATCACTTTGGTATTGACCGGTGACTTTCCACAGACGCTGCCAATTATTCCTTGTGGAACGAGCGCAGATTGATGAAGGCCTTCATCAAACCATTTTATATTTGGAATGACATTCAAAGACTTGGACTATTATCAAAAATACGAGTTCATTGATCCCTCTGTCCAGCAATTCGCGGACAATCTTCAAATAGGAAATGGTGCTATTACTTTGGATCCTCAATTTGAATATATAACAATGCAAACCATTAGAAGAATTATAGAAAATCATGAAGAAAGTTTATTTTACAGAAAGTGCCCGGTAGCCTGGAAACTTACAAATCCATCGACACAATTTGCAACGAACATGAGGCGATGAACTACATGACGAGTTTTTAAACACGTTGGAACCATCCGGAGTACCCTCGCACAAGCGGAACTGAAGATGGGGCACCCATAATGCTTCTCAGGAATCTGCATCCTCTTGCACTCTGCAATGAAACAAGACTTTCTGTCAAGTAACTCGTGCCTAATATTATCAAATCCACTATCATGACTGGCCATTAAGATACTCGCAATTTAAATTGGTCAAACTTGTTTGTTCAATCTGCAATCCTTAATTTCAATTAATCAAATTTTAACAACTGAGTTTTAAAAGACATTTTGATAGAAGGTGCCAAACGTCAATATTTATGACATTTATGTCAATAAATTTAAACGTATCAATCATATAGTTTTTTAAATTCTATAAAGCAATTTAGCAAATAGTAGCTCAATTTATCTGAAGTAAGGAGTAATCCTTTCCAGTTAAAACGGATTACTGAGTCTTTTTTTGACTATGGGTCACCCAAGATGTTACATAAAGTTGTTTGAATTGTTTGTAATTATCATTTAGTCTTATTAAACCGTTTCTTTAATTATTGAGCTACTTGATTCTCAGAGATGTTCAAAGTGTTGCAATAGGAAATATTTCAATTATTCAAAACCTAAAGTATGTAAGATTTGATCAAATTGATTTCAAAACAAAGATTTTTTTATACAATTTTTGGAGTGTCGCAAACTTCGAATTTTGGCATATTATATATTTATTGAGCAATAGTTGAAAACCTGTTCACTCCATATTGTAACTATTTGGTAGTAGGACCGAGTAACTCCATTTAAAAGTGATTGAGCATTTTAGCAAAATAACTCAATTTTCATTGCAACCTTTAAGTAGTATATCTATTTAATTATTGAGCAACTTTATTCTAAAAAATAACCAAGAATTGAATATTTTGTCTGAATGAAAATCTGTTTTTGGTTTAGTTGAAAAAATGTAATTAGAGGATTATAGAGCTATATAATTTGATATAATTTCTATAATTATTTATTTAATTATATTATATATATATATAATTTAAATCCATCATAATTTTAAAATAAAATAATAAAATTATTTAAGCAATTCATCTCTATAATAAAAAATAAATTATCTTCATTTCCATAATTCAGTCTACCTATCAACTTCGACTTAATAATAATTATTGTAAATAAAAAATATAAAAAAATTATTAATAAACAAAAATCTTATGAATAAAAAATAAATTAATTTTCTCAAATACTAAAAAAAAAATTAAAAAAACAAAATTGTCTACTAAAAATTTATAATTATAAACATAATTATCAAAAAACATGAAACAAAAAAAAATATATATAAATAAATAAATAAAATATTAAAGTGTAGCTTAGAATGATACCATCCATTAATTAAACAAACAAAAAAAAATATATTAGAGTTATTTATTTACCGGAAAAACTATTAAATAAAAATGGAGTATTATTAAAAATGAAAAAAATAAATAGAAACAAACAGACAACAAAAAATAACTAATTAATTAATTTATTGTGTTAAAAAAAATTAAAAAAAATATTGTTTAATTAAAATATATATAAAAAAAAACTAATTATAACACCAATTATATAATTTAATTTATATAATCAATAATTAACTAAATATTATATAAATATAAATTTATTTATATAAAAATTAAATTAAATAAAAATTAAAGTTAAACAATAAAAATAATAATAATAAAAACAATGTGGCAAATTAATAATATTAACACTATTATTATTAATAAAAATTTAAATTAAATAATATTAAATACCGTAAATGTATATTTCTGTTAAAATAAAATTAAAAATTAAAAATTAAAATTAAACAAAAATTTTAATTAACAATTAAATAAAAACAAACAAATAAATAAAAAAAATGAGCAAAAAACAACAAGATAAAAAAAATTAATTAAAAATGAAAATTATATTAATAAAAATAAAAATTAAAAAAAACATTAATTAATATAAAAATACGTATAAATTATAAATTATGATAATGATGAAAAATGAAACTAATGAATTAAATATTAAAAGAAAAACAATTATATACGTCCAAAAAATAAAAAAATAAAAAAAATTTAACATGAAAAAAAAAATTGAAATAATAAAATTAATTTAAAAAAAAATTAGACTTTTAATTATTTGGAAATGAATGTTGATCATTAGATTTCCTTCCATGATGCACTTTCGCTTTTAGCATAGTCTTTTTCCTTCCTTGCTGGTCTTCTGACTTAAAAATTAGAAACCCATATAAGAAGACAATTAGTATAGCCTTAAAAAAAATAGGAGTCTCAGGACTAGGACCCAAGTAAGGAGGTCTTTCGAAAGGTATCAAGGCAAATTGTGAAGGTCTACTGTCGATTTCTTAGGAACTCTGTTGTGAGAAAATTGTGGACGTTTAGGAAGATTTTATTTACCATTACAACTAATGAAGTCATTAAATTAAATCTGAAGGTTTATGGACAGTTTTAGTAAAGAATCTTCAGAAATTTTAAATAACATCCCATTTCTAGAACCTTCAATGAGTCAGCAGAGTTTAGAATGCAGATATATCGTAAGTAAAAACTTCAAGCCATTTAAACCGGTTAGCCCGTATCCTATTATTCTAGTAGAACTCCAGAACAATTTGGTGATTCTCTTTTAAAAGCTGGAGGTGATTTTAAAGGGTTATTTAAAGCTATGAAATATATGGAGGTCAAGTTAGTCTTTTAAAAGCAGAAAAAATTTCGCAAAACTATCAAATAAGATCTATAGTAGTCAACGATATCAAAGTATGGGGAAGGTATGTAAATGATACGAGTTTAAACAGAGCTTAGACTCTTCACTAAGGAGTCTAAACTCCCAGACGTTGCCTCACTCTTTTTCGTTAAACTGGCATTAGACTGGCTGGTACTGACAAAGTGAGAATTTGGAGCTTAATTTCAGACAGTAAGCTAGAATTGAAGCCTTACACTAAAGAAAGTGTAAATGAAGCTATTAAGCGATGTACAGATATAGAAACGCCATTGCTAAAATATTGGTTTTCCGACCGGAGTGCTACGTGCACTGAAAACACGTTTTTTGAGTTCCTAAGAGGCCTTATTCAACCTTGCTTCAGACGACATTTTTAATACAGCCACTCACTGATTTGTTTTAATGGAAATAACGGTTCCAAAGTAGACGTTAAGATCAGAGGCGGAACTTTATATGATACACTAGATAGAAATACTACGGTTCTTCTATCTGAATAATGCAGCGTATACCAAGGTTAAATGATACCGATTGCGGAAGTTTTGTCTTAGTTGAGGCTTTATGTGGACAACTAAGCGTCAATTAGGTCACGGAAAGTCGTTTCTCTGGTGTTAAAGTTAGCGTGTGAAATCCATATATATGTCATACCGAGATGGGTAAGTATTTCTTCTTTCAGATCATTTTGGTTTCTGGGTCACTTAAACATCAGAAAGAGCTGCGGGATAACGGGCTTGCTAGGTACTATTTGCACTTTAGGAAAAACGAATTACGGCAGTTAAACTAGCATTAAAAAAATTACAGAAGCCTGTCATTGGAACATTGACTTATATCCTTAAACGTAAGAGAGTATGAAAATATGGCTAGACTTTGAATGACCAAGGATAATTATCTCTTTAACTAGAAGTTTAAGAACAGTCGTAAGATTATTTACAGAACCCTACTTTTTTCAGTGAACAAGCGAACACCAATGGTCCGGAAAGTAACAGTTTTTGCAAAAGCTGTATAGAAAAGTAATCACAGTGGTTCACTTCCTATGTTTATGTTCCGTTTTGGCACAGAAAAGACACCAACACTTATGTAAGTATATGGAAGATAACCTTTCAAATTTGCAAACATCAAGATTTAAAACATTTTTCACTACATCAGGATCTTAGAAAAATTCCAATAAGGGTTCTGTAACATTGCTGTAAGACATATCTAACATCATAGGAGATAATACATCAGCCAAAGCTTATTGAAACAATCAATCTTGATCCATATTAAAACGTGATTTTTAGTTCTCATACGAGTGAAGATCGTTTTTACTGTCCTGACTCCTACACAATTTTAAGTTAGAAAATCATCAAATACATATGGCGTAATTGGTCTGATTCTGCAGTTTGTTTTTTATTTCCGCAACCATGAGGAATTTATACATGTCACGTGAATTCATAATTTACGCGATACGGTGAGAAGAAAAACCACTTCCTGTATTACGACAGTCAGAATGTTATAATTATGGCGAGAGTGCAGTTTGATTATGGCGAGAGTGCAGTAATGTAATATGTAAGAGAGCGGAAGAGTACAAGAGTACCACATGAATGGTTTGAAATGCTTATAATTTTTTTATTTTTAAAGATTTTTGTTTAATTTTTTTTTGCAGATAATAGAGAATTTTATAAATTTTATAGTGTCATCATATGTCAATAAACAAAACTGCCAAATTTGAGGTACAGAGAATCCGAGAACGGTGCATCAGTGACAATTACACAGATGCATTGTTTGGTGTCCTGATAGAGTTATTGGCCCATATTTTTTCTAAAATGATATTGAGCAGCCAGAAACCGCCTCCGGATCGGTATATTGGACTATGATGGAACATTTTTAATGTCCAGTAGTTATCAAAAACCATGACAAATGGTTCAAGCTATTCTGTAAAAATATAATGACATCTCAGCAAGCACCAATTACCTATTATACGCACTATCAATGTACGAGTATCATCGTACTATACAGATAAACATCTGCATAAAAATGTACTGTATGAGAATATACTATACACATAGAAATTCGATAGCGAGAAGAAACTATTCAGTCGCCGTAACTCGTCAATTCATAATTCTAATCAAAACAATGAAAATGTTCAACCCTCGGAGGGGGTTGTTCGTCAGTGGTCTTTCGTCGATGGTGCGTCAAATTTCAGAATTGAGGAATGCCTTGACGAAATCATGACACGTGAGTTGTGTAGCGATCCCAAACTGTAAGTTCTGGTGCAAGGTGTTAAACGACATTAACACATGTAGACGTGTCACAAGAATTGACCAGACAAATGTAACTTACCACGTGTTTCCGGGAAACGCAATGACAATGTTGCTAAACTTTTGGTCAAGTTAATCCAACATATTCGTCGAATATGCCGAAAAAACTTGCATCAATAATTACAAAGTCAAGCAGTTGAAATACAGTTGGTACTATTCCCATGCCTTGTTTGCGTATACGTTGTCTTTTTACGAGAATATCATGTAATTACTATGCCTATATTCGTGTCACCACGATTTTTCCATCGGACTGCACTAAAGTCTAGAATAACTACTGATAATCTTGGTGGTTTCATTAGAGTTCTTATGTTTCTTTTTTTGACTTGAGTGAATACCAAACTATATTCCTATGGGGACAAAACAATATATTCGTATATCTTTCTCCTTTGAGCACTTATTCGTGCCAAAACATAATAAATTCAAATCGGAAAATGACACCCAGATATGTACTGTAATGATTACTTTATAAATAGAAGCAACAAGCTATTTAAGTGATAAAAACATTAAACAGCGCACTAATGCGGGCCGATGAGCATATTTTAATTTAGCACCCAAAACCTTCAGTCTACTGGAGTGCTTAGAACCAAAGCAAAAAATGGTGACTAAACAAAGTAATAGGTTTTAGATTTGTAACTTCAAATTCTTGTGCCACATATAGCTTCAGAGTTGCTGAACCACGTCCTCAAAAATGATTAAAAAAAATTGTGCTTAGCTTTGACGATATTGAGATCGTCCAAGTTACATCAAGAGCATTGCTTATAATAAGATATTAACTCTCACTGAATGCAGTTGAATGCAGGTATATTTCTACCGGTCTAGATGGTGAACATCTCGTCTACAGTGGCATAGAGATGACGCCATGTGCAAAACAGTCCACATAGTCAAAGAATCAGATCAATAATATGTTTTTTAAACACTATTTGAACCAATCACGCATGTTCTAATGACAGTACAGCTGTTAGTCACAATGTTATGTTAAAGTGCATATTGCAAACAATTCTTTATGTGGTAGTCATAAACGTAATCATATCGTGTTTTGTTGGTCACTGCTTCCCAAGCTTCGTTTATAACTAAAGCATTTGCCCAGAAGTTAGCTTTACCATGAATATATTGTAGAAATTTAAATACAGGAATTGGTCAACAGACAGCGAAAAGTCTCGATGGAGTATTACCATATGGCTGACGTCCGAATTTGTCACAAATCAATTAGCATATTTTCAAGTAATTTTTATTATGAATTTGATATTCGTTAGGAAATATATGCTTAAGTGACCCATATTTCTACAAGCCTGCGGACCAATCGAGTTATTCCTTGGTGCAGATATCGTATTTGAACTACTTAAAGATGATGTCCGCAGATTATAAGATCATCGTAAGATCGATCGTAAGATCGATCACAGATCGATCTTACCAGCAAACAGTATCTAGATTGTAAGCAAAGGAGAGTGGCTTTAAAAAAAATCAGTTTTTCCTTCAGGTATGTATAAAGATTTGTTTAAGTAATACCAAGACTAACATCATGTGAGGCAAATAGAAGTAAAAATTCAGCAATTGTATGTATATCCTATTTCATCATGGAGTATTTAAAAAAATTTAAAATAGACACATATAGCCTGGCATCTGATTCTTTCATGGTCATCAAATGCTTAAAAGAATTAGCTAAGGCAAACAACATGATATGTAAAAACATGATCATGACTGGAGTATTTACATTACCTAAACTGACTAAGTTAAAAGACGATATACTCGAGATGCTAATTAAATCTAAGAAAATTTTCTACAAATTATTAACAATTTTTAAACATGTTAGACCAACCGCAGATTCTAAATTAGTCAAAATAATCACAAATCGTCCAGAGGGTGCAACTTCGAGGAAATAGGGTACATGATTCGGTGCCATTTGGCGCAATAAAGGTTTATTTTTGCAGCCCATTTTAAATGATATATCGATGCATTTTTGTGTGTTTAAATACCCATGCAATATACACATTGAAATCTGCATGAATCCCAATACCGAATCAATTACGGATTGTGGATTGTGGGAAGTCGCGGTTAAATCAAACAAAATGCAAATAAATCGATCACATTCTCAATTCCAGGCCATTTTGTTCCAAAAACAATGATAAGCCATATTTCTTACGCCTGCTGATTTGTTAACTGGCCGAACAATTAAACAAATACAAGATGCAACAACCGGCCAGAAGATGAGAAATTTAAATAGAACATTAATTCCGGTTTCTTTCACTAGTAATTCAACTCAGTGTCGTATCGCATAATATGACCATATCACTTTTTGAAGTAGATTCAGATTTCAAGGCGGTATCAAAACACACATAAGATTCAAATTTTATTTGGTACTGGGCTACTATGGGTTCGTAGCGCGAATGGAAATCGTATTCCATGTCATTCTCTTTTAAATAGTGGGCCCTAATTAATTTTATAACCGAGAAAAAAAATCAAATGTCCACATAATGTGGATGAGGAGCATTATGTTGCAAATATCCGAATATGTCAAAAACGGTAGATATGTGGTGGTTCGACCAGTTATAAACATTTTAGAAAATTTAGGCGATTTTAAGCCAATATAACCAATTTAATTCATTAGAAATTTATTTTTTTGTTTCTGAACCCTGCAATCTTTTCTGGGGCCGAAGCTCTCCCAACTGTTTCGCGGTTAATTTTTAACGTCCTGCTTTACGCTGTCACCTGCTAAATCGAGGACGCACGAATACAGGTTCAATTTTAAATCCATCTGCACATTGCATTGCTCCAGCCAGCCTGTACTGATATGGACGATAGTTCGGCCCATGGATTCTACACTCCAACAGGAGGTCATAGTTGTGTTTATCGTCATCACCGATCATCATCAGGTGATGAAAAATCCTTCATTAGAAAACTGCTGAGAGGATATATCAATTAGCGACTTATTAGGATGAATTTTATTTTATACCAGACCTTTCGGTGGTTAAAGAAAGCAACAGTATCACAAAATGTTGTGTTGTGTTCAATACTTCTTCGAAAACTTCCAAGGAAGTCTCTCAAAATGTCTTTCTCTAATTGCCTTACAATTCTGGATAACTGGCAATATCACTAAAATATATCACTAAATTTTAGTTAAAATCGATCAGTAAAATTTGCAAAAAAACCTGGTGGCGGGAAAATCAAAATAATGAACCAAAATGTCTTAATCTTAAGGATGTCCCAGACGGGAAACCAATCTTTTCAGTGCAACATGAATCGATTCAGTGTCAAGACTTCTTACCACCTCTAAATAAGCCAATTTTATGGCAAGGCAAATAAAAACTGCAACATATGCTTTCGTTAAGGAAAAGTTTTGGCGTTGAGATGCTTTTATATAAAATCAAATTCGGTATTCAAAAATGGCGGATATCTCTCTGGTTTGAGAGGACATCTCTGTTTTTTTGTGGTCCGTGTATGCCTCGTTATTTTATACTAGTCCGCATGAACTTATATAGTGTTTAATAAGGCATCTGGCACCTATTATCCAATATTTCTGACTCAGTAAATTTAACGTCGACCTATTTCCAGCATGTAAATTTCGAATATGGATTTCCGTATTGAACTCCTCTTGTTTTAGCCAGGTAAGACCACGCCACCAAATATCTAAGTTAGCAATTACCTTTGGATCTACGTCTCTAGATATGTAGTCCGCAGGAATTTGATTGGTTGGTAAGTCATTCCATCTCTCTCTCTCTCTCTCTCTAGGAACTTTATCAAGAATTATAAAATTCTAGTCTTGGTAAACTGATTTGCTTTATTGGTGCTACTTTACTTTTGAAACCTAAGCAATTCGTGATTTCTCCTTGTACATTACAAGTTCATAGGTAGGTTACTGCTCTATTTGTTGATTGCAAAGCAAGATGATGTAAACAAACACCTTGGAATTTTGATTTCTAGAAGATGATGCAAATTAGAATACATTTTTTGCCATCAACATAATATATTGCTAGGAGCTTTTTCGTCCCACTCTGTTTTAGTTATCTATAGCTTTTGTAATAATATTTTCAAAATAATTACAATGGGAGACAACCGACAGAGTGGATCATACAATTTCAAACTTTCCGATATCATTTTTCTTTTTGCCAAATCACTTCGTCTTGTAATATGGTTAGTTTAAAAGTGAATATGTCTTGCTGAGGATGCCACATGATACCGAAGGTTTTGGTGGTTTGACCATCTTCGATTAGATTAGGAATGTCTTCTTGATTATCACTTGCTACTGATTGTAGAAATTACGAAGAGTTGGATTTCTATTTACGAAGTTTAAATTCGCAACCGCTTAGTATTTCGTTGATTTCATTTTTTAGCAAGATTGCACCTTCCACCGAAATACTTCCAGTAAGTAAATCGTCATAAAATTGATTTTGTATGGCATTACCTGCTTTCGGGTACTTAGACTTAAAAAGTGTATAATAAATTGTTGAACTACACATGAAGTAACTTGAATTATGGTTTACCTCTTGTTCTCCTCGCACAGCTAGCTGCTAGCCCGTAAATTGAAACATGTGAATGTTTGCAACGTAAGTTTAACTGTTGCACACAGGATTCTGTGACAAAGATTGTTTGCGATCCTGAATCTAGAACTTATCTTGCCAGTATTTGTTGACCGTTGTTTACTTGGATGTAGACCAAGGCTGTAGGTAACACTATGTTGAAAGGTGTTGAATTATAATTTTGCAAGGATGTTTTGAATACATTTGTTGATGGTGATTGAATTAAATTATCGGCTAAGCTTAGATTTTCTGCTGTTGTAGTTAAGCGGTTGTATTGAGAGGAATTAAATGATCACTAATTGCAGTATGACTTCATATTTAAAATGCCACACAAATTTCTTAATTCTTTATGACTAACTTTAGAGCATATTCTTTGGTCTAAAATAAATATTACCCTAACCCTAAAATTTGGTACTAAGTCACAACCAATCCTTCGGATATGATTTACCGTAGGTTACTATCTAATGAGTTTTTGGATCGTGACGATTGATTCCATTACCCAACTTTCCTTTGGCAATCACTGGAGTATTGGCCTCTATACAATCCCAAATTACAGAACTCATGTTAAAACCTTCGCCAAGTTTAAATTTACACTTCTACAACAATTAAAGAATAGGACCCAAATTCTAGAAGTTGCAAATTTGGAACTGTTATTCATTTTTGTAAAAGCAAACTACTTTCAAAACAAAGTAGTTTATTCATCTTTCCATTTCTCAATGATTTCCATGCTCTCAAAATGGAAATGAGAGCATATCCATGCTCTCATTTCCATTTCTCAATGATTTCTCTAATCCTTATATAACTTTGTATAATTTTCTATTCTAAAACCACTGTCATTCCAAGGTATATCACCCCATTGCCTCATTGTATCCTTGTTTGCCTGAATATTTTGATTATTTATAGCTTATTTATTGCAAATAACGTTTATGACCTTAACCGTATCAACTCGTCAAACACATTAGAAACCTAGACAACATCAAATGATGTGAGAGCATACCCTAGTGCTTATAATTTTATTTTCTTCTCACTTCAACGCCCTAATCGATTGTTGTCATTTCTTAATATAAAATCGTATACATTGCTCGTATACCATGGTGCAGAGTACATCATATGAATTGGAGTGAAATAAATTTCATCACATCATTGAACATCCTTTATGTGGGAATTTGATATATATATATATATATATATATATATATATATATATATATATATATATATATATATATATATATATATATATAACCACCATACACCGCGGTATTAAGGTTAATAATACATCATACAATGGTGTTTTGTAAAGCTATTTTTATGTTATGCATGTACTATGCTGCTGTTGCTGCTGCTTTATGTTTATGTTTAAAACATTAAAATTTATCTATTTCCTCGATTTGGTTGATTAACGATTTAATTATGTAGAAATTGTTTTTATATATAAATATGCTAATTTTACATGAAATATTTAAACATATTTACAAAACCAACGGCATGAAACCAGATACCAGATGTAATAATTTGGTTTTCTATTTAACGATATGGCATAAAATATACCGCAACACTGTTTGTAGTATACAAAAGTAATACGACGGTAACCAAGCCTAAAAAAAAAAAAATTATAATCCTTTCGCAATATTCGCCTATAAATGTAAGAAATGCTATAAGGAGTTGAAAAAAAAGGAATAAAAAATTTGATAAAAAGAAAATTAAAAATGTCAAGAAAATTCGCAGATTTATACCTGCTGTTTCAATTCGTTTTGAAAATTCAGACAAAATTTATTTCATTTTCATTTCACTCATTTTCTTTATTTCGCTCAGAGTTGGTATGCTTCTGGTGTGTTAATACGACTGTTAATACGAAATACGGTTTTTAAAAGGCCATTGCTGTCCTGTACTATAATAACGATTTCTAGATATCCATATAACTGTATTGAAAGCTATACACAAATGTGCAGGTAAATATTTTCGGAATTGGTTTTCCGCATTACACTTTATCAGTACAAAAATATGGAACATTACAGAATGTATATATTTGTGAAAAACAAGATGGATATTTGGTAAACATCTCAATTTTGCATTCTCTTACTCATACCCATTACTCGTACCCATTTATGCATGCAACGTAAATTTACTTTGACTCATGCAATCTTTCCAGTCTAAATTGGGAAAATGTTTATTGGCTGATTCCATTGAATCTACTTGCGTTGATATTTTTTTAGAAAATGGTAGTCGTGCACTTAATGATCTTTGCTCATTTCCTTCCCAACAAAGGAACAGTTTTCATTTCACATTCAAGCATTCTACGTTTGACATAATGGTAGGAGATGTTTGGAACCAATTATCTAGCCTAGTTCCTAGCTCCAAAAACCAAATAATTTTTTTTTATTTTAATGGATCTTTATGAATAAGCCAATAGCAAATTGGGGAAAATTAATAAACCTTTCGTTGATAATGAAACTGTTTTATGCGTTCCTGAGACATTTGGACATGTACAATGTGATTGGTATATACGGTAGAGCAACTACTACCCCGATAAGAAAACCGGTCAGTTCAAAAACTGTACAAAGTTATACCAGAAAAGAGAACAAAAAAGAATGGAAGAATAACATCACGTGAAAGTGGTTTCAGTTTACGTTACTGTAAGAGCCACTATTTCTCCTATTCCAACACATTTCAAATTTCCGCGAAAGCAACATCAACATCATTTTATCAGTGATACACTGAATGGATATAATAGACTCCCGGTGATCCTAAAGGATGTGAAAGTTGACCTAACATGAAAAAAAATGACTTGGGAAGAACATTACTGGTGGCCAAAAGGTTTTGTACTGGTGTGCAAAAGCATTATTTTTCGACAGCATTTTTGGATTTCCGTTAGAGTAATGTAGAATTAGACTGGTATTATTGAATTAAATGGCATTTTTCACCAATACTTCCTTTTTTCGTTTCCAATTTTATGTTCAAGAGTGAAAACCGGCGAGAAAAAATTATTATTAGTATTATTATTATGACATACCTGCCTGCAAACAATGTTAGCAGGCCTGTTAGAGGCGCTAATTCTATTCTAAAGGTGGTAACGTAGCAAACAATGGCAAAGTAACCAGTGTTACACAATTGATGATACTATATATATTTTTCTGTCGGTCAAAGAAACCTACGATAATGTAAAATTTCTCTTTGACTTGATAGAACTGAATAACATTCCATAAAAGTTTTGGCCTATTTAAATTAATCTTAATTGAAAACGGCCAGCAAACGGCAAGTTTGACCTTCGAGGAAGCTGAACTTAATACCGAAAAATTATAACGGGGAGATTTTCGAGGAAAATGCTCTTTGTCAGCTTTTTCAGTCAGCTGATAAGTGGGATTTTTCACTTGGACCATTTATATCGACTTTCAAAGCTATGGAAAAAATTCTTACTCACTGCTTCTCCAAAAATAAAGATAAAACGATGAGCTCATATCGAAAGAATTTTTTCATGAGGGTCTACTATTTATTATTTTGTTTTTTTCAGGCAAAGGAGACCTGCATCCCATAACGGCGGATTAACGCAGATTAATCACAAGATCTCAGTGAGCCTAAAAATCCACGTAGTTGATGATCATCTAGCAGAATGCTAAATAGATTCTAGGATTGAACACAGAGGCATATAGTCAGGCGTGAACGCGTGCCCTCACCGACATTCACTGCCATTAATGTAAATACGGAACAGCAAGTACTCACATAAAATCCACATAAAAATTTGTGAACCCAATTTCCCATTTTTCTGACGAAAATTAAAAAATGCTGTCGAAAATTGACATTTTGAAACATTTATCGAAGGGGGAATCAGCTGGGATTTTGATACCAACGAAAATGAAACCATTTGACCACCAGCAATCTTTCTACCCAAGTCATTTTTTTTGACATTTTAGGTCAACTTTCACATCCTTCAGGCGAACCGTGGCTCAGAAAGCAAATGAAGAATGGTTTGACTGAGGATTACTGCAAAAATGCCAAAGATTGCAATTCAGAAAGGGCTATTACTATTTTCAGGGGATGCTTTACTGTTATTTACCAATTTCTTGAGAAAATTGGAATTGTTTGTAGAGGCAGACGAGTGAAGGACATATTCAAATTTTTGGAAAGTATTACATTGGAGTGGTATGAGGTAAATGCTGACCAGATTGATGGACTCAAGACAGCATTACTATTTTCCTCCATAATTTCAAACGCCTTCAAGAGCTCGTTCAAGCGGTTCAAGATATTGCTCACCGAACTGGTAGATTTACCCAAAAAGAACAACTCAATAAAAATGACAATTCAACAATAAAATGATGGAATTGCTTGCAAACTGGGCACTGATGGTGTTGGGGCATGAAACATTATGGTACCGATCAATGCTGTAGAAACTACAAGATTGGGATGCTTTCAACATCAAACCATCTGTTGTAATCGCCGATCAGTATGGTATTGACGGTGTTTATGTTGTCGAGTACTCAGACAAAATTAACTGAAATCAGTTGAGTGATGCTCAAAACATGACACTGAACAAAATGATGAACTCATTTTTGATCACCCAACCTGATAAATTTGGTTGTGCAAGTCTGAGAGAGTCCAACATTGACACAGAATATGTGGTTACAATAAGGGCTCCGACCTATCTCTACTTACTTTCAGAAAGAAAGAAACACCGAGTTGGATCGTATGTTAAGATTGATCGTATGTTAAGATGGGAGAGGCCGGTCGAAGAAAATAGGCACACCCTATTGTTTGCATACGGAAACCTTCCGGAAAAATTAGATTTGGCATAAATGCACTAAGGCATAATAAAGAAACGACAATTACCATTTACCTTAGATTAAAAGGATTTTAGTTCACTTATCCGGTACAACATACTTATCCAGTCTAAATCTGAGTGATCCTTTCTGTAAAATCATATTAAAAGCTAGTAGCCGACCTAAAACGGCTTTTATTTTACCTGGAAGAGGCCTGTGGTATAAAGTCAGAGGCTTTGCCAGATGGTGGGCAAATTTCTCGGAGTAGATTTGGACCCGTGGGTATTTCTTTATTTTAATGAAATAATTTTATTATTCTATAAAAAAAAATTAGCCAAACATTTGCGAATTACATGTAAGGCTATTTTTTCGATAAACAATTTTACACAATTTTCTTAGCCTTACAGCATTTCTAAGGCTACCAGAACAATTTTTGTCAGTTGGTGTTATATCAAAAATACCTACGTGATTAAATAAACTTACACATTTGTGTAGTTAGGACATGAAATGACTTTACTGTTTCTCAATAAGAGGAACACTGTAATTAGTAAGTAAACAACGACTCTAATATTCGTTTTATTAAATATTTGAGGGCAAACTAAAAACTGTCTTTAATAACCAGTTAAAATAAAAAAAAGGTTGGAAGACCAAATTAACCTCAAGTTATAATAATCTATGAATAAACTGCATCAGTGATTGATCGATTTGGGAAAAAAGCTCAATGGTATACAACTCCCTCTTTCGGAAAAAAAACCTCGCAAAAGCTATGTAAAAAAATTAATTTGTTTAGAATTGTGTTTTACCTAAAATGCCATTTACACAAATGTGTGTCCATTTTAAACTGTTACATAATATTTTATTTAAATAATGACCAAAATCTGGATGACACAAATGTGTAAGTATAAAATAGGTTTATTAAACTATCTGGAACTGAAAATAGGAAATAACACATTTGTGTAAATAGGATTTTTGTATGGTGCAGTTCGGTAAGCTTTTAGTAGAGTGACGGTATAAGAAGTTAACAAAAGGCGAATTTTAACGTCAACCTAAAATGTACCTTTATTAAAGAAAGCAGGTAACAAACAAAACATAAAAATTCCACTTACACAATTGTGTATTTTTTAGTAAATGCTCTACAGTATTTTATTTGAACAAAAATCAGTACCAGACCACACAAACTTATGTATGTATCAAATGGACTAACTTACACAAACGTGGAGTTTCATTTATTATATAAAAAGTTTGATAAAGTTTTATGAGATTTAGAAATTTGTCTAAACAAGTTTAACAATTGGCTTTTCTATATGAATGTTATTTAGTATTTTCTCGGAATTAGTATCCATTATTAACTATATGCAATCATAAAATGGCCGCATTTATCTGCAATCTAAACTATATACCAAAAGTTCACTTTCGTTCATGTATAGAAGATAATATGTTTTGGCTTTAAAGTTGCTCTTGTTCATTGGTATTCAAAAAAGCTTAGTTTATATTAGTTTTTGGACAACTCACACAATTGTGTGCAGCAATTTATCCTAATAAAAATAATTGTTTTGTCCCACAGTGATAAAATCAATATTTCGATAATAAATAATGTTTTCCAAAAGTATTGTACAATTTATGAAGAGTTGGGTTGGCTTCACGGAAATTATACTCAAAAAATGTGAAAGTTAGCTTCGAGCTAATTGGTTTAATATGTAAAATAAACACAAATGTGTAAGTTGATATGCATTTTTTATAAATAACTTTAGAAAGTACTCACTAGAGCAATTAAAATGAAGCTACACATTTGTGTAGGCAGTTGATTTTTGAGTGATGTAGTTACGTCACATATAGTGCAACGCGGAATCTTGTTGTAAATCATCAATAACTTTAACAAATGAAAATCAAAGAAATTTCCCTTCTACTATTGAGTCCTCAATAGATACTGCTATTATTTAAAACCTTCATGGAAATATAATTTTATACCACATTATGCTAGCTTGTATTGCCAAACCTTTTTGTGGTCTGTACATTCGTTATCTTAGTATTTTTCATTGGCATAGCAAAAACTCCCCTAGTCCACGCGAGCCAACATGAATAAAACATAATGTAATGAACATTCTATAAATTTTAGTTAAAACAGCACCCATAACCAGGACCATAGTACATACATATGGCAAGTTATTTAAATTAAGGATTGAATTTATAATTTTCCGTACCTTTTTGTGTTATTTTAGTAAAAAAAAAAAAATTATCATTTGTAAATTTAATCCCAACGGTTTGGGCACCACCAAAAATAGTACCCTTCCTTAAACACATTGTCTTAAGATTTAAGATGAACAGATAGATACGATTTTGTTTTGTTTTACATAAATTTATGGATTTTTTTTTCTAGTATACAGCCGTAAATTTATATAACCTTCTTCGGGACTTAGTTTGCGGGTTTATGTAATTGAAATAAATTATGATGGTCGTATGGTAAGTATATGGACTCAACTAGAATATAACATTTCTAAAAGTCGTTCGTTCCAGTAGTCGAACAAATGACATTAAGCCAACTTCCATCTGAAGTTATACGCGGTTGAGTAATGTTAGATACTTAAATGTCTTTCTAAAGTCCGTGTATTGCAGTCTTTGTGCTAATTACCAATTCCTTAAAATATCTGCAAAGGCTCATTTTCGAGGTGGTAAGGTACTCAAAAGCCCTGGTTAGAAACCAATACAGCAGGGTTGTTGTTGCGGTGCGGGTCAGTTATAGTTCTACTGATCAAAGTAATTAAAAGTACCAAACTTGGAAGTTGGAAATGCATCAGAATATATCATTCATGCGAATAATGCTTTTAGCAAAAAAAAGCAAAAAAATAACAGGATGATCAAAATTTGAAACTTGCATAATCATCAATGTCGCATAATTTCCTATTTATATTCCAATTTGAATAAATATAGGACAATAGAACTTTTTTTTTTATTCGCGATTCATTTTTATCCTGCGCGAATTTTTTTTTCTATTTGTGGATGTTATACTCTGTTAAAATTTTATTTGGTTCGCGCGAACAATAACCTATAAAAAAATATTAATATTTTATATATATATATATATATATATATATATATATATATATATATATATATATATATATATATATATATAATGTAACAAAATTAAATATAAAATAAACCGCGATTTTATTTTATGATAGCATAAAAAAGCAACAACAACAAATAAGCAGAGTGTATGCGAATGTAACATAAATAGATCGTGGTCTATTTTTTTATTATTATATTTAATAAAACATGGCAACATTGAACATTAAATGGAGGATGGTCAGATGGAGGATGAGTTTTTAAAATTTATTTGGAATTTTATATAGCCATTTTTTTCGTTGTCTGTACTACAAAAACGGTCAGTTTTATTAACGTCGACCATCTATTTATAGTATACACATTTTTTTGTAGGATATTTCATCTGTAATGAATTTAGGGTACGGCTGAATGCTCCATCCTTAGTTCTAATATAATTGAACACAAATTCGATTTAGATAAATTAATTTAAGGATCCATTTTAAAATGGTAAAACTTCATTTGTTTTAAGTTTAACATTACTACTATCACGATGTCAATTTTTCATCAGTCGTGTAAACACGTGGCTGAGTCCAAACTAATTTGCCTTGCATCCAGAGTTAAAACTGACCAAAGGAATTGAATCTAAGTACAAAGCTGTTTGCTCTATATTTTCGTTTCGACCGATGAAATACACGTCTTTAGGTTATGGTTCTTACTAAGTGTATTAATATGTCTGAAATGTGTATTTATTTTATAGCAGTATTTATCCTGATGACCAGAGCTTTTGATTAAAGTATCATTCATCACAAGCGAGCCACTATTTCGTGTTGTACTGAATTTACAATCAAATTCGTAAATTTGCAAAAGCTAACCCCTTTGCTAATTTTTAGCATAAAAATTTTTTTTTTAAATGTTTACTTATTTTATTGTAGTATATATCCTGATGACCAGAGCTTTTGATTCAAGTATCATAATTCACAATCGAGCCACTGTTTCGTGTTGTATTGAATTTACAGTCAAATTCGTAAATTTGCAAAGGCTAACCCCTTTGCTAATTTTTATCAAATAAATTATTTTTGGAAATCTATATTTATTTTATAGCAGTATATATCCTGATGACCAGAGCTTTTGATTAAGGTATCGCTCATCACAATCGGCCACCATTACGTGTGCCATTTCTTCACTTTATTTTTCAGATTCCACCGTTATTATTTGAGATGCTAAAGTTGGATCATCATGTGGTTGGAACATTTTTGTGAGGTTCTCCGCATAACATTGAACTTTATCATCGTTATTTCGAGCCCATTTCTCCCCTTCTATTCTTATTGGAGGGTTCTGCATTGTTGGTCTTTTAATTTTTTTGGTTGCTTTCCAAAGTGAATAATCAGTCCTGCTATCATTAGTTAGTTTTTTTGAACAGTTACTGATTGACTCATCTTTTACTTTTTGGATTTCCTTTCTTAACTGTTGAATTAAATGGTTTAACTTAGTTTTATATTGAGGAGCTCGTGTTTGCTGCCATATTCTTCTCGCTCTTCTTTTTTCTGTCAAGAGTTCTATAATTTTTTTAGGGTAGATCAATTGATATATTTTTGATTATTAAAAAATCAATTAAGTCTGGTATTTTCTTTTGATCTGTAGGCCAGTAGGTTGGTTTTCCAGTTGACAAGGTTTCACTACCGCATTTTCTGACAGCTTTAAGCAGTTCTTTACCTTTAGTCGTTGTTAGCGTAGAATCCCAATGGACATTTTTGGCATTAAAATCTCCTTCAATTATACAGTTATGAACTGCCCTACAGACTCAAGATGTCTACACTGCCTTGGGGATGCCTTCTCTCTATTCTGCCTTAAATCATTCACAAAGGGTTTATAGTCGATATAACGTAAAGTTTCGACCTCCAAAATGATATCGAACGTGTTTGATACCCAAATAAGCTGCCAAGAGCTCTCTGTAAGAGTCGTGGCATTAAACCTGCGCTACGGTAAGTCTTTAAGAAAAAAAAACCTAGTTGCTTCTATATTTGCGTCTCATTCAATCTCTTCTTGTATGTCTCGAACAAAACGGTAATCTACACAGTGTTGAATGCATCTCCATTGAGAGTGACTGTATTGCATATCGCGAGCCGAATGTCATCCTGCAAAATTCAAAAGGTCCAAATAGCGTCGAAATTACGGTCTTGAAAATGTCATTTGGCTCGATGGGAATTTCATAGAATGTTCGAACCAAATCTACTATCGTACCCGGTTTTGCAACTAATTTGGGGTCAGCGGGTTTTCAGACAATGAGTGAAGTTATGCTTAACTATGATGGAGTTTTAAAACTATCTTGTGAGATCTCAGGTACCTGCGCAGAAGAAAAAACATCTCTGGTCCAATATAGACAATGATGGGTCCTGCATTAACGTTAGTAAACCGACGGGAAACATTTAAGTAAGGGTCGACGTTCTTTTAAGTCAACTATCAACTTTTAAGACGAGTTCTTTTTAAAAAATCTGCTCCTAAAATGGGCATGGATACCTCGGTGTTAATGAAGCTTCAAACAAAATCTCTTCAGAGCCCAATATTTAAGTACGTGATCTCCTGTCTGAAAATGGTTTAAGGTATATTTTCGTTGGCTTTTGTAAGACGAGAATCTAGTGCGCTGACGGCAAGTGAATATTTCGTTGTTTCCCTTATACAATGACAGATACATTCACTTGCTGAACTTGTATAGAGACATTGCAAAATATTTGTATGCTTAATCCAAAAACAGGGTATTTTAGCAACTTGAGGGACTCATTTAATTTCATAAATTCTTAGCATTAAATTGGGATCAGTTGATTACTCTTTTGCTATGTTTCTAAAATCGAATGCGCTAGCCATATATTTGTCCTCGATTTTGAAGAATGCTTCAGTCGCAATAGAGTTCCTACCCGTCCTATTAAATACTAAAAGGCTAGCAAGGGGTGGCCTTCCAGAATATGACTGAAGTTTTATGATTAAACTGTTAGCTGCTTATAGTTTACGATCGTAAGGGCTTTATTTTCGTTGGGTATGGGCTTTAAAATTAGCGTATAAGAGTTGAGAGCCGATAGCTGTGTCTGACGGGATTTACAATTCCGCTTCCAATGAAGGGTGTGGCAACATCACTGAGTCTCTTAGGAAGCTGCGTAAAATCATTGTTATTTGAAAAACAGAAACTAAAATTTCTCATAATTGCGTAAGTGCATCTTTGGAAGGTCTGCGCAGCATTCCTGAGGCCAAAAGTCATTCTAATGAACTCAATTAGTCTGAATGGTCTGTATCTGATGATACGTCTGTATCAATTTATTTATGAAAATATTTTGCAAGAATGTATTTGGTAAGAAAAATCTATCAGAAACGAAATAGCATAATGATCAGGTTTGGTTTGGGAGTTAAGCATACGGTAATCTGACAGAACCGACACCTCTGCCACTGCATATCCATAAGGAACTCTTTTTTTGCTTATTATATATCTACAACTACAAGACGACAAGATGCCCTTTAGTTTTACGAACATTAATTTATATCACTTTCAAGCTTTTATCATTACGAGCTTTCCCACCAAATTTGTTCATATATCGGAATACTTAACGGATATCAGCGTACACTGCATCTACGAATGAGATATTAGTCTCTCGAGAATATGTGCACTGATTCGGAGATCTACATCTACTGTAGACTACAGGTCAACCTAATACTGCGTTTACCACCTAAGTCAGAGCGCCGATCTGATTTGCTAACCTATCGATCGTATGATCAATTTATCTACAATAAACTTGAAACTGGTGAATCTGCAGATGAGAGTGATCTCGCGTAGGAAAGTATTATATGGGATCGAGTTACGAGGTGGCGGTTGGTGTGGATGTTGTGTGGTCATGAGAATGTATTGGGATGTTTTTATATTGTACTATTGCAAAATTATCTTGTATATTTAGGTTTTTACATAAGATATTCCTATATTAACAAAGATATATTTAACAATGGTATAAATTAATAAATTTGTAATTTCCAGACGTGACTAATCAAATTTGTTTAGTCTGTGGCTTGTGGGACGTTTGATATTGTATAATGGTGTTATATTATTTAAACTATTACTAATTTAATTTATTACAACCTAGGGTAACTAGTTCATTGATATATATTGTTTTCTGGGTACCTTTGCAGATTACAGATGAATGGCGGCATACTGGAGTTGCTGATAAGAGATGGCAGAATGCAGAGCAGTACAACAAAAATGTGATTGTCTTACACTAACAGTAGTTTGAATATTGACTACCGGGAAATCGGACCAATTATGTCATACCTAACTTTACCTAACCCACAAAAATTTACTATTGGCCGCCAAGGTGTCTTTAACCGGGTCGAGCTCAATAATTTAACTAGTATCCTTCCATATCCTTCCAATTTTATGTAAAAATGGGTGTACTGTGGGCTCATGATATAGAGTGCCTACATAACATATATTTTTATAAAAATTAAAAAAATATACATTCTATTCAAAATTTGCAATTAAGTTGTAATCTGCAATTCATTTTAATAGAGAGTTGACCGATTAGTTATCAATATAAAAATTCATTTAACAAATTTTCTTTACTTAACCCTACATACAAACGTAATTAAGTTATAACTATACCGTACTATGATTAGGCACCTTCTAATCCAATTAAAATAAATTATTTCTTCTCATTGTGATAATAATCTGAGTCTTAATAAAACTTAAAAAAAAAAAAAAACAAATTTAAAATTTAATCGATTTTGGTGAAATTAAACCAATAAACTATCTACACATTTCAATTAAATATTTAACAAAAGCTTTAAGGTAGTTACACCTAACAACATATAAAAGGTATTATTATACCTTTCAATTTCATTTAAGACTTTTTTTTATGTTTTGTGATCTGTTGTTTTTGTTGTTTTGTAAACATATAAATTCATGTAACACAATTATCGAGAGAGTACACAGTACCTGCGCGCCTGATTATCTACATTTAATGGTCACATTATAAATTAAATCAATTCAATCGGGTAAATGAAAGTAAACTTGAAATTTTTTGTTTCACCCAAATAAGAACACAAAAATTGTTATGTTGTTTTTTAACACTTGCATGGACTTCGCTTTATTGGTACATGACTCAAATGCTGTAAACAATCGCTGTTAAGGTGGTTTTTACATTTCGCAAAATGATCATTCCATAAAGAAAGTGAAAATATTTTGATTTTTTTTTTAAGATTTGGTCTACAGATAAATAACAATGTGGACAAGAGGTTTAAATTTCTTCGTGGTTTTCTTTAAACTTTACACACAACGTGACCATGAATTGGGCATACAGTAATAGTAATGAGATAAATTGTATGCAATTTGAAAATAAAAACACAATAAAAAAATACTGGCGGAAGTTAAAATATTTAAGTATAGAGTATAAAAATTTCGGTCAATCAAGTGTACAAATTGAACGAATAGTTTTGAGATTGAATTCTGATATGCGAGATATATGCCTCCGGTGAAAATATTTGCTACTTTTAACAAGCGAATGTATGAGTTTATTTTACTGCTCTAACAACGTAAATCGGAAATAATTGGAAGAATTTTAGAAGATTTTAGAAAAAAAAATAAGTAAAGCGAATTTACATTCAATTAGGTTAGGTAAGATAGGCCGATATCGGTTCATTTTTACAATATAAGATTTTTCATTCCTAATAGTCTAATTGGCTTAGTTCTGAGCTCCTAATGTAGCGCAACATGTTTGAGCGTTTGAAATAGACACTTAAAACAGCTTTGCAGTAGTCATTACTTTCCACATCCACCAAAAATATATTTTCCTCTGAGTACTCCTATCACCGTTTCTTCCTTCTTTAGCGATCCTGGTTATTGTCTGAATATTTGTTGTGTGAACTGATTATTGTCGAGTGACCCTTCGCGTATGCGAATTGTGAATATATATTTACTAAAAACCTTGACTGCCCTCTCATCAGAGTATGCAATTTCTCCTATAACTTTTCTCTCCAGCTTTAGAAGTGATTCATTTCTCAACATATTCCACATAAGAGGAGTGAGGACATCTCGTTTCGGGGATTCCTTAACCACCCATTTCGTTAAAGTGGACCCACAGCTCAGAGTTTCTGGTTTACCCGTATATAACTAACCTACCATATTTTTGACGCTCCTCCTCAATGAAGGACAACCTTCCTGTAATTGCATTCATTTTAACATTGTTGAATTAGTCTTTGATATCATGAAATTCAATTCGAGCCTTTTCTCATTTCGAGATGCAGCAAACCTTCACTACTATCCATTTTATAGGCATATAGACTAACTTTAAACGTTCCTTAAAAATAACCTCTAGCCATGAGAAGATATAATTTTCAAATTCTTCTGAATTTTTACTGACACAATCAAATCCAGGCCAACTGATTTCAACGATTTTTGAACTCTTCTTGCTCACAAAACTTTTTAATAAATTACCATGCGTTATAATTTCCGCTGAGCCGTTGAAGTTCTCTGAGAAGTGAGTTTCCATCGCAGAAGTTTTAAAGATTAATGTTTATAGTTAAATGACTGAAACAAGTTGGATTGATAAAGGAAAACTACGTAAAGTGAGAAGTTTTTGGGACCTCTTCCTTTTTCTCAAGTATTCAAAAACTCCTTTGTTACTTTCTCAATTCCCCTTGCAAATTCTCAGTTCATCCTTATTTGAGTCTCAACCATAAGACTCCTTAGTATCTTCCACGCTTTCCAGCAGGTTTCTAATTATTTGGACCACCATACTGGTTTTACATCCTTCTAGGCTTTATCGTAGAAAGCGCTTGAAATAGTATCCACTCAGTAATCCAGATGATCAAAAGTAGCAGTGGCTCAGTTATCATAAGTCCCCTTAAAATTTCTTCTTTTTAAAGCCCTTGATGTTGTAATCAGCTCCCCTTTAATAGGCACAAGAAGAGATTCCTCAAAAATCAAGCTTTTCCCCTCCGTGCCTTGGTCGGTCGTTTTTCGTTTTGTGAGAATGCTAGCTAGTTGGTTGTTTGCATGCTTATTTCCCCTTAATCAATTTTTATAAATTTTGAGAGTAACCGACGCTAAATACTCCCTTTGATTTAGCAAGAGAGAGGCCTTCTTGCTACTTATCAATATTGACAATTTAAAGCCACTATTGGCACCATCATGCTAAACATTCTTTCAATTCCCGTTTGAAAGATTACGGTCGCTGGCTTTAATGATCATAAGGATATTGTCCGGGCACTTCGAATCGTTTAGTAGCCAGACATGTACTCTAACCAGTAATTTCCACATATCTTTCATCCAGCCTCGCAGGTAATTTTACAGGGCCTTACTACCATTCTGCACCTCTACAAGATGAGAAAGAGAAATTGTTTTGGCATACATTTGCCCCTTTGGCCCACTGTTGCTTAAACTATTTTTTTGACTCAAGCTACGGATAACTTTTGCATTACTGCGAGCTGCACCTCGGGATTGCCCATAGGTCTAATGTCTTGTTATCTTGGCGTTGGCTCATATACCGTTGTTCAGAAAGAGGAGTGGTTTTTAAACTCATCGCTTTTAGCTAAGTAAGATCAACAGAAAACATTATAAGGACAGAAAACATTATATGGGGACCAAGGGTCCCCTTATAATGTTTTCTGTTCTTTAAGAGGGGTAGTCCATTTTGTTGAAATTTTTTGTTGTATCCATATTTTTTTTGCCAAGTTCGGAAAAAAGTGGTAACGGTGTTAAAGAACTACTGGATTCGCTTTTTAATTCTCAGCTTCCGTTTGTCTCAAAATCAATGAGTCTAAAACAAAATATATGATCACTGTTTTTAAAGACGCAAAGACGCAATGGGTTTTAGTAGTGGTGAACACACATTTGAAGGAGTAACTTTTTCCGATGTCTCGAGCCACTGGTCACTCATGATAACTGCGTGGAAGGGGCTATTAAAGCACGTCTTGTCGCTGGTGCCTTGTACGATTTACGTCCAATTCTTGCGTCAAAATACCTTGCAAATGCCGACGAGCTGAACTTTTACAAGTTGGTTATTAGATCCGTTATTATGCGGTATAGGTACGAGAGTGTGACTCTGATTGAAGAATGTGAAAGATGGCTGATGATATTTGATAGAAGGATTTTATCTAGTTCATGAAATAAAAAGAACAAAGAATTCAATGAGTTGGTCACATTCGGCCACAAATTTGGGTCTCTAAAAGGAGATTCACCTTTTCGCTGAAGCACAGGTTACTGTCAGCGACATTCTACTGGCTCTGCGGGGTAGAAAACGACTTGTCTTCTTCAGGTTGTCTAGAAAAACGAAGATCAAGCTCGGGATCAAATCGAATGGAGGCAGACTGTAAATCCGGTATGGGCTGGCAATGGCCTGTAAAAGCTATTTGTTCATTATTATTATACCATCTCAATCAAAAGCGGCAGATCCTGTTATTAATTTTGTAAGGTACCTGGATTAGAACTATATTCTCATCGTCAGTTGGAGGAGAAAATTAGACTTAACAGACTGGGATGCTTTGTTTATCAAGCAACCAACTCATTTAAGTCTAATCGGCCGTGCCATGTACAGGGAAAGTGCCAGCCAATGAGTTGTTCATACTTGCTTTATTTTCATAATTTTTCATACATTTTGGGGGTTAACGACTCGAAACCGAAGTCAATAACACCCTTTGATTTACCTAGACTAGCAAGGAACTTCTTGCTCACTACCATTATTTATAGTCTGAAGCCACTCACAAATATCCATTCCGTATTTGAAAGACCATTTTTTCTGGTGAGATTTCTTGGATCTCAAAGGCAAATCTGTGGCAAAGTTTTTTAAATTTGGAGTCACAAATGAATCAAAATTCCACCCTTTATCAGGTAACCTCTAAAAATAACGGCAATCATTGAACTAATATTTTTTTTTAATCCACAGCCAGTTTTCTTATAGTACTCAAACAAAACTGTCTTAGTTGGCTGGTACTTTTCTAGAAATCAAAAAAACCAAGGAGCTCGAATCATAATGCCAACGCTACAATATGATGGTAATATTATTAAAGCTTAGTTCGTCGATAAATGTTAATGCTAGTTGAGGCCAGATTCTGGAACCGCAACCTTTAGTCGAAAATTTTTGAAAGATCAGTGCCTTGACGGAAAATTCGGTGCTGCTTACCAAAATATACAAAAAAGTGATCGTTTCGGTTATTTACATTCTGTCACAGCATAGTATAAATACATATAGTAGTTCCATCATAAGAAAAAAAGTTTGTCCATTGAAGTTCCAGATGTCAATAGAATATTGTAAACATTTAGGATAAATATGTGACATTTAGGCGATTATAAATATAAAAATATGCTGATTATTTTATAACGATACCAGTAGCAACATCTAACACGTCAATGGCACCATGGAAGTACAATGTGTAGTTATACTATGATCATAGTAAGCCTAAGTTTTATGCGAATCTGCCTATTGTACTTATTTTCAGTTGAATCTACTATGTGAATAATCTTTGTCAACATAAAGGTAGGAAATGACGCACCTTCTGAAGGACACTAGCTGTAATGTCTGATATTCTATTAGAAACATTAGCACTAGGAGGACTACTGAAGCACTGAATATTTAACAAATTTCTGGCCGTTACCGAAATGCATTCGAATTTTGTAATGCTGTTTGAATCAGTGATTACTAGAACCACCCTTATAATAAAACCAATATAAAAAAAAACTTCCCAGCCCACGTTTCTAAGAAAACCCGTTCTGGAAAAATCGTCCAGTGACCGAATGTTTATTTCATCATTGTCTTATTTCATCCAAAGCAACCCTTCAGTTCTTTCAATTTTGAAGTTTTTTTGATGCTGACCTTTTCGTTTGGCTCATTTGTTGCCATGCAATACGTCTTCCATGCATTTACAATTTAACTATCTAACCCGTTAATCCAAAGTATCCGTTATTTTAACGGATTTCAACCGTATAATTTCAGATGTCATTGTCATATAGAACGATGTCTTCATCGGGTGATGTCTTCATATTCGGATCTATGGTAGCGACAAATATTGGTCATTGGTGCATTAAAGTTATGGTTAGTAAATATTCCAACAGTACCTGTTCCTAGGAACTCACGCTGATAAAAAAGACACATAACGTAAAAAATAATCGAATCGCACATCATGTCTATGTCTTAGGGTACTGCAAATTTATTAGAGATATCCAAAACGACATGGCTTGTTTTACTATGCTTACTCTTAAAGAATGTCGAGTACTCCAGTAATCGTCGATATAGATGGAACCGTGTTTTATCCTCACAGCAATAATATTCCTAGGCATTTTTTTAGCTCCACATTTCCATATTTGCTTATTTCAACTAAAATATAGGTCTGTGACCCATTAATCAAATAAACTAACATTTAATATAGACAAAATTTAAATCACCAGATGGTGTCAGCATTTCTGTTTGTAAGATGACGGATTGAACTTATAACTTTTGTGTCATATCGTACCAATAAACAGAATTGAAAAATAAAATATTATCCTTCCTAAAAACACAAAGAGATCAGTTCCAAGTCCAACCATATTTAATATGCTTTTATGGGGGAAGTACGATATGTCAGTTCTTTACCACTTCCAAATTTGTATTCCATCTTTTTTTATAATATTGTTCTAGTATTGTGTGTGCAAAGGACAATTTCCTTAATGATGTCTAGAGTGAGACCAAATAAATACAAGAATATGAAAAAAAAATTAAGAAGAACACAACAACATAAAAGGACACAAAAAAAAATGTTGAACAAGAAATCGTTAGAAAAATAGCAAACTCAGCAATAAAATTTATTATTGGTTGGGTACTCGTATAAAAGGACATAAAAACCACTATACGCTTCCATCATTCCAATTTCGGGACGTATAATTTTCGTTGAAAAAAAAACGTAATATAAAAGAACAGAAATTATTTCGAAGTTCAAAGGCCACATGCCGATGAAAATCGCAAAAAAAAAACGAAGAAGTTGAGAAAAATCAGTCGATTTGGCTTTTTTTTATGGTTATTGGTAATCGAAGGATATTTCTTTTTTTTTTTTTTTTTTGTAACTGATAAGATTTTTTTTTTCTTCGTTTAATTTATTGAGAAACGATTTATATATGTTGTAATTGCCTTAATGATGTATGTTAGAAGTCGAAAGATTTTCTTTTTCCTTCGTCGTATTGTTAATGATTTTCCTTTAACTACTTGAAGGAGGTATAAGAGGTATTGGGTTGCCTTTATACTGTTAAGTGGATTTTATTGGGATGGATTTTATTAAATTGTAATTAAGAAGGATAGATTTTTTAAGAATTGAGCTTTAAAAATATTTAAGCATTTTAGAATTTATTCGAATATATCATTGTCTAATTTTTAGTGGTTGTGAATGAACACAACAGTAAAATTTTTGAAGCAATTTTTCGATTTCTTGTCAAAATAAATTATTGAAACCGAAGCATTCGATATCTAAAGTCAGAAACCATGTCCCAGTGTAGGGTCAATATAGGGTTTATTTCACAGTTCCGTTGGGCTGACCATCTTGTTTTTCTAGATTTTGAAAATGTTTCATTTTGTGGATTCAATTTTGCAGTTTTGTTTAGTTAACCTTCATTCGTTTTCTGGATTTTAGGAACATCTTATTAAAATTCTAAATTTAAGTCCTATGACCACATCAGGTAAGAATATGCGTGGACTAAATGCTTTTGGAAGTTAAGTTGAAAAATATCGATATTTAAAGCATTCAAAACTGTAAACAAGAAATCAAATCCAGGCATCTTTTTAATTGTTTCAATCGAGCCATGTATCACTTGGAATTTTAGGAACGCAATTTCATACAAAATTGATGGTGAAGTTTGGAGCTTAAACCCACAAATCACCCTTGCAAAGTTTAAATCGAGTGCAGACAACTATAAAGATCAGTTGTGCAGCCAATCTATAAAATGAAAATGTTGTGTAGATGATATGCTTATTGGTGCAGCGAATCTGAAGAGAGTGCGAAACAGTTGGTCAACGAAAATTACGGTAGCTATAAATTCAACTGGTTTTAATTTGAGAAAGTGAGTTTTGAATTCATATTTTTTGGTAAAGGAATTCGAAAATAATGATACGACAGATGACCCAGTTATACCAGATAAACCAGACAAACAAGGTGGTTGGCATTTACTGGAACCATAAACAATCGCTTTCAATCAATTTAAGGTTTCTGCCAAATAACTTGATTATGAAATTACAAAAAAAAAATATTTCACATGCACCGAAGTTTTTCGATCCAATTGGATGGTTAACACCCATCAACATTTCGATAAAAGTGATATTTCAAAGTTATGGAAGCTTAAGGTTGGATGTTTTCATACAACTCACTACTTTCTGATTTATGTCAAACGTTGTATGAAGCTTATACACGGATCTAAAATCATTAGAAAATTTGAGATTCAGAATGACAAAACACAACATCAAGGTAGCAAGGTATCATATCAGCTTACGTTTATGCTATTATTCTAAAGGTTTCATAATCGAAGTACAATTACTTGCTGCCCATCAAAACTATATCCGTTCTTTGACTTGAATTATGTGGTGCAGTCTTACTTACCAAACTCGTAAGTATCAATTTAAATGGATACATAGCACTAAATGGACTTTCAAAGCACTCAAATTTTAGCAGCAAATTTTTTAAATAAATCAAACCTGATGTCTCCACCATTAATAATGTCATTGACGTGTCAGAGAACCGATTACACCATTTGGTCTAACTCTTCTGGTCTGCAGAGGAAGGAAAACCCAAACTTTAGCTATTATCCGTGTAGATGATGCTTGGATACTTAATTTAACCACGTGTGCTGGCTAAGGTGTTAGGTCCAGCGTAATCAATACTGCAGTTTGTAATTGGTCTCGCTGGTTTATTTAGAATGGATGATGAATTTCCCATAAATTGAAGTGAAATATTCGCTGTTTAAAAAAAAACTGGACACATTTACGCACTTCTTTTTATCGCTCTACTGTTTGCAATCCAATATTTTTATGGAAATTTACCATATCAGATATCTCTGGATAGAGATATCTGATATGGTAAACAGAAATGATCATTTTACTAGGATGTGGGATTTTGGTAGAATTATCTGATATTTAAAATTAAAGAGGAAATGTGAATTTTTAATATCCACGTAAATGAGCCATTTGCATCTATGGTTGGGACTAGTTTTTACAGCTTAGCATGACTATCGGTAAGTCTTCCATTTATCGTTATAATTTGCGGTCTTTACATGCGCTGCCAATGATCCCTCGATAGTAATTGTTTTATATCAGACACTCAGTTAGCTGCAAAGATTTTTCATTTCGTTGGAATGTTAAGTTTTTAGCTGAGTTTTTAGCTCGGTTTATATTTTTCTGCTTTCATCTTTAAATCGGCGGTACCCCACCGTTGCACATGCTTTTCCATTCACGTTGCTCAATCCATGTATCTATTGTATATCCTTCGTGTTTATCGCTGAATTTTTAGTTTTGTTGAAAAAGATATCTTGGTTTTCAACTATGGCC
The DNA here is from genome assembly GCA_963556175.1 of Tipula confusa. Classification (NCBI taxonomy): domain Eukaryota; kingdom Metazoa; phylum Arthropoda; class Insecta; order Diptera; family Tipulidae; genus Tipula; species Tipula confusa. The sequence goes on from OY744476.1 coordinate 32,111,699, forward strand.
ATATTTTGTATTATGGCGATATCATTGAGTAGGTCATCATCCCAGCGTAACTTTCTTAACCATAAATTTTGTAAAAAATTATCGCTATGATTTTACATGGTGATATAAGTGCACATATTTTGGAAGATTAGTGATCGCTTCGTCGGATCCTCTTCTGTCATATAAATTTACTTTATTTGATAATTTATCCTCGTTACAATTCCATTGAAGGCCTCAAATCATTTTGGTCAAAAGCAGGTTCAATAATTCAGGTTCAAATTTCAGGTGGTGGCCACATCACTACCCACAGACATATTTTCATCTATAGCTGATCGTATACAACCACCGCTAGAAACCGATAAGTACAACACTCTTAGAAGGCATTGATTGACAGCTATTTGCTGTCACAAGAGAAATACTTGGTGGAACTCATCAGCAAATAAGTTATTGGCGACCAAAAACCATCAGAGGTTTATAGATAAATAAAAGGTCTAGCGGTTGAGCACACCAACGATGATATAGTTCGCAAGCTCTGGATGAGACGGATGCCAGATATCATCAAAGTGGCACTCGTTGGATGCGAGGATAAGCCAACGGTTGACCTGATTTACAAAGTGGACCGAAAGTTTGAAGCGGCATCGTTACCCAACATTTCGCCGGTGGATTCCACCCAATAAAGTTCTTGCAAATCTACAATAACAAATAAATTGAAGATTGCAGAACTAAAGGAGCAAAGTTTAAGCTCCAATAGCCATAATGAAACTTTCTACAAGCAATCGTAGTCGCTGCAGGAGTCCACACCTCTCAAAGCAACCACACTTCATACCAAGGAGGCAATTCTCATAATAAATATGTTTTTTGTAAGTATCACTTTAAGTATGGCGCTAGAGTACTTAAATGTATAAAGCCATGCAAATTTACAGGCAACAATAAAGTATCCACAAACTCGTCTTCTTTAAACGATTAAATTCGATTATAAATGCGGCTGATAATCGAAATTACGTACACAAACCGCCACATTTTCTTTAGAGATTAAACAAATAATTTACTGTTTCTTGTACTAGGGCTGATCTTTCTGTAAACCCAGTTACATATTTCCAAAAAAATTGATCTCTCGATCCAGATTTGTGTCTTTCAGCAGCGAATGGCACAACCATTAATACTTATGAAACCAAATTACTATCGGTTAATACAGTGCTACGGTGCACCTTTATCCACCCTTTCATGCTCGCTGATTTTCTTACCAAAGAACGATATGATACGATATGATAGTCAACGATATGATAGTTTCAGTAAATACTCCCACACCAAAACCTTTAATGTTTGAGAATGGATATGGGTAATTATTAAAGGAATTACCGTCACTTGTACAACTTCTAAATTACAACGTCCTGGTCAAACATAACGTGGTTCATCATATTATTACAAATGGTCAACTCCCGCATGGAAAACCCCGTCCACTGTATCTAACTAAACATATAAGGCAGCGTATATCGAATTTCAGCATATGGTTAAATTAGGCATATGCAAACCGTCATCTTCTCCGGTTTCCCTCTCTACTCCACATGGTTCCAAACAGAGATAACACAGATTGGCTTTTATGAGATTACCATCGACTAAATGCAATTACGGTACCGGATCGTTATCCGATACCGCATATCCACAATTTTTCAATGCATCTACATTGGTGCACAGTTTTTACAAAAATTAACTTAGTCGGGGCATATCACGCTATACCTGTAGCAACCGAAGAAGTACCTAAAACGGCAATTACCCCTCGGTTTGGCTTATTGGAATACAATTGGATGCCCTTTGACTTTAGGAATGCTACTCAAACCTTTCAACGCTTTATGAATGGACTGTTAAAAGATCTTGATTTCATTTTCGTTTACATTGACGACATTTTTGTGGCAATTAAAACTAAGGAAGAACACAAATGTCATTTACAGCAAGTATAACAATCACTTGCTGATTACGATGTCAAAATAAAGATATCCAAGTGCGTTTTCGGTGTTCCACATTTAGAATTCCTCAGTCACCATACATCTAGAGATGACATTAAACTTTCGCAGGAGCGCGTAGTAGCCATAACACTATGGATGGGATGGTGAATTATTATCATCGCTTCATTCCACGTTTAGCCGAATTTCTACAACCAATTCACGCACAATTGGTAACTTTATTAAAAAAACCAAATACAGAAAAACATTTCTCTTGGCCAGATGAATGTAAAGCATTCATCATAGTCAAAAGCGCGCTTGCTAATACAACTTTATTGGAATATCTTATTGAAAATACATTTTTCAATATCATATATGATGCGTCGAACATTGCCGTAGCAGCTGTGCTTCAACCATTAACGTTCTTTTCAAAAAAGCTAACAATAATTGAAATCAATCTCTGTATTTCACCTTCGACAGAGAACTGCTAGCTATATACTTAGATGGAAGAATTTTCACAGTCTACATAGACCATAAACCACTAATACACGAAATAAACTGAAAATAGGAATGCAATCCGCGGCAGATTCGCCATTTGGATTTTATATCCGAGTTTACAACAGACATATGACACATTTCCGGTAGGCAAAATATAGTTGCAGATACTTTGTTACGTTCATGTGACTCACAAACCGCCTCAATATTTAAATTCCCTAAACTGAAAAAGATATCGGAGTTACAGCATATGGACGATGAACTAAAAGTTCTGATCAATAAATCTTGTCCAATAAGTATAGTACCAAGTATAAACTCGAACTTGTAAATTTCACTGGTCACTGGTCATGAATTATCGCTTCGCGTTATTTTTGGCCAAATTTGAATCTTGATTTGAAAAATTGGGTAACCAACTAACTATTTCACATTAACTATTACTAATTTACTATACTTTTAGGACATTTCAGATTTGTCACAGAAATACTACTTATGCTCATCAAGTATAATCCTGCGTTTTCTGGAATTTGGAGATTTTCGATTTGTGGCATAACATTGAGAATATTGATGAGCCAACTATCTTTTTTTTCTGGATTTTATAAATTTTCATATTTTGTCAAAACATTTTTTCCAAAATTTTACTTGAATTGCACTATTAAAAAAGAGACTATTACTCGAGTGACGGAATAATATAATGAGATGTTTAGTTTGGAAGTCATAGCTAGAATGATCCAGTTTTCAACCTACACAAAGTATTTGATTTCAATTTTTTTCCTCATTTTTCCTCATTTTCTATGTCGTCTATATTGAACCTGATCAGGTTTAAAATTGGATGAGTAATTCTAGTCGTGATCACATTTCCTTTTGTTACATTATTTAATCGTATGGTCATGGAGCGACATACAATTTCAGTCAGCAATATGAAAGCTTAAGCTGCCTTACTTATTTTCCTTAAAGTCACCTTACCACAGTAAACTCTTTGTATGAACCAAAGATCGTGGTGGTTTGAAAATCAATCTGGCTCATACCAAATCAGCTAGTAATGTGCCACATGATGCTATATTTCCTGAGTTATGTACGCAGCGCACATATTTCTACTGACTTCTCCTTTTAGTTTCAAGAATTTGAAAGTATTTGTATTCCACTTGCAATAATAAGATGATAACCGGCTTTATTGGAACTTTAGTTTTGGTCACGATTATTTGACATTTAAAACTGGTTTAAGTTAGTATTTTTTAGCAGTTAATACCAGAATCGTGGACTTCCTCAATAACGCGTCCGCAAAATCATGTATTTCTTTTTAACCTGACCGAAGCCACATCAAAATTACAACATGTTCATTGTCCAATGGGAAATTTTCCTTAAGTTCAAACCACATATCAATCCAACCGAGTTCCTGGAACAAAAATTATAGGAAAAATATTTTAATTTTTATTATTTTTGGATTAAAACAACCAAAAGTTATGAAAAGTTTATCAATGCACTTGTAACTTTGTTAGTTTTGGTCACTATATCGTCAATACAAAAGTCATGCAAAATGGTTCTTGATTTTTCATCTTGTCTTCTACTGCTTTTTGGCTGTTCTATTCGTCAAAGAGCAACTAATATTTTCAGTATATTTTCATTGTACTAAGACCTTGATTTTGTTTACCCTTCTAATCTACTCTTAGCTGATCATCATCTATTGAAGACACTGATACTCTTTTATAACAGCTCTGTATATCTTATTTAGATTTACTGACAACAAGATTTGTGTCTACTTCCATATTTAATGATCCTAAACCAGTAAATGAGAGTTTTGTTCATTGCTTTGGCATACGAAGTCGTCGAGCAACGATTCGGTAATGATGGATAACTGTGACCCTAAACGATATCTGCATAGTTTATCATTACCAACACCATTTTTGTCCAACAATGTTGGTGTATATTAAATCAGTTTTTATGGCTGACTTGTGGACATCTGCAACAATTGTTGCGACATATAATATGCTACAGGTGGTTTCATATCTTTTCAGAGGTGATCCTTATCTTACAAATGTTTATGTTACTCTTTTTAAAAAGTTTCTTGATTTTTTTCATTTTGAACTCTTCCGTTAAACCTTCTATTTGGACACTTGTGAAATGCTGAACAGTTGAACAATGGTTGACCTTTATCCCGGTAAAAAGAGCAGCCTTTGATGTCAGTGGCATTGAAACTAATATGTAAAGTGCATAAGTTCAGTGACTTGCCGGACGTGATTCAGATTCAAAAGTTCTTAAGGCATTTCATCTGCTGAAAAAGAAAAATTGTTGACGAAAGTTGAAGCCCATCATCGTTTATTTTCTTCATCCAAGTTTGCTACAGTCAGGATAATATCCCACGGGTCACGAGACCCAGCTTCAGTTCCAATTGCTTTCAACGCTCAAAATATTCAATCACATCGTTCTGCGATACTTTGTTTTGATGGGCTACATCTGAATTTTTCTGAATTTTGATGGACCACATCATGCATTTTCTAGATTTTGGATATTTTCGATTTATGGGTTCAAATTTCCTAGCAAGAAGGCTAACCATCTTATTTTTTGTGGATTTTTAATATTTTAAAAAATTAATAATATACACTTTACATATAGATAAAAGGTTTAGTCTCAGAAATAAAAGTGCTGACCTTGAAAATATCTTTTCAATGCGTTTAAATTAACAAAAGAATAAAAAATAAAATAGTCATGCACTTTCATACAACCCAACAAAATAACTCGCACGTCGTTTTTGATTGACCATATACTATAACGTAAATTCGACCTGAAAGGGCGTGAAACAGTTTCAACATTGATTAATCATCGAATATAAATCAAAATAACAAAAACAAAAAAAAAAACCTTACAATTTTTTAACATGACATTTTCGATTTTACCAATTCGTTTGTTTCATATAAAATTACAAATGACTTAATTTCCCTTGCGCCAACAATATCAAAAATATCAATTTTTTTTAAATATACATGTATAATGTACAAGTACACGTAATTTGAATTACCATCAACGGGTAATTAAGTGATCGAATACCGACAAAACAACAAAATGAGTTCAAATTGAACTGAAACAACAATTGAACAGCAACAAAACAACAACAACCGATTTTTTTTTTTTTGTTTTTGGTCTGGTGAAAGAGAAATCGAGCTATGTAAAATGTGTTTGTGACGTGAAATGAAAAGTGTATCGAAATATTCGTTAGTATTGTTGTTATTGTTATACATATATACGATTATTATGATTGACAGCATGTTGTACATAATATTATAGTTTCAACTTGATGATAATAACGATTGTTGTTGTTTGGTAGTTGTTTGTTGTTTCTGTAAAGTTCATGTGGAATAGCACTGCGGATATAATACTCGCATGTATACGGAAAAAAACGAAGTAGAAGAGAAGAATAAATGCTTCAATCATGTTTTAACATGTTTTTGTTTCGATTTTGTTTTAAAAATCGGAATTACCAACAAAACAAATAAATACAACAACAATGTTATTTATAATTATAAATTAAATTTTTTTTAAGTAACAAATTAGTTAAAAGTTTTCACTTTTTGTATGTGAGATTAAATATATGCGGTGATATCGTGCAGATCATGATTTTCGGATTGTCACATTTGAAGGTTCTTAAATATTATATATTTCGGTACTACAGATAACATTGTGGAACCGTCCTGAGTCCTGATAATAGAACGCTCTATGAGAGTTTGTATATACTACAATTACCAGGTGTTTTAGAAGAAATCTTCTCTCACATTAATCTAAGTATTAGTTCAAAAGTAAAGATAAAGCTTAAATTACAAATTCTCAAACCAAAGATGGTAAATTCCGAGAAATAGTACGTGATGATCCGTCACACAAAATCAAAGAAATTCAAATTGAGTTTCTGAAAAAAGTTGGTGGAAACTTTCATAGTTTATAACATTCATATAAAGGCTTCTCTAAAATTATTAACCAAAAATGTAATTTGGCCCGCTATCGATACAAATGCAATAACTATATGGCTCAATGTAGTTTAGCATAATGTCCAAATTATCAAAATATCAAATCATAACATTTCACATTTCAGTTATAATAAATTAGCTCTACAACGCTTCGCATATATTTTCTAAGGCTGTGTCCGAAATCTATGATACATTTTTGTGAAAACAAATTTTTGACTTTTATTTAATAAAAATGAGGGTAGTTTTTGGCAAATACCAAAACTTTTTATAATAAAAGCCAAACACAGATTGCGAAAGACACTCAGATATACAATAAAATATATAAAATGCATAGTTTCATAGTTTTGATACCTCACAAAACATTAATTTAAAAACAAATAAGACGGGCAAATATTACAATCAGTTATTCTACTTTTTGGACATCGTAAAAAAAATTTGGACAGGTAGGGGAATATTTTTCAAATCTAATTTAAAAAATATTATAAACAAATATTTATCATGGGTTTCGGACACAGTCTTAGAAAAAACCAATTGCACGAATTTGAAAAAGTGAACTCCTAACAAAGGTGAACAATTTTAAAAGTGGAGGCTGAGATTTCATTACTGGTTTTGCTTCACAAGATATCGACCCAGAAAAAATTCAGAATATCGGTGGTGAAGTGACCCTGAATAGTTTAGAGATCCAACAGCTTAGACAAAATAATATGTTTGTCAGCCAAACACCATAAAGGTTTTAATTCCGAACGCAATCATTTTAATTCTTTTTCTAAACCATCGTATAATGCCGTACAGTTATTGGGCGTATACTGATAGTTAAGGTATTTGCTTAAATCGTGGTTTTGAGTTCGATCAGGATGGTGATTGGTTTCCATAATGTTATTGCTAACAACAAATTGATATTTAGTTTTCTCATCTTCATTTGTCAAACTTTCACATTTAAAACGTAAGGTTAGTTTTCCTGTTATCTCTGGCTTTTACGGAAATTGCGATGTTGCCTATGGCAGTGATCAATGATTAACAGTAACCTCCTCCGAATTTGGCCACCGCCCAATACGAGATATTTAGATAGCAAAGCGAAGTCGAACTTTAATGAATTTCTGAGCATGACTGAAAATTTCAACGTCTTGCAATTTTGAGAAGTAGAAAAGTTTCCAAAAAGCATTAATATAACTTTAGAAGAGCATTTGACTGAAGGTTGGTTCCAAAGAATGAAGAACAGAGCCGAAGATAAAAAATGTATAGTTGAATTACTTATAAGCACTCCATAAGCTTGGAACTTTCTATCCTATTGTTTTAAATCGCCTGAAATCAATGGAGCAAAATTTGAACATATCGCCGATCAATTTGATCGTAACCGCAAATTTGGAAGGTTATATAAGGTATTCATGGCACAGTACGAAAAACATGGCCACATGACACGAGTAAATGGTTGAAATAAAATAACTAAATACTTTTTGCCACACCAAGGAGCTAATAAAGGAAAGCACCACAACAACTAAATTATGATTTGTGTTTGATGCATTCATTACTTTTTTAAATTCACCATTGAGTTAACCAGAAGCAAAAAACTAGTCCGTACAAAATAGTCCGGATACAAATATTATTCCAAAATCTTTGGCTGGAGAATATCGGCTTGTCTAATGAACTACCTACAAGCATGCGTAAGGCGTGTATGATCATTAGAAACGACTTACGTAAAATAACCAAATTGCGAATTCTACAACAGCTGGATTCTAGTAACCATAATAGCCTAATCGGGCTAAGCGACACCAGCGGACACGCGGTAATACCTTTAGTAAACAAAAATGGAAGAACAAAATCACGCATCATCATATCTCAATTTTACGAGTCATCAATAAAACAAGCAAGTCTACCGAGGCTAGAGCTGATGGGGGCTCTGCTGTTAACCAAATTGATAAAGCTGGCAGTGAAGTTACTGACCATCAAACTTGGTCAAAAACAAATGGAGGTGTGGACAAATGGTTAATCGATGAATAACAAACCAGAGCAATCTAGTTAAAGGGCATGCCGCATCAAAAGAGGGCAATGGATGCATGCCGCATCAAAAGAGGGCCTTCTAGGGGCGTAATCCCTAATTTAGGGATTACGCCCCTAGAAGAAAATATATTCATAGAATACAAATAATTTCTTGTAAACATTCATTAGCAAGTACTCCAGTTTTACGATGATTTCCAGCATATTATCACTTGTTAAGAGATTCTTAACTAAATTTAGACCTTTAAACAACGGAGAAGCAGAACGCATACAAATAGAGATGAGATAAAAACTTTTGAGATAATATTATTGCGTGAAATTCAACAATCAGAGAGCTTTGAAACTAACGCATTGTAAAGCAAACTGGCAATACTTTAGAATTATAAACTAATAAGCTTGTATCCCTATATAGACGATAACGGCAATTTCTGAGAGGGAGAGCGAATTAAAAATACATTTGCATCATATAACTTGAAGCATCCAATAATATTGCATTCAAAGCATCATGCATCCTGGGGCACACAAGAATCGTAAGTAGAAAATACTGAAAAGTCCGAAGAAAGGTGGTATCACCCATTAATTGCATCAACAACAGACCGAAGGTATCCAGCCAGGTGGTATATATAGAGACCGTGGGCAATACAACGACCGATGACTTCCTTGAAGTTTTTAAAAGATTTACGCCACAAAGTAGGTGAACTGCCATACAATATTAAGCAACCATAGGACAAATAAACTAGGTGCAAGTAAGCTCAGAGAGTTACTTCAGTTCCTATAGACTTAGGCGTAAGATGAAGTGTCTGCGGAATATGTTATTCCATATTATGGGATAACATCGAATATTATAAGCGTCTTAGAAATTATATTCTGGTTTTCGTTTTTTTAACACATTCCCATTAAGTTAACTTAACGAAAATTTTCAATTTACGACTAAACGAAATACGTTTTTCAAAAAGAAACAAATATTTTTTTTAACTATGTTCAAAGAAATTAACGAGTACTTAACGAAGTATTAAACATCATTAAAGGCGTTGCCAATTATTTGATAGATGTTTACCTCAAACTTTTATAACTCGGGAGGCCTAATTTAAGATGAATTAACAATTGTAAAGTCACGACCAATATCAGTGTGTTATTAATATTTTTAATTTTTTTTTCTTTTTTACCAAAAAGTCAAGACGAATCAAAATTGAAAAATCTAACAAAAATAACTTATGAAAAGTTAGCAACTTAAACAATATTTAAATCAAAAGTTATTTATATCATTAGTAGTTTATTTGAATCATTTAATATGTTTACGTCAACAAAAAAAAATTTCGTTAAGTTAACTTGACGAAACTTTTCTAGTTTAGCGAAACAAACAAATAATTTATTTATTTTAACAATAATATTATTTGAAAACAAATCAATGAAAATTTATTAAATTATACTCAACGGTTTTAACGAAAATTTAACGAAGCCTCAAAATGCATTTTACAAGTTTTTGAAAGTAAATTAACGAGTTATGGGTCCAAATTACTTTTTACATTTCATTCATATTTAGTTAAATATGTGGAAAATCACCGTTTAGAAGCCAAATATTATTTAAACTGGTAAAGTGTCCCCGACTATATATAAAATAGTGGTTGGTATGAAAAATACAAAATACAAACTAAAGCCGATAAGTTTTAATACGTGTTAAGAATAAGTTTAAATGACTAATTTAAACAAGTTTATGAGCTAGTGATGATTTTCAATGGAAATTGCGGAAATATCATTTTAACTTAACACTTAACGAAAAACTTAACGAAACAAATAGTTTATTTAATTGACAGGTTATCTTAAACTTCGAAGGCTCCGGGCATATTCTAAGATTAATTAATAATTATTAAAAAGCAATCTGTAGTAGATAGTAAATGTTTGGCAAGGTCGTAAATGCTTTACTGAATTATCTGGAAACCGTGAAAATATCAATTTTTGTTTTTTTCCAATTTGGTTAAACAGTTTTACACATCGAGCTTTAAGTTTAGATTGTAATATATTTTTATTTGTGCCATTCAGACAACAATGATCTAAAATCCAACTTAACGAAACTTTTCAAGTTAAATTCTTCACGTTCTCTTTTTTTAGATTTTTCCCCATAAAAACGGAATTAGCATAAAATGCCTATACATTTTGAACAGTGTCGAAAAACTGTATAACCTGTCCCGAACTTTAAACCACGTCTGTAAATATTAAAGTAGCAGAATAAGATGCATAATGAACTAAAGATGTCTGTGGTTCTAATCCTTAAATTTGCATCTGTATTCCAATATGTTTTCACTTTATAAACGATAGGGAACTAATGGAACCTGGTAGCTATACATTTTGATTACTCATGTTTCCAATTTCTAACGTCTAAGAAAAGTAGTTTGGGGTAATGCCACTTTACATAATCTTATTATAATATGTTACATAAAATCTTGTTTAAAAAGCAAAACCAACAAAAACGGAAGTCTACCGTTTGCTAAAGGAAATGTATAAACAAATGAAGTCTATTGTTTGCACTTGTAAATAAATAATTATCTTCATTTCTTCTCTTCAGTCTTAATGTTATATGGTACAGCCATAGACACACATATACTAAATTCACATAACAATAATTGTATAGTAGATTTTAATTGTAACAATTTTTCATTTAGTAGCATAAAACAACATAGAAACCAGATACAAATATCATAATTTATGATAACAATAGGAATATTATATAAGATAATGAAATAAGACACACAAAAAAAATCTTAATTAAGTGAAGAACTACATTAAAACAAAAAATTTGTGATAATGGCTTTAAAAAAAATGCTATACACTTAATCGTATAATTATATGTGTTTGCCGCATTCGATGTGGCTGTTATTATCCCATCCTCTTTTTAGATTATGAAAAATCATGTCATTGTCATAACGTTTTTTAGCATACTTGAGTATTACGAGAATATTTTTAATAGACTTTTGAGTACCTGATGGATGATATGGCAGCGGAATCTGTTTGGTGTACATTTTATACGAACATCATGAGATTATAATCGTAATGTTGCATTATCTAAAATTATGGTATTGTATTGTTTTAAGTGCGGATTAATTCGTTTTTGTAATCAAAATAATTGTGAGGTTCGTTGATGTAATGGTTTAATGCTACGACATGTTCTGCTTTCAAAGTTTGGAACGAATAAAATAACCACTCTACTTACAAGCTTTTCGCCGCTTTTACTAGAGCCATTTGTTCAGTAAAGCTACTATAGCCTTGGGAAGTCAAAGTCTTGACAAAGTTTTCAAATATTGCCCATCGACTTTTATGGAGAGCGAGTTCCAAACAAAACTCTCTCAGCATGTGTCAAATATTGTACATCAAAATGGCTAAATACTGTAGAGATCTTCAAAGAGGACTCATTCTGTGAGGAATTCACACTGATTATACAGAAACATAAAAAAATCGTTCCACTTGGATTAATTGTATTCACTCCGAACGCTTGATATTTGGAGGGCATAATTTGTAGAACTATAACTTTCCAACCATTTTAATTAGTTTAGTAAAGCGAATGTTATGTCTGATAAATGAAAAGTGGTTGTTTTATCTCCAATCCTTAAGAAAGGATATGCTTTCCACATCATAGAAACCATTATCTTATACATAATATTGGAGAGGGAATTGCTGGTAACTTCGAAGAAGGATTTAGTCGGGATCGGTCAGTTACTGATAATTTCTTTCACTCTAGATGATTTATTTTAACTATTACGAAACATTTCATGATTTTCATTAGGTTTTCTTAAACTTCCAGAAAGCATATGACTCAATCCATCAAGATAACTTTTGGGTTCCTAAGCAATGTCTCAGAACTCCTGAAAAATAGGTGCTTTTGTGTAAAATAACAGTAATGCAGACAAAATTCTACATTTTAGTTTTGAACCAGCTTTTATACATATTTGCCATGGTGTACGGTAAGGACATGCTTTGTCTCTGGTGTTTTTTAACCTAATGCTAGATTTTTTTTTTCGTAAAAGTGAAACTCTCAGAACAACATCTTTTACCGTCAGTTCAATGACCATTTTATGCAGATGATAACTGTTACCTGATTAGACTCACATGGGTCTGATGACATTCTTGTAATTGGTCTAGAGTTTTAAAAGCCTTTTTTGTACCTTTTTTGTACCTTTGTACCTTTTTTGTATTTATTGAATAAAATTGTTTGGAATTTTTATGATTTGACACCTATCTACCAGAGTCCACCAAAGCGCAAGGTTCTAGACGGGGCAAATATCATTTAATTCCTTTAGTTTTGGACATTCATTAAACGTTTCGTTGGTTAGTAAACCTTTTCGTTGGTTTTTTACTTTAAGTAAAAGAGAACAGGAAATTTGTGCCTGGTATTGATTGATTGATTGATTGATTGGGAATGTACAGCCACGCATTAAGCAGGGTATCCCGGAAAGTGCCGGGCCCACCGTACTCTCATTTTTACATAAACTTGGAAGGATAATGCAGGAAACTAGTTAAATTGTTACGATCGACCCGGTTCCAGACACCTTGGCAGCCAATAGCTAGTATATTCTTTGCAGGGTAAGGCAAGAAAAGTTATGTTAGCAATGACGGAATTGGTCCGGTTTCCCGGGATCCAATATTAAACTGTTCACATAAGACAAACACGATGATAATGAACTACTCTGCATTTTGTCATCTCTTCTCAGTTCCTCCAGTGTGCAACCATTCAACTTAATTTGCAAAAGTAAAATTCCATAAAAATAAAATATATAAATAGGCTTATTTCTGCAAGCCACATGCTGTAATAAATTGGATTAGTTTTTGCCTGAAATTTACAATTAATTAATTAATCATTAAAAATATAAAATTAAAAAAATTATAATATAAATTAAATTTTATAAAATTTGATTAAACATTTCAAATCAATTGAATTCACCATTTAATGACAAATACGTCATAATATCGCCGAAAATATAATTTATTTACACTTTATTTGACACAAAACTTTAAAATTTATATAAATTAAATTCTAAAGAAATTGATTAAAGATTAAAAATCAATTGGATTAACCGTTTTATGACAAAATGGTCCGAACAGGGAATTTGTGCTGGGTATGCTAAAAAATCTAAATATTGCTAAACTATTGAAATGTACTGAATAATAAAGCGACCATCATTGTAAGCGAATTTTAGTTTTGAACGAAAGGGAAATCCTTGTATAGAACATTTATCGACTCATACTTTATTGGCAGTAAGGTCTTCTATCTCCGTTGTGCGGTTCATAACATATGTTTTGAGACTATGTTGAGGGAGAATGATCCAATCTATAATGCTTGATAAATAAAAAGTGGCCGTTTCATTCCCGATACTCAAGAAAGGAGATCTCCGAAATGCAAAACCATCGAGCCATAGCTATCCTTTTCACAGCATAAACAACCATAGAACAAGTTTTCAGAAATGTTTTCTATTGTGGTAAGCAGACTAACAGACCCTATTGATTTTATTCAAAACGAGACCTCATCTCATGATTCACCAAACACTACACGCAATGATTAAAAACCATTTCGAATCAAATATCTGTTTCTTATTTGCATGAATACAGATCATTTAAATCGACAAGGGGGAACAAGTATAAAAATTAAATATCGTATATCGTATCTAGAAAAACGAATACATTCGAAGTAATCAAAATATCCTCCAGAACTATTTACAATTTCCCGTTAATTTATTTCCCGCAATATACAATTTCATCTAGTAAAACGACACCTAAATCGATTTTTATCACAATCAAATTTTTTTAAATTTTATATCGCACAAATCAAATACCATATCCATACATATATAAATATCCCACCGTACGTAAATACTCTCGTAGTCGATTGATCCCCCACAAAAAAAAAAATTGTGTATAAGAATCTCGCGTACTAAACGATAAAGACGACGATGATGATGACTAAAAAAAAAATAAATCATTCAAACTTCTAATTTTACAATTCATTTGACATATCTGGCAAAGTAGAAAAGCAGCTATACACAGTGTATATCACCGAACAGCAACAACACGTAAAAAGTGGATAATCGCAAATATTTACGTTAGATTAGCGCAGATCAACTGTGAGGAATTCACATTAAATTATCGAAATAAACATTTCGCGGGCGCATTTTCCGTTTTTTTTTTGCCGAATATTTATGGTTCCTTAATTACACGATTACGTTTCCATTAATTTTTTATGTTGGTGGCATTTTCGTTTCGTTATCCCATCCACAGATTCGATTCAATTACATATACGTCACAATATAAGATAGGCCCGCATTATTATCATGATTATCGGAAATTGATTATTTGAGTTTGTTTGCTGTATATAGTCATTAATGACCCATATTTGGGCATAATCCGTTTATATGAGTGTGGGCTGTCAAGGCAAAGTATGTCTGCATCTTCTGTATTTTAATTTAATTTAAATTCTACATTTTTTTTTTTATGATTAGATACATAAAATAGAAAATGAAAATATGTATTTCATTTTTATAGTGTATATCCATTTTTATGATTTTTAAATCGGAACAGATGTTGTTACCGGAAAATTTCTTGTTTTCCTCGTAAACGAAAAAAAAAAATGTCTGGATAAATGAAAAATCATGAAAATTTATTATGTAGAACAGAATGACGAATACAAGTCAATCTGCGCTCTCTCCGTATCTGTTATATATTTTGAAATATAAAAATATACACCAATACCTCGACTTGCGCCGTCCTATTCTGTATTAAAATATATTTGGAGCAAGTAAAAACGTCGCAAATTTTTTACGTTTTAAGTGATTTCTTTATTTTATGAGTATCTCCCAGGGTCCTACACAATGTGGCGAATGTGGCGAATTAAACCGTTACTGTATTCCGTATGTATAGTGCAAATAATACAAGTATCCATATCGAACATTTTTTGAAAATTTTGTAATTAATTAAAAAAATAATTTTGTAATTAGTATCAACTGTGGTGGTATTTGTTAATTGTGTGAGGGCTTAACCATTTCCAGAAATCAGCAAATTGGTGATATGTTGATATTTTAAAAGGATTGAATAATTTTGATCGAATAATAGTGTTTCGTTAACGTTTAGGCAACCACCCATTTGAAGCAGACCAAAACTTAACAATTTGATTATTGGATGACAAATCGGTTCCGGCAAGTGAATGGCGCAACTCGCCGTCGTAATATATTTGAATCGCTAAGACTGTTTCGTTCACTTCTTGGATGAACTGACTGTAGCATCCACTTAATTTCCATTTATCAACTTTTATCGAGATACCCAATTGTAAAAAAAATGGACATCATGCCGGTATTTGTACAGTTTTAAAAATGTTTAGAACATTGTGCTGCATTCAATTCAAGGCGGGGTATACTAGTTGGGCGGAATAGTTCAAGAGATTTGCTTGTTCCAAGCGGGATATCGATGTTACCAAATACAACAATGGTCCGTAGTATATACATACACTGTATTGTAGTTGTGATGCATCAGCAAAACCATAGAGAGAGAAATTCGATTCGTTTGGATTTATATCCATCGTTGAATCGAAGTTCAGAAACGGTTAATAATCTGCTGCCATTATTCTTGATTTCCTTGAAATCATTCCAGTCAATTTTGAAGAAACGTTATACAAAGTTAAATGCGTTAACTATGTTTAAGCCATTCACATTCAGATTCAAAGGTACATCCCAGAGCCAAGGCACACAATGCAAACTAAAAAATCACAGCTTAAGTTGCACTTCGAAAAAAATGGTGAAGTTCAAAAACCGGAATCTAACTGCAATCAAATATTACGGTCTCTTCACAAAGTGCGTCATCTCAGACCATTCGAGCAAAACGCTAGATTTAAAATACGGATCTCCCAACTATTGAATCAGAAAAACTGAAACACTCTTTTTTCAGTGCATGAGCTAGGTGAATCTAGAGTGGTAAATACCATCAAGGTATTGATCTTGTCCATGTGCATCATGAACAGTTATGGACAATTCAAGCTAGCAGGTTTTCTTTAACACATATCAAGTATCAAGTTGACATTTTGATTGTAGCTGATTTTTTCTGCGGACTTCTAAACATCAGTCAAATCAAAGTTAACCGTCACTACTACTTGCTTTAATAGTACTTGTACTGACGACCATATCAATGACGACCAAACACTAATCAAATTTTGGGGGTACAGAACTGTTTTCGTCAGGTATTCAGATGAGATCCTCATTTTCGGAAAATGTGGGGTGGGATGGTCCACTATACCAAGCCAACGAGCTATGGTCATAAAAACGGTATACAATATAACAAACTATAGAGCCGAATATTAGACACAATGACATTTAAATATATATACCGACAAACAGAATGCGGCCATTTTGTGTTTGGTCGTAACACTAAATGAAGTATTATCTTGCCATTTGATTTCAGTGTTAAAAGAGGTGGTTTCATCATCAGGAAACGCAATCAATTGATTGTGTTGCACGACGCATATTCCCACTTGAATGATATGTGTTCCAATTTTTGTGGATTCACTGAGTGATTTCCCCAACCGTCTAATTGCCAACCCTTTCCAAAAAAGGAATATAGATAGATTAAAGAAAAAGCAACTAACTGTGTTAATTTACCAGTGTAATTCAAAATACATGGAAGCGCGAAACATTATTCCTTCAGAAAACATTACAAAATCTCGTCATAAAAACCACAACTTACAAATCTCTAAATTTACTTTTAAATAAGCAGCACGGCCATGTCTAGAATTATGTAGTTCTATTCTGCTTTCTAAAGTTTTACGAGCTGTAAAAAGAGTTTTATAGTCGATTTTATCCTGGTCAGTTATCGACTTGCCCATTAAACTAAATTATCATTTGTGGAGACATTGCAGTTGCATCTAGTTCTGGCCTGCAATCGATCTGGATCAGGCGGTGGAGTATTTGAACAACAGGTTGTTTTTAAAAAATCTTTTGTGTTTGAACAAAATTATGACCATAATGGATTTTGAAATATTGGAAGATAAATTCGCACTTATAATCAGGATTTAAGTAAGCCCTTTTCTACTGTGCCACTTAACGACATACGATAAAAATAATTATTTATATTTGAAGTACCATGGACTTGCAACAAAATAAAACTCTGTAACTCTGAAACTATTATACTTACAACAAAACGGATCAGAGCGGAAAAATTATGTTGATCCAACCGAAAAACTGAAAATCGGATTTTTGGTATTAACGACAGTGTAATACTGGGGCGACGATGTTGATTTGGCTGTGAATCAGCCAATTGTAAGGACATTAAGCAGAAAATCGTGCTCCCAAATAACCAGACAAAATAAATTTTGCACGAGATTCACAATGGAACATCATTTAGGCATCAATGAGACATTAGACATGTAAGGTCTAGGTTCTATTTTGTTCATTGCCGATACTTAAATATATATATATATATATATATATATATATATATATATATATATATATATATATATATATATATATATATATATATAAATATATATATATATATATATATATATATATATATATATATATATATATATATATATATATATAAATATATATATATATATATATATATATATATATATATATATATATATATATATATATATATATAAAAATAAATAATATATATATATATATATATATATATATATATATATATATATATATATATATATATATATATATATTTATATATATATATATATATATATATATATATATATATATATATATATATATATATAAATAAATAAATATATATATATATATATATATATATATATATATTTATATATATATATATATATATATATATATATATATATATATATATATATATATATATATATATTTATATATATATATATATATATATATATATATATATATAAAGTAATTATTTAACGTGGTATTGGCACTAGAGTCTGTTTTTCCTCGTTCAATCATGAATATAATCATAGAACTATAAAACTATCAAAGTTAACAAAACAAAAACAAAAACAAAAAATAAAAGTAACACTATTGGAAAACTATATAAAAAAATTTCCTAAATTTTTCTTTTGTTTTGTGGTACAATTATTTAGTGTTGTTGTATTTCAAACCAAAATATTGCAGAAAAATTTGTAATTTTTTTGTGAAAAATATTTGATGAAAAATAGTTTTCGTACACCTATATACGAGTATGTGAATAATGTTAGGTATGTGCATATACGTATATATATATATTTACCAAGATGGAAAACTTTTTTTTAAATATTCTTTAAGAAATGAACTGTAGGTGTAAAGAAAATAGTTTTGATGAAAATGTATATATTTTTGGTATGTAGGTACGATAAAGTTTATGTTATTGTTTTGAAAAATTTTCTCAGAAGATGAGAAGGATATTTAAATATTTTTCTGGATGTGACATAAAGAAATTCTTTTTGGATTAGTGCCGGTTGATCACCTTTTTGTTATATATATATATATATATATATATATATATATATATATATATATATATATATATATATATATATATATATATATATATATATATGTATATATATATATATATATATATATATATATATATATATATATATATATATATATATATATATATATATATATATATGTATATATATATATATATATATATATATATATATATATATATATATATATATATAAATATATATATATATATATATATATATATATATATATATATATATATATATATATATATATATATATATATATATATATATATATATATATATATTATAGGGTGAGTTTTTTTAAAAATGCTGGACTTTTATTTCGAGAACCGGAGAAAATTACTCTAAATGAAATGAGGAGGAACTCGAAACTCATTAATTTCGGAGATATAGGCCAAAGTTATGTTTTTTTAGATTAGTGCTTTATTTTTGTGAATATTTTGATATTAAGCAATTAAAAGCCAACACTTTTTGCTCACTAATATTTTTTGTAAAGTGTATGATTTCAGAGATATGAGAAAAAATTGATATTCTCTAAAGCAAAACAATTTTCGCAAAGTTCTACATTGCAACAACAAAAAATAATATTAATTGTTCTTTGATTTATTATGTAACTGGGCCAAAATGGATCATTGTTCAGCGTATTTAAGTGCAGTAAAGCAATCGGACTCCGCAGAGTTAAATTTAATGATGCGGAGCAAAATCTTTACAATTTTAAAGATAAATATTATAACACTGTAGCCGAATTCAACATCCAACATAGACGTTTTCATAAATATTGCTTCATTTTCCGGTAGTTACATAAAATATGGCGATCATTTTTTGATCTGTTTGTATTCACCATCCTTGAAAATCGGAATCTTTATCCAGCCCAGTAATTCCAATGTGTGAAAGGATTCTTGTGGAGTGAAGCAGTAAATATTTTAAAATATCTATCACATGCCAATTTTTTTTTTGTGGAAGCACTCAACAAATTAAAGACAAGACATAACAGAAAGCAGTATGAACCGTTTACTCATTCATTAAGAGTTTCACCAACCATTTCCAATCCAACTTCGCTACAAATTCGGAATGTAATCGACACTGCTGACAAAATGTTTTATGGGCTCAAAGGTGTTGAACTTGAAGCAGAAACGGCCGATCAATGGCTCATTTTAAGTAACACCATAAACTAGATGAAAAAGGCAGAGATAAATAAGCTATGGAAACTGCAAACATTTAGTAACCTACCTGTCAAGTTTTAAATGAGTTCTTTATGAAACGAGCTATTATTACAAAGCGGTCACCCAAGTAAAAGATGTATCAAAAACTCTTACCAATGCCGTTTTGGCTTGCGTAGTTTGTCAGAATAATAATTATCATTTATTCCAGTACTCTAAATTTAGCTGCTATAACCGCTGCTTTAACTGCTTAAGGACTGCTTAAGGACTTAACTGCTCTGTTTGTCAATGCCGATCTAAAAGAATTACACATTCTTTGCAGAAAAAGTCATAACATGCTGTTTCACCACGGCTCTACCACTAAAGGATCATCAAATGAAATTCCGATATAGATAGTAACCAAAAACTAGAACATTTCAAGTTATTATTATCCAATAATGACACAAATAGTGAGTTAACCGACCGAAATTCACCACGCCTGCCCAGGAAATCTAGCTAATGTAATAGAATGAATGACAATAGCAAATTGGATATAAACCTAATAAAATTCTGGGAATGTAAAGAGGTATTTAATAATGCTCCCATACAACTGGTCCCGGAAGAGCAGAATGGTGAAGAGGATTAAGTATTGCCATCATGCGATTGCATGCTGTTGAAAGAAGAAAAATTTTAATAGATCCTGAATTATTTAGGTAATACTGTGATTGTATAGAGGAAAATAAGAATCTTGGGTCGATAGTATTTATCGGAGTATGTTTATCTGGCCATCAGTAAATTATGCATAGTATTCGAAGAATTTTCCAAAACTAGTTCAGAATATTCATTAAAGGATTATCTGTTAACCGGACCAACAAATCAACACCAAATAAGCGATATTCTACAATTAGATTCGGAAACCATAAGATGGTTTTTACAGCCATTTTCGAAAATAAATGTATTGCCTGATCAGGATGCACCCATGTGACGATCAGTATCAAAGAATTGTGTATCTTACAGCTCTTGAAGATAACCTAAAGTACTTGAAGTAAAAACTCTAATATACGGAATGCCTTTGTCGCCATATTTTGCAACCAGGGTCATCCAAACAATAGCAAACAAAAATAAAATGTATATCCAGCAGCATACCAACACTTTTATCTATCATGCCATCATCAGAGCTGCAGCATCAACCACTAAAAGAGCGATTCTGTCCATAGAACCTTCTGTCATCAAAATAAATAAAATATTTTCAAACAACCGCAATGATTTAAAATACGAAGTAAAATAGCAGACATATCCGCCATCAAGTCACCTCACTAGTTATTCATTAATGCTGCAGAATGCCAATTGCATGGGTTTTGCGAAGCTAGTGAAATTACATTTGCAAGGTTAGTTTACCTTCGAATATTTTATAAAGGCTTATTTATTACCACTTTGACAGTAGCCAAGACGAAGGTTGCACCCATTTAAAATATTTCACTTTCCTACGTCCACATCCAATCGAAGTTAAATAGAACCTTGCAGGTAATTAGATTAATAAAATATATCCAGTCACTATATTGTACTTGATTGATTATCAGAACAACCACGCAAGTGAAAAAGCCACGTAGTCAACTGCACCCGCAAGATTAACAAATGAGACAACAAATTCGCAATGAGGCAAATGGCATCATCTTTTATCCTAAATTATTTTGCCTGCAAAAGTCGAAACATTTAAATTAGTTATCAAATATCATATCAGCAATCTACATTGTTGTGCTACGTTATTATTACGTAGACCATTACGTAGACCATTTTGGATCGTCCATAGGAGCTAATACGCACTTTTCTAAAAATTAGGTTACATTTTACTGACCCTATCAAATATTTTATAAAACGTTGGGAGGGCATATACTGTCCACCGAGGAAGTTAAACTGGCCATGCAAAGACTAAAGGGAAACCGTTCTTCGGATGTTGATTGAATTAACAATTCAAATTTAAATCAAATTTCCTTAGGAATTCCCTTAGGAATTTCGCGAAGAATTTTTTTTTCTTATGCTTCCGGTATTGCGAAGTTTATTTGCTAAACGTTGAAATACAGTTCTTCCAAAGTGTCGACGATCTGGATGTCGTGCAGCATATAATCTAATCGCCATCCATTTTGTTGACACTCACCGTAGATCATCATCATCTCGAATGCTCCTTGTTATTGTATAAAATGACAGAAAAAACCTTTTTCACAGCTATCAATGTGAATAGCTATCAATTTTTGTTAGCCAAAAGTGTTTACTTTTAATTGCTCAAAATAAAAAATCTCACAAAAGTATATAAGTTCTAATCTAAAAAAAAACCTAAATTTGACCTATGTCTCCGAAACTAATGAGTTGTTAGGTCGTTCAACGTCATTCATGGTAACCAGTAGAAATCTTTTTCATTCCTTGACAAACTTCATTTGGTGTAATTTTCTTCTATCTAGTACAGCTCTTAAGATAAAAGCAAGCCATTTTTTAATATACTCACCTGGTATATATATATATATATATATATATATATATATATATATATATATATATATATATATATATATATATATATATATATATATATATATATAAATATATATATATATATATATATATATATATATATATATATATATATATATATATATATATATATATATATTTAGATTCTCGTTATAAACACTTGTATTGGTATCTACTTGCAGTCGTTTGCTATATACCGTTAAATTTGTGTAGTCTTCAACATATTTAAAGCATCTAAATGGACAAACAATCTAAATGGCAAAACTGTATTTTTTTCCTAACTTTAACTAATAACTGAAACTTGAAGTTGCTGAAACATTAGTTCTCCTTAACTTATTTATGCAGCGGTTTTGGCTAGAAGTCTTTTTGTCGGTATTCTAGGCGTTCCTGGAATATTTTTAAGGGACACTTGATACAGTTAAAGTGTTTTGATTCAATCAAACATTCATTAGCGTTTGAAGATACTCCTTCAAAACCATATCTGTATCTCTTTGTTTTCTTTACCGTTTCTTTGATGAGTAGAAATTTGATTGTGTATAGATGTAACCGCCGGTTTAATCACTAGTTCAAAATCAGATATCGACACAATACTTTGAAACTATCTAAATTTAACTGAAAAGAAAAAATGAAAATCTGTATAGTGTTTTTACTAATTTTTAGGTTACTGCTAGCATAAATAAATGAATGTCACTCGCGAATTTGAAGAGAAATCAAAGCGCCTAGCAACAAAAGAGTGACCGATCAAATTAAACAATCTCAACTATCAAACAATTTTGGAGGGCTTTGGTGGTGTCAATTTGGTATCGAAATATCACATTTGCACTGAAAAATAGCTACCAAATTTTGGTAAATCTCGAATCTTGTTGACGTTTCCTGGGTAGAGTTTCTCGGTCATAACTATATAATAAAGTCCTAGGTAGCGTAGGAAATGTGGTCAGCTTAAAGATTTACCAATTGTTTGCCTTATTGCGAGCATGTCTTGGAGTACATAGCGATATGTTCGCTGACTGTTGTCGAGAATATTCTTAACTTAAACCGTTCTTATAGCTAATTTTAACTCTCAAAATCTTCAAGAAGTTTCGGCCACTTGTTTTAAAGAACTTCAAAAGGGGTCGCAGAATAAAAAACCTTACTACAAACAAGATGATGGTGTGAAGTTCTTCCTTTAGTTGAAAACGGCGCTCGAACTGAACAGATTTTAATTATATAGCCAAACAGCACAATATTTATACAACCATAGAGTTGCCATGCTCTTGTAAACGGGAGATAAAATGTACAAAAGTCTTATATGGAACCATGAAACTGTCCTCAATGATAAGAAATTCGACGTTGCGCGGCCCCAGTGGCGAATGTTTAATATAAATGCCGGTGAAATTTATTTATTTATTTTTTTTGTGTCAGATTCGACATCTTTTCATTGCATAAAACTGGCCATTTTAATATCATGGGTACAGTGTGGCCAGAATTCGGTAATGCTGCGACACCACAGTAAGGGCACTTACATTTATCATTGTAACAGTGCCGTAATTAGTCGGATTTAAAGTAAAACTTTTTACAGTTCCAACATTGCCAATGATAAACATGTTGAAGCTCCCCTAAGATCCGACCAGCTGTTTTCCGACGCTTTACATGATGAAGTTGAAAAAATGTATCTGACCAGCATTTATATTCTCCAATGGCGATGGAAATTCGTTCTTTGAAAAGTTATAAGGTAGATAGCTATTAAGTGGACTTGTCGAAAGTAATGGCTGCCTTTTATAATTCTGTTAATTTTGCTGGCAAAAGGCGTAAACTGCAATTTTGACATTTGACGAATTTGTTCTTGTGATGTCGTTGAACATATTCCAACAGAACTTGCATTTCCGGATTTTCGAGCGTACCATTGACCCAAACCATTAAATAAAGAAGAGGTGAGCCTTGTCTTTATGTTGATATAGTAGTTGCTACTTCTAGCTTCAGCAGTGGGAGATATCGGTGTTGTAACTGTGTCAAAGATTCAATTTTCTTAGTTTCAGTTTTAAGTAAATTTAAGAGCGATGAAAAAGGGATGAAAACTTCAAAATTACATTGACGGTCATATGAAGCGGCGATTACTCTGTTCGTTTACCATCTTGCGCACAGTGCCAAAAACTCTGTCCATGTACTCGTGCATCAGCAAAATTTAATATGTTTGCTTCCATTAAGTACACGAAATATAACCAGATTGAAGCAATTCGTAGTTGTAACCAGATGACTTGCGTTGCCCCCACCCTTTGGCCTTGTTCTTTTTGACGACGAGCTGTTCCGTGGTCTTGTGTTCTAGGTCCTCAGTGGTAGGTAATGGGCCAAGTTCTGATTTTTAATAGATCATGGGGACCTGGATACAGTTGAATTACTCTTGCTAGAGGCCATCTTGTCGGTGGAAGCGGTAAATATTTAATTAGCGCCAATTTTTTTTCGTTGATGTTGGCTCATTTATTTAGCAATTTTGATCAGCGTTGAAGACGTGTTAAATATTTTGAAGGCCATCTCTTCCAAAATTGTAGGATTATTTTTGACAGTTAGTTCAATATTTTAATGACCTTCAGATTTGTTATGTCAAATTCCGGAATTACTTTCATCGACCGTCCTATTAGAAATTGACCTGGCATCAGAATGGTGTTGCCTTCAGTGTAATTGGATAGTGGTGGTAATAGCATTGAGCTCAGAAGGCGTCAGCTGATAAATCGCTGAGCAATTCGAAATGTGCCATTTTTAAAACAATGGAAGTACTCGTTCTTGTGGGAGCATACCCATCAGTTGTGAGGATGTTTGCGTTTTAATTCTAGTAAAATTGTGATTACCAGTGCCGAATGGATTTCTTGGCATGTAGTACCTTGTGGCTCATTTGGGTCAATACCTCTCTGATTATTAATCTTGAATATTGATTTTCTCTCTCGGCTAATTGTTGACCACCAGTCTTTTAATCCACTCTATTATTTTTATAAAATAAATCGGACAAGATCCGTCTACCGTATTTACAAAAAAGAATTAAATTAATTTTCATTTACAAAACAATTTAATGATTAACAAACCTTAATAATAACAATTTTCTTTCTAATTACTGGATAATTGTAAAAAAAAAAAAAAAATAATTCATTTCGACGGTTAAAAGAAAAGTGTCGAGATCAAATTCCTACATACAACCATTCGTAAAGGTATGTTAAACCAATTAATCACTTTGTTTACAAAACGACTCAACATTTATATATTTTTATCTTATATATTTCTTAAATATAAGACGGTTTAACGTTTATAGCAAAACCAACAACAACAAAACTAAAATATTAAGTAGAAAGTGAAATTACACTTCTTAAAGTATTTCTACCTTTTCTTCATATCGAATTCTTAATTTTTATGTATTAACTCTCTCGTTGTAATATCAACAAACGTTATCTCGGATTTTTTTTTTATCGCGTAAATAATTTATAAGAAAAAGTGATCTTGATCTTAAGGAGATAATTAAAATGTACGTTAGTTGTCGCTAACGACGAGTAAATGTTAATGTTACTTGTATATATTTGATCGATGATCGTTGGGTTATCGAACGCGGAATTTAAATCAAGTTTTATTTTTGTATTTGTGTTGTGTTGTGTTTATAATTGAATTGAAATGAAAATATCGAAAAGAAAAACTGGGAAAACGAGTAAATTTATTGTGTGGTTGATATTATTCATGTAGATGGATGGATTGATGGTGAAATAATTATAAAAGAAAAAAAAATTAATGAATTGTTTTGCATTAGAAAAGTTTAATTAATGCGTACGTATCTCGTGTCATTAAACTTAATTACGTTTTTCCTTATTTGAATATTATTGGTGAACTGGTTTCTAGTCATTGGCGGTGGGAAAACATTTGTTTTGTTTCCTTTTATAGTATATCAAGAGCGATGACCATATTTTGTTGGATGACGTTAATTATGGCAATACTTTTGCTGTTAATATTAAAGACAAAACTGACCTATAGTCACCTATAGCCTGAAAACGGTTTATGAAAATGAACGAATATTTTGCAGTAGTATTTATGCTAATATCGAGGGCTTTTGTTTAAAGTATAACCAATTAAAATCTGCGACCACTACTACATGTTTCATTGCACAATACTATATTTTAGAAAAATTAAGTAGTTTCGAAGCTGTTAGTATCGCTTTTAATACCACTGTGCCTCGAACACAAAATTACGTTAGACACAAACAGACACAAACACAATCATTGTCAAAGAAGTTCTACTGCTTGAGATACAAAAAAAAAAACTCGAAACCATTTCCCACTTTACAAACAAATAATTTTACGACGTAAACTTCTTTACGATTTCTTTTAATGGAAACTATTGGCACGTACTTCATTTATGGACATGATAATGTCATCAAGAATAACAAAAAATTTAATTCGAATCAGGATTGCCTGCTACAGTTTTTTTTTTTTTGGTTTTATTTGCTAGCTTTTCTTTACGAGATATATGTTTGGATTAAAAGTAATAATCATTCGAAAGCTCACAACAACAACAACAACAAAATTGGAAGAATATGGAAGATTTAATTTTATTTTATTGTTATGGATTTAATGTATCTTATGTAGACCAGAAGACTAAAAAATGCGTAAGAAATCTTAATAAGCTTTATGGGAGTTATTAAATTAACAGAGATTGGTCTGCAGTGTTTTGAGGATTATTTCTGAAGATTTTTTTTTATATTTAAAATACTATTTTCCAGTTATCCATTTGATGGACCATGAACATTGTGGAAACATTTAAATTTTTAATTGTGATGTATGTGGATCTATTAAAGGTTGGATCGCTGTGCTGACTATCCGCATACTTTTATTTTCTACCCACAAAATTTAATCCAGACCCTGCTTTCGTTGGAACTCATTGCTGTCTAAGAAATTTGATGGACGAAGACGCGACCATGTCTGCCAAGACTTAACATTGCTTTTCAGTGCAGATGACCTTGGCACTAATGGTGTTGGTTTTTTTCTGGGGCCCAGGTGAAAACGTCTGTTTTGAATTTCAAAACTATTGATAATCATTATGTGAAAGTTACATTTACGCATGAGACTAGCCAAGCTGTTAGTCATTTGTGTTTCTGCAACCACCCATGTAAACCAACCTAAAGATAAAGACTTATTTTAAAATAATTTGAATAATTCGAAGGGATCTGTAGCAGACATCGCTACACACACAATTAAAATTATTCACATATTTCGTGCAATTCCATATAATTCGCTAACGCTACATGTACACTGAACATAAATATATATAGAGCGAAAAGTAGCTATTACACATAGCACTCGGTCGCCATGGCCTGATGAGATGACAAATAATTTTTAACAAAAATTATTTACGATTCCTCATCAGATCGAAACTGAGCTTTGCTTTGCAAAACATCTAAAATCTGAATAATTAAAATAATGACGTCAACCGTCGTCGTTATAGATCCATACCGAAGCACGACGTCAGATTAGTGATTGGTGACTTTAATGTTAGAGCTGACAAAATCAAACTGGACTTATGTGACAACAAAGATCGAGCCTCCAGACACGATCTAGCGACCAATAGTGGGAAAATAGTGATACATTTTGATAAATTCTTCTAAAAATATCCACTTGGAAAAAAGGAAATATCCTCGAAAGACGTCCAAATGTCAAACTAGCCACATCTTAATGTCCAATGGAAGATTTCGGGTCATCCAAAATGTTAGATCTTATCGGTCGACTGCTAATTTTTTGACAGTCATGATCAATTGGTCACTGCAAATATAAAATGACAATTTTCGTCAGGGATCGCAGGAAAGCCTAACTTTCGTTACAACTGTGAAGTTCTGATAACCGAAGATGAGAAAACACAGTATCAAAATTTTGTTAGCACTAGCATTGAGGAAATGGGAGGTATTTAACATTTTGGTATAGTCAGTTCTACTCAGGCAACTTTAGGTATGGGAAAATTTAGATCTTATAATAGTTAATAAGAAGTGTCGAATTGCAATCGAACAACAGAATATAGACTATAAAGAATCCCGAATACGTTATACAATCGCACGGAAGAACAAAGCAATCCCTACTAAGACAATCGACAAGCGAAGTTGTAGATGAAAAAAGCAATGAGCATATCAGTTGTCATTATTTCTTTAAAAGAGTTACCGGACTGCACCTTATTTTCAGACCAAGGTATATTGCCATTCAGAACCAGGATGGAAACCTTGGAAGGAGATTTTCTCTGATTTACTCAATGTTCAACAATTGTCAAATGCTGTATTTGGAAGTTGCCAAATACAGACATCGGAGATGTGTCTAGAGGACCCATCCTATGGTCATGTAGAGACTAGAAAAAAAACGTTTCCTTTGACTTAATTACATTATTTTGAGCACTTGATATTCATAGGTTTTATTTGATGAAATTATCTTGTCGACCTTATTTGATTAGTATGGCAAAACGAAGTTATGCTAGAAAGTGGCCGTGTTATGCCTTATTCTTAAAAAGGAAATATTACAAAATGCGAAAACTGCCGCAGCTTAGATCTCATTTGCATAGCATACAAATTATATTGTCTTACAAAATATTGGATAGAAATGCTCCCCTATTGAAGTAAATTGTCCGAATCGATCAGTCACTGATCAAGTTTTTTCACTGAGATAGCATAGGGTTTACTCTGCGATTTCTGAAATCACCTGATAAATTTGTGCTTTTATGTAGTCACAATGTTGTGTCAAAGTGGATAATATGCTATCAGAAATTTGTGCAATTAGCTCTGGAGTATGGCACCTCAGGACCACACAGATGATATAATTATATGTGATTGGATTGAATGATATTTATCTCAAAGAACTGCTGGATCCAATTGTACGAATCTCAGCTTCCGTTTGTGTCAAAAGTAATGAGTACAAAACAAAATATATATTATCACTGGTTTTAGAGTCCGAGATGTAATGGATTTTATTAGTTGTGACCACATAATTGAAGGATCGACAAGCTTCCGATACTTTGGGTCTCTTAACACTTATGATAACTGTGTAAGAGGAGATATTATAGTTCGTCTCATTGCTGGTAATCATGCTTTGTATGCCTTTTGTATACTGATAAAAACAAAACTCCTTGCAAACACCGACAAGTTGATGTTATGCAAGGTGTTCATCATACAAGGTGACAATATGAATGTTACGGATCCCTTTTAAGCGTCCTAAATTTTAAATAACTTATTTTTAATCGTAGAATATCGAGACATTTTAAGAATGGATTCTAATTTAATCAAACTACGGGTGATAATCACAACGTTTGGTATAAGTCAAAACGAGAGGAAGTTGCAACGTCCCACATTGATTGAAACTTAGCTCTGGAAATTGGCAAGGCATGATTAGATGTGATCATACCAATTTTTACTACGTAATAGTAGTACGCTTCCAAATACAGGTCTTGATGATATGATTAACTTTCCAGAGGGGAGATATAATTGCAACATATAATCTAATGGGCTCAAAAGCATTTGCTAAATCAATTTAGAAAACGAAAATCCTATTTTCGGCAGGCCACTTTTCATCGAGTATCCGACAGAAGGCAAACATATGACCATCTATTGAGCGATTTGTTACAAAAGCGGCTTCATGGATTGGCGGTAGATCTAAATAATGGTCTAATTATCGAGAGCTCAATTTTTGCGGGCTATTTTGAAAACTGTATGAAGCGCATCGAGTTTACTATCGGAGCCATTCTTGAATAATTCAAAAGTTACTCCGACAGGTTCGGGACGATTTTATGGAAAAATGAATTTCTTCCTTAGTTGAGGGTGGTCCAAATAGAAAGTAATTAATTTCCTCTGTAATACAGCAAGCCAATTACCTTTACATTTGCAAATATCATTAACCAAACAAGGAATCGAGAAGTTGCGTGTAGCACTTTTATTACTAGCTTGCGTAAACTGCCTATAAAAGGAATACGTTTAATGCATTCATCCAATGGCTGAATGTTAGCCAAATTATTAAAAAACTGCTGGCGTTTTGGTGATCTATGAGTGGAATATGCATCATACAATAACCTACAGTGTTAGCAATAGGGTCATGTGGGCGGGGGTTTTAAAAATATTGAGCATGTCGAAATAAATCTATCGCCTATCTATGCTTGAGTGTGAGTGGAATTATTGATAAATGGCCAAATTTACCAGTTTTGATTTCTGAAATAGTACTATTATAGGTATAGTTGCTAGAATAATCTTAAAAAGTTCTTAAAAAAAAGAAAACACCCTAAGGTTAGGATAAAACGGCCGTCTTTGGCGTGGAAAAAACCCTAAGAGACAAATAGCTTATCATTGATTAGTACAGTTAATTCAGAACACGCGATGATTACTTATGGATCGAAAAATTGATTGATAACATATTTGTTGAAAGTAAGTTGGTTATACTTGCTTAAATATATCCCAGTTAATAGACATCACAACCATCTGTCCTATAGTTGTGAGATTTAGCCGAAATAGAGAACATTTGAACACTTTAAAGATATCTGGACTATAATGGAATTGTTGAACATATTTTTTTAGAATATCGAACAGAGACCATCTTTTTGTCCTACACCAGAGCTAATTGCTAAAATTTCTGAAAGCTTGTTTTCAATTTTAGCTCAACTGTTAGCATGTTTCTGTTTAAAATTTTTTGTTCAATATTAAATCTTCGATTCAGTGAAAATAAACCTTCATTATGTAGTTTGAGATTTATTCCCTCCAAATAACATCTTTAACATTAATTTTTCTACAGGCTTATACATATCGCTATTAACTATAGCATTAAACGATTATATAATAGTTTAGAATTATAATCAACATAGTTAAGTGCTTTCAAACTTTTCGAAATATGAAAATATACCTCCCATATATTTACCTCAAACCAAAAATCGTATCTCCCAATATTCTAATCTCTAGATAATTTTTAATTCCCCAACAATATATTCATATATAAATTACATATACGTATGTTTATATATTATATATGTACATATGTTCAAATCTATATTATAAACAGATCTAAAATTACGAACAATTATCAAATCCAAATCTAGATTAAATGGTGTTATATATGTAGCCAGTAACTTATTGTATCTTGTTCAACCAAATTAACGATAATACACATGAAAAAATCAATTCCAAAATGTTAAATTTTTGGTTTTTATTTTAGGATACAGATCCAAAAGTAGTAACAGCAATATTACAGCAACAAAAAATTTTTTAAAAATAAAATAGTTTAAACTATTTTTAAATTAACAACAAAATAATTTGTTATATGTTCTGCACTCGTTTGTATTTAAATATATTTTGAGAGCTTAAATTAATTTTAAAAATTTAAATTTCAGTACCGAGTGAACAAAATGTAACGGGACAATGGGATAACTCGACAAGAATGAAAATGACAGATCATTTTTGATTTCATGATTAACGAAAATTTTGTATTGGCCATCACCATCGCGTTGTAGCTATGTTATGCTAGCCTTCTTTAAAACTGAAGTTGCAATCTAATACTTTTTCTCATTTGAAAGTAGTGGAAGAGCAGTGGGCGCCAATCTTTCAAGGTGCACCACTTTATATTTACCTCGTAACCCTCTTTGAATACAATCAACTACATTACTGGTCAACCTTTTTTCGTTACGTGTTGTGATATAATATTAGTTGATCTTTTTGGGATACGTTTTTATTAGCTCTGGTCTCATAAATCGAGCTTTTATAGGTCCGTATATATAGCCAGTGTTTCTTATTCACTTCTTTTTTATTTGATTTACGTAAGTAAATTTGATTTGAAATTGGATACAAATCTGGCCAGATGCTAAAATAGTCCATGACTAAACGTGCATATTTATTGCCACTCAGTAGTTTGAAATGGTCCTGCCGCCCTCATCGCTATTCTTGCGAATGGTGCTCCGATAGCCGTGTAATTTTCACTAATATTTAAAATTAACTGCTTTTATTGCTCAATTGTTGTACTTTTAAGGCTCCAAAATTCTAATAATGTCTAGTTTACCTTCTTTTAGGTCAGACCGCTTTGTAGTTCCATATGATTGGAAATTGAATTATTTTTCAAACCAATCGTTTAAGGTTTAGTTTTCATTATAACTAGAGTGACTTGAAAAACAGTAGTTTTCAACAACACTAATAGACCGTTTACAACA
This sequence comes from Tipula confusa, assembly GCA_963556175.1. Lineage (NCBI taxonomy): Eukaryota > Metazoa > Arthropoda > Insecta > Diptera > Tipulidae > Tipula > Tipula confusa. The sequence continues at coordinate 32,144,394 of OY744476.1, forward strand.
TTAGGACTGTGGACATTTTCCACAATGTTAGTGCTTACAAGATTTTAGGAAAAATATTTTCTCACCATATCAAACCTCCCAAGATGAAAAATAAGCACGAAACGTGCCATTAACGGATTCTTGAAAAAATTAGCTTTGTTGTTTAATGGACTAAATTGTAATGGTAGGAAACTAAATACTTTAAACGAGTTAGTAAAGAATTATTACTCTAATTTCTGAATTGAATGCTCAAATACACAAGATAAACACATCTATTGGGGGACTACCGCCATATTACATAAAAAATGTTAATGAATTCCAATAGAAATGAGATGTCAAATTGGCAAAGCTGTATATTTAGTCTATTATAGAAGATTACACAAAATGGCAATCATTCTTCGATTTCAACACTTTCGCAAACAAAATTACAACAACAACAAAAATTTCAACATTTTAAAAGTCTTTTAAAATGAAGAAGCAGCAGTGTAAACTAAGTATTTTAATATTACAGAGACAAATTATATTTGAAAAGGCATTCGGGATATAAAGGACAAATGAGATTAGTTTAAAGAGAGTTTCACAAATTTTGAGTATTACTGGACTCGGTGCTTGAGACACAGTGTTCCGTAAGAGGATCCTTTTAAAGAGCTGTGTACAAATTATGGAGTGGTCCAGACAAAATCGTCATATATTAGGACAGGGAATAGGGAATAGGATTGGTCATGCTCGTGGGCGTTTCCAGATATTAAGCCCGATTCTCGGATACACACTTTATCATTTTATGTTATTTTAAAAAATAAAATCTTGAATTTGTATTCTGGCGGTCGAAAATATATTTATGTTATTTTATTTTTTATGTTATACCTGTCAAAAATAAAAGTATCAAATTTGTCCATTTTACAAGATTTTATGTGAAAATTAAAGTATTATGTGAAATGCCACCAAATTATTTGATTGTGATAATTTTAGCAAGAGAAGATAATTTTAGCAAGAGACGAAAAAGGTTTGTATATTTCCAAAACATTGCAATAAATTATTTCTTTTCATTTTTAATTATTTATAATTACAGGGTTAATTTAAAACACCTTAGCGATACAAGTAATCCCTATGAGTTACCGCAAGTGAAATTTAAGAAATTGTTTCGATTAACAAAACCTGCTGTACAATTTATAATTGAAAAATTGGAATCAAAATCTCGGCAGACAGATATTCCATTTAAATTAAAACTTTTATGTGCGTTACATTTCTACGGCCATGGATATTAACAAGTATCCATAGGAAGCTGCAAATAAATTGCTTTTTCTCAACCCAGCGTTTCTCGGGTGGTTACGGAAATTACCAAACTAATCGTTCAACCTATTATGAATGATTTTATTAAGTTTCCACAAAGCCTTTTGGAGCAGGAAGAAGTTCAAAGGGAATTTCTTGAGAAATTTTAAATGCCCGGGGTTATTGGGGCTATTGATGGTTGCCATGTAGCTATTATTGGACCACCAGAGCACCATGAATTTAATCGAGGCCAATTATTTCGCAGCCGTAAAAGGTATCATAGCGTAAATTAGGCTATTGGTATATTAGGAAGCAGAGTGCGAGAGTTATATACAAATAACTATTTCAGTAATACATAATAACTAAATTAAGTAATTTAATTGCATAAAGCCAAAGCACTATTAATTCGTTAAATCCGGCTTCCATTTGGGACACACCTTCAACCACTGCTCCCCATGCATTTATTGCCATTTCCTCCAATGGCTTTAAACATCCAATGATTTCTGGTCCCCCACCTGTAGCATTAATGACCTCCTGACGTTTTTTGTGTCAAATAATTAACACAAAATTATTTCGTTTGGTTATGAACTATACCTTTTTCCAACCATCTTTTGATCGTTGTCAACCGCTTGCATTAAGCACCTTTGTTAAGCGATCTTTTTTTGTTCTCATTTCGATGTTTTCTTCTATAAACTGAACGTACAGCTCGTATTGAATTTTAGAAGTTTTTGATTGACGCTTTGCTACGATAAAAATTTAATTATGTCTGGAATTAATTATTTTATTATTTTAGTTTATTTATTTATTAAGTTTTCTTTTATATTTACCATTCAATTCAGCCATCTTGTTGTATAATATGAATATTTTTTTTTAGAGCTGTCAAACAAAAAAAAAAACAATAAAAAAGTTTCCACCAAAATTTTAAATTTTAACTAAATCATTTATTATGGATTGCATTGGATACTAAAGTGCAGATTGAAAATTGGTAGATGCAGACTGTGCAATACTCAGTAAATTCGAACTAGTATCAAGTTTAATGGAAGCCCATCTTTTCTTGAAAAAAATATGAACACGCAGTTGCCCAAACTTCACAGTTCTTTTTGATATTGAACTCAATCTTCGACAATTGTGGAAAATTGAAACGATACCAAAGGGCTGTACAAATACAGACAAAGAGAAGAAATGCAAAAAACCGGATTTGCAAGGCAAAAAGTGAAGATTAAAATAACAGATTTGTGTTTAGATTACCGTTTCGCTAATTACCGACTCATTAAAGATCTTCCTACAACCTTCTTGAAATTTAAAACAAGGAACGACGTTTATCAAAATGACTCAAGTTTCAGGCCCTTTATTTACAATTTTATAAACACGCAACATGAGGGAATATGCAGTTAATAATGAATGTAGTGATTAGGTAATAATGAATGTAGTGATTAGGGCTTCCAGTTTGAGCCACATACAATTACTGATATGATATGTTATAGCAGAAAAAAGTTATAAAATTTTTTGAATTGATCAATGGATCCTCGATGTTAATACAGAATCAACTTAGATTGTCAATCTCAGTCTAACCAGTCGTGTATAATACAGCGTTAAATGTAGCAAACCTACACTACTGGAATAGACATCAACATCAACCCGAAAGAGATCAAAGTCCGATTAGTTAATGTCGAGCGGTATCGTCACGGTTTTCAAGAACTAGAAGATTAAATTGTTATACTCAATTCGACTAAAAATCTGGACATGGATTTTGAAGGTAGCTACTATAAAATTGTATCAGGATTAAATCTCGATTTTCGGTTAATAGAAGAACCAGTAATATTAATGAATGATACCACAGCCAATATTATTCTTTGTTGGGAGGTCTTACAGATGCTTTGATTGTAAAAATCACAATCTTCGGCGATTCTGGGAAAATGAAAGAACCGCAGAAAAATACGAAGAGATGAAATGCGAGATCCTATTTTGCAAAACAACAAGTCGATACTAAGAAAACAATTTGGTGGACAACATTACATTATATAATAATCATTTACATACCTAATTATTGTACCATCAGCAGATCGACAGACATGGATGAACGTTCACAAAAAAGTTCCATATTTTAAGAATTTTTATTTTCAATTTATGAGAGTATACGAAACATTAGGGTATATGGAGTAAACAAAGAACGTTACGGTCTGAAGAGTTATTATCTATCGCATAATGGAGTGATTAAGGCTTTCAGTATTACAACAACAAAAAATAAAGATTGTTTTTGATACTCGGCCAAATCAACTGCTAAAAAATAAAAAAATGTTTACAAAATGTGTCAAAGTTTCTTAATACCATAAGAAGGTCGTAGTTGTTTGTGCAGAGGAGCTTTTTGCAGTCGTTGATAAAAAAGCAGCAGTCATGAAACAATTAGCTTAACTAAAACAAGTATAAGAGTAAAAAAACTGGAGCTGACTGGCAGATTAGAGGTAGATAAAATAGTACTTTGAACTAATTTGCAAATAGTTCTGAATTAGCGCTCAGATCGTTCAATAAAATAATCAACATTTATGGAAAATAGAACCAGTGCAATTTTTGCACTTTTGAAGGAGTCTGCTATGGTCCTCTCTTAGAAATCTCTTACAAATAAGAAACGTTCTAATATATGTGGGTACATCATTAATTTTATCCAGTAAATTGTTGGTATCGAAAAAACTTTTAAGAATATCAATTTCCAGTTCTTTGTTACGTCTGAATTTCGCCATTCCAATCTTAGTTTAACTTCAAAAGATTGTTGTGTTGCATTGTTCATCTGGCGTAATCTGTAGTTGTTTCAGAGCACTGCTACTTTTCGCCAACGCACATCAATTCAACGGCTTACGAATACTGGGTCGCTTTACATTATCCAAGACCACTTCTTCGCGTATTGCTCCAGGTATAAAGATATGTGATTATTATGCTCAAAGAATCTGTCCTCCTATAGAATGCTTTTATTGTTTTCGTACAGTTACACCCGATCAAATTCAACCTTTTTACAGAAGTTGGTTAATTTCAATATTACTAACGCAGTAATGTTATTGGCTAGTATTATTATTAACCAAATATTCCAAATTAAAACGATCGTTTGCTTGTCTTTAAAATTACTTAAATAAGTCCACATACTTTCATGATGAATCGTTTTAAAAAATTTCCAGATACCTAAGACCATCATCAATTTCAACATGTTAACAATTTACTATACGACTGTGATTTTAAGTGACTAGTGACATAATGCTTACGCTAACCAAAATCTGACACGATCTAGCTCCCCATAATTGAGCAAGGATTGTTATTTGCGATAATTTTTAGTCCCAATATTAATTTCGATAACCTTAGATCATCGGACACATTACAAATTTAGGACAAATTACCATATTCTTACTCAACTTAACTGGTTGATTAATTAGAGTGTACGGATAAGGTTTCACCAGGAACTCTCATAGTTCTGGGCACTATAGTACACCCGTATTTAATATAATAAAACCGAAGTATTAGATAAGTTATGACAGACTCAACCCGTGGATGATAGGAAAGTTACGTCAGTAATGAAAAAATTGATTCGGTTTGCTTGAATCATTTTTCCAACTGACTCCATCACTGTCATTAAATTTGTCGTCAGCTAATTGTTCCTTTCAAGAAATGAGCTCGAACGTTCATTCTAGTGCCAATACACAGTCCTTTCTTTGGGTTTATGTTTCGAAGAATCACAATTGCATCAACTTTTATAACTAAGTCATGTGTAGAAATTCCTTATGGCGTTTGTTCATGAAAGAACATTGTTAAACCAAAAAAAAAAACTTGACATTGGGAGCTTCTGTGACGATAGATTGGAAATAAAAGCATATCCAAATGTTATCGGGGAGTTTTTCTATAACTGACTTGTTCAACTCTTGTGTTTTCTTGTTTCTCGTGTTTTTACAAAAGATTACTCGTTGCTTTCCTATCTGTTTAAATTTTCACGATATCTTTGGGTAAGTTATTGATAGGTGGCAACCTTCCGGTTCCAATACGGAGTAACCGAATAACGATTATATCGGCACGCCTTCTTCTTAGCACAATTATTGGTCAATTTTGATGACACTTACTTCAAATCAATGTTCTTAATTTTTTAGTTTCTGTCATTATTTGATTTATGGCTGAAACAGAGGACTAAAGGACAAAAATCTGGAGCCGCTTTGAATCGTTAGTCGTATTTTAATCAATGCTATAGCAATTCCTCTCAGTGTAAATGCACCCGTTTTTAGTTATCGACCTGAAGTAAAGTTTATCAATATTTTATAGAGGTGTGTCTTGGCTTCTGGGGGTCAGTGAACTTAATTTTTTGATAATCTTTATAAAATTATCGTGTTCTGACATTTTTTCCTTCAGGAGTCATCAGAAACCAGCAAAATGCAATGAAATGCTGCCTCCTTGTATGTGGTATATTCATTGCCATCGACACTTTATATATAAGCGCTTAATTTTAACTTGTGCCAATACTGTCTTTATGCTAAAAATTTAATGGCTTGTTGAATTAAACATTTTCTTCAGTATTCTGAAAAATATCAACTCAAATTTTTTTGATTTTAAAATCGAGTGACATTTTTTCATTGGTGCTGCTCCATAAATTGGCTAAATGAATATCAAATAAATTAGCAATTTCAAAATCTTCTACTATTTCAGATATTGTTGGTCAAAAGCTTCTAAGCCCATAATTGCCACTGGTTGTCATAATGTTTTTACCGAGTTTTAATTTTGTTGTGGTTTTTAATTTTAATTTATTTATGATTTTGTCAAGAATGAAGTTATGATTTCTTTAAACCACTTTTCAAAATTTATAGACATTAAGTGATTTTAAACTTGTGATGAATAATTAAAAATATTAAAATATAGTTGTCAAAATGTTCACATTAACAGTTTTTAACATATTCACAAAGGCAAGATAAAATCTAAGAATGACAAATTTAAAAATCGTTTGACACTTCTGTTTATGTTGCGGTGTTGAGCAAATCACAACACAAAATAAAAGATTTCACAAAAACTGATCTAGATAAAAAAAAATCAATTGTTTTTCGACAATGAAAAACAACAAATCACATATTCACTTTACACATTCACAAAAAAATAGGCTGTGTGCGAATCAGTTAAAAATTTAAATTTTTAACTGTGGTAGAAATAAAAAAAATACTACATTTGTTTACAGTTTTGCTTTGCGAATTGCAACATTGGTTGTGAAAAATATATAATTAATTCGAATTTAATTTGTAAGGGTCTTTTTAAATGTGTTAAAAACAAATAAAAATAAAAACGTTGACAGCTAAAGTTAAATATTTTTTTTATTCACCGCAAACAATTAATAAAGGATCTAACGAGGTGGTCTATAAATTTTGACAAGTGACGATAAAAAGTCATAATCTCATTTGACAAAATCACTGTGGTGAATTTGTTTGGTGTATTTTTATGTACGAATCACGGCTGTCAAAAGTTTGGGTTTATTGTTAATAGTGTTTCCCCACGATTGTTTATTTTCCCCAATTTTTTTAATATATTCACAAAGTCACTAAACTGACAAAAGGAAAATTTTAAACTTTAAATGCGTTATTTATTTCGTTTCACACATAGACCTAGTCGGTTTTGAAAGTAGGACTGCCGTACCAAGATAATATTAGTTACATTTGTTCTTCGTTTACCATTATCTAAATGTAAGTGGTTTAGTAAGATTTCGTGATTTGGCAATGTAATTTCTGGATTGTTTTGAAGGATACCATTTGAGCTGGTCTGTAATTTGCTCTTTTTATCTTTCGATTTAGTACAGTGTCCTTTTATGTATTACTATCCGATTATTTTGTGCACTCTATAAAATGTACATATAATAACATGTTCACTGTCATTGTTTATTATATTGCATACTCGTTTACAACAACAAAAATATATAATTTGTCCCAAATTTGTTCGAATCATGTAACTTCATTATACCACCGCCATAGACAGTGACTATAATGTTGCTCCAGTTTAAATTTTATGTTTTGTATACAAGCATTGAGATTTTTGATAGTTTTGTTATTTTAATGCCCAAAAAAAAAATCATCATGATAAGAAAAATTTAATTTAAAATTTTCCAATTTTCCAATATTTTTATTTTTATTTTTTTGTTTCGTGTTAATTTTATTTATTTTATGGATTTATCTGTATAATGACATAGAAGCAGAGTAATTTGTTTATTTATATATTTAATTTTAATTTATTTATTTTTAATTTAAATTAATTATCAAATAAAATTATATTACATAAAATTTTGTTATTAATTCATTATTATGTATTTTAGCTTACGTTGTAAACAAATACAGGATGTTTTTTATTTAATTTTTGATTAGAAATTTTATGTTATCGTCGCAAAGTGGATTTAATTGATTTTTTAGATTACACAATGGTCGTTATATATTTGCATGTGCAATCTATAATCGATTTATATATTTAATTTTTAATGAGATTACACATGATTTGGATTTATAATTATATATTTTTTTGTTGTAGTTGTAATTGAAAACAGGGTTGGGTAAATATCAATTAAAAATACAATGTTGTCCAAAGTAATAGATTTTAAAAAATTTAGATTTGTGGCATCAAATCCACAGTTTTATTGGCCATCATGTATTTTATAAATTTTGGAATAATTTAACTGTGGCACAAATTTTACAATTTGATAGGCTAACTAACCATCATGGTTTTTATGGATTTTGGAATTGTTCAATTTTTGGCTAAAATTTCACATGATGGGCTTACCATTATACATTTTTCGGGGTTTTGGAATGGATCGTTTTGGGACATAAAATTCACAGTATTTTAATGGGCTTTACATTGTGCATTTCCGGGATTTTTGGACTGTTCAATTTATGGCACATATTTCACAATTTTAACGAGCTAACCATCATGAATTTTTTGGAGCCTACTAATCGTTGTATACAGTTCTAAGTCATTATCTTCACTGTGCATAATCCAAATGCTTGCGATTGTTATATGATGATGAACCTATATACTACTACGGTGACCTATAGCAAATATATAGTCCGATAAGTACATTTTACGATTTGTACAAAGCTTAAACCATATAAAATTTGATGATAATCCAGCATCCAAATATAAAAAAAAAACAGATCATCAATTCCCCATTTGTATAACTTCGAATTGATTAAAAATAATAAAAAATCTTTCAATAAATTTAAGATAAATTCCATTTCATTGCAATTCAAAGTCGATTCATGTTTATCAAAAAAAAATTTATTCGTTTCTGCATTTTTTACCTGTTTAAAATTCGAAATATATCAGATGAAAGTATACATAACATAACAAATTCTACCCATAATTTGTATACTTACCATGGTAAGACGATGCAGTCACACACACGAGGAGAAAACATAAAGATCAGCTTTTTGCCATTTTTATATAATTCCAAAATATATATACAAATTTCGAACTTCATTGAATTCAAAGAAATTATTTTTTTAATATGAATGATACAGACACACGCACACAACCATTCCACCATTCAATTCGATTCAATTGAATTCATTGAACGTTTTTTTTTTATGTAAAGATTTTGCCAAGAAACAAAATTTTCCTTATGTGTATGCTGAGCGCACGATGATGGAAAAAAATATGTAACTGATTAAGAAGCATATATACAAGAAGTCGAAAGATATGTACATGAACTGTGGTAAAATAACGTAAGAAAACGAAACGAATTTTTATGATAAGGCGAATTTAACTTTGACTTGTGAACACACACACACACACACACACAGCGAGTGTGAGTGTAATGTGGAAAACTGGAAGGAAAAACTAAATGTCTTTCAGTTCATTGAATTCAATTAATTTATTTGTCTCCGTAACTTTATTCGGATTTGGAATTTTTTTGTTCGTTATTTAGTGTTATTGCCCCTATGCTATAGGGGCGTTTATATTACATGAAATCTTGTGTTTATCATGGGAGGGGACGAAACTTGATATAGACTTTATCATATCTTCCTGATTAATCAAACGTACTATGGAGATTCCAGAACGTGCAATCAATCGCAGCCCAAATAAAAATTGGGAGTATTAAGTCTTGGCTAACACTAAGTTTGACCTATCCGCTCCAATTGAGATATTATCGGGTGCCAACATGTCTGGTAAATTGATCAGTGACAAAATAATGGAAAGGGAACTAAACGCAATCATGAGCCGAAAGGTCCACGGTGATACAATGAAAATTGTATTTCAGGCTCACGCAAAGACACAGTGCGTGAACAAATCTTCTAGTATACATCACCAGAATCCAGGCCAACACCAATATGGATTTATGGAATCACATCCAAACTAAAAATACTACATCAGATTGCGCAAGACATGGGTGTCGTTTTGAAAAAATTTTCAGAAGAAAAGAAATCAATTGTCATAAACCATCTCCAAACGGTAGAGGCCGAATCATCCACACTGGACAAAATAAAGAACACCCGGAAGAATTCTAAGATTTATACGATAAAAAGTGGTGCAAAACATTTGAGTACACTTTTGGCAAAAAAAATATTCAGATTATTTACATCGGCTACACATCGTTCGAAATGGCATAAACAAATATCACTCTTGTGGGGATATTGTTCTACCCTAAAATGGATTACATTTTTTTCCATTAGACCACCACCGCGAAGGCAACTACCTATACTCGCAACGCAAGTTGGCCCAGGAATTTAACATTCACTACTAACCGACTAATCCAGCATAGATGCACCCAGCCCATATCCAGTCAGATAGATTTCGAAAGATTCAGAACGTTGATAGAGACCTTCAGATACTCGAGCAGGTGTGCAATTACTGTAGCACCAATCAAATACAATCTCTTACTGCAACAACAATACACTGGGAGCTTACGAACATCAAACAGGACAATGAATATTTTGGCTCACATCGAATTTGCACAACTTTTTCCAATCTGGCATGGACGAAAGTTCCACCGATAGCCTTAAATAACTCTTATGGCTATTTTTATGACTTTAGTAGTAATACAATATATTGGATGTCAGTATTCCAAAAATGTTACTCTGAACCAGAGCAGCTGTGAAAGGAGATCAGAGATTTAAGCTACCCGGTGAGCTCTTTACCGAAAAACATTTTTCAATACAACCTAATTAGGACAACGCAACATCTAGCTTCGATCAGCTTAGCAAAATTTCATACTTACATGATACTTTTATCCCCAAATCACTGCGATAACTGTAATTTAGTTTTTGTGAGGTTAGATAAAGTTCTTCTAGGTTTGACTTCTTCATATGAAGCTTTGAAACATTTCATTACATTGATCGAGGGCAAAAATCACAACATTTCTATATACAAATTGATATACCAGCCTAAGGAATATTATGCTCAACCAAGCAAATATCAGGTTCAAAATGTAACAAACCAGTCGGTTTTTTCTGCATAAATTTTCCTTTCCTGAAGGAAAAATTATTCGATATGTAGTATTGTAGTGACCATAATATTTTTGAACTTTAGAGTAACACCAAAATGCATTATGTTAAACTACCACCTACGCCGAGTTCTTTTGAAGTTATATCAAAATTCGTCCATTCGCTCAAGACCAATGATAACAATGGAACCAGTAAACAACCAACCGCCGTCTAGTTAACGCTCACCTCTAGTTAAACCTGTTCTTATTCGTGTATAGCACCAATGAAACATTAAATATTCAGCGTTGTCTACACCAGTGAATAAATAAGACACGTAGATTCCATCAAACACCTCTGTCGTCGAGAGGCAATGGCATGCATCGTAAAGTGTTTGAACATATAGCCATGATATCTGTAGAATACCATCTCAGTGGCATTTGATTGTCATTTGAAGCGACCAATTGAATGTGTGATCACTGGGCCCCTCAAAAAACCGTTGTAAAATAAAACCAAAATGGAAACCATGCATGGAACCTTTGGTAGTTTTTGTTTATATAGAACATCCTATTTACTGGAAGCCTATGTTGTACTTTAATTACTCTTTATTTAGAAACCATTTACGGATCTGAATTTTGGCATAATTTATTTTTTTACTCCATCACCAAACGATTTGGAAATGTGGGTCTCAGAAAAAACCAAATAGCTTCATTTGTCATTTTTATTCGCCACAAAAAAGAAACTATCATAGATGAATTCAATGCTCAATATAGTGGGAGGGCAAAACTAAGAAAAAGTGGGAGAGAGCTGTCGTCAGTTGAATGATTGGATTTGTTGGAGGTCAAAAGTTTGATTCATTAGAAATTAATTTCGTGTCAACGCATTAAAAATTCTGATTCACGGGATAGCTACCAGACGAGTATTACGGAATACTAAGGATGGTAAACCTTTGCTGAAGGTATATTTAATATAAAAGAACAGTAGCAAATATTGCTAAAATTGCATCCCAAACTACCATTGGTGACAAAAATTGAATGATTGCAAAGAATGATAAGATGACTAGGACATCTTATCCAGTCTTAAAATATCAAGCAAATCTTTTTTGACAAAAAAAAATCAAATTGGAAGATCTACATCGAAAACATCATCGACCATGCGGGAAACGGAAACCCCAGAGTTTGATTTGCCAACACCTGAAATTTTACTAATGATTTTCATTCAATGCTACTACCATTACAGAAAGGAAATTCTGAACTGAGAACAAGTAAAACAGACCTGCCCTCGGTGTTGCAGGCCTACTTTCTAAACCTACTAAATCAGAAAAATGATGTAACGTTCAGAGCCGTTGCACTCTCAGGTGTGGGTAATTTTGTTTCACACTTCATATTAAGTAAAGATACAGTCATCGATCGATAAGTTACATAACAAATAAGCACCAGATCTCGATAGAATCTTCGAGGAGCCCATTTAAAACTGAAATGCCTTATTTGCAATTTAGCTCTACAATGTAATTTTCACTATCTGGGAACAAGAAGCACTATAACCTACAGATCCTGAAAAATACCAAGATAACACGAAAACACGAATTTAGGAACACCGGCAACTTAAACAATATTTTGTCATCAAAACACGGCCAAAATTAAGGCAATACAAAGATACAGCTCAACAGGTACACAAAAATGCATAAAGTGATCACAGAAAATAAAGTGAATATATTCTCGAAACAACTGAAAAAGCAGCAGTAAACAGAAACATACGCAAGCTATATCAATGTATCAAAAGGATAACTGGAAAGTTTACCAACATAACACAAATTAAGGATGTAGCAGGATTAATTATAACCTCAGGATTACTAAATTTATTACATTTTCAGTATTACTAAAACGGCTTACTAAAACGAAACAAGCTTGTAAGATATGGGATGAGTTAAAAGCAATATCTTCCAAACGAGTGAGATGGTCCAGTCTAGGAATCACCCTTTAATCTTAAATTGAAGATAAAAGACACAAATACGATTGAAAAACGATATATTTAAAAGCCCGCATTGCTTCCGGTTTCACAGTTTTCTATACGCATTGTTAAAATTTCGGCGATCAAACATCTATCACGGTCATGTAAACACGCGCTTTATAAACCACATCGTCGTTAAAGTTTCTGTAAAGTCATACATTTTCAGACCGAGCTTTTTCAGCGCTCTTTGTCCTACTTTAACCACACTGGTCAGGTTCTCTTATACGTGTGAAGGTGAAGGTTCACCCCTTTAATAAAAGCTTCTGCCCTCTTTAAAATGCCAGCCAGAGTGCCGTAATATGTCTTAGTGCCGTATATATGTAAACCATAGCTATACATATGGAAGATTTACGAAATTTCCTAGCTTTTCTCTCGGGAAACTGTGAACCCTCTTTTTTTGTATTTAAATATGTTAATGTTTGCAATAATGATGTCTAATCGATTGAGGCCACCAATGGCCCTGACAACAATTTATCATTTATTATCAGTGTTACCAGTGTAGTCTGTTCTTCCTCCCTAACTGTGTGTATGTAATTTATGTGGATAAATTTGACAAAGACATAACGACGCTTTCGATATAAAAAAGTTGTATGTTCTTCTTTTTATTTCGCTAGCTTTGGATAACGTCTCGTTATAAAACTTTGTTGCACACATTCACCAACACAATGGAAATAAATGAAAATTAATTTTACATAAAAACGGTAAAAAAAAAAAATTGTCGAGATAAATCCAAAACACTCGCGGAAATCGTACAAAGAGCTTTTTTTTTTTTTTTTTTTTTTGCTATTGAATACAGAATAATGACATTCACTGATTTATATGCAGTTAATTCAAACGTAAAACAGGGCGAACAATTAAAAAGCACAACGCGAACAAAAATAATTGCAAATACAATGTATGTTCGAAAAGAATCGAGAGAGCGAATAGCATTTCCATTTTTAATTAAAATCAATTACATTCAATTTCCTGTCAAAAAAACAAAAAAAAATATAACAAAAAAAAAATTCAAGCAAAATCGGACGTTGGTGAATTCACGTCGAATAAATCGAAAAGCTTTTCATTTTGTTTTTTTTTGTGCGACCATATTTTGTGCAGCACAAAATTTTATACGTTCGATACTCGAAAGTTGTATTTTGTGATGTCTTCAATTTTTTTTTGAAAATTTCTCTCGGTATATCTTCCGCTACAAAAGTGAAGAAAACTTTTCTGCAATGCAGTTTTGGTTTCGAAACAAGAAAATTAAATAAATCTTTACGGGAAATTAGAAACGGAATTAAAAAAAAAAATTGGTTTAAAAATTATTTCGGAAGCATACAGGAAGTGTCATAAGTGTTATGAATAATATATGGAATTGATATTAGACATAATATTATGTTTTTATATAAAACATAGTTAAATTGAAAATACTCCTATTTGAGGAGGATGTGGTGAGAAAATTGTGAAATGACTATGGTTTGCCTGTTATTAAAGTTAACACAACTAAAAATGCCAATCATCTTATTTAATTTTTGTTTTATCCACTTTTATCACTGATTTTATATTTTTTGACCCAGAAAAAAAGAATACCTCTAATTATATAGTAAGTGGGTTTTAGCTACTTCACCAATAAAAAGAAAAAGTTTTCCTATGAAAACCACTAAATAGTTTAGAAAGCATATATTGCGTATAATGGATGGTCTTGACTAATGTTGGCAGTGGACATAATTTATGTACTCGCGTTTGCCTCCTGTAAACTCCTTGTGCAGTATAAATTGTAAGAAGAGCAAAAAATTAGCAAAAGGTTATCCTTTGCAAATTAACGACTTTCACTGTATATTCAAGACAACACATAAAAGTTGCCCGATTGTGATGCATTACACAAAAAAGTTCTGGTTATCGGTTTGAGACTTTAAATATCTTTATCTTCATTTAAAGATTAAACCATACTTTTGACAGCTTACGATTATTTTTAGTTCGTTGCCTTTGGGCATTTGAGGATACCACTAAAACATGTTTGGAGTTTTAAGAAGAGGTAAAGGCGATCGTGGTCAATTCGGTTAAGCAACAACATTCAGAAAGTCAACATAGTTCCGAGCAGCACCATCGAAATAGAAGCCAAACTCACCAACGCAATTGATCAACAAAAGTGGACCAACAGTCATGCCAGAGCTGTGGTGCATTTCATAAGCGAACAGATGATTATCAAGGGTGGACCAATCGCATTGGTATGTAGGTCGAATAAGCAACACAATAAGTCATCACAGCAGAGGCATAATAATCGTTCACGTTATGAAGTCAAATCCATCAGTGATAATTCATTTTCAACCAAATCTTGCCTTTTCAAGTAAGTACCGAAACGTCGTGTTCGTTGATTGGCCTTTCAGGTTACCGAAAGATGGAAAAACCGATGTGCCGAACAACGAATAAAGAGTTTAAGGCATATACGGGTATTGATATCCCAAAGAAAGGTTTAGTCCGAGACCTTGTGCCTTTGTTAATCATCAACAGCAAAAAGGCATCGAATCATTTTGGCATGGATTGGTTACGGAAGTTACAGTTCCAAATATATATACCGTCTCATAATTCGCTAATTAATCAAATAGCGCAATCTTCTGTTATCGACTCGGCATTTCAACGAGATTTAATGTCTGCAATATCTAATCTCAATCAGCAGTATAAGAAAATCATTGCACCATCGTTAGGTCTCTGCATGACTTTTAAAGCAGCTATAATACTGTAACCAGATGCTCCTCCACGTTAAAGCCATATAATTCTTCTTTTACTCAATTCGGTACTATACGAGCTGAAATCGATCGTCAGGTTTCGCTTGGCGTACTTAAACCTGTCAAAGTAAGCATGGGCCGCAACCGACTATGTGCCGATTTCAAAGTATCGGTAAATTCTCAGCTGGAAATTCGTTTTAACTTCCGGATCTGGAACTAAATCCGAATCATTAACGGATTTTGTTCGAGTTCCGTTTTAAGTTCCGGATCTGGAACGTAATCCGAAACATTGCCGGATCTTGTTCGAGTTTCGTTTTAAGTTCCGGATCTGGAAATAAATCCGAAACATTGCCAGATCTTGTTCGAGTTCCGTTTTAAGTTCCGGATTTGGTTCCAGAACCGGGTCCATTTCCGGAACTAAATCCGGATCATTGATGGATCTTGTTCGAGTTCCGTTTTGGGTTAAGGATCTGGAACTAAATCCGGAACATTGACGGATCTTGTTCGAGTTCCGTGTAAGTTCCGGATGTAAAAGTTCTGGAACTAAATCCCAATCATTTATGGATCTTGTTCGAGTTCCGTTTTTCAAGTTCCGTATCTGGAACTAAATACGGGTAATTGACGGATCTTGTTCGAGTTCCGTTTTAAGTTCCGGATCTGGAACTGAATCTATATCATTGACGGATCTTGTTCGAGTTCCGGTTTAAGTTCCGGATCTGGAACTGAATCTATATCATTATGACGGATCTTGTTCGAGTTCTGTTTTAAGTTTCGGATCTGGAACTAAATCCGGATCGCTGACGGATCTTGTTTGAGTTCCGTTTTAAGTTCCAGATCTCGAACTAAATCCGAATCTTGTTTTCCAATCCCTCGTGTTGAAGATCTATTTCATAAGCTCCAGGGTGCCCAATATTTTACTACGTTGAATCTGACTAATGTTTATTTGCAAATTGAGCTATCGGACTCTTCAAAAAAGTTTATAGTAATAAACACTCTATTCGGGCTTTTTGAGTATCAACGAATGCCTTTTGGAATAGCATCAGCACCGGGTATTTTTCACCGGGTGTTACAGCACCGAGTATCACCTATTTGAGCAATATATTTAAACTACGTTATTGTCACAGGTCGGAAAAGTGAAGATGATGTGCTAGATATGGGTTAAGATGTTAAAAAGAAAAATATAGTTTTGCAGAGAAAAAGTTTAATACGTTGGGCATGAAATCGATTCGTCAGGAATTTTACCATCAGAAAAGAAGTAAGAAGCGGTTAAATTGATGCCTAGACCACAGTATGTTAAACAAGTAGAGGCTTTTATTAGCACGTTAAATTATTACACTAAATTTGTGCCCAATTTGTCGTCAATGGTGGCACCTCTCAACGAGCTTAAGTGCAGTGATGTTGACTTCGTATGGACAGAGCGCCAAGAAAAGGCATTTCAATCACTGGATGAAACGGTTAAAAGCAGATTTTATTCGCGTTCAAGACACTTAAAAATAGACAAGTCGGCTACAGCCAAATTCAAAAGAAAGTTTTATCAATAGTGTATGGGGTCACAAAACGGCAAATCTCCACCACGGCAATATCCTTTTCTTTTATTTCATCACTTCAGAAGATTTTCTCCATTGAAAGGTTGGCAAACACAAATGTGAGTGACAACGAAACCCACTTTAAGTCCGCAGAGTTTAAAAGATTTTGCTCGCTCAACTCTATTGAGCATTTGACCATCGCACCGATTTGAGTTTTTATCATAAAACTATTCTTAATAAAGGTTTTCGTTCAATAAACGGACTCCTTAGCCGAACGAGTTATTCTTAATTTATTCATAAAATTAATGCATCAAAAATATAGATTTTCAAATGCTCCACAAATGATTTCAGAGGGCAGGTTTGAACGATAACCTTGTACCACATTTGTTTTTGAAAAAAACAAAAGATACACGGATCGATATCATTGGATTTCAAATACGCAAACTATTGTAATACATTGTAATACATTGAAAAACGTTATTTCGATTCAGAAAATGCAAAATTGACGTCATACACTCAATAAAACGAATTTGTTTACAATATACAAAGTAAAATTTTAATTATGTAAAATTTCAAAACTGCGTATTCCACATATAATTAATAATTTCCATCGTTCGTAGTTAGAATATAAATTAAAATAATTTAGAGACCAAAAAATAAAGCCAAACTATTCGAAACTGACAAATAAATAATGTAACCAAATTTTCACCCATCCATCTGAATATCTATCTATATATACAGTTGAAAACCATAATATTTGTTTTTATCCAACCATCACCACAAAAACCGTATAATCACCTCATCAAAAATAATTTGAAAATTTTATTAAATGAAAATTAGATAACAGTTCATGTGATATATATATATATATATATATATATATATATATATATATATATATATACTGAAAAAAAAAATTAGTAGAACTTAAAATTTTCGTAGCTAAATCTAAAAAAAAATGTTGTTAAAATTAGTCAATAAATTATTGTGTTCGTTTTTAAAACTTAAAATTAGTAAATTTTACTACTCACAAAACAAAAAATTCAATAAGTCTTTGTTTTACTTTAATCACTCAACATTTACAATTCACAACACAATCGAAAAGTAAAATTTACAAGAATATTTTTACTATTTACCAATAATAATTTTTAATTTTAAGTATCGAATGTTGTTGATTTTAAAAAGATTTAATTTTAATTTAACTAAATAGTTTGTTCATTTAACGCAGATGATATTATTTTTTCTATAACAGAAATGTTATGCATATATATATATATATATATATATATATATATATATATATATATATATATATATATATATATATATATATATATATATATATATATATATATATATATATATATATATGTATATATATATATATATATATATATATATATATATATATATATATATATATATATATATATATATATATATATACCATAGTAAGGTTTATTGCATTTTATTTTATGACGTAATAAAATAAAAATGAGTATGTTACCTTTAAATTCAACTTTATTTAATAATTCAATGTAATTTACATATCGGTTTCTTAATTGTTAAATTGTTAGTTTAATTTGTTAAGATCCATGTGAAGACTTGACAAACTGGATGCAGTTACGTCACTTGGCAAATATATATCAAATAAGTACTGTTGTAAAAACCAGATGAGTTGTAAATTAATGTTAAATTAAAAATTTTAAAAATAGGGTCTAGCCCTTTTGGAATTGTCGGTAGTTTAAACTTCATGAAATAAAAAAAAAACGTAAAAATCTCTCAAGTGGTCCAAATCTTCACCAACAACTACTATAACCGGCTGCATAGTCATATTTAGTTTTAAATATCTGTCGCTCATATTAGTTATTGCACCATGGATATCATTCTGGGTTTTTACGTGAAGGATCATGCTGATTTGAGCATCAGTAATAGAGGGCTGCCAAATATTTTTTTTAACAGAAATCCTTCGGTTTTAATAATCCCTCAAGCAACACAATTGATAAATAGTCTTGGCATTCTAAAAAATATAATAATATGTTTAATATTATTTTATATACAAGTATATCTATCCTAAATAAGTTATATTGTTACCTTTATTTTGATCATTCCATCTATTGTAAAGTTGCTTAACAGCTTTATTCTTAATAGTTTTAAAAACTGCATTAGCTTTCGTCTTATAACTAACACAATTATTAATAAAATTATTTTCCTTCCCTGGAAATAATGCAGCAAAATCGATTGCAATTAAATTGTGTCCCAATGTAGAATATAAAGGCCACTTTTGGATAATATCTTCGGTATTTGAACTTAAAATATTCTTCCGTCGTGACTCGATAGTTACTCGCCAACGGTCTACCACTTCCGTCCAAGGCTCATTGTTGTGTTTCAACCATAACTGGTTCATTTCGTTATCTGTAATTTTAAATAATGATAAGGAATAGAAATTATATGTTAACTGATAAGCTGGCTTTCACACCTTTGTCAACATCTCAGTATTTGCCCCATCTCAGTTTGATTTTAAATCGATGGCCTTAAATACATTATTTTTTCTTAGTTTACTCATTTTGTTCACATTTTTGTCGTACAAAATTCCGCGTGCGTTTATTTTGCCCTTCCTTGGATACCATAGCTCCTTTAAAATACAAATTAAGTTATGTAAGAATTACAAAAAGCGTCAGTGCGAGGTATTACTTACCATTTTGTCATTCGAGAATTTTATCAAGGTAGAAATTTGTTGAATTTCTTTGTTCGTCATTCTTCTCTTATAATTGGTTATAAATAGTTTGACCAATGTATCAACAAACTTTTTTCGATGATATTCGTCAAAGTTATGGTTGTTTTGATATAATTCGACTAAAGAGCGACCGATGATGGTGCTTGTTACAAAATGATCAAAAATGTCATTTATTGACTGTCATTCGGATAGGCTACCATTCCAGTCACTCGATGAAATGAAAGAACAATTAGATACGGTATTTGCAGAACAGTTCGAGCAGCTTCCTTAAGGAATTCGTTCTAAATTGATGATATCGATGCCCTTAAATAGAATTATGTATAAATGTAAATACTTATTATAGTTAAATCGAGTCCATAAGTATACGATTTTATTAATTTAGGCCACCATAATTTTTATTTTTTTACGATATATAATACGGCTTGACTATGATTAATCGAAACTTTATGGACACCAATTTAGAAGTTACATAGGTACCTTTTCCTTTCTCCACCGTTTTATATTACTAATTAGATCGACTCGATATCCGATTTCGTCATCGGGAAAAATAATGCTTACATCTTCGTAGGATATATTTTTTAATGTTTGAACTGAGCATCTTTTAACTGTAAATTTAAAAAAAAAAATTAAATTAAATGATACACGGCATGTTCAAAATGTATATAGAAAGAATAACCAATCAATTTTATAAAACAAGTATCCAATTGTCAAGTATCCAATTGTCATTAAACGTGGGTTCTTTACATTCATAAGGAATTATTTGTGCGTCGGCCACGTGTTCCACCATTGTTTCTCTAGTCGTGTCTTCTAATATTTCTTGCATATTTGGCATATCCATTATTTATAGATTTTATTTATTTATTTATTAGTTTTCAGCAAAAGTAATTATTTTAATAAAACTAACATTGATCACACTGATAATTCACGTTTTATTTATAGTCTTTACGATACCACAGCCTTATAAAGAGTGATAATACTATTTAGTTTATTTCATTTCTTGTTAGAAAAGAATGAAAAATATATCACTTATGTTATTAAATTTACAGCACTGTTGTTATTTTAATTCAAAAATTGTAAGTTTGAAACCTTTTGTTATAGTTATGAAAACTGATTTGTTTTTGATTTTACAACATTAAAATTAAAACTAACAAAAACGAAAAAGATTAAAACAATTTTTATTTAATTATAATATCACTATAGTTACATATTCGAATATGGGTAGTTTTTATATTAGTTTCATAGATATATATTTAATGACATTCATTATACTTTTTAAAATATTTACTGATTTAAAAGATATTTTTAAGCCGAATTACCTTGTATCCATTTGGCATATTATATAAGTGCACAGGAATTGCATTAAAATCCGTAATATATTTTAATACCTTTTCTGATGTCGCGGACACAATATAGCTTTTAATTTCATCAGCAAATTTAGTGACCTTCCACTTATTACATAAAACTAAAATACTTGAATTATATTGAAGCGCTAAATTGTGTATCTCTAATATTTCGGTACTTCTTTCGTAATAGCCAAAAATATCCATTTTTGTATATAATACCGTTCCATGAACAAGATTTTAATAATTGCAAATCAGCAGTAATTGTCAGCTTTTCCAGTGGAAGTGTTTCATTATTTGATAATTTAAAAACCAAAGGTTCATGAAAAAAAGTTTCGTTTAAAAGCATATGTGAAAACTGTAAGCTCATTTTAATGCCAGTAGACAATGCTATGTTTTTGCTTGATGTTGTGGCATAAGCATAAGTTTTTAAAGTTTTATGTTTAGCTTCAAAGCACATGCAACACAACGACCTTAAGGGACCCATAATTCGTATAGCATTAGGATAATGTAGCAAAAAATCGTATTTTGGTTTAGGCATTTCAAAAATTATTGTTTTTTAGTTGGGCTGCAGAAATTTCTTGAGACAGGTTACCTATCTCAGTAGGACTGTAGTTAAACATTTGTTTCCTATAGTTCAACATATTAATGGTGAAATATTTTTGTTCATTAATGAAGTAAGATAATATTTTGCAAACGTCATATTTAGCAACTCCTTCAAAGACATCGTGCATAATGTCAAAAACAATATTATCACAGACATAAAAATTGTCTAAAATATTAAAAACGCAAACCTTGGATATTCCAGTTTTCGAAGAATCTTTTAACAAAATGTCATTCATATAGTTATCTGGATTACGTAGATATGTTGCATATTCAATTAAGTCAACTAAAATTGTTTTAGTTTTAAAAACACCCGTTTTTAATTGAATGTCTTTATAACATTTGGTTTTAAAATAAACAACAAACTTTTAATATATACTAATTTAGGAGTCAAACTACTGTATTATGTTTTACTAAATTTAAGGAGTTAATTTTAAACACACATTCTGAAAGTTGATTGTTAATTTGACTACAATTCCTGGTTGTTTTTACAAGATTGTTGCTAATTTAATATTACATTTTTTTAATTTTATAAATTGGTTGATTTTGTAAAATCAATCACACTGTTATTAAAAATTTACAATATATATATATATATATATATATATATATATATATATATATATATATATATATATATATATATATATATATATATATATATATATATATATATATATATATATATATATATATATATATATATATATATATATATATATATATATATGTATATATATATATATATATGTATATATATATATATATATATATATATATATATATATATATATATATATATATATATATATATATATAATATGGTTAGACTAAACCATGATTAGCGTATTTAATTGGTGCCGTCGAAAATTGACCTTAATCGAAATTATCAATGCGAATTTGTCTTGCTTTTCATGCTAAAATGTTAAATAATTCCGTAACTGATGATATTTTCGGTGATTTCCGAACTTTTTAAATTGGTTACTTTTTACTTTTACAAAATTACTAATGAGGAGCTTCTCCTGCAAATAAAGCAGTACTATTTATAGACAATGTCGTTAAGTGATATTGCCAAAATGTCATTAGAATGACACCCGAATAGAAAGAGGGGAGTAGGAACTTGGTAAGAAATCTGATCATTTTAAGGCAATATCCCCCAAATAGACTGAGATGGTCCCGTCAAGTAGACAACCAATACTCCTAAGTTGGAGATAAAAGAAAAAAACTGATAAAATAATAAACCTTCATCTGGTTTCAACAGACTATATACAATTCAGACATAAGACATCAAACCACCAAATTTCTACTTCCTCGTCAAATCAAATAGGCTCCAGCATTATTTTCAAAACATGTTTGATTATCGATAAAATCCTAAACTAAACCTTCTATGTACAAAAATAGCCAAACCAAATTCTAACACTCGAAAATCTCTTGGAATGTACAAAACAAGCTTGTTCCATGGCAAAATATTTTAATGTAAATTAGCTTACAAATATTGTTCTGCAAGTACAATGCACGTAATTCAAACATAGACACATACATATATGTGTATAGAAATACGAATACACTCATTCAAAGACCAGAAGATGAATAAAAACAATTTTACTTCATATTATTACAACAACAAAAAAAAATCTACAAAAATCAAGTCAAATGAAAGTAAAACTGCCTTAAGCCAATTCATCAACGAATCGTATAAAGTTACTGCTCTTGTACAAAACATAGTTGGGGTTTTGGAGTCCAAACAACAAAACTATATACTAAAAGCAACTATTAAAATAAAAAAAAATGTACTCTCATATTAAAGTGGATTTTATTTTTCTTGCTGTATTGTTGTGGTGTTTATCTATTTGTTGTACTTTTTTGTTTTTTGTTTTATTTATCTCGTCTCAATCATGTTGTATAGTTTTGGATACAACAAACCAGCAGCAACAACAACTACCAAAGTTAACAAAAAATCTATCAATTTGTTTTTGTAATTTGTACTACTCTTATGATATTGTTCTACTGATGATGACTATGATTGATTTATAAAGCGTTTTCTATTATGGGTGCTTTGCATAATAATGTGGTAAAAAATAAAGATATCATATATTAACCGTACATTGAACTGATTTATTACGGTCACAACTCTTATAAACCCACTTGTGCCGGAATGACTCTTCCAAAAAACCATAGCTTAACAGGTAAATTATTTTTCTTTAATACGACGGTATCATTTACTTGGATGGGAGTTTGCATATAGCTATCCATTTCGTACACAGCTGCAACAAAGTCGGATAATCTGTGGGTATTTTTGAGTGCTCGGAGGTTTACACGGATGTTTCCGCAATTATCAATCGCGTTTTTTTCCATGATCATTGCGAGTTCCACATTCTGTTTTTTGCTCGTCAGTAGTTATCGCATAGTCGGTGATGCTTACGATGTATAGATTTATAGTCGATACGTACGTTAGCGTGTCTATACGACGACGTTGTTATCTGCAGAGATATGTCGAATATCTGACGTATATTGAACGTTGAAATTTCTGGGATAAATTCACGATCGTCGGTAAGATTTTTGAAATGTTTCACAGCAGAATAAGCGGTTAATAGTTCTGCGTCTTATGTCCTGTAGTGAGTTTCTGTTTTATTTAATTGTCACGAGTGGTTGCCAACCTTTTTGTGTGGTGTTGGAATACGACTTTCACTGCTGTTTTGGACGTGTCAACGAGAATGGAGAAGTCAGATTTTGGAACATGTTTGGTCTAAACACATTTCGGTAGTTTCGTCTTACATCTTTTGAGAGCCTTTATAGATTTTTTAGAATCGGAGAGTACCGTAAATTGTAATTGGACGTAGGTAATTTTAAATTACTTCCACTCATCGTGTTTTGGGGGATAAACTTTTTGGCGCGATATTAAATCCGAGAAAGGTTTTGTACCTGGCGAATTAACATTTATTTAGGTTGACTATTAACTCTTCGGGCGATCAGAAAATTATCGATGCAGATGATTAGGCGGCTTTTTGAATTCTGAGTTCCTTTACTTGGTCGATTTCGGGTTAGTTTGGATGAAATAGTATGGCTTAAAGCATTTTATAGTGAGGATGCCGTTGATGGTACCAACAATTTGAGTGTGTTATACGTCTTGTTCCTTTGAACGTGAATTATTTTGTTGACGAGGTAAGTTAGAGGTATAGGATTTGGAGTTTTTGCTAATGTTCTAGCAGTTTGGCCAACAATATTGGTGTTGCTTCTGGGCAACTCATAAACTTGTCAATTATTATGTCAAGCAATAACGAAACTCATTTGGTGAAGAAAAAGTACCAATCAAATCGATGTTTATGTATTCGAATCACTAATTTGGTTGTAATAATTGTTGAAATCTTTAAATGATTATGTCTATGGATTTTTGATTGGTAAACATGATTTTTGACTACAGTAGTGATGACAATTTTGTTGTAATTTTAAATAATTTTATGCATCGTCATTCATCATTAAAACGCATTTTATATTTTTGCCACTATTACTTTTTTTTTATATTACTAGTTATCCGTTGTTGCTACACCACAAACTCCTCAAGTCATAAGTAAACGCCGCGGATTGTGGATTTTTTCGGTTTTCGGTGTTTTTAACACTTAAAGGTCACATAAAAGGCGATTATTTCAAAATAATTGGCTCGAACCATTCATTTTGTGGTTCCCCTAAAATGGAGGAATCTTTGTAAAGTTACTTTGAGGTGGAGAAAAAAGATGCGGTTACCAGATTCTTAAAAATAGGTAAGAAAAATATTTAGGACGACATGTTCAATGCAGTTGTCTGTAGCATTTTCCCCAAATAGAAATGGAAGCTGATGCAGATCGCTTAAAAGTAACCAAAGTTATGTAATAGTCCATAGGAAGAGACTCGTTTCAATCCAGTTTTAACTACTATATCTTTTGCATGAATATCTTACCCAAGACTACGACAGAAGACACCATACCATGCAGGTCAAATAATCGGGCAATTACATTCCTTTTTTCTATGTAGATAGACTTCATCGGCTGTTTACGAAGTTCTTGTGGTCCACATCAATGATATTGGTGGTATACATCACAATCTTCATTCCATACCGCAAGTAGCTAAATTGTTGGTAATCGAATTCCTCAATTTTATGGTTTTTGGTATGGAATTGGCCGCTGTTAGAGGTAATACGTTGTTTGTTTTGGTTATCCACAGCACATTGGATGAAATAACGAAAGTAATAAATAGAGCGGCCGAATTTTTATGTGTCACTGTTCTTAAGTGATAAAAAAAGAACCTTACTTGGATTGATATATGGTATCCCCAGAATGTATAAGTATCTGTCGGTACATCTTAGATACATCTAAGGTAGAAACTTATTTATGTGACCTGAAACAACATACAACTAGCACGAGATAATTTTATACCACAGGCTCACCATCAAAATACCGTTTAATGAGTTACTTTCAGTTGATTAAAGTGGAGGACATATTTGTATCTACATTTCAAAGGTTGTCACACAGTGATAATTTTAATATGTATACTTCTCTCTGAACTTTTTAATTTTGAAAGTAAGTCAGTCTCTGGAAGAGCTTCCAGCGAATTCAAACTCATTTCCACTGATTTATTTTCTAAACTTATAAAAAAGGTGCAGATATAATTGATAAATACTTTATGATTGCAGATGAAATCTTGAATGCCATAATTGTGAGTTTCACAATTAAAAAACATCAATGACTACGTTTTAATCCCGGAGTTGTGGTTTACTGTTTAGCCAATTAGTTGGATTAAGTTTCAGCTAACTAGGCTCTTGCCATCAATTTTTTAACATTGGTAATAATTCTGGAAGTACCTTTCTTGAAATATAATCTGCCGTATTTTGCTTTGATGATACATGATTCCACTTATTTCTCGAAATGATTTCTAAAATCATGTTGTTAATCCGAAAAGCTACGATTGTTTTACTTTTGACTGGTACATCTGATAGCCAGTGCAATACCACCATCGGAGTCTCTATACTTTTATACTTTCAACATATGTTGAAAAAATAGTTTTGCAATATTTGACTAAATCGGCTAGTACTACAGTCCCACACAGTTCTTGCCTTGACAGACTTATCTTTTTTGGAGGCGCTACCTTATTTTTCTCACATACTATTCGATATGTTACTTCATCAATATCGTTGTTGGACCTAATTATTGAAACAACGCATTTGTATAGGCTGACTTTGATGCATCTCAAAATGCATGTAGCTGGATTGAGGTTGGCTCGGTAAATGGTAGCAAACACCTAAGCATTTGGATTTATCGAACATGACTTACATTAAAATTAGTTTTCTTTCATAAATTTAGCAGTTCATTGGGTGCTTCGACCTTCCATTCAGTTTTCATTAACCACAACTTCTGAAGCAATATTTTTAAATGTATAATAAATCCATGATCCGTGTAGTTTAAATTGCTACTCTAATTTTAACATTTACTTAGAACATAAACGTGTCACTTTGTGGATGCCACATAAGACCAAGTGTTTACTCGTGATTTAACTGTCACAATTATTTTCTAGCTAAGCACGCAGCTAGACCGTAAATGAAAATGTGTTAAGATTTCCGACGTTCAGAGCGTTTAACGCACGATTCGGAATTAAATATAGACTTTCATCCACGATCGAGTAGTGCTGTGATGTTTCAGATGTCGGGTCGATAGAACAACATCAACATTTAGAATAAATTATGACATTTAGGCGATTAACCATATAAAAATATTTTGATTATTTTAAAATGATACCAGTCGCGCAATCATGGAATGAACGCCACCATTTGGAATCACCAGAAAAAAATTTTATGTTAATTTTCGGTAATAGTACATTCCTTGCAACCAACTTGGCTGTTGAACAATAAGCTGACCTAGTTCGCATTCAGATCCTGTACTTTCGCTTTCCTCTTCTATGTGTATTCCAAAAACTCGATTACAATCTCGTATGCAATAAGATTTTAGTTGTCACCATATCAAGCTACTATATTCCAAAACTATTCACCGTTGGTAGACTGAGTACAAGCATACCTCTTATATCTTCAGCTGCTGGCAAAATATGTTTTACTTTATTCATATTCACAGTTTATTTTGCGCTTCCTTCGTAAATAAAGTTGCTAAACTGAAGATGACGGAAGGAAAATCTCTTCGGATAAATGTATTGAAGTGTATTCCTGGGACTAATTGCTAACATTTTACAAACTTTTTTCGGTCTTTTCCCATCGAGTGGACTCATTCTATATTTATAATTTATACTCTGAGAGTTTTTTAAAATACTTGTTTAGATTATATTACTGGCTAATAAAATATGAACAACAAGACTTACTATACACATTGAATTTTAACAATTATTTAAAATTCTGAACACCATTTAATGGAAAACCCTTTATAATTTATAGTAAACCAAAGCACAAAATGCGATTGCCATTTTATTTTTAAATGATTATAGTTTTGGGCAAATCACTTTCAATTCGAAAATTTGATTTCGCTTTCAATTTGTTCGTATATTGAATAGGGAAAACTGGTTAGTTTATCTGGTTTTATTGACCAGTATTATAGATTTCGTTCCTGTACCATGTGACTCATTAGTCTTAACTGTAGGTTTTTATTTTTGCTGTGTTTTTTGCTTGTTAATTAACAACAAACCAAAATATGGAAAAGCTTTTTACACGAATATATATATATATATATATATATATATATATATATATATATATATATATATATATATATATATATATATATATATATATATATATATACGTATCTCCATCAGTAGTACCGGCAAGTGTAAATACAAAGATGAGTACTCTAGCCAAATCTGTTCCTCATCGTATAACCTTATGCTATTGATAAAATCAATACGTCTGCTCTTAAATTAGAAAAAAAGAAAAATCATGTTAAGCTTACTATACCACACTATTAGCATGATTATATTATGTTTGTAGCGGGATCTCTTGCCGGCGCCAGGAAATTATTATATGACCTTTGTATATTTTATTTCGTGTGGTGTTAATAAATTATTAGTATTTTCCATCATAGAAGGAGGCTTAAATGCCAAACATACAACTTGGGGTTCAAAACTAATATCACCTAAAGGTAGAGAACTATTAGAAGCTGGACATTAAATAAACTTCGAGTTGCATTCAAGTGGTATTCTTCCTTATTGGCCAACGTGATTGACTTTTTCATAGATATTTCAGAAAACTGTATCCACATCGAAAATATGGAAGGTTTACCTTGGGATCAGTGAAAAAGTAATTTAAAAAGCAAAACCATCAAGGTTTACAAACGCGAAGACAAATTTAGAAACCTTTGCAGTGTTAATGGAGGAAAGTATTGGTGTTTAAGCCCCATCAAAAATCATACACAAGGTGAAAGAGAAGCAGAGCTGCTCATAAATAATATACAGATCGCAGCATGGGAAAACATCCCTCCTACCAAAAATTAATCTCACAAAAAGAAACATATACACGCAGGAAATCAGAATTTGTTCAGATAAAAATGGAAAGCTTGCCAAATCTGGCAAATAAATCGAGCTCCAGAGAGCCAAACTATTTTCAATTAGTTAAAAAACAAGCTGCAGATGTTAATACAAGAAATCAAAGCGGTAGCCTTCAACAAATATATAATTAGTCTTTCTGGGCACAAAAAAGTGAATACTCTTCATGGAAAACTAAAAAGAACTAAACAGACCAAAAGAACATATGCCACCAATCAAAAAAGCAGATGGTACTTGGGCCAAAATTATATTAGAAATTTTTCAGAAAAATGTTTTAATAATTAACGCAGCATTTAGAATGAAATATATTTCTCAACAGTGGAAAATATCAGAAGTTATGATGATACCCAACCCTAATAAGCCACATTATGAGAAAACGGCAATCAGACCTATTTCTGTACTACCATCATTGTCCAAACTCTTCGAAAAACTTTTGATTGAAGAAAGACACTTGTTACCATTTTGCCAATTTGGTTTCAGAGTCACTCAATTGATTGAAACGACGATTGAAACAAAAAATTATGTTATAAAGTTAATCCTGATGTGGTTTAGGCCTTTAATCGAGTCTGGCATCGAAGATTGGAATATAAATTACAATCGCGACTTCCCTAAGCAGTTTTATGAGATAATAAAACCATACAATTTTAGAGTGAAATATGAAGGAGAGTTCTTATCACTCAAGAGAATTGACGCAGGCGTACCACAAGGGAGAGTGCTGAGACCAGCCTTGTATTTGCTTTACACGAGGTACATACCTATTACTGCAGTAAATTACAGCACACTCTTCATTAAATTGTCCACTGGAAAAACAAATGAAGAATAAATAATTGAATGAGCTAAAATCAGTTAACACAACCTTCACCTATCTAAAAATTACATAAATAGCCAGGAAATACCACATGCGAATATGGCAAAATACCTGGGTATGACGCTCGACGCCAAGTTAAAATGGAAAGAAAAATGCTAAATGTACAACTTGTTAAAAAAAAATTAAATTATAATAATAATTTTTCATGCTTTGACCTTGATAACAATAAATTTATGTCTTTATCTGTTTATTACATAGAAGAATTCCTCTATAAACAAATTCCAGTCAGATATACGAATTATAACTTGCATTCTTCCTCAGATAAGAAGAAAAGTGTTAATAACATTAAATACTTTAACTTATTACCGGATGTATCGTTTTTTACTTCATTAAGGTAATTCCGAATTTAATCGTCTTTCGTTACTAAAAGGTTTTGCAATTTGTTTGCTTTCACAAATATTTGTCTGGTGTAAATGTTTTGTAGTCTTAAAATTACCTTTCAAAATTTCCCATTTCTATACCTCATTTTCTATAATTATAGGCACTAGGCATTTAGTATAATGGCTTTAAGACTCCCAAGTCTGCCTAAATAATCAGCACGTACGTATTCAGTTGATTTTTTTGGTAGTCTTTGTGTAGTTTAACTGTGTGGGCTGCAAAAATGTAAACTCATTTCAATATGCTAGCTATTTCGACAAGCTAGCGAAATTATAACGAAACCGAAAAATTTCTCTACATGTACTAAACGATCAAATAAAGTTAGTCAACCCTTTCAGAACATGCATTAGAAATTCACTAAATTATAACTTTTACAAAAATAAATGATAATGATAATTTACGAAAATTGTAACCGTTTTTTACTTAAATTCGAACTGTTGCAAAATCGAAAAACTCAAAATCCGTAATAGTGGTCTCTTGTTTTGAGCGAGTGAAGTGATCGAAACAGGTAGGAAGTTTAAATATAGATTAATGTGAGAAAAAGGGTCTAACAATATTAAAATAAATTTATCAAAAGAAACCTAGTAGATTTCATTAGACGTTGAGCAAATTTTGTACCCATATTTCATAGGAAGTATGAACGGAACAGAGCAGCATTATGACAAGAATTTCACTAAAAGAAGAAACCCAGTTGCTAATAATTTACAAGTTTGTAGGGTGCGTTATAAAGTACTTCTGGCAATAATTATGTGTTAACTACTAGTTAAAACATACTTTTTATGGTGCTAGCATCCGGTCTGTAGTTTACTATGTTTGGGCTTCATGTGTCACAGTTTCTGCGGAATTTGAAATGATACAAAAGACGTTGACGTCTTGGGCTGCTAAATTTGTGGTTGTGTTTTTTTTAATAAATCGTCAATTCTAGTATATAGGTACTGATATTTTACTGTGCTGCCGTTAAAGAAATGTTTGTTGGCCGACAATATACTCCACAACCACTTTATAAGTTCACCCACTGCTCAACTTGTAGTAAACAACTAGTAAACAGTTAGGTCTCAGAAGACAGAATCGAAACCGCAGATTGTTAGAACGGATGAATCAGCATTACAGTGAATACGCCTATTACTATTATTATTGCCAAAATTTTCAAAAACCAATTAACTGCCCAATCTAACTGAGCTAACTAAATCTCGTATCAATTTATAAAACCATTTCGAGTCATTCAAAAAGTTTTTGTTGTAAAAGAGTTTTATTATCCAACCGATAGTGGTGCTATACCATTTCCCATAAAACCTCAAAAACGTTTTAAATTTTAAACCATTGAAGTATGGCAGATATAATTTTTTTCTATTTTTTTATTTTTTTTTCAGATTTGGAGAAAACTAAGTGGAAATTAAACAGAAAAGCTCTCATACGTATTCGTATTTAATTTTATGTATTATACTTTTGTTTATACATAATATATATATATATATATATATATATATATATATATATATATATATATATATATATATATATATATATATATTTGTAAATAGGAAAAATTATTTTTAATTTGAAAAACTAAAAAGTCATCGAGGAAAGATGATAGTGTAAAATGATAGAGTTGGGAATGTATGTATACGGTAGTCAATTTGGGGTGGTTCTAGATATAACAATAATACGAAATGTTTAAAAACTCAAACCATTGTACCTACGCTCTATTATACACTATTATTTATGTTTTATAATTTAAATTGGAAAATTTTCGTTTGTTTTATTTTTGGAAAATTGGAAAATTTTTAATTTATTTTGTTTAAATTTACCCTTCCATAGTTTTACATGTGTGTATAGTGTGTAAGATAGGAGTATACATCTACTGGGCACCTTTTTATATTTTAAAGATACATAATTAAGCTGTAACACGTGAATATATATATATATATATATATATATATATATATATATATATATATATATATATATATATATATATATATATATATATATATATATATATAAGTAATTTTCTAAATACAATTCAGAATATTAAATCTTATTTAAACATTTGTTAAACCGCATCCATTTCGAGAAAAGTAAAAATGAAAATAATTTTTCCAGCAAATTAGGATTTTCCCTGTTTATTTATATGAGTATAAGTTATAAACCGCATAAACGATGTTATAATTATACCACCCACTGTAAATATATTTATATACTAACTACATAATAATAATAATAATGGGTTCTCCAATTTGAGGTTAACTCTTAAATTAGCAGCGATTTATATTTTTTGTATTAGAGTTGTCATATGTTATTTGACAGATGAAAATTCGAAATATTTCGTTTACTAAAAATGGAGAAATATCCGACTGAACAACGAGTATATGGAAGGGGAAATTGTCCATCAATTATGGCTTTTCGAAAAGTATTTGGAAAATTTGGTTCGGCAGAAGGTCATTTTAACTTTTGAGCAGTAAAGTTGAATTGCATTATTTGGAAGAATTTTTATTAATTTTTTGACTTTAATTGTTTTAACTGCTTTCTGTGGGAAACTCTTTAAATAATTCATATTCTTTGTGTAATAAGTCCTTAACTGTTTACAATAACTGTATTTTAAAAACCTATAAATATATAGAGTGTAAATTTAATTCCGATCATGCTCTTTGTGTTTTTCTAAATTACCAAAAGAAGTCAAATTAAGTTTTGCACCAGCCAAACGGCAGTTTTTTGCTTTTATTCCATTTGCAAGCATTTGCAAGTGATTTAAACCTAAGCAGTGACCGTAGAAAACAAAACACGGTTTCCAGCAATTTAACGCATTTTTTATCCCCTTCACACAATTTATCATGAGTGACTTGGGAATCAAGGTATCGGAAACCCATCACTTCCTTATACGTGTAGCTACCATACTAATAAATTTCAATGTGTTTGTGTCTTTAAAATTAGTGATCATATATTTGTCTATAGAGTTATTGATTTTACACCCAGAGAAAGCTGAAGTTTGCTTAAAAGTAGATCTCAACGTTTTTCGACGACGTTGCCAGTCGAATTAGTCAAATTACACAAATATCATATACGTTGGTTAGACTGGTGGATCAAAACGTGGTCCTGAACATAGTTTAGTCTGATTTAGTTTAGCTTCAGCATGAATGTTACCAATAGATTTACGATATGGATCCCATAAGACCATAAAAGTAGTTCCAATACACTCGAACTTAAATGAAAAGTGTTAAAAGTATTGAAAAATTCCTTATAAAGGAATAAAATCTTCTTTTATTAACAAAGTATGGTTTTTGATCGGTTACATGTAATTTAAACATAATTTACTTGAATTGGCAAGGGAGCTGACAAATTTGGCCAGGTTAACGGTTATTTCATTTAATTGTATTATTAAATTCAATTTTCCAATTCAATAGGAAAAAATTTTGATGATGTATAACTGATAAAGACATCGTCTCCCAAAATGGAAGCCTCATTGAATATAACCTCAAACCAATCTAAATCAAGTTACGGTGACTATGCGTCATTTTTTGACATGTTTGACACCACCATGTACCTTCTTTGACAGGTGTTGCAAAATTACAATATTTAAAGAGCCTGCTAAGAGGCTCTCGGAGAGCAAACTGAGACACGCATGATCTTTCATTTATCATATTATAGCTCTGAAGCTTGACATTTTTTTTTTAATGAATCTGTCATCTTTAGAGACCTAGATAATAAAGATAATGGTTCGTGATCAGATAATAATTCGGAATTTTCCTTTGATGGTATATACGTAGGACCATTGTTGGACGTTTGTAGAATCTAGTATATCAGATTTCCCTGTCTCGGTGGATTGGCCAACCAAGCTAGGACCGTAGTGAAGTCAGACCATAAAAATATTTTTAAGCAGCTTGTGAACTCCGCAATGGCTTTATGACCAATCTTATCAGCCGAGCAAGCAAAAGCGCCGCACATAACTCAAGTCTTGTTGTCGTGGTTTACTTTATAGGTGCGACCTTGGTTTTCGCAATAATTAGGTTGGTTAGTACTTCTCCATTGGAATTAATCATTTGAGCATAAATGACCATGGTGTAAGCAGCGTTTATGCATCGGTGAACCCACACAGGCGCAGTGTTGAGGTTGTATTCAGCCATCTCGGTATTTTGACCTTTCCAATTAAGTTTAATCTACTCCGTGTGTCAACTCAATATCTGACAACATCTGATAAACATGCTTCGTTTAGTCATATTTGTTGACACTGGTAGCGATAGAATAAAGGAAAAATTATCAGCTTTTGGGTCGAATTTCATACCCAATAACAATATTATTTTATTTCCTTTGCTTACTTTACGGATCGAAATCTCTCTGTCGTTTTCTAGTATGTTTTCCATTAACTTCGCGTTAGTGCTTGCCTATTTGCGCAGATTATACCAATCAAGTCTCAAAAGGGAGTCTCATCCATGTTAAAATCTTTGGTTAATACCCTTGCTGCGTTTGAATGATTCTCAAAATGAAGTTGGGCTAATTTACTAAGCGATTGAATTGCTATGAACGAAGCTGAAGCTGTGCCATATGTATTGATGAGGAGACGATAATGATTTATCGGTAATATCACGGAGTCTCGCCAAACAATACGTAGGAATTCAATGATTTATTGATCGAAACTTGACGGAACATTTTTTCGTCGTTCTGGCTGAAGTGTCAACCACCACGCCGAACTTGGTTGTGGTGCTGGCTTCCTTAAACACAGATGGTGATGACGTAGATAATATTTTCTATTGTTTATTAGGCGATTTGGTGGTATCAACTGCTTATGACCGAGCTCTTTGTTTTACATTATGAATTTAGTGGAGTCCCTGTGCTGTTCTGGGTTTTTTGACAGTTTCTGTTCAAGCGAGCTAAATCTTCTGAGCGCTTGGTTTAAATGGTAACGCGACATTGAATTTTCCTGACTCATCTATTTTTAACTTTTTATCGAACAGTTCCATACATAGTTTCTCCTCGTCAGTGTATTGCTTGACAGTTGGTATTTCCTCGGTTTTCTACAATTCTTTGAGTGATTGATCAATGCTAATTTTTTCGTCGATAGAGAGGCAGGTTATGATTTTGTTGTGCTGCTCATGTGTTTGGTTTACTCTTCCAACAATCTATGTTAGTTTCGTATTTAACGCAACAGGCTTTTCTACTGCATCGGCTATTAGCATCGGATATTAGCATTAAAAATCTATCACAACCAATCCAAAGATCTATGGTGCCGGGTATACGAAAATCAGGGTCGGTACTTGGTTCAGATGTGTCAATTTCTCGCGGTTAATATTTGATATTACATACGCATTGAGATCGATGATGAACTGGGTGTTGAATCTTGATCTCATCACCAATGAGCATACTCATCTTACACTACCAGCATTTCCAGCGTTTAAGGTATTAATTTGAAACCTTGCATTAGATATTGAAAGGTTGAGTCCGCTTGCACAATTCTCGGTGATGTAAAACCTTGTTGCCATATTCTAAATCTGTCACAAATTGCAACCAGAGCAGTTGGTACCAATGCATCAGCACCCTCGTTGGAATTTGATAAATTAAAATTTGCAACGACATTGGAACTAATGGGTTCGGGGTTTTCAGGCAATGAAAATGCAGCACTTACAATTTTGCTGGTAGTTAGGTTTAGTTTAGACAGTAGTGGTATTTTGCACAATATGGTTCAGTGTATATGTAGCCTTCTTCTACACTGATGGAATCGCCCCTTCGATCTACAGTCCTTTCGCCAGACAGTTATAACACCTGGAACTCTTATGCACAGATTGCCTACATTGCTCCGAGCTCATTTGTAAGAATTGAGCATAATCGAAAAGCCGGTGCTGTTGGTCGGTGCACAATGAGCAAGTTGGTTGTGGCTTTTGGTCTTTGAAAAAGCTTTTCACTTCTGTACAGTACTTGCTATGAGCCTTGTTGGTTTTCTAATAACTCCTGAATGGTCAGGAAATATTTCTCCAACGATTCTTGTTGCCAAAGTTGCAACGTGGCATCATATAATTTCCATTCAGCTATATAAAAAAACCACCAATATCTTGACTCTGCACTTGGTCCAAGGGTTTTTAGGTCGCGAATAATCTCGTCACAAACATCATATTGTTTCAGTTGATGGCTTAGTAATTTGAGGTTGCTGGAGGTATGTCTCAATAAACTTGTTGACTATGCTGCGCTTCCCATCGTATTCACCAATCTCTGAACTCGATGTAACTAGCATCCTCTATTTGGAAATGTCGTACTAAGGCTTCTGCTAGACCACGTAGTGGACTTTCCAAAAATTTGAATTTCTGCGGTGGCAAAAGGCTCTGATTTTCATACACGGTGGTCGTGAACAATTTGTATCGAAAATTTTCATAAATTATTTTCGAGCATAAAAATAAGGCAAGGAGTTAGCCCTTATGATTATCAATATGGATAAATTGTGCAATAAAACACGTAATAGTGGTCCGATTTGGATGAGTGATACCTTAATCAAAAGCTCCCGATATAAGCACAATCATTAAACTGACAAAATACGCCTAATTTCGTACATATGGTAGGTTTGCCTGTTGGATACTGTAACATCAATCAAATTGTAGTAAAATGAATCTTTATTTTTAGGTTGGCTAACATCAGTGCGCGCTATAAAAATAAATAATTGCTTGTTAGGTTAGATGCCTTTGACTACCGTTGCCTAAATATTTAGGCAAAGCCTACGGCTGATCTTAATCATAGAGTATCGAGTTCAAATCATAAAATCATTGTATGCATTGTACCTTTGCGTGCAATACAGCTTATATAAAACCGACATTTATCACATAATTATAGAATTTATATTATGTGTATCCATATGCCCACGAAGCGTATCATTGTGTCGCCACATTAAACTTAAGCGCGACGACGGCGTTATATAAAAAACCTTGCGAAAAATGTCATGCTTTGCTAAATTAACAAAAGGTTTTCGCCATTATTACTATCATTAAAGTTTTTAATAATAGCAGACATTTACTATGCAGTGTGTATAATGTATAATGTATCAGCTTCCTCATTGTTTATAATAATATGTATATTTCTTGCATCGTCAATCATCAATCTGTTTCGCATAAAATAACGACATACGTCTACCAAATTTCACTTGTCGCATCTCTAATCAATCCACCACTTTAATTTGTTGTGTAAATATATAATTTAGATTTTCTCACGAAAACTTAAACTTTTTGCGTAAACAACTTAATTAAACTTAAATTAATTTTTTTTTAATTTTAAAGTTTTAAAGTTAATTACAGCGTGGTATATACACCTCTCATTTATACCAATAGAAGTAAATTTTCCGACACTGAAACCATAAAATGGTAACATACAAAATTAAATTTGTTTTTCTTTAATTTTCTTGTGTAAAGTCATCATAATTATGATTCAAAGAAAATTCATAATGAAAATGTACAAAAGAATCACAATAAAAAAAAATCCACTTTGCCTGTTGTATATACACACCACATACACCAACCGAAAGATTAAAACACTTAATAGTGTGATTCAAGTGTTTATATCTATTATGGTACTCGGTATCGTACAACAAACGTGATTACCAGGCAAACAAGCATCATTTTTTTGTGTTTACGCTTGTCACAAATAACTTTAACATTACGTAGACGAGTACATCGTCGTTTGTACAGCAATATTAAATTATTAAAGCTCTTGAAGAATTGTAGAACGACAACGATATAGCGACGAAGACGGTGGAGATGATTTTTTTTTTTATAATCTGCTGAGTCTGGATTTTTTTTTTTTTTTTGTGTTTTTAAGATGAGTTCTTCTGTTTCATTGTATATTGCTCCGTTTATTGTGCCACAAAATTATTTAAACGATTCACCACGACATAAAGTTAAGATTGTGTATGGTTTTATTTTTGGTGTGTGGTGCGCGCGGTAATCCGTATAAAGGTATATAAAAAAATGATTGAAAATTTTTCTTTTTAAGATATTGTAAGCGGTGATTTCATGATGATGTTAATAATGATGATGGAGAAAGGTACTTGCGACATACGTAAAAAGACGAATAGAAACAAAATATATTTGCGCGATTACAATTATATTTATGTTGGTCGATTGAAAAGTACCTGGTCTCGATCTAAATATGCAGACTTATTTCTAATTCCTTTCCACTGCTGATTTGTACCTTAATGTACCCAAGGAAAAGTAAAAGGCTAATTGCAAAAGGCTAAAATCGATGGTTACAGTTGTACCATCGATTATGGCCTGTGACTCTCATTTAGTATTAAGATGCAAGACCAGAAAGTCACAATATAAGCTTAACTTCATATACCAACAACCACGGCCAATGATCGTTTAATTCCAACTTTTCCGAGCTACCAATCCAAACTCTAGTTACCGTTCTATTACTATACAGCACCACTAGTTTTTGGAAATTTAGCGTCATTTGTGACTGAGTGTGTTGAGAAGAAGGGGTTACTTCGCAATAACCAGCAAATGATAGTTGAGGGTATACTATCAACAAAGTTAAGAACCTCCAGGGGAAACTTGGATTTGAAAGAGGACATTGGTTTACGAAAAAGATCAAAAACCTAATTTAATCGGAAACTTTTTTTTTTGTCATCACTAGTTATTACCATAGCCACCTAAAACTAGCAGACCTGAAATTTCATGAATCTGTTAAAACGTTCTGTTAGTTTTGGGTTCGATCAATATTCATCGAAAATCATAACACAAATTTGATACTACAGGAAACCATTCTAGGTGGGATAAAATTCGTAACATTGAGCAAAAAAGAAGCGTTGAAAACCACAACCCTTTGTTAAGGCGCTTACCAAATTTAAAAAAATTGAGTACGTTAAAATACCTTTATTGTTAATTTCAGACAAAGTCCTAATGGTATACATTGTCGCTCTGCCATTTGACCTTGATGCGGTGCCACATAAACTTCTAGTAAACCCAAGCAACTGCGATCCAAATATAAATTCAGTTTACTAACCATCACGTATGGCACTGATAAAAGCTCTGGAGGCACTGAATAATGCTGGTACTTATTTCTATCAACTCAAGTTTTGCAGAAGATCTTCGATTAAAACCAGCATTTGTTTCCTTAATCAGCCTTGAATATTGGTAAAGATTTTTACGTTTATAATCTGATGACTAGATCAAAATTTATTTGAGCAACTCGTCACTATGAGAACCGAAATTACATTAATCATGAAGCTCACTTTAATCTTCTTAAGTGGTTATCCAATTATTTGCCATACGACAAAGTTTCAAACGATTGCAGAAAGTCGAAATTGTCCAACAAACC
This sequence comes from Tipula confusa, assembly GCA_963556175.1. Classification (NCBI taxonomy): domain Eukaryota; kingdom Metazoa; phylum Arthropoda; class Insecta; order Diptera; family Tipulidae; genus Tipula; species Tipula confusa. The sequence continues at coordinate 32,184,016 of OY744476.1, forward strand.
TAGTTTAGAAAGCTGTTTATTCTGATAAATTTAAATTCTGATTTCTATACTTGCTTTGCTAGATAGCAAAGCAAGTTACCATACCAAGATGGATCAAATTTACCTTCAAACCGAAAACATTTCACAGAATTGCAAATGAGTTCAAGGAAATATTAGCTACACATAACTACAAACAAAAATCCATTCGATAGTGTTTTAAGGAGTATTCTACCATCTGAATTGCTGCATCATTATCACTTGTAAATAAAACCAAAATTTCATAAATTGTCTGCGTCTACAATGCCTATGAACAATGCCCATGAAAGTACTTGTAAAACACGCATGTGGTTCCCACATTACGTCTTTGGGAAAAAGAATCAAGGTTGGATAATCCATTTACGGCCCCAATCATTCGAAATGCTCGGTTTTAGGCCCGATAGAAAGTAATAAAATCACCAACCCAAATATGAGAATTTTACTCCAACCTGGCTGCACAGATTGCTGTTTTGTTTATTTGTTCAGTCTAAAATATTCTCTTTGATAAAGTCAAGCTGAAAATTTTCATTTGTCAGATGTAGCCATGTTGGATTCACTATAGTTAGAAAAGACTTCATCCCATTCAAGAATAATATTGAGATCTACCTTCAAAGCTACACTTTCTGCGAGAACCTCGTTTCACGATTAAGAAAAAGAAGAAAGTAAACAGTAAGAGGTCGAAAATGAGCTTTTATCAGCATAGGAGTATATTGGATTGAGAGTTGCTGATAGAACGGCATTGATAAAAATTAGAAAAAAGGACCGACCCTGAGGGACACCAAGGTTTAAAAAATTTGAAATGAAAGTCACGCCATCCTCCACTAATTTAATTTTGCGGCAACGAACAAAATTCTCAATCCATAATAATAACGAACCTATACAAAGCCAATAGCCCTCAATTTGCTCAGTAAACCCTTGAGCCATACGTATTAATTAAGGTACTCGTTGAACGCCATACTGACGATTGGAAAATGAAACGTTAACTTTTTAATGTTTCACAGAATATGTTAGTAGTTTTCCAGATGGAGGGGAAAAGGCCAGAAGACATGGTGGAACTAACATGATAGCAGCTTTGACATCAATTTACTAAAATATTTAAGAATTTTTGAAGTAATACCATCCGGACCGGCTGGCTTATTTGTGTTCATGCTTGCTAGGACTTTAGTGACAATTCTAGCTGGCGAGAGACATAAACGGGAGTGTTAAGAAGAAATAATATTCCCTACTTCTTTCAAGTATGATATAGGGAATATCACACTCACTAAGTGGTGTTCCTCGACTTTACAAGGAAAGGATCAAAAAGTTCGATTGCTAAATCCAGCTGTCTAACCACCTTAAATTCAGCTAAACTTTCTTCATTAGGATTCTTTATTGGTGGTAGCTGTTCTGTCCAACAGAGTATCAAATTCAAAATGAGCGGTGCTCAAATATAGGAACAATTAAATTGAAGGAGGTTTCCTCATCCAGGAGATATTTTAAATCATTCCTCAACGATTCAAGATTAATCCGGATTGGTGATAGACTCATAATTGCAGCTCTTACCTACAACGTAAAGCATCCAACCATATAACCACGATACAGCACCAATTAGGAAAAACGATAATTTAAAAACATCTCTAAAGGGATTTAGGTAATGTCTAAAATCTTGGATACAGCTGAGTTATGCAAGACCTTTCTGAACTTATGACACTTAGCCTGTTGCAACAGTATTTGCATATTTGGTATCTTCAAAATCATCTTAAAACATTAAAAATGTTACTTGATGTTTTCCAAATTCAAATATGTCGCCCTTTTTCAACGAATTGCTTAACGATAATATAATTTTAGCATATCCATGTACATTCTTTTGAAAATATCGAATAATTGCTGAGACTCTGTGAACGCTTTTCACTGTCTTCGGCATAGGGCATTTCATCATAGTGTTTGTTTTATCAGTTGTCGGCCAAATATTGGCATTTTTTCAAATACCTAAGACAATTAAACTTTGCTCTGTATAAACTGACAGTTCATCCATTTTATTTTCAATCCTACCCTTATTCCTACTTATAGCAATGAGTACTGTTTCCTCAGAAATTTAAAACCTTGCAATTAAGCCATGGACGCTAACAATCTGGTAAAAAAGAATTGAATAATCCAGCTACTACGGAAACCGTGTATTCTAAAGGGCTGCCAAAAAGCCTAAAAAGATCGAAGAGTAAATAAAAGTACTAGATCAAGGTCTCACAGATGACCATCAAGAAGAAACTATGTAATGAAATAACCAACGGCGCGAGGCGGCTGTTTCAAGTAGTCATCTACAAAGCAACGCCAATAGTTAAACTACTATCTAATTCGAAAATTAACCATTACAGTGTCACTTGGAAGAAGAAACGTGGTCGAGCTCTGGTGACTCAATGCGAAAATTAACAAAAATTTGGTCAAACATAATTAAATTAGGGCAGAAGTTTTCGCTCCATAAAATGCAAGGTAGACCAAGAGAGGGAAAACTGTAGGACACCACTGAAAATCAGCAACCCTCAAAATATGTAAACTGTGGTAAGCAAACTACAACCAGTTCAGGTGAGAAAAAATGTTTATCTACTATTTTTTCACCTATATACCAAGTCCTATAAAGGAAGGTAATAGGTTAGTGATTCATTATGCAAATACAACGGCTAGCAACCTTAGCAGCCTTCACGTCTCTATATAGACCAACTACCTTCTCGAATAAATTTTTTCATCTACTTTAAGGCTGCGATGAATTATTTAAAACAAACGTTGCAGACCTGAAAGCTAGATTTGACCAATTCTTCATTAAATACGGCAGGAATCCAGAGTTTCAGATTACTGGGGATACTACGCTCAAGCTAGATATAATAAATGCCAAATTGGGAAACTCTGCCATTTTAATCCATAATGATAATCCTCACTTCCTGGCCAAAACATATTTAACAGCTGAAACTGGAGCAACACTTTTAAATGTTGTTAATATCACTTCATGTAGGGTTGCCCAAACAATACCCAGAATAGTCAAACACTTCTTAATTTATGCAACAAATCCAATATCCAATTAAATGCTCCTAACTAGCCAACATTCCCTAGAAAAACTCGGTTCTTAATTGTATACCAAATCAAGAACCGAGTTACTCAAAATATCTCTCTGATCGTTCCTCCGCGAATTTTAAACAAATTTTAATCAGATTATATACCAATTGTATTCACAGACCATTTCACGACCCAAACAGAAGTATCAAAAGTATTTGAGAACCAAAAACGGGCAAGTTAAGTAAATATCAAAATAGAGAGCAATATTACGTGAGAAACTTCCCAAAGTGAGTTACTGGCAAATACCCACAACAAACTTTAATTAAGTTTTAAGATTTATGTATTAGCTGCTTGGAGCAACACCTTAACAGCTAGAATATACAAACACTTCAAGTGGAAAAATAGCCATTGGATTTCTCCAAGCATAACTTCGGTTTGCCACTGTCGTTTGCAATGTTCAGCAATTAGTTATGATATATTTACAAAACACACCACGAATGTGAGTTCAAAACTAAAAGTGGTTTACTTGACTGGATTCAAATGTAATAGTTTTACAAAACGCTACATTTGTAATACTTAAATGTATTTCCAAATTTTCGAGCACCCTAGATTTATAACAGATAATTTTTGGAGTGCAACAAACATTTTTTTTGTTTCGGTGACCAAAGGCAAATCGCCGACTTAAATTCGATCAAATCATTAAAATATTGCAATATATGGACATAAGACTTTATATAACTAAATCAAATTATTCAACCGATTTATTTTTAAGGTAATTTTGATTATTTATCCGCCGACTGGTTGTATGCATAATAGTTTTAATTAATGGTTGTTTAATCTAATTATTTATAATTGGGAAATTTCATTGATTGTATTACTATATTTGGTTCCACTTTTGCTTCCTGTCCAGCACTAATGAGAATTTTGTCTAACTTTTTTGATACTACAAAATACAACAGTTGCAAAACTAAATAGAAAGTGTTACATACCCATAGTGATTTTAGATCATCTATTGGTAAATTTAAATTTAACATTTTATAGGCCACTTTCATTATGGCACTAAATACCCATAATACTTCGTTTAGCATTTTTATAGTCAAATCCTATGACGTTTACTTCGCTCATTCAATATTCATCGAAAGGTTTAAGGTTTAAGGTTTAAGGTTTAAGGTTTAAGGTTTAAGGTTTAAGGTTTAAGGTTTAAGGTTTAAGGTTTAAGGTTTAAGGTTTAAGGTTTAAGGTTTAAGGTTTAAGGTTTAAGGTTTAAGGTTTAAGGTTTAAGGTTTAAGGTTTAAGGTTTAAGGTTTAAGGTTTAAGGTTTAAGGTTTAAGGTTTAAGGTTTAAGGTTTGAGGTTTAAGGTTTGAGGTTTAAGGTTTAAGGTTTAAGGTTTAAGGTTTAAGGTTTAAGGTTTAAGGTTTAAGGTTTAAGATTTAAGATTTAAGATTTAAGATTTAAGATTTAAGATTTAAGATTTAAGATTTAAGATTTAAGATTAAAGATTTAAGATTTAAGATTTAAGATTTAAGGTTTAAGGTTTACGGTTTAAACTAAAGTTGAAGATCTAAATTCTAAAGTCTAAAGTCTAAAGTATAAAGTCTAAAGTCTAAAGTCTAAAGTCTAAAGTCTAAAGTCTAAAGTCTAAAGTCTAAAGTCTAAAGTCTAAAGTGTAAAGTGTAAAGTGTAAAGTGTAAAGTGTAAAATGTAAGGTGTAAAGTGTAAAGTGTAAAGTGTAAAGTGTAAAGTGTAAAGTGTAAAGTGTAAAGTGTAAAGTGTAAAGTGTAAAGTGTAAAGTGTAAAGTGTAAAGTGTAAAGTGTAAAGTGTAAAGTGTAAAGTGTAAAGTGTAAAGTGTAAAGTGTAAAGTGTAAAGTGTAAAGTGTAAAGTGTAAAGTGTAAAGTGTAAAGTGTAAAGTGTAAAGTGTAAAGTGTAAAGTGTAAAGTGTAAAGTGTAAAGTGTAAAGTGTAAAGTGTAAAGTGTAAAGTGTAAAGTGTAAAGTGTAAAGTGTAAAGTGTAAAGTGTAAAGTGTAAAGTGTAAAGTGTAAAGTGTAAAATGTAAAGTGTAAAGTGTAAAGTGTAAAGTGTAAAGTGTAAAGTGTAAAGTGTAAAGTGTAAAGTGTAAAGTGTAAAGTGTAAAGTGTAAAGTGTAAAGTGTAAAGTGTAAAGTGTAAAGTGTAAAGTGTAAAGTGTAAAGTGTAAAGTGTAAAGTGTAAAGTGTAAAGTGTAAAGTGTAAAGTGTAAAGTGTAAAGTGTAAAGTGTAAAGTGTAAAGTGTAAAGTGTAAAGTGTAAAGTGTAAAGTGTAAAGTGTAAAGTGTAAAGTGAAAAGTGTAAAGTGTAAAGTGTAAAGTGTAAAGTGTAAAGTGTAAAGTATAAAGTATAAAGTCTAAAGTCTAAAGTCTAAAGTCTAAAGTCTAAAGTCTAAAGTCTAAAGTCTTAAGTGTAAAGTGTAAAGTGTAAAGTGTAAAGTGTAAAGTCTAAAGTCTAAAGTCTAAAGTAAAGTGTAAAGTGTAAAGTGTAAAGTGTAAAGTGTAAAGTGTAAAGTGTAAAGTGTAAAGTGTAAAGTGTAAAGTGTAAAGTGTAAAGTGTAAAGTGTAAAGTGTAAAGTGTAAAGTGTAAAGTGTAAAGTGTAAAGTGTAAAGTGTAAAGTGTAAAGTGTAAAGTGTAAAGTGTAAAGTGTAAAGTGTAAAGTGTAAAGTGTAAAGTGTAAAGTGTAAAGTGTAAAGTGTAAAGTGTAAAGTGTAAAGTGTAAAGTGTAAAGTGTAAAGTGTAAAGTGTAAAGTGTAAAGTGTAAAGTGTAAAGTGTAAAGTGTAAAGTGTAAAGTGTAAAGTGTAAAGTTTAAAGTTTAAAGTGTAAAGTGTAAGGCGTAAAGTGTAAAGTATAAATTGTAAACTTCAATTTCAGATATTTTATACTATACTATTTAAAGATGTTAAAATGGAAATTTATTACCATCTCTATACCAAACTCTTTGCTAATTATACCAAAATTGGTAACAATTATATCCACCACAATTAAATTCTGTGATATTCCATAAAATTGTAACATTAGAAATTACATAAAATTACGAAAAATTAAAATTTTACATTTTAACTAATCAAACTTTCGATCTTTCGACTCACCCACTATATACCTAACTTAATCTAATATACGACAGTTAAAAAAACTATCATTCCAGTTTCTTAATGTAATAAATAAAATGATTAACCGTGTACATACGACCATTACACAGGTATATATACTAGTATCATTTTAATCTTAATGAAACAAAAAAAAAGAAACCAAAACAACAAAAAATTTAAATAAATCTTGTAACGCAGCAGTGAAAGCCCTTTCTGTTTATTCATCTACATTTCTTATTTTGTGTTATTATTTCTTCCTCTCTATGTACTTCTTAATCGCGCGCATTTATTTTTATACCACACTACTAGAGTGTACATCATATCGATACAGGTGTTTTTGCTTCGTTTTTAAATAAAAGTAAAATTACAAATCGAAATACATACAATTTTAAAAAGTACATAGTGGTAAAGATTTACCCGGGGTAGGGGTATATCGCTCGAACCAACATTTAAAAAAAATCATAAGATATAATTCCGAGACGGATGTTATTGTAGTGGGGAAAATTATCTTAAGCCGAATATTATTTTTGTTTTTACTTGAGACTTGGGTTAATATAGAGCAGTTGTACGCTAAAACTAAAATCATTTCGTTCATTTATATTCATCGTAACACAGACACCGGTTCATAGGATTTTTTGTGCAGTGCATTTGTTTTTCGTGCTCCCCGATTTTAAGTTAAGTGATTTTGTGGTCTGAGTGTACAAATTAAAGTGTGTTTTACGTACTTAAGTGATATTGAAAGTGTAAATTTTGTAAAAATGTTTTAAGATCGTTTAATTTAATTTACTTAAGCCAAATATTTAAACAATAAAGAAAATTTAAATAAATAAATTACCAATGGTGAGTGGCTGATCTTACATTTTTTGTTTTTTTGTATACGCGATCGTTTTTTGGTGATTTTTGTTTTTGTGTATTTTCAAGAATTGCGCTAAGTCAGTTTTGAGTAAAAAAAATGAATCGTAAAAATTTAATGAAAGTAGTTTAACAACAACTGTTCGAAATATAATTACATATTTTTTATGTATTTATCGATCAAATAACAGTTTATTAATTTCGAATTGATTTCTACATAATCTGCGATCCCAAAAAATAATTTAAAAATAAATTCGAATGTGTCGTTTACGATCTCGATCTCGAGTTTGTGTAGAATACGCGAATGCATCATTATTTTACTCTATTTGTGTCAAAATATTATATTTAGAAAATTTAATTACGATTTTCACTTTTTTCTTCTTAAATATCAATTAAAAGTTCTCGACAGTTATACGTGTGTGTTTGTGTGTGAGAATAAACGAGTATATTTAAATTATCTATATAAATTATGTGTGACAAAATGTAATTTACATATTGTGGTAGAAAATTAAAAAACCAATCCTCCAACTCTTCTTCGTCTTTGTAACTAGTCTAACAGTTTGATGTGAACAACATAAAACATAAATAAATGAAATGAAATGTTAAGATGAAATTGAGAAAAAAAAATTGTCTAAGAAACAAGTACATTTAATGGCTGATCTAGTTTAATGGGTTTTTGTGGTATTAAATTGTTGTTACTATAACTTTTTACTATTAATTTATAAAAAAAAATGTGATACAGTGACGATAAAATTAAAAAAAGTTGTTATTGTTGTTAAATTTTGATGGGGTGGTTATAGTTGTTGGTTTGAGGTGATCCAAATAGTTGGGAAAACTTTGACACAGCGGTGAATCATGTTTAAACCATAAAATTTGTCATTCACTTTTGATTTAATTGAAAATTGTTTTAATGACAGTTGATTTTGTTTATTGTTATTAATTCGAGTGTTGCAAAAATGTGTAGTTCAATGACTTGTGCTAACAATTTTAGTATTTTCCACAAGTTGGTGTAGAATTTAAACATTTTGAATTTACTTAATTATCGTCACGAGCTATCTTTTAGTGAAAACATCAGGCTTGCATGATCAGTAATTAGATTGATAGGCCGTGATTTGAGCACTACTTCAATTTTGTGTATCAACGTGTTTAAATCTTCATAACATAGTCTCGTATCGCCGATAGTTTTGTATAAATGTTGTTTCATCATCTTAATCGCTGGATTCCACAGGACACTGAAATTTTATGATGCAGGTGTCCTGCTAACAAGCTTTAACGGATTTTTAATCGGTAGCGGCATTATAGTCCTGCATAGTCCATCTTTGTATAATAAGATAGCATGCAAAACTCTTGACTCCGGTAATGCATTTTTCGAATTTTTCAATCATGCAAATCCGGATTTTGGACATTTTCGATTTATGTCATAAATTTCTCAGTTTTAATAGATTTACCACCATGCATTTTCCGGATTTTAGCCATTTCCGATTTGTCGCAGAAATTTCTCAATTTTGATAGTCTAAACATAATGCATTTTCCGGGTTTTGGACTTTTTTGATTTATGGTAGAAATTGCTCAATTTTGGTGAGTTAGCTATAATGCATTTTTCGGATTTTGGACATTTTCGATTTGTGGCATAAATTTTCCAGTTTTGAGAGGCTAACTTAGCATCTGAAAACGATTAAATTATGTTTCGCAATCAATTTTGTTTGATTTTCAATTTCTTTCAGATAATCTCTTTCAATAAGTCTTTCAGATTAGTGTAAGCTTGGATCACCACGTTCGACATAAATCAGGCGGTATTAAATGGTCCCAACCTCGCTTTAGCTTTCATACTTCTTGGAACACGATTTTAATCGAAATGGTGACAATTGCTAATCATCTAATGTAATCGAAGGTCCTCAATGCATCGTACAAAAATATTCTTTTTGAAAACGGATTATTGCAAATACACCTTAAATACAACTCAGAATTTTATCTGAACCCTGTAATGACCAAGTACCTTATGTTCATCTGATTTATCTACTTTAACTCGGTTATCTATCGTAGCATTACCTTCGATTTCTTTTATCAACTTGGAAGAGTTCAAAACCCACTTTTTTAAATTAAAACAAGCTGAAGTTGGGACTACCGTAGCCTCGTTAACCAACTGTTTCACATCCTCAGCAGTATCACCACCACTAATCTTATCACTTAAATCAAAGTCCCGTTTTAAAGATTGGCTTGCTAATAAGAACTGATCCTTGTAGTCGCCAGTGAATTGATTTAAACTTCACGTGGCCAAATAAGGCACTGATTTTATTCCATATGTTACGAAAAGTAACTTAAAATGTTAAACTGGATCGCTAGGCTTTAAACGCAATGCAATAAGCTGATAATTAAAGTCATCATTATTCTAAGCACGACTTTCCGATACATTTATTTTACAATTAGTGCAACTCAAGTTCAATACTATCTAAATCTGAAAATAGTATCTGTTAAATCTGGCTAAACCGTTAAACCTGTCATTAATGTTCCATTCAATGAATATGAAGTGCTGCTTTTTGCGGATCAATTAAATGCCACTCGAAGCTTTGTTGTAAGGCTATCAGGTTTAACGACTAGATGATGTGGAAGATAGAAGCCTTCACTATTTCCGCTACATACTTTTCCATTATGTTGTCAATTATTCATCCAATTAGAAAGTAAGTGAAATTTGTCTCATTGGCTCATGGCTTATTTCTCAGTTTGCGGCTACAATCGACACTATGATTATAGTTGCATTCCGCAATGAACTTTTTCCAATGCCCAAAATCATTATTATGTTGCATCAATGTTGAACACGGAATGATGTATGTTGACTGTCGAAGGATTAATGGTCAATACTGCTGTGACTATTCATTCCAAACTTTTTCGCTTTTAGACTAAGGAATAGGAAGAAGTAAATTGTGTCGTCATACGATTAACGACTGCTTTGAAATTCAAGATGGCCTTTTTCACTTTGCATCTACATTTTAAGCCATCGTTTGGTCTCACTCATGGTCTCCTCATTTAATCCTTTTTTTATGATATGTTCGTACTTCATACATCATCCGGCCCATTTTTGCTATTATCTTTTACAATCACCACCTTTCTCCGTGTTTTGACAATCATTTACGGTAAATTCCAATTTTTTCGTTGCTTAAGGTGGTTGTCTGACGGTCTTATAAGCAAAATACATATTTTAAGTTGCCCATTACCAAACAATTGGTGTAGTGGTTAAACATGTTGTGTTTGGTTTGGGAGGTACCAAGTTCGATTCCCAACGGAGGAGGGATGTGAAAGGGATTTTTTGTCACTTGATTGCGATTGGTAATGACAATGAACACATAACTATGACCCCCTATTGTAGTGCAAAAAACATGGATTAAACTATCGTCCTTTGCAGTACAGGATAATGCAACATTTTTGGTATTTAAATGTCTCTTTTAAGAATTTTTGAAGCAAAAACTATAGGTTGGAAAAGTTTATAGCCTAATTTGACTGGTTGTTTGCAGTTCCATATTACCCTCTGTAAATGGCTTGCTAGGTAATCGGTCGACCATCGTGTTCAAAAATGTTAAACCATTTTTTGCAATAATTTCCAACGCTGCCCTAATGGTACGTTTTCATGCAAGAGATTTGGTTTTGGAATGGCAAATATTAATGAACCTGTTAAAATGTGATCTGGTCTTTACATAGATCTGCCAATACTGTCGTCAGTGTCCTTGAACTGAGACATCTTGATTGGGAAGATTACTGCCGAATGTTTTTCGTATTTTAGTGTGATTTTCTCGTTTATTATATTCGTTTTAAATGATTCATTTGTGATTTGACTATTGCTTCCCATAGTGGGATGCAAATATGGGTATAAATGTCATTGCATGCTATAATTAGTTAACATCTGTTGAAGTTCTATGGTAGCTTATTTTAAATGCTCTTATTTTTCCTTATTGAGTATTGTTTGAAGACCGACAATGTGCGTTTACCACGAATGGAATAAATATGTTGCAATATGCTTCTGCACCCAAAAAATCTTCTATACACTGTTACAAAGACCTCAAAAAGATCAACTGTGATCTTTTAACTGTGTTGGGTGAATCTCTCTAGACTCGTAATCAGCAAGTTTTTTCTATGATGTCATTGTCCTGGATTTAATTATCCTTGTATTTCGTAAAAGACCTTAGCAGCTATTTTCTTTTATTTTTAGGGATACATTTTAATCCACGACTGCGTGATCATTGAATGTTCAATTGAATGGGTCTTATCAGATGCCTCGAAAAATCTATGTATACTAAGCAAGGACCGAGCATCAAAACAAAGGCAATGATGTTTTAAGATTTTGTCATCGTGTAGCTAATATCTGCGGTAGTATTTTATCCCAAAAAAGGCCTGCTACCCCTCATGTTTGATAAGATTAGCTATTATGGTAACTGGTGCTAACCATCCAAGTTTTCTGAAGATCAAAGTTTCCTGAGCTCTCTGAAACTATACTTTTGGTGAGGTTTCTGTTATCACCTTTTGGCAATAAAATGCGAAATCCAAATACATATGTGGCAAGATTCCAGTGGGGACCGAGTGTTTTATTGTGTCATCAAGTTTGAACTCTAAAGATTAGTTAGTCTAGCATTTCATAGGGTTTGATTGTTAAAAGCTTTTTTCTGGAGATTGCACCTTCACTGTTGAGTCCTGTTTTTTTACAATGGTATAATTACAACAAACAAAGGTTCATTTGCAAAAAATACCTACTTGCCGTTTGCAAAAATAGGATCGATGTAGTATTAAGCTTGATGCTGAGATGGTTTGTAGACAGTAATCGTGTTCCCGTAACTCATAAAATTAGCCACCATAGCAAGTTGATTTGTCGCAAATAATAAAAACTTTTTATTCAAGATAAAAATTGTTGGAAATGGCTGGTAATCTGATGCTAGCTGGAACTTGCATCCATAATGAAACTGGCGACATTTTGTAACATTTTTAGTTTGATTAATCCATTGCTTGAATTTACTTGATCCTTGGTTTAAAATTACGAATCCACGTAACAAAATTTAGCCTACTCATGTAAATAGAAAATTCAAATATGGTACATAAAACTAACAGTCTTATAATATGTCCTCTACGCCTAGACATGACACACAAAAATTTAAGAAAATAAATTTTAATTGTCATCCATTAAATTTATTTAAAAAAAAAAAATCGATCAACATTTTTTACAATACAATCAAACGACATCATCATATGTATACGCAAATTAATTATACAATAATTTCCAAATCATTTAATAAATTAAAAATACAAAAAAAAAAAATTAAGTCACTTTCAGGATTAGTTACAGAATTGAAAATTTTAAAATTCATTCGAACGTAAACAGGCAAAACAGATTAGAGATGAATGACTGACTAATTGTGATTAAGCGAGATAATGAAAAAAAATTAGCACCTTTTTTATATGATCATCTAAATTTGTTGAGTCCCTGTTGTCAGGGGTATCGCTGTACTCTTCGTAGGAAGTGAATCAATGTAGAAACAGATAGCATAAATTACAAAAGTTTATATCACTTACTATCCAATAACTACCAATTTCTACCTCCCTACTTTATTAGTTTTAGCGAATAATGAGAACTAGTCATCTTCTAAAGATATTGAAAATGTTTGATACCTGAGAATGCGGCAACAAATGCTGTATCATATGCACTATTAGCTATGTGGATTATCCGTAAAGCGTACCGAATAGCAGATGGCATGCTACCGATTTATTGAACCTATGCCATAATAACTGAACATACATGAGCCAAAATTCATCGTAAAAAAAAGCTTTCTCCTTTTAAATTTTGGGGAAAATGCGTTTTATTTATTGGCGTCATTAATTAAAATTTAGGCAGAATATGTTAAGAAATGGTAAAAGAGTTGATAATTATCATGATAATTATAGTCTCGAAAAAAGGTAACTTAAAACAATAAAATATTCGCAATTAACAGAATATGATCAACAATCAATTTTCAAATACGAAACAAGCAAGATGATTTCAGACCAGAAAGAAAATAAACTGATCACATCCAATCAATCCTGACCCTCACTGAACAATCTCGTGACTAAAATTTCCTTTACAGATATGTTTTCTATGTGGCTAGATTTTGTCATGATATCTAAGGAAGCTACAATATCTAGACACTTTGTGAAATGAGTGAAAAATCTGAATTTAAGCTAAATGTAAAACCAATTTGTCGTTCATTAAATGATAATCCAGCATGAAGTAGGGTAACGCCAGCCATCAGAACAATTAAACTTCAATTAGATCAATTGCCTGCTAATGAGGTAGCCGTCCACATCATTTGCTTCTTCATACGGTGGTATTACCGCTACAAAACAAATCTATTACGGGATAAGAGAATGAAAGTTATGCCAAGCTCTGTTAGATTCCAGGCTTCAAGTGCCGTTGTTTACTGACAATCTGGTACAACGACGAAATTTATCGCAAAAAAATGTAAGCATACATATCAACGGAATTGGCCGCAGGAAAAGCCAAATTTGCAATAAATTTGCAAGTAATTCCAAAAATTAAATCATATCACCCAAATGCGTTGATCTGGAAACAAGTACTCCACGAATTAGAACATGTGTAAATAGCTGATCCAACATATAACCAACCTAACAAAATATATGTGCTAGTGGGTATCGATCAGTTCTTTGGTTTACTGAAAGCTACTGTTAATAATTTAAAAAGTAAACTAACATCTCAAAAAACAGTGATCAGGAGGATTCCTGCCAAGTCACGTTGTGCCACCAATCAGGAGATTGCGAGGTGAACGTTAACAAATTATTACAAACATTTTGAAAATTAGAGGAGACCATATTATCATTATATTAATCGCTCAATTATTGTGAGAAAAAAAGAAGCTCCTAGTAGAATTTCGATAAAGTGCCAACACCAGCACGATTGAAAATCGAATTTATGACTAATGATTGAATTTCCATTTCGAAAATTAATTATTTATTGCTAAAAGCACTATTTATTTCTGCCAATTTATGAATCTATGTACAGCTTTGTGATGTTTTCACAAATCATTGAAAATGAAATTTCAACTATGTCTTCATTCAACATTCCAGTCCTTACGCAATCTCCTTTTTTCAATTGAATAAGGCAGTTGCTAAGCTATTGATAAAACTGTCAAAGTACGTCAGACTTTATATTGACATTGACTTTCTTAAATAAAGAAAAGCTTGTCTAATGTGTACTCGAATTGTATCTCAAAATTGCTTTTTATTTCCGGTAACACATTCTAAAGTGTTTTGCCATAATCACGTAACATTGAAGAGTTCCAGCTCACGGATACTAAAAAAAGGGTTAACTATTAGCTCTGGCAGAGTTTTAAGTACGAACATTTTTCTACTTTCGTATACGTAACGCATTCACAAATAGGGACCAAGATCCAAAAATTCTTTCAGGCCGCTATCATTCAGTGTAGTAACGCAAATACTCTCTTCTATACTGGAACTTGGTTGTACTGATGGGGAAAAATGTTGTTCTATGGTTACATTTTGTAAATTTTCATATGGTTTCTGGATCAAAGTTTTAACTTGCCTTGTTTGCTAATTTGCGAGAGGATTTTTTCTTTCTGATTTTTTACAAAAAACAACATCCTTTAAGTATACTCCAAAACCCCAGAAAACCAACTAAAGTTTATTTCGATATTATATGTAGGTTATGTAAGAAACACAACCTTCGATACATGAGACCTTAGGCACTCATTGTTCCTTTTGACAAATTTTATGGTGACATTTTAGAATAGTGCCAGTGTACTTTTATAAAAAGCCCGTCGAATATTTAATTTAAGTTCATGTAAATAGTTCTTATGTTATTGGCGAAAAGAGCATATTTCAATTTTAAAAAAACCCAAACTACAAAATCCAACGCCGTAAATTTGCATAGTCTTGGTAGTTAATTCACATAGCCGCAGTGCGAGATAACTATCTCTTTAAATATTTTTCTTTAATCCACTTTACTGTTCACTTATCTAAAAAATGTCTTTGATGCTGACCACATTATCAGTAGCATTTTTGAAGAAGAACTTAATGTGAAGTTCTTTTATGTTCTTAATTTGGACTTTTATTAGAAATGCTTTTCTGCTCCAAATTTGTAGCTGTACATGTTATTTTGTACATGTTATATGTTAAAATTAAAACCTTTTCACAAACCACAAAATTTCTGCCATCGATTTTGATTTAGCAATGATACCTTTCATTCTTT
The DNA here is from genome assembly GCA_963556175.1 of Tipula confusa. NCBI lineage: Eukaryota > Metazoa > Arthropoda > Insecta > Diptera > Tipulidae > Tipula > Tipula confusa. The sequence continues at coordinate 32,199,264 of OY744476.1, forward strand.
CAAAAATAAGTCCAAGGTAAAAGAAATGTCCGCGTCTTCGATTTAATACAGTATTTTTGTTACCTGGCCATCTAAGAAGTAATTATGATTTGACCCAAAACGTGACTGACTTAAATACGTCGTTTGACATCCTTCAAGATCAAGCCTCATGGTGGCAATCTTGAATTTCCCAAAAATTTTAACAAATTCTTTAAAACATTTATTACCATATTACAACCTCTACAGTAGCCTACTTATACTCTCAGCTATACCAATCTCTTATGGAAAGCGTCAGTTTTGTCACACATCCGTTACCATTATTGTCTGTTTTCACTATCTATTTTAACAGCTTAGATATTTGTGTCTGATATTTGTCCTATATTTTCGATCACTCCTAGATGTCATGTACTCATTTCCAGCCCTACAAATTGTACTTTACACTATCACGGTTTGTAAGCTTAATTTAATATGTGAAGACAAAATAATGACGTTGTAAGGTAATACCATAGATAAACAAAATAGATTTCACATTTGATGTAATTTTTTTATTTTTTTGTTATTTTGTTTTTCCTTTATTTTATACTATCGAAAAATGTAAAATGACAAAAAAAGGGTTACCCAATAAGAAGTTTCATTTTGAATAGCCTGCTATTTGGCAGCTGTCAACTTTGAAACTGTCATCTTTTGATATTTGATAAGTAAAAACTACGCCATTACTAAAAATGGTACGATACACGCTTTAACGCCGCATTAAAATTGTTAAAATTCACTACAAAAATGGTGAAAATTTTGCAGTCACAGTTCGCAAAATTAAAGCACTTTTTAGCCGTCGTGAAGTACCTTCTCGGCCGACAATAGTGAAACTGGTGGAACAATTTGAGCTGTTTAGACAAATTAGTGATTGGATTTGGAAGATATTGATGTGGATAACGTTTATTTTCAGCAAGACGGTGCTACGTGCCTCACAACAACGAAACAATCGCAATTTTGTAAGAAAAGTTTCCTGACCGTGTTATTTCTCAAAGAGGTGATCACAATTGACTACCGAGATCTTGTGATTTAACACATTTGACTTTTTTCTTTGGGGCCACGTGAAAGATCAGATAAGGCTATGTAAATGCTTTACAATCGATTCGAAACCTTAAAGATGGAATTCGTGAAGTTATCGAGGACATACAGCCGCAAATGGTCATGAAAAATTTTATGAAAAGGATATGGTGCTGCAAGTGTAGCCGTGGCGGCCATTTGGCTGCCTTATTTAAAATAAACGTTCATTGATTTCTCATAAAAAATACTCGTTTTTTTTTTAATATCAAAATAAAACCTCTTATAGGAAAACCCTTTACAACGATGAGATTAGAAATATAAGTAGTTTTTTCATTTTTATTTTGTAATGAGAAATCTATAGTATTTATCTATGGCAATACGAATTAGTTAGTCTAGGTTAAGATTTTCTGATATTTTACATCCGTGTATCATGCGAGGAATGAAAAAAACAGTCATTGCGTATCTATTAATTTATGTGTCTTATTTAATATGATTTTCTGGATTGTAAATTGGCAACCAATCTGAAATATGAAATATGAGAAATATGAATTCTACAACGATATACGAAATTAAACTTTTACTGCCTCGAAGTTGAATATCGGCCAACACTGTTAATTTAAACCTAAATAGTTAATACGGTTTAGATGACAAATCATAGAAGTCAAGGTATCACTTTTCATTTAACTAGCCATTGATAATAATTCATCATTCAAAAAGCTCCAAATCTTACAAATTATTTTTCACTGCCAAATATTTTATGTTAAATTTAAAGTACTGAACTTTTGAATCCAACGTCCCACAGAAGGTTTTGAATCGGTTTGAAAATCGCTTCGAGAAGTTTTTGATCGAAAACTAATTTGAATTTAATGTCAACTAATAAAACCGCACCATACTCCATTCAGAAGTAAGGCTTTCTTTTTGCATTATCGAGCATCATTTTCTGGCTTCTGTCCATTTTTTGCTGGCCAAAATTATTTTATGAAGGTCATCATCGCCAAATTGAATCAGTACGGGCTACAATTCAACAGTCCAAAATAATAGTATTCTAATCGTTGAAACTATCTTGTTTGCGGTTCTTCCCAAACCTCCTGTTCCATTTTTTGTCGTATTGGCTAATATTCGCTTAGCCAGAATAACATTTCTTGAAATATGTTACTAATCCGATAAATCTTTTTGTCTCCTTATTACTCTGCGTTTTAACAATTTTTTTTTGTGATCCAAATGCAATAACATCATATAGAAAGTTTGCTACAATCCTTGTGTTTATGAACGCCATTATATGTTCATCCTTTAGATCCTTATTTGTAAAAAACTAACTGTTTTTTAATATGGTCATATAGGGATCAAAAATTAGTAGTGGAAAGAGTTTATTCCTACCGATGCTTATTTTTAAATCGTGATTTTCCTTAAATAACATCAGATACCAGTAGAGGTCATTCCACTTCCAAAAGGTGGGAATATTAATTTTTCGACGTTAAAAACCCTTGCAACCCCTATCCATATTTACTAAAGTATAAAGTTACCTAATTAAATTATAGCTCTAAATATTTTCGATTTAGCCGCATTTTTTTTAGGTACTGATCAGCCAATGGATTTAATATCCTTTGAAGGTCAACTTTGATCAATACTTTACATTCACATTAATTCACAAATACAATATACCACGTGCGCATTGCATACCTTCATGTTTACCGATCGTAATCGTGAGCAAAATTTCTTTTTTGCATCTTGCCCCTATTTGAACATGGTTCCTGCCACTCCTAGCAAAGCAGCACTAATCTCTTAGCCACTTGCTTGGTGCCTTAGACTGGAGGGCCCGAGTACTAATATTTTGTACTTACAGCAATCGTTTCTTATAAACAATTGGCAAATGTTAGCAGTACAGATAGAACCTTTTCAGCCACTGGGATATAATTGCTTTTGACGCTTTTATTGCTTACCCCATTTCCAATTTTAATGCTTCACAATAATTTGTGGAAATCTATAAATATTTTATAGCCCTGATTATTATGAAGTCTAGAGCTTTTTAAATCACAAACGCTATTGGCTATCACAAAAGCTGAATCGGAAGATAATATTCCTATATTCTAAAATGATGGAACGTCATTTTAATTATGTGTTTACATTGTTGAGATTGCTAGGTAGATTGATAAACGATCTAAATTTTATGTCATTATCCAAAAACACCATGAGAACAATTCAAAGTTCACATCTTCTGTAGAAATTTTGAAAAAATCTTGCAAGTATAAAAAAATAATCCTAACGTTCAGTATAAATGACACCACCAATCAAGATGGTTATCGATATTTCTAGTACGTCAAATAAATTTGACTTCTAAACTTTTACACAGTAAGGGCCAATAATGGCCCTTTATACGGTTTATTATTGTATTAAAAAATTTGTCTGAAAGGTACGAAATGATAATTTTTCTTTGTTTGGTCACACAGTTGTGGTTATCTTTTACCTTCATTTCTGACCCATTAATTATTGGTATATCTACTCGACATCCGGCCAAAGATTTAATTTAATTTTTATTTCTAGTTCACTAATCCACCTACAATATTTTTATTCAAATTTTATTTTTTTGGTGTACACATAGAAAGTTGAGAATAAAAAAATATTTTCCATCATCGTCATCTTGTTTATGACTTGACTTGTTTTTATTTTGACAGCTTGTAGTGTTACACTTTATAAATTTTTATTTGTTTACCTTTCGTTGTATTTTAAATATCTGGTTTTGATTTTTATTTAAAATATGTTCAATGGCTTAATGATTTTATTGTTGCTCGTTTCTGTGAATTTAAAGATTGACTTGCCATAAAAAATCAATGTGGATGACTAACTAATATAAACTCAAACTTGTTTTAGACTGATTGATTGTGAGACTAACGAAAGTGAAGAATCAAACAAGTAGTTGCAGTAGTTATTTAAGACCGTTACCATTTAATCTAATTAAACAATTAACTCCCTGCCTGATTTTCTTGCTCTTTAAATTTAATTTGCCTATAATTTATCAAAATATATGAATATGTGAATGCAGTATTTTTGTTGATCTTAAGAGCTTTAAGTTAAAGTATCACTCACCAAAATCGGACCACTGTTGCGCTGCATTATTGCATTATTTATGAATTTTCGTAATTTTTTGGGCTAACCCCTTGCCTGATTTTCTGGCTCAAAAATAATTTATCAAAATGTATGAATATTTCATTGCAGTATTTTTGCTGGTCCTAAGAGCTTTAAATTAAAGTATCACTCACCAAAATCGGACCACTGTTGCGTATTTTATTGCATTATTTATAGATTTACGTAATTTTGCGGGTTACGAAAGATTTTCGTAACCCCTTGCCTGATTTTCTGGCTCAAAAATAATTTATCAAAATGTATGAATATTTCATTGCAGTATTTTTGCTGGTCCTAAGAGCTTTAAATTAAAGTTTCACTCACCAAAATCGGACCACTGTTGCGTATTTTATTGCATAATGTTTAGATTTTGTAGGCTAACCCTTTGCTGATTTTCTGGCTCAAAAATATTTTATCAAAATGTATAAATATTTCAATGCAATGTTTTGGCTGATACCGGGAGCTTTAAATTAATGAATCACTCATAAAGATCGGACCACTGTTGCGTCTTTTATTGCATGAATTATGGATTTTCCTAATTTTGTAGGCCCTACTGCTTGCCTGGAGTTTTGACTTTCTAAATAATTTAGCAACATGTATGAATATTTGAATGTTGTATTTATGCTGATACCGAGAAGTGTAATATCATTATAATTTTTTAAACAGCCCAGGTACCGGCGTTTAGAAGGCCCCAATAATAAAAAAAATTTAATTTTGGGAATGTGGAAATAGACACAATAATTTTTTGTGGACCCACAACAATTTTGAGTTTTGGCACCGCAGATTAATAATTAGGACTACAAAATGTTATACTGGGTTTTACTAACTGAATAGTAACTGAAAGAGCTTAAACGAATTAAGATCAAAATTTAGAATTTGGAACAAATACGCAAAAAATACAGTTATTGTAAAGCTGAAAAATTAGGCGGTGTAGATTTTGTTTTGCAAGATTTTTTGAAAACTGGAAAATAATAATCCTTTTTTCCCAAAAACCAGTACCAAAAAAGTTGATATCCTTTTTATTTTTTCTTCCAAAGTAACCATAAAGTTTCGCCTTCAAAATTAATACAATCCATCACTTTCTCATAAATAAAATCGAAACAAAAATGTTATGTTGGTTGAAACCACAAAACATGAATTATCCTTTTTCGAAAAAAACAAATTAAAATGTTGTAAACTTAACATAAATAAAAAGCAAAAAAAATAAAAGTTTAAATTCAAAATACACACAGAGAAAAGCTCATCATTAATCGGCCAAAAAACCTTTTTTCGATTTTTGTTTTTGTTAATTTTTTTTTTAGGAAATGATCTGAACACTAGTAGACTACCTCTATTTCTTTTCTATTGAATTTATCCGTGTCTAATGTACCCACTCATTTCCAAAAAAAGGATATTTTCTATAGTTCAGGGAAATTTTGTTTTAAATCTCCCTTACCTCGTCGACTTATAAGTGTGTGAATGTATGTGTGTGTTTGTGTCGACCTCAAATTTAAATTTCGGTTTTATTTGTACATAGACAGATTCGTTTTCGTATTTTTTTTTTTGCTTTCTTCAGTGCTTTTGTCTTATTCGACTACTGGGGCGAAAGAGCTTTTTTAGGTTTGCTTTGTGTTTCTGTTGTTAGGATAAAATAATGGTTTCATTAAATAAAACGATTAAGTGGTGTTATTGCTTTGGGATTTATCTGAATGTTTACTGTAATATGTGCACACAACAACAACAACAACAAAAGCACAATAAAAAAATGAAAATGAAAATAAAACGAGAAAACAAGATTTTTACTGTGTTACACGAAAAGCAAAAACAACATCGAAAATGGAGCTTTTTCGTTTTCTATTTTTTATTTTTTATTTTTATTTTTTTGTTCTTTTTACAAACAATAAAAAGTTAAAATGAAGAGATACATTTATTTAGCTTTTTGGAAAATTTGTGTATTTCGTTAAAAACAAAAAAAAATGGATTTGGGAAATTTGGGTGGATGGTTGGTTTTAGTGTATATAGTTGGTCTGGTTTTGTTAGTTTATCTATGATTTTTGGTCAGTGCTTAGGGTTTTTTGTTTTTGGGGCTAACATTAATATTAAATTCGTTCGTATATTGTTTTGGTTTTTTTTTTGTCGGATTCGGATAGTTAATATGGGAATTTTCCAATTTAAAATCCAGTAGATTTGTAGGTCTCGTAAATTTTAAATTTTAACTTTAATTATAGTACTTTTTTAGATGTCGAGAGTTGATTTATACAAAAGGCATTAAAATTAAGTGAATCAAAATTGAATAAAATTTTTTTTTTTGGTTTTTTGTTGAGTTAATTGGATTCTTGACCGAATTTTATATTTGGTAAAAAAAATAACTTTTAAACGTCCACCGGCCATATATTAATTAATGATTATAAAAATTTTAATCGTTATTCGAAATTATAAAATAATTTAATTTGGGGAATAATAAATAATAATAATTTTGGCAAATAAAATTATTCGGTCGTAATAAATAATCAAAATGTCAATTTAAAATAAATTATTTTACCGATAATAATTATACATTTTAATTACAAAATGTATGTATCTCCTCTATGTACATAAATGTCATAAATTTTGACTGTGATTCATTTATGCAATCGTTGGGGATCTAATAATATAAATTATGTGGTTTTTCATTTAAATTACAGTGTTTAAAGGTCTTTCTGCAAAGTCTGGGTTTTCTGTATCATATTGGGATGTAACCACTCCATCTAATTGCTATAAGTGGAAATAAATTACCATTCGTAAATTTTAATTGCCACGGAGCGTTTAATAATAAGAAAATACAGCTTAAAACAGCTTCTGCTCCTCATGTTAGAGGCAGCTGAAACAAATTCTGGCATAAAATACTAAGAGAAGGCAATGGTAAAACTACGGTGCAGCGATTTGGTTCGCCAGTACTACCAGCTTTAAAAGATGCTCGAACGGGCTCCCAGTCGTCGAAATATATCGATCGTAATGTTCCTCCAGTGGAAAAATTGACAGCCGAAGCAAAAATTGAGTTCAGCTAAGCAAAAAGCGTCCAATTAAAGGTCAAGTTCTAAGAATTGGTCACCAGATAGGTGGCTCTGAAAGAAGATTGTGAAGATACGGATCGGCAGTCTGATACGGATTTACACGTAGTAGTTGAGATTTAATATTTCGGTGATTCGAGACCACTTGTTAGTGCAAAACCAGCAGGTATTTCGATTAATCAATGTAAATGGATAAGCGAAACCCGGACGTTCTTAATGGCGGCACTGCTAAAAGGAAGACTAGTTATCCACTTCAAACTGGTCTTAAGTTGGACATAAATCGTGCTACAACAAATGCAAGTACTTTGGTAAAACCGGACTTAAAACTTTCTGATCTGAGCAAAAAAGTTATTAATATTTGATCATCTACGAAAGAAGATCTTTTGCTATAGAGTTTGAAAGCAATGAGAACAAACCTCGAACAGTCGTATTCCAACCCCAATTGAAAAAAGTATCGGTTAGGAAGCTGATGTCAAAGACTTCACACATGTAGCTTTTGTAGAAATAAGGGATATTGATGTAGTAACTACACAGGACGAAGTACTTTAGGCACTTGAATCGCTGATGGTATTGCCTCTATAAAAACACTGAAAGCTGCTTGTTGGAGGACGGCAGTGGTTAGCCTTTCAAGCTAAATATCAGAGCATTTTATATACAAAATAAAAATAAGGATTAGTTGGTGATTTGAAGAATTCGAGAAATTAACAAGCCTTTAAAAAATTTCACATTCCTCGAATATATATGGCCACCAAGTTCAACAATGTAGGAGTTGGAAGGATTGGTCTATACTGTATAGAAAGTGTTAGGAAAAGAGTTATATTGCGAAGGGCTGCAATATAGTGACTTTATAGTGACGAAGCCCTGTCTTGTCATTGATTTATCAGAACCAGCTACAAATTAAATGGAAAAGATAAGATAGATCCAATTAATTATTAATCACTATGTGACTAGTAAGACTTGGGTAGGAGATTTTTTAAACCGCGTTGTTGGCTGGGTCTGTGGGAAGATACCCTCACAAGCATATGTTTTGGGAGCAAAACCAAACCTGAGAATGTAGAGCACTGGTTTTTTGAGCTTCCACGCTTTGGCACCAAAAGATCTGACCTATTTAGATTCGTAAGTAAACCAAGCACGAGTAAATATTATTTGATGTATGCTGGAGTCCAATAAAATGTGGAATAAATAGAAACTATGACACTTATAGAGAGGATTAAACACCAACGCTTATAACTTAAAAATGTTTACAGCTTGAGCTAAGCCAGCTTCCTAAACTAATACTTATCCAACACTCTTGCAAGATTATGATGATTTCTTGGAAGGTCTTTGAAAATTACCTCCTGCACCAAAAAAAAACACATAACAATCAGCCTTAGCTTTATGAGATGGTAACTTATTTTTCACAGAATTAAACCAAATTCTACATCAGTTCGAAACTGCACATCCACCTCCTCTAAAATAACGATGACATCATCATCATTATATTAGGGATCTCATCGTGAAATGACACTCACAACACTCTATTTCTGATCCATTCCTTATATTCTTAGCTCGACATGTGGGTTATAGTCACATACCACAAAAATCCAATTTACAGATCTATAGAAGTCCCTTTAAAAGTTCGCAATTTTCAATGCAGCTATTTTGAATAAAGGATTCGCAGTAGATCGCAAAATAAATATTATTTTGTTGGTTTCAGTAAAACAGGTACGGTGCTAGAGGCTCTTTTGAGAGCTAATTGCACAACAATTTTGGACCCACGAAATTAACTGTTTTCGCTATAACCGTTTCCGTCAACACTCCCACAACAAAATATTTGATTGTTACGAATTGATAAAGGAAATTATCAAAAATATCCACTACTTACCAAATCGCCGAATTACACCGTCCCAGTGGAGCATATAACGTTCATCCCATTATTACAATCAGTCTACTTCCATATGCATAAACCCGTTGTCTTCTTTGGTTTCCTTTCCAATGCACATGGTTCCAACAACACAGATTGACAACCTTGTGAAGATTGCCATCGACCAAATATTTTTGGACTTGTCTATTGTAATCTCAAAATAATGACCTAGTGTTTTGGGCGTTTTACATTTGTAATTCCTCAGGTACCACGTATATCAAACTAATGATTCATCAAAATTGGAACGCAGCCCATGACAGATTCACCATTTGGTGGACAGATTCACCATTTTATAGTACAGTTCACGGCTGATATAAAAGATACTGTAGTTACAACATCACCAATTAACAATTCGCAATTCGCTGGAAATTCACAAAAAAAAAATACAGCGCCTGAGTACTATTAGCAATGATGGTCCGTTTAACATTTAAATCAGTGATGTGTTTGCGAAATCGCAGAAGTATGGTCGTTAAACCGGTTTGCAAAAGAAAGGTCGCAATGATAATTTTAAGCATGTTACGAAATCCTTTATCAAGTAGTAACAATTTGACAAGTAATTAAGTCATACTTTGGGACTTTTTAAATATTCGAGTTACTTTCAAGTTTTCATTTTAATTCTTGCAGAGTTACTTCTTATCTAGCTTATCTAGAGCTATAACTTTATACTATTTGTCAGTAGTCAATTGCATCTGTGACAATATTTTACTTTCCTCTTACTTATACTAAATAGGCATAACTAGTCGTCACATGTCAATGTGCCAACCTGTATCATATCAATAATCCAAAACTGCGTTTAGTAAATGATGAATTCACTTTAAAAGATAACTGCATTATTCGTTTATGATCTGCACGTTGAACGAGACTAAGCTTATTTAGTTAACGAAATCGACTTATCTCATTTAAATCTTGATTTAGAGAATCAAGTTTCCTAATTGGTCATATCTTCGCTCGGTTCCTAGACCATTACTATAAATCGACATGTCTTCTTGTTTGAATCGCATTGTAGCCCTTATCTGGACTGCATTGTCTGGCTCTTGGTATTTTGATTTTCTACCGCATGATTGTATGTCTTTCAAAATTTCAGGTAAATTGGACGTAAAATGACATGATGCGGATAATTGAAAATTTAAATTTAATCGCTTCCGATATTGTGTTTGCAACTGCCATTACGTCGTCTCGTCTATATTAGATGAAGTTTTTGATCATTTTGATAGTAAAAAAAGGCTTGATGTTGAGTGTCTCCAGCTTTTGGTTATATGGCTAGTAAATTGGAGCTGCTCGTAAATTGGTTCTAAATTGGCCAGATAAGAACATATAGTAGTGGTATCTGATTCAAAGTGTAATTACAGAGTGGATACCAAATATTCAGCCATAAAAAAATTAAAGCAAACATTGTTTGATAACTGTTTGCAAACTTGACTTTAAGCTTACATTTGTTTATGATGGTAAACTTAAAAGCTTCGCTGTTTTTATTTGATTTAGGCATGTATGCCGTTTTTTAATGCTCTATGATCTATGATCTATAACACTTATTTTTGGTGGCCTAAAACCACCCGGTCTTTTTTATTGTATACTAGACAACCAAAAGAAGCTACGTCGTTCCTTCTTCAGAATAGTCAGAATAGTCATCAGCGGCAACCGTACTTCTGCGCCTGCCAAATGGTGGATCTGTTCTCAGAGATCGATTCACCAACCGTTAAGGTTAACATTGACAATTAATTATTACAGATTAGTTCGAGTTTATTATGTGTAAAGTGGTTCGACCTTAGTCGAACGAGACTACTTTATAATTATTAGTAACTCTAAATTCTTTTCAGATCTAAAGAGCCTCAGCATTGATGCTGAGGCTCTTTAGATTTGCGAGTTCCTTAAATTGTTTTTACTTGTGTATTTGAAGGATGGTGGTACAGACCAATCGTCAAACACAAATAAAAGTTTGGTTGATTTTATAAATGACAAACTGTCCCAGTGGCTTTGAAATAACTCCCCCATCCATGGATGAATAGTGATATTAAGCATAATATAAATATATATAGTAGTACCATCAGAAGAAAAAAATAGTTTACCCATTGATGTTCTAGATATCTGGTCAATAGAATAACGTTAACATTTAGTATACATATATGACATTTAGGAGATTTTACATATAAAAATATATTGATTATTTTAAAACGATACCAGTAGCGACATCTAACACGTCAATTGGCTAACATACCATGGTAATACGTCCAGCACGAAATCCAAACAGCGCTTCTGGGATAAAGCATAATATAAATACACATAGTAATACCATGGTACTTTAGCCCAATGACGTGTTAGATGTCGCTACTGGTATCGTTTTAAAATAAACAAAATATTGTTGTATGTAAAATCGCCTAAATGTCATATATTTATACTAAATGTTGACGTTATTCTATCGACCTGATATCTGGAACATCAAATGGTAAACTTTTTTCTTATGATGGTAGTACTATGTCTTTTATATTATGGATAAAGCCTTGTAATAATGACTGTGGCACATAACAAAAATTAATATTTCTATGATCAATATTTATACCGTTAATAAGTGTAATTTTAGCTAGTATGCTTACTACTGGAAGTTTTTCCTGATTTGCAAATAGAGGTGATTTTACCGATTTTCCAAAAGTCTGGAAAATGTAATATCCTAAGGATTCCTTTAAGGATTCGGTGAGCTATGTGATGCCTTTTTCAGTAAATTTCTCAGTCCTAAGCTGAGTATGTTATAGTTATTATTAGCTTTACTTTTTTTGAGATCCCGAAGAATGTTGTGCACTTCTACATAGTTTTGAAAAGTTCCAAGGTTGGATTTATAGTTCAAAGTTGATTTAAGATAAAATCAAATCCTTTTGTTACTTGATTCATTTTGGAATGTTTATGAGGAGTTTCTGAGGGCATATGCCAGCGAATTTGAATATTTAGAATATGCGTAATGGAACAGTAATCGCGGTTTTATGTCAATTTTAAAAAGTCCCGTCCATCCATTTAGATTTACAGCAAAATTATTTATATAGGAAAGTAGGTATAGGCGTCATAAATTTCACAAGAACTCCAGTCTCCTAAATCTCGTTTAAATAGGCAGTAAATGTAGCGTAGTAAATGTAGAAGAAACTGACGATGCTGAGAAATGACTTAACACCACCTGGACTATATATTCAAATACCATTTTTGCAACTATATGCTTAACCGTTTCTAGTCTTCTTGGTCGGCAGAAGAAAGTTCCCAAAAGTGACAATATTATGTACAGTATTTTGGTTTGCATGTGCATCATAATTTGGTCCCTTTGTGACACTCGGGAATGTTTGACAAATGGTCCATATAGTTATAAGAGTATCAAGCAAGGGATTTAAGCAATGATTATGAAGCAATTTTATTGACTTTTCATTCAAATTTGCCAATTTATAGGCTTATCCCATGTCTGATTTTTATGCTCAAAAACGGTTTATGGAAATGTTTGAATATTTTAAAGCAGTATTTATACTGATACCGAGAGCTTTTGATAAAGGAAGACAATGCCTTAAATACCTTTGCGTCGGTTATGTGAAACCCGCGGCTGTTCATGCTTAGAGATGAAAAATTTGGTAAGGCAGCGGTTAAGAAAATATAAGCATATCGTCTTTCAGCAATATTTTAGGTAGGAATGAACTAGTATTCTGCGAAAAGAAATTTGGTATTATGATTTGAGGTTGTAAAAATTAGTTCCTCGCATTGTTGAGTGGTTTAAGCTGTTCAAAAATTTAAGACACAAACTAAAAAAACTAAAAAACATATTATTAAATGATTGATTAGAAAGTACGGCCAAAGACTCTCGGAACGACAGGCACCACCGTGTTACATATAACAAAACTGAAAGAATGGTATTTATGACAGACTCGACCCGGTTACTGACACGTAAGCGATCAATAATTAGTAATTTTTTTTGTTGGTGTAAAGAAAGGGAAAATATGTTAATAAGATAGAATTGGTCCGGTTTTCCGGTGTCCAATGTCATATAATTGACGCAAAACTTTAAATTTAATACACAAATTGATAAAATAATGACTTTCATATTGAAAAAACTCCAGATAATTGACATTGTACTACCATCGCAGATCAACACCGTTGAACCCAGATCGGAAACACAATACTAAATTACTGCATTCGACAGTAGATTAAAGTAAATATCTCAAACAGATTAAATATTCCGCCCATCCTATTATGACTTTGACATATCTACTTATACAAATGTCAAAACCATTTGATAACTCATTTTCACTTTTCAATTTACTTATGGATATACGAGTTTCTCCATAAAGCATGAAAACCAATTCATTCACCATATTACATCTCAATTCTCGCCGGTCTACATTATATACTCGTATACGATATGTATTTGAATAATTCAATAAATTATCAACATAAAAACATAAATTATACGTTCCACTAATTACCATTCTAATATAACCAATTCTAATTTTTTTACCTTTCTAGATTTTTCGAACAGCTACAAAAAAATGTTAACAATAAAAAAGGTGAGTGCGAGACACAATAATTCGTAGGTATATTATACCGAATACATATTTCACAGATGACCGAATTTTCATGTTAATTAGAAAATGTTGGGTACCTAATAAAATATTTGAATCGTACATATTCATGTATCCGTGTAACGATTGGTATTCGGATGAGAAAATTTCTTCACCATCTCAAACCACATACACATATCCGGTTTATTGTCTAAGATTTGGTTTACATCTTGGTAATGATTTTTCTTCTTTTCTTTTGCAGGAAATCTATTTATTGATTATTTATTTAAATTTAAATCTTGTATGGAGCATTAAACCACCCGGTTATGTTGAGAGGCCAAAAGAACCGGACGAGGTATGAATGAAGCAGCGTAACAAAAACTTTTTCGAAATTCTAACGATTTTTCTTATTTTATTTACAGAATCCGCCAAACTATAATTACGAATATGCAGTTACAAATGATGATAAAGCGTCTCAAGGTCATTCTGAGACACGAGATGGTGACAACACGAAAGGTAGTTATTATGTAAATCTTCCAAAGGGTGAATCACATGCCGATATAAAATACATAGCCGATGACTGGGGATTCCATCCCGTGGTAAGGTATTCAACGCAAAACGAGCACAGCTCCGTTTCGGGACATTTTGCACTCGGCCACTCGGCAGTCCAGGTTCTTAATCAAAATATCGCCCAGGAAAAACAACAAAAATTAAATGCGGTTACCCAAAAATCAACCATATTACGACCCGTCACCGATAACTATGGTGATGGTTTACGAAAACTTGTGTCCAGCACACAAAATATAATTTCAACCGATGACCTACTAAAATTGAGTTCGTCTGGTGAGACGCGGAAAACGAAAACCTTGTTCAAAGCTGCCCAGCCGAGTGACAGTGTAGCAAGTATCAATCAAAAAGTTGCTCATATCGAGGGAGAGGTGGACGACGGTATTGATAGTCATTTTCATCGACCAATCATTGTCGACGAAAACTATCATAGTCAATTTCAATCGACCACCGAATCAACAAATGCCCATAATGAGCATATAAATATTTTCCCAACCCGTGAATATCATTCCGATTCGAGTGCGTTTGAAGCTCAGGAGAGACAAATTAATGTACAAATTGTCGACGACCATAATCAGGGTCAATTTTTGAAAGAAATGTCGTACGGTAGACCGATCGATTCAAAAACTCTTCCAGAATCACGAAATTTTTTACGAAAATTCAAAAACAAACATTTTGGTAATAAGCAAACGACCAATGATAACAATCTAATTTACTCTACCACCAAAACGACCACTGAGACTACGACGAAAAATGTTCAAGAAGATGAACGACTCTTTGTTACACAAAGACCGATTTCAAATAGATTTTTAGCTCCAATTCAAGCCGGACTTCGATTATCTAATGCGGGTAAAAATATCGACGATTGTGTCGATACCGAAGATAGTACATCTCAAAACTCTGGAGAAAAAACCAAAACCGTGGTGGAAGTGCAAAAAAGTTTAAACATTAAGAACTATTTGGTGACCGAAGAAGGCAATCAACAACACCATCATCATCACCATAACCATCACCATGTCGTGCCACATTTTATTCCAAAGCATAGTACGCAAATTATCCAACAGCCAGTTTTTATTGAAAAACCCGTCGATCGAATATTTCATCAAGATCGCATTATCGAGAAACCGATTCCGACGCCAGTATACGTCGATCGAGTTGTTGAGAAGCAAGTTCCAGTTCATATTCAAGTCGAGAAGAAAGTACCATACCCGGTCGAGGTTCCAAAAATATACGAAAAAAAAGTTCACGTTCCAGTACACATCGATCATGTAATCGAGAAACCAGTTCCATATCCAGTTCAAGTCGAAAAAATCGTGGAAAAACATATTCCATACGAGAAAATTGTAGAAAAGCAGGTTCAGGTTCCAGTCGAAGTTGAAAAAAAGGTACATGTTCCATACCCTGTAGAAAAAATTGTCGAAAGACCAGTTCATCACACACATTACGTCGATCGACCATATCCCGTGGAAAAAGTCGTCGAAAAACAAGTTCCAGTACCATATGCGGTCGAAAAAGTGGTTCAAAAATTTATTGATCGTCCATATCCTGTTGAAAAACAAGTAAATGTACAAGTACCATATCTTGTCGATAGGATCGTTGAAAAAAAAGTTCCTGTCGAAAAATTAGTCGAAAAGTATATCGATCGACCGATACCATATCCGGTAGCTGTGCCAAAATATGTTGATCGTCCATACCCAGTCGATCGTATTATCGAAAAAATCGTCGATCGGCCAGTCGAAGTCGAAAAAATTGTCGAAAAGCAGGTTAAAGTTCCATACCCCGTAAATCATGTTGTCGAAAAAATTGTCGATCGTCCCGTCCAAGTTGACAAAATTGTTGAAAAACAAGTTCCGGTCCCTTATCCAGTTGAAGTAAATCGGTACATCGATCGACCATATCCCGTGGAGAAGATTGTCGAAAAATTAGTCCACGTCCAAGTTCCGTTTGAAAAAATTGTAGAAAAGTATATAGATCGTCCCGTCGAGGTCGAAAAAATAGTCGAAAAAAAGGTTAACGTACCGTACGAAGTAGAAAAAATTGTCGAAAAAATAGTCGATCGTCCAGTTCCGTACGAAGTTGAAAAGTTTATTGATCGTCCATATCCAGTTGAAAAAATTGTTGAAAAATATATTGATCGTCCGATCCATATACAAGTGCCGTACGAAGTTCCGGTACATTATCAAGTACACGTTCCAGTGCAAGTCCCAATTCAGGTTCCCGTTGAAGTGCCAGTTCAAGTACCGGTTGAAGTTCCCGTACCATATCCTGTTCAATATAATGTTGAAGTTCCAGTACCGGTTCATCATAAATCGCAAAAATTGTATGTCCAACCTCCTCAAAAACATTACCATCCAGTGGTAACGAAATCATCAAGTCGAGGATTTTCATCGCCATTCAATTTCAATTCGCTGTTTGAACCATCGCACACAGTTCGTCACATTTATATGCCAAATCCAAAGTTGTCTGATGCATATTTGAATTTCGGATTGGGTCATGGATATTCAAGACCACAATCTGCCGGGTTAGTATCGCAGCCCGATAAAATCCGGCATATCCATTTGGAGAATTTTCGTCAGCCAAAATTTATCGACTACACAAAATCTCAAATTCTAGAACCCGTTAGTTCAGTATCAAACCAAGATCAGGTTAAAGTTCAGCATGTCCAATTGAATACAGTTCGACCTGTATACGGTGTACCTGCCCCACCAACTGTTAGTCTTAGCCCTAACGATCATTCGAGCCAAGCAACGCATCTTTACCTAAATCCGCAAAATGATAATAATTATGCTGGTCGATTTGCATATACGGGGCCAACACAAACTGGAATCTATAAAGAGGAATATTATGGTCCAGTTCCAATTAAAGACGACTACTGGGGCTATAACCCAAATCAGTTAAAATATAGACGGCATTCAGATGGTTATGGTAAAAATCTTCGCATTGAATATGGATTTAAGCCACCGATGGTGCCTTCAACTGAGATTGATGAGAGTGGTAACCCAATCAATACGGAATCTGATAGTGGGAAATAAATAAATTCCTTACTCGCCGCGTCTGTAGTGACGACACAATGTACCAATTTTGAGACTGAAAAGCAAATTTAATTTTCGTTGAACTGTATACTGTTTTGGTTGCTAATTGCTAAACGCCATTTGTCATTAATAATTTTTTTTTTAATTTTTAGTTTTAATTGTTATTAATTATAATTAATGTAATGCTAGGCAGTAATTTATTTTAGTTTTTAGTTTTAGTTTTTTAGAAATAAATGTATTTTGTTTCGTTGTGTTAAAATAACGGTTTTTCATGCATGACCCCTGAAATAAGGTTAACGTAAACGTTTGTCGAAAAAAATGGAGAATAGTGTAAGTACAAAAGTAGGTTATGTATAATTAGTAACGAATATGAATTGAATATGAATTGAATATGAATTGAATATGGATTGAATATGAATTGAATATGAATTGAATATAAATTGAATATGAATTGAATATGAATTGAATATGAATTGAATATGAATTGAATATGAATGGAATATGAATTGAATATGAATTGAATATGAATTGAATATGAACTGAATATGAATTGAATATGAATTGAATATGAATTGAATATGAATTGAATATGAATTGAATATGAATTGAATAAGAATTGAATATGAATTGAATATGAATTGAATATGAATTGAATATGAATTGAATATGAATTGAATATGAATTGAATATGAATTGAATATGAATTGAATATGAATTGAATATGAATTGAATATGAATTGAATATGAATTGAATATGAATTGAATATGAATTGAATATGAATTGAATATGAATTGAATAAGAATTGAATATGAATTGAATATGAATTGAATATGAATTGAATATGAATTGAATATGAATTGAATATGAATTGAATATGAATTGAATATGAATTGAATATGAATTGAATATGAATTAAATATGAATTGAATATGAATTGAATATGAATTGAATATGAATTGAATATGAATTGAATATGAATTGAATATGAATTGAATATGAATTGAATATGAATTGAATATGAATTGAATATGAATTGAATATGAATTGAATATGAATTGAATATGAATTAAATATGAATTGAATATGAATTGAATATGAATTGAATATGAATTGAATATGAATTGAATATGAATTGAATATGAATTGAATATGAATTGAATATGAATTGAATATGAATTGAATATGAATTTAATATGAATTGAATATGAATTGAATATGAATTGAATATGAATTGAATATGGAATATGAATTGAATATGAATTGAATATGAATTGAATATGAATTGAATATGAATTGAATATGAATTGAATATGAATTGAATATGAATTGAATATGAATTGAATATGAATTGAATATGAATTGAATATGAATTGAATATGAATTGAATATGAATTGAATATGAATTGAATATGAATTGAATATGAATTGAATATGAATTGAATATGAATTGAATATGAATTGAATATGAATTGAATATGAATTGAATATGAATTGAATATGAATTGAATATGAATTGAATATGAATTGAATATGAATTGAATATGAATTGAATATGAATTGAATATGAATTGAATATGAATTGAATATGAATTGAATATGAATTGAATATGAATTGAATATGAATTGAATATGAATTGAATATGAATTGGATATGAATTGAATATGAATTGAATATGAATTGAATATGAATTGAATATGAATTGAATATGAATTGAATATAAATTGAATATGAATTGAATATGAATTGAATATGAATTGAATATGAATTGAATATGAATTGAATATGAATTGAATATGAATTGAATATGAATTGAATATGAATTGAATATGGAATATGAATTGAATATGAATTGAATATGAATTGAATATGAATTGAATATGAATTGAATATGAATTGAATATGAATTGAATATGAATTGAATATGAATTGAATATGAATTGAATATGGAATATGAATTGAATATGAATTGAATATGAATTGAATATGAATTGAATATGAATTGGATATGAATTGAATATGAATTGAATATGAATTGAATATGAATTGAATATGAATTGAATATGAATTGAATATGAATTGAATATGAATTGAATATGAATTGAATATGAATTGAATATGAATTGAATATGAATTGAATATGAATTGAATATGAATTGAATATGAATTGAATATGAATTGAATATGAATTGAATATGAATTGAATATGAATTGAATATGAATTGAATATGAATTGAATATGAATTGAATATGAATTGAATATGAATTGAATATGAATTGAATATGAATTGAATATGAATTGAATATGAATTGAATATGAATTGAATATGAATTGAATATGAATTGAATATGAATTGAATATGAATTGAATATGAATTGAATATGAATTGAATATGAATTGAATATGAATTGAATATGAATTGAATATGAATTGAATATGAATTGAATATGAATTGAATATGAATTGAATATGAATTGAATATGAATTGAATATGAATTGAATATGAATTGAATATGAATTGAATATGAATTGAATATGAATTGAATATGAATTGAATATGAATTGAATATGAATTGAATATGAATTGAATATGAATTGAATATGAATTGAATATGAATTGAATATGAATTGAATATGAATTGAATATGAATTGAATATGAATTGAATATGAATTGAATATGAATTGAATATGAATTGAATATGAATTGAATATGAATTGAATATGAATTGAATATGAATTGAATATGAATTTAATATGGAATATGAATTGAATATGAATTGAATATGAATTGAATATGAATTGAATATGAATTGAATATGAATTGAATATGAATTGAATAGGAATTGAATATGAATTGAATATGGAATATGAATTGAGTATGAATTGAATATGAATTGAATATGAATTGAATATGAATTGGATATGAATTGAATATGAATTGAATATGAATTGAATATGAATTGAATATGAATTGAATATGAATTGAATATGAATTGAATATGAATTGAATATGAATTGAATATGAATTGAATATGAATTGAATATGAATTGAATATGAATTGAATATGAATTGAATATGAATTGAATATGAATTGAATATGAATTGAATATGAATTGAATATGAATTGAATATGAATTGAATATGAATTGAATATGAATTGAATATGAATTGAATATGAATTGAATATGAATTGAATATGAATTGAATATGAATTGAATATGAATTGAATATGAATTGAATATGAATTGAATATGAATTGAATATGAATTGAATATGAATTGAATATGAATTGAATATGAATTGAATATGAATTGAATATGAATTGAATATGAATTGAATATGAATTGAATATGAATTGAATATGAATTGAATATGAATTGAATATGAATTGAATATGAATTGAATATGAATTGAATATGAATTGAATAAGAATTGAATATGAATTGAATATGAATTGAATATGAATTGAATATGAATTGAATATGAATTGAATATGAATTGAATATGAATTGAATATGAATTGAATATAAATTGAATATGAATTGAATATGAATTGAATATGAATTGAATATGAATTGAATATGAATTGAATATGAATTGAATATGAATTGAATATGAATTGAATATGAATTGATGTGAATTTAATATGAATTGAATATAAAATGAATATGAATTGAAATATTGATAAAGGTATCAGTCATCACAATCGGACCAGTATTTCGCGTGTTATTGATTTACTGTTAATTTTTGCAAATATGTACACTGTTTAAGGAAATCTATGAATATTTTAATTAGCTAAAAAAGGAGTACCTATTACAGTTGTTAATGAAGTTGATTGGAGGCACTTTTATGTATGGGTGCAGAGATCAGTAAGATCAAGCTTGAAAAAAATGATTTAAATAACGAACTCAAGCAAAATAAAATCTGCCAATTTTCTCAAATCTTTCAAATGCTATAATTTCAAAAGATGTAAATTTAATTTACGTTTTATATGCCAGAATATATCCTCATCGCCGCATGTAATTTTAAAATTGAATCAAGACGATAAACCGTTAAATGAAGACAAATGACATTAAACGAATTATTTTACAGTTAAGCTTCAAAAGTAAATACACACAGCTATATACAGATTCACATAAAAGCACAACCGCACAATTTTCCTCTCGTTCTTCTCGAAACGACGGAAATATAAATGAAAATCCACTTTACGATTATTGTTTTCATTTTCAAGATTTAAATGAAACGGCATTCAATTAATTTAATTTTCTTCGCCAACAATTGCTAAACAGATTTAATTATTTCACTGTACACACAGTATCTTAGGGCAATTTACTTTACGATTCTGCGATAATGTGAACGCGAGAATCATATAATACGTCACTAAACTTTTCATTCAGCATCTGGATGACAAAAAATTGTAAGTGTCCATAATTATGATAAGCTCAATGAAATTGGAAAGTTAATTGCAAAAATATGGTACGCCAAAGAAAATTTTAAAATTAGATTTTTTTTTTCATTTTCCGTTTCGTGGAAAACATTTTATCTTTGTTGTAAAGCATCTTATCATTACGACGCGTTATCATTACGTATATATAAGTACGAAAATGTCTTTGTTGTCATTATACTATTATTGTTATGATTGCCTTTAAATTTTATGTTAATGGTATTACTATTATCATTATTATCAGCCATTATATGGATGATGATAATATGAATGGCATCGGTTTGGTTTTTTCTTTTGCATGCATATGATCCATTACACAGCGTGTTATGTTGTGCCATTGTTATAGAGTGTATGATGTGTTTGAACAAATTATGAATAATGTTCGAGCATGTGTAGCCCAAAGGTAATTGTGCTGATGTGCTATACAAATTTGGAAATTGAGTTTGGCGTACGCAAGCAAGGAAAAGCAAAATTCTCAAAATGTTAAAGGCAAGGTAGCTTACACGTCAGCCAATTACAAATTCTATAGGAAATGAAGTTAAACGATGGCTCAACACAACAAATTTTTGGCTGGAATAATTCCCAGGTTTAGATTTGATTTTAAAATGCTACAGTAATACCCATAATTTAAAACTAGAATCCAATAAAATTAGACACTTAAGATCTTGTCACAATACCTAATAAAGCTAAATCCAATCACCTTACAAATTTCTCCATAGATTATAGAAATTTGAAAATTTTTGGGACAACAATTCACTTATTTCGAAGCTTTTGTATATATAGAAAGCAACGACCGAAAGTCTTACTACTCGAAATATATTCAAAAACAGAATCACCATCACCAGCAACATATCCAATCTAGATAACCGATTTTCATTTTCATTATAAATTACATTGAACTTGGAAAAATCCTGCAACAATCTCCGATATAAAAAGAACAGAAAAATCTAAATAAATCCAATTATGTCCATTTACAAAAAAAAAAAAAAAAAAAAAGAAACACCATACACACCCAACAAAAAAATGTATCTTACATATTCGTATTTTTATGTGAGAAAAACTAGAAAATGAAAAATCCAATTTCACTCTTGAAAATTGCAGACAGATCTTAAAAAAAAAAATAAGCAGCAAGTATTAACAAAAAAAGTTTAGTATATACATTATATCGCACATACCCACATCCAAAATTGTTATCTTTGCAAGACATACACCAAAAAAAAAATGTTGCTCAAAACAATTACTGTACAGTACACTTAAGTATATTACAGTTTACAACTAGCATGTCTGCTGTATATATAATTGTAGTATTAAACCAAAATCTATAAGTTTCTTAATTAATTTTTTCTTCTAATGATGTCGTCTTAATACGAAATTAATTTTTATTAGACTGTAAACGTTAGTGAATTCTATATAACGGAATATGATCATGTATTTCGCCAAAATGTTGATGTTTGAATAGCAAACATAATTGTAGACCTGTCATTTGCGGCATTTTGTTCTATGTTTAATTAGATAATCGCCTAAATGTAGTCTACTCATTTTATAATGATTTATTTTACCTGTGTTAAACGGAAATTTAAATGATGCCCATGAAAGTTTATTTCTCTTCAGCTTGAAACTATAAAAAATCAATCAGCAAATGGTATAAAACAGTTTTATAGTGTTGAGTAGTTTAATGGGAATTGAAATCGGTAATTAAGAGCTGATTTTAAATTAGTTACAAATTGTTTTTTTTTGGTTTTGTGTGAACTGAGAATTGACGATCAAAATATTTATGGCCGATACGCTACTTGTTGTAAATTGTAATTTATTTGACATATTGATAGCAATTTAATAAATTAACTACCCCAATAAAATTCAATTCAGTTGAAATTAGACTCCATTGATGATTTCACGAGTAGTGGTCGTGATTCGTTTGAGGATGATTACGGCGGTCTAGAAACCACCTTATTAAATAAAATTCATGAACTAAAAAGATCTGAGGGCATTTCAATTACACCACAAAACTCATCGATTCATGAGGCTTCATGTGGTGGATACAGTAGTATCCACGGGAATTCGGTTGGCAGAGTTGAGTCTTCCCACGTTTAATGGTAAAGAATCAGAATTTCTATTTTACTTTCTGATTCTTTCGGATCGCGTATTGCAGTGGTTAAGGGTTTAAGTTCAACAGATGACATGTTGTTTGCCGAATTTGCAAATATACTTAAGGCTCGTGTCCAGTTACTTCATTCACTAAATTTCAGCACTTCGCAATTAACATCATGACCATACAGAGCGCCTAGGCAACTATCATCGACAAACTTCAAACCTTCTTTGTTAATACCCCAAAACAACCAATTGTGTGTATTGCACAGGAGCAAACATTATAACGCATGGCCCATCTTTCAAAAATGAGAATTTGACACCAAAAATGCGTTTCCAATTCATAAAGGACCATAGATTATGCGTAAACTACCTCATAGAGAACCATCAGGTACGAGATTGCAAGGAACCATGTACATTGTGTTCACTTAAACATCATGCATTGCTCCATTTTAAAGACTATCAACCACCATCCAAGGCATCACAGTTTACGAGGTCAAATAGGACATACACACCGAGTAATGATAGCAAGATGAAAACCTTCTCAGTCGTTCTCAGCAATGCGGATCCGCCCACATCATCAACCATGACCAACATGGTGAGTTCAGGTGCATTAAAGCCATCCCACTCATCGCATAGTCAGCGAATCGTTATGATTGGCACAGCTCTCGCCAATGCGACTAGAGTGTAAATGGTACCCAATGAATACTTCGAGCGTTACTTAAAAGTGGATCCCACTTAAATTTCATTACAACGGATGCATGCAATTCATTATGGGCTAAAGCTAAATCCAACTATTAAATCGATTACGGGCATCGAACCCACTTCGTTACCTTTAAATTAACAATTAGGTGATCCATATTTTTATATATCCGATTTCATCGAATTATTACTGGGCATTGAGATATATAATCAACTATTTTCAGGTGATTCGGTTATAATTTACAAAGAGTTGCCACCATTTTGTAAGTCCAAGCTAGACTACGTCGTTTTCGGAAAGGCTATGTGCGGCCTTAAAAAAACCAAACCAACGGTTGAAAACGTTGCACTGTGTAGTATGCAAACTCTCACAGTTGAAGCAGTTTTGGGAATTGGAGACTATCACCGTCAAGAACTATTATTCAGGTGAAGAGAAAATTTGAGAGGAACATTATTGTAAAACTGTGTCGTTGCCAGTAAAACCTAATATAGTTGATTTAGGATCATCACGCTTGTCAGTTCGTCGCCAGTTCCTATCATTGGAGAAAAGTCTTCGCAACAAGCAAGAACTGTATCAGAATACGTCGAATTAGGTCATATGGTCCCAGTTAAGGATATCAATGACTCGCAACATTACTATTTACCACATTATTACGTGCACATCATTATGGCACAGCAAGTGAACACTTTTTAAGCGACCCCGATATTGAACCAGTTAACAATAGATGAACACCAAACGTATCCAATAGCAGAAAAAGGAGCAGCAAGTGATTTGAACTTCGCAAATTCTTTTCCAACAACTCATCGCTATCATCGGAAAATCCACCAACTACGCCACTTACTTTAGTCCTTTAGTCTTGGGTCTAGCATGAAACACAACCTCCGATAGCTTCGAAGTGCCACTGGATAAATTATCAGCCTTATCGTATTGCTCCAAAAGAAACATGTTGACTGAAATATGCCAGTTTTTTGTTTCCCTAGGGTTATGTGCGCCTATCATCGTGACTGCAAAGCTTTTTGCGCAAGCAATGTGGTCTCTTCAAGACATTGGGTGGGATGACCAAATTGCAAATAAGATTGCGAATAGATTTCAAAACTGAGCTGATCCAGCTCAAAAACTAAAAATAATAGTGCGAAGAACTATACTCGCACAAGATATCAAACGCGTAGAATTGCATGGTTTCGGAGATGCCCCAGAACGTGCGTTTGGGTGTGTCTTTTACATTCGGGTGACCCGAGTTGCAAAACTGGTGTGTGCTAAATCAGGAGTCGCTCCAATTAAAACGCAAACGATTCCCTGATTAGAGCTATGCGCAGAACTTTTGCGGGCCGAGTTGACACATAAGCTATTAAACATTTTGGACATATCATTTGATGCGAACTGCTTATGGTCTGATTCAGAAATCACGTTATATCGGATTCGATCGCTACCACAGCAATATGCTACATTTGTGTCAAATCGATTGACTAAAATTCAAGAATACACATCGGCTTGCGGTATTATGTTAGTTCTTCATTGAACCCTGCCGATTGCGTCTCAAGAAGTATTATGCCTTTTATGTCTTAAGTACAATCAACCCATTTCACACAAAAGCTCATTACGGTCTCTATCTCCCTTTTTAGATCATGATAGAATACTAAGAGTCAGTGGCCATCTCAATAATGCCCCGATCTCATATAATCGTAAACATCCAATGTTGCTTCCAAGAAACCAAGTGTTAACCAAGCTGATTGTGCGACAAGAATATATTCGGTTGCTACACGCTGGACCACAGGTACTTTTATACAATCTTCGTTCAACGTACTGGATACTCGGAAGACGAAACCTCTGCAGGACCATCGTCAAGCAATGCATACGCTGTTTTCGTGCTCGTCCTACTATTCTAAATCAAGTTATGGATGAGTTGTTGGTCCATTATTCGTCAAACAAGTGGTTAGATCCAAAATAAACCATAAAGTCTACTTATGCCTGTTTGTATGCTTTGCAACTAAGGCGATTCATCTTGAGATAGTAATGAATCTATCAACAGAATCTTTCATCGCCAGTTTTCGTTGTTTTGTTGCACGTCGTGGAAGGTGCACGAAAATCTATTCGGACAACGCTACCAATTTTGTGGGTGCTCGCGCCAAACTTCGCGCCAAACTCACATTTCCAGATCAGACGCGTTATCGCCCGGTCATTTTCTTATTAAATTTACATATAAACAAATTGTTCAGATTTCAGCTGATCCAACGACAATTACAACTTTTTTCGAATCGTTGAAAATCTGAGTATCTGACTGAATTACAACGCAGATATAAGTGGCAAACTAGTCATGACAAATTTCAAATTGGAGGCTTAGTGCTTCTTCATGACGATGATTTGCCACCCATGAAATGGAGACTCGGGCGAATTGTAGAAACTTATCCAGGTAGAGATGGTATCGTGGGTATAGTCACTATAAAAATTGCACAAACAGTTCTGAAACGTGCAGTTAATCGCATTAGTGTTTTGCCAATATACCACGTCGCCTAATGCTAAAACTATCCAGTCAACGCTGCAATCAAGCGATCTATCCAGACTGCGTTTTTCATAAAGCGTTCCATTATATGTCAAACTATGAGGCCCTGTCTGGGTTATTATTTTACCTTGTTAATTTCATATTTTGGTAATTATAAAGCGAACAATCCGCTATCGTTCTAACAGTCAGACGAACTACTTTATGGTTGGCGCCGGTATCCACGTCGATTAAATGTCTCTTAAAGCGTAAATTAGGACTAAACTATTTCAAATTATCATAACCGTAATCAATTAAGTCTGATTATACGTACGGGTCTGGCCCCCAATGACCTTCACTGTTCAATGACCTTAGAAATCAATCGACCATTAAAATGTTATAATTTTTTCAAGTTTACGAATTAAATCAATAAATTACAGTTTGATTGGTTTAAATAGTAAAAATGCTAAAATTTAGAAAGTACTTTCAGTTTTATTCACATATGTCTAATCAATGAGGAGAGAGCGATAAGCCAATAAATCGGAAAAAATCGATTTTTAAACCAAAACAAAAAAAGATTAGGAAAAAAATGGTCAAACTCTTTAAATTGATACAAAAAACATAATTCTCGGGCAAACTATTGGAAACACCATCAATTTTCCAAGATTTACTAGATAGTATCGTTCCCTGATACTTGGGAACATTGAACTCTAGTTAACATATATTTTGATACACAAAATTCTGTCGAATCGATACGTCTACAACTTATCTGTAATTGATTTTGTCCTCCCAGGTGGAATGTGATACGAAAGTGACTTGGCCAAGTTAAATTTAGAATGAAATTAGGTTTATGTATCTACGAATCATAATTTTTGTAAAGTAATTAATTCTAATACAAAATTCTTAGAAAAAAATGAATTTCAAATATGAGAAATTAGAAAGATTGCGACATCAACACCAAATTCCTAGAAAAATTAAATATTAATTATTTAAGAGGTTGCCAAGGAGTTAATCAGTTTTAAAAATTCAAAAGAATTGGATTTGATTTCAAAATGTTAAATAGTCGAAAGTTCAATAAATGAATTGATAATTGATCGTTGAAAAATTGTTTAGTTTTATCGAATTCTCGGTATCGGTTCTTTTGAATCGATATGTTAAGAAGTTTAACGTCGTGACCGTCTGAACTCAAATTGATCATAAATTAATTTAGAAGGAGAGGTCTCTTCATCCAAATGTGATCATATCGGTCAGCTGCCAAATTTGTAGGTAGTGATCATAAATTGGTCTCTGCAAAGCTAAGATGAAAATTTTTCGTACAAGTCTGGGATCACGAAAGAAAATGAACCTTTCGTTTCCAATGTCTGATGAACAAAGATGAGAAAATATAATATCATAATCTTCTTATTAGTAGCATATGGAAAAACACCCTGACCATGCAGAGACCAAAAAACTGTTCTTCCAAAATCAAAGTTTTTGGATTAAGTGCGTATTTCAATAGAATAAAATCCGCATTTTTGGATCATTTCAGGATTTGGATATTGCGTTTGAAAACAAATTCCCTGGGTTAATTTTGTATTTCTTTTATTATTTGGTTACTTACTTTAATCCCTGGCCATTTTAGGGATCAAGCCCTGCTAACACAAGTTAAAATACTGCACTTGTCCCTTGCTGATGCAGGATCTTGGGGTAGTTTTTGGTGCACATGACGTAACATTCCATTGCGAATTGTGGCTAAATCCATCTCCCTTAAAATAATTCCATAAACTTCCGTCGAATAAACATCTAAAAACCTTAAAGGCACCTGAGAAGCATACATGGCAAATTTTGATATTTGAGATGTGTAAATGTACCTGCCATTCTAAATGTCTCCTAACATTGAAAAGTTTAAGTAAATGTATTCAATCTACGGCTAAAGTTAAAGTTTTGTGTCAAATAAAGCAAATATAAGTTAGATTTTCGGCAATTACATGAAGTATTGGTCAACAAAAACTTTAGCGTAAAATGAGTGACAATGACGAAAGTAAAAATAAGGGCGACAAGCATACAACCAATGTGTACGAGGTGTACGTCAAATATTCTGTCTTCAAGTTTCAGTCGACAACACAAAAAATGGTCATTTGGTCGCTGCTCTCGACGCAGAAACAATCAAATGTTTGCGCGAATTGGTGTTGAATCCACCAAAAACTGACAAATATAACCAATTAAAAGCAGCAATAACTGATTGACTCTGCGGTTCATCTAGGAGTAGATAAAAACCGTTTACTTTCGAGTCTGCAACTGGGCGATAAGAAGCCATCGCAACTACTTTGCAACTATCTTGAGATATTGTCTATGCTAACAAGCATACACAATATCTCAAGTCCATCGCAATCCACGACAGAGAAGACCAATCACTCATTGTCGATGCAAATAGATGCTCTAACAAAGCGGTTCGATGACTGGACTAACAACAGAAGAATGTCCTGAGAAGTAAACATAAATGAACATAACGAAAATCGACGACTGTTCAGCAAATCACGATCTGATACACAAGTAAAATCTTTTCCTAATTGCTGGTATCATTTTAAGTTTGGAATCAACGCAAGGAAATGCAGCAAACCCTGCAAATTCGATACTTCTCGATCGTCCGTGTCGGAAAATCAATAAGCTTAGCATTTTACGCGGCGAGTGACAGAAGCAATTCAAATTGCCGTCTTGTAGTACTTGGTACAACAACAAAACAGCAGTTCCTCATTGACACGGACGCCAAACTCTCGGTGATGACACTAATTCTACGGGAAAGGTCTGCAAAATCGGACCTTACATTATTTGCAGCAAATTTACGCCGATTGAACTATTCGGAACAAAAAATCTACCCTTAAATTTGGGTTTATGTCGCCAGTTCACATGGAAATTTACGATCGCTAATGTGAACAGATGTATTTTAAGAGCCGATTTCTTACTACACTACGGTCTGTTAATCGATGTAAGAAACAAAAAATTAACCAACCCATTGACTACCATGTCAGTAAGTGGAACTCCAGTTTCCATAGCGTCATACCAACTGACATTAATCAAATTGTACATTTGTAATCCCCAAATCAGAAATTGATCTGTGGTTAAGCCAAGGAGTGTGCCGTCCATCGAAGAGCAATCGGGCTAGTCCTATCCACATTACAAAGAAAAAGTATGGAGGATGGCGATTCTGTGGAGACTACTATGGGTTAAACCAGAGGACGAAACCAGATCGATACCCGATACTATTTGTTGCCGACTTAAATCATCAGCTTGAAGGGTGCAACATTTTTTCTAAGATCGATCTCGTAGGGCATACCATCAGATACCAATTCACGACGCGGATATCGAAAAGACGGCTTTATGTACACCTTTCGGTTTGTTTGAATTTCCCTGTATGACGTTTGTGATTGCAAAATGGGGCGCAAACATTCCAAAAACTCATTCATTCAGTTTTTCGAGACACCAAATTCACGTTTCCTTACATCGATGACAGATTAGTCACAACATCTAATTAAGAGCAGCATACCGAGTACCTAAAGACGATTTTTCAACGACTACAGAACGCCAGTTTAGTGATCAATCTAAACCAATATATTTTCGCCAATCTCGAGTTAAGGAAATAAAGAACTTCGCAAGATCCACCGTGACTAAAGGTATTCAATGGTTTCTGGGAATGATAAATTTCTATAGGATTTTCCTACCAAAGGCGGCCCAAGAACAAGCAAAGTTGGATGATTTCCTCAAAGAACGAAAAAAAAACGATAACAGCAAAATCATTTGGTGTGAGCAGACAGATAATGCATTTGAACGTCGTAAGCAGTGCTTAGCCAAAGTCACGCAGTTAGCTCATCACTCGCCTAATCATAAAATGGCAATAATGGTCGACGCATCGAGCCAGTCAATAGGAGCTATGGTGCAACAATACGTATCAAAAACATGGCTTTCTTTGAGTTTCTTCTCAAAGAATGCTCACGGATACTGAAAAAAAAAATACAGTAAGTATGATAAGGAACTGTTGGCTGCGTATGCAGCAATAAAACATTTCAAACACTTCATCGATGGTCGGGAATTTATTTTGTACACCGATCACAAACCGATTGCGTATGCTCTCTGTCAGAAACTCGAGAAGGCGTCACCTCGTCAGCGCAGACACCTCGATCTAATTACTCAGCACACGGATCAAATTCAGCATATCTCTGAAAAAGACAATATTGTGGCAGATTCCCTCTCTCGTATTGATGCACTGACGATTCCAGGAAGTATAGATTACTCACTCATGGTAGATGAACAAACCAAAGACGAAGAGCTCAAAAGGTTAATGAAGGACAACTTGAGCCTAAAATTCGAAAAATGTGAGTGTTTGGAACTAACAGGCCACTATTTTGCGATGTCTCAACCAGTATACATCAAGACCATACGTACCCAAAAAATTTCGTCGGCAAATATTTAATACATATCATAACGTCTCTCATCCAGGAACAACGAAGCTCAGTCAAGCTAATTCGAAATAAGTTCGTGTGGCAAAACCTGAACAAAAACGTTCGCTTATGGGCAAAATGTTGCATTAAAATTACTAAGCATGTTAAAAGTTCGTGCGGTAATTACCCCATTGTCAGCAGTAGATTTACGGAAATACACATCGACATGTCACATCGAAAACTACAGCGACAACTACAGCGTAAAAGCCGGCATGCAACGGCATGGTTGGCACCGTAATTTAAAAGCATCAATAATATGTGTCAACGATCCGCAATGGACTAGGTTATTACCAATAGTTTTGTTAGGTTTAAAAACCTCGTTCCGAAATAAGTTCGAAGCATGCTCAGCTAGACTCGTGTATAGGAATAAATTACGTCTTCTAAGGGATATGATTCATCCATCATCACCACCATCACGACATGTGAAGAAGCCATCAATTTTCGTATTCAAGAATCAGTACGTGTTCGCATATTCTGATTCGTATAGACTCAGTGCGCAAGGCATTACAACCTCCGTAAGACGGTACCTATCAGGTGATTCGTAGAACTGATAAATTTTACACAATTTTAAAATAAGGCACAGAATCAAACATCTCCATTGAAAATCGTGTTTCATCGAAATAAACGAGCAGGACAACAGAGAGAACAATGAAGCAGAACACAGTCCATCAGCCAAAAACTCTATAAAACTTTATTAAGCCAACCCCGATTTGATCCCGCGTTCGAGTCAAAAGACCAAAGACGATACTAACACCAAAAAGAAAGTAACATTCAATCTAGACAACTCACAAGAGAAAGATAAGCAAACAACACGATCTGGACGTACTGTCAAGCAACATTCTCGCTTCAACTGATCGTTCACGACGTTCACTAGGGGTAGGGTACTGTGGTGGCGCTAGTGCATTCTAGTGAGAACCTTTTAATACCCAATTTGGGTCATAGTAATATTACTGCATTAAAATATTCATACATTTTCATAAATCATTTTTATTGCGTTATTTGGTCAAGCTGCTTTTTTACTGCTGGACCTATTTTGGATGTACATGCCTAGAGGCTTTTTACTAAAGCTGCCTGTTTAGTTTTTTAAAAATGCAAATTTTATTAATTCAAATTCCATCGTTCATCGATTATATTAGAAGATATTCAAAGTTCATCATTTGGATGATAAGAAAATGTATATGGTTTGACTACCACATACAGTACATAAAGTACATTACACAAATTGTATACCAACGAATTTGATTTTTTTTTGTTCTTCGAGAACCACGACAAAAAAGTCTCGTAAAAATTTCAATTTGTGGGTATTTATAATATATAAATTCTGTGTTTTGCTTCGCAAACTGATGAAATTCTTCCAATCGCAATAATGTCGATATTTTTTTGTTGGTTTTTAAACAAGGAGATTATGCATTGAAATAACAAAGAAGATCCTTGCTGTCGGAATCTATTCAGGGACATAGAGTTTTGTTTCATAGATTGAACAGAAAATCATTTGAAAATTAGTACTTTGAAAATTTATTTTAAATTTTTTGTTTTTAATAAAATTACAGATTTAAGAGATTACCGTTCAAAAATGTATACATGTGTACAAAGTTTTTACAGAATTTACTCGATACACAGTGGAAAATACGATTTTATCGACATCGATAATCCTTGAATTAACGAACAAAAAAATTTATCATTGGCGGTGGGAGTTGATGCCGTAGACAAATAAACGTAATTGAAGTACACCCGTATATAGTTTACCCATTTTTAAAAGTAACCATGCCATTCCAAACATTAAAGTATATTCACGTCCATTTATTACCGTATTACAAAACTAAAAATCTTAATCCCAATAACAGCTTAATCCATTTTATTATATTTTTAATTTGGTTTGGTACACGATAAGAAAACTTAATTTCCATTAAATTGCATCACTTGGCAATAAATTCAACTGTACAATAACCAAAAAAAAAAATTCTCTCTTTCAGTCCATATTTCAGGTCAATGAAATAAACTGCGAATCAGGCTACTTACATTTGTTTCGTTTTATATCATCATCTTGGTCATAAAAACGGATAAAAATTGAGAACTAGTTAATCGCAGCAGATGATTAAAAATCTACAAAATACGACACAAAAATGTCTTAATGAATTAGGTCATTGAACAAGACAAGTTTTACGACCAGTCGAGTGTTTTGTTTTGAGTTTTTTGCAGCATTTTTCGGAAATGTAACCCCACCCACACAAAAATGTGAACATCTTTAATTCTTACAAAATACCCTTTTCTTAATTGGATACATTTTAGATGCTGTGAACCCCATTGTCTACCATTATGTTTCGATGAAGGTTATTCGAATGATTATTCAGGAGTCATTGAACATGTGGGTTTATTAAACACTACGTAAGTTGAAATGTTCAATACTTTAGTATTTCAAATTAACATTCGCTCCCAGATTTTAATTTGTCTGTTTAACGTCAGTTAAAATTTATGGCTTTTTGTGGAATCAATGATTATTGCATATCTGTAAGGTTAGGTTAGGTTAGAGTGGCTGCTAACGCATACTTAGACCGGTGTCGGTCCATTGGAATACCAAAGGATTCTACTCCCCTTTCACTTTCATTGGAACCATTTAGAGGTACTTATGTAGCGAAGATATCTCGCAAATTGCAGTTCTCGAGATCCATAAGGCAGTCGAAACAATTCTTGCCCAGATGTTTGTATCTCCTGTAAGCTAGCACCGGGCATGAGCAGAGGAAGTGGCTTACAGTCTCTTCCTTCTCCTCATCCATACAGCTTCTACAGAAGTCATTTACAATGACCCAAGCCTCCTTGCATGCTTCCCAATGAGGCAGGGTCCTATGAGCACCCCCTCGACTATACTTAAGTCAGGTCTTCGTAGGGATAGTAAAGTGTTTTGGAACACTTCAAGCCCAGTTTCGACCAGCCTGGCCGCGGTTTGCATGTTATGGTGTTATTCTACCTCTTCTGAGCTGAGGCTATCGCCTCATTTTTAAACACTATAAAAATCGCTGCTATAGGCCGTCTCTACCCTTTCCGGTTTCAAGAGGAGAGTTATACCTTTTCTTGCCAGTTCGTCAGCCCTGCGGTTCCCCAGAATGACCGAGTGACCTGGGACCCAGACTATCTGGATATTGAAATGATCACTCATCTCGTTAAGAGATGAGTAGCACTTCAATGCCACCACGGACGTCAGAGAAACTGATTCCAGCGACTTGATTGCCACCTGACTGTCCACATAAATAGCTATATCCCTTGTAGATATGATATTATGTATCAACCAAGTCAGCGCTTCCTCAATCGCTACCACCTCTGCTGGTACACAGTTTCTGTTGTTGACCTGTTCCCCCAGGATTCCCTTGAGCCGATAAGGGTCCGGAAGCCTTTTTCAAAGCATACAATCGGTATTATGTAGTCACTATTCGCCAAGTCTTCCTTAAGCGAACTGCCAATCGTCGAGTGGCCCGTCTGTAGACATTTCCACTCAAACACGGCAGAGAGTCATGCAGCCGTAGTTGCCGCTCTCTGCTTACCAAAACTGTCGACTAGAAGAGAGTAGAGCATAGCCTTCAGAATACGTGTAGGGTTGTCCTCAGTGCCCCGCTTATAAGCAAGCAGGCCGTTCTTTGTACCTTCTCTATCACATTTTTATTAGTTTTCTTGTCTAGTGCTGGCCACCATACACTCACTTCATACATCAGAATCGGTCTGACTACAGCAGCGAAGAGCCTGTGTACCAGCTCTTTAGACCCAATAGCAATTTTAGACTCCATCTCCTACTGACAGCGTTCCTACATGAGTACAGAGCCATGGAAGACTTATTTACTATCTTTAAAATATTAAGCTTCCAATGAAATCTTGCCCAGAAATCTTGCCTTATTAGAAAAAGCCAGTGCCGTGCCTTTTAAGGTGGGAGGGGAGAAAACCGGAATTTTATATTTCTTGGTGAACAGTAAAGCTTTATTTTGGATGGATTTATACCCAGCCCACATTTGCTGGCCCACTTTGTAATGATTAAGAGCGAGTGTTGCATGCCTTCTCTAATCATGCTTAGGTACTTACCCGAGGTCACGATCGCTACGTCATC
Organism: Tipula confusa; assembly: GCA_963556175.1. NCBI lineage: Eukaryota > Metazoa > Arthropoda > Insecta > Diptera > Tipulidae > Tipula > Tipula confusa. The sequence goes on from OY744476.1 coordinate 32,234,736, forward strand.
TGCATACGGTATCACCCCTATTTCTTCCCTCTCCAGTTCCAATATCTGTAAAGGTTCTAAAGAAGTTACAGCAAAAATTGTTAAAAGACTAGATTTTTTTTTTCATTGTTACTCGGACAAGCTGTGGGTGGATATAACAGCCCAGCAGTGTAACGCTTATACGATTCTATATTGCTGAATTAACTTAAAAAAATTCTGTATATTTTGGATAAAAATACAAATTTAAACAGTCTATAGTCTTGTATATTTCACAAAATACGTGCAAAAATTATAAATTTGGAACTTTATAAATTTGGAACAATTTATGGCTGTAAATCTGTTAGCAATAAGTTGTTAGTATATTTTTTAGATCAGCAGTGTAGCTAAGACCATTCTGGATAGCTGAGTTAACGTACAAAAATTCCGTATATTTTAGATAAAATTTCAAATTTAGACAGTCTATAGCCTTTTATATTTCACAAAATATGTTGAAAAATTATTCCCCCTCCTTTGGTAAAAATTTATTGCAAAATCACTTTTAAAACGCTAGCTTGACATTTTATTAAAAAGGAGGGTACCACTTATCTAATTGGACCTCAGATGTTTCGGTTATTAATAGTGCCAGATATTTTCAAAATATTGCTTAAATGTTAAATTCTACTATATCTGAATTTTACTGAAATCTTATTGAAATTTTATTTGAGTTTCTTTAATCTAAGAATTCTTAGTATGGCAACACGTATGATTAATGGTCATGGAAGAAGCAATCTAGTTAGAAAGAATACTACCTACACACTCTTTACTAGCACGAACGATGTTTATTTTTTCCATTTAATAAAAAATTCTTCATTTTTGAAACTGACAGTTGTTCTTTTTTATACTTGCTGGAAAACCCATTCTCATCATTGTTATTCCTACATAATATTTGAAAGTGGTATCGACCTCTGCATACAATAATAATTGTTATTTTATCAGTAAGCCATAAGATAATATCAGCATCATTATCATTTTCTTATATGCATTGAAATATTTTCGTATTATCATTTTCTTATCATACTGCGATGATACCACACCACAATAACAACAGAAAATTAAATTTGAATAATTCATCGGGAAATTAAAGACTGCAAAACATTGAATTCATTCACTTCCTGTTTGTTTATCGCAATATCTTCTATATCTCGAGCTAGCTATATAGCTATCCATATATTTAATACACACACACATACACAAAGAGAGCTATTTGCTGAAAGATCAAAATGAGTGACTGAAATAAATGAAAAGGATTACATTTTGAATTTGAAATTAATTTCTTCTCGTTTTTTATTTACTTATGCACTGTCTGTAAGAAGAAGACAACAAATAAAAGAGAAAAGACTTTAATATTGATTAATGGATGGATTTGAATTTTCTTCTTATCTGTCTGTTTACGTTTGAAATTTATTCTTATGTACTATACTCTCGTATTATATATATTTGACGTTGTTGTTGTTGTTGTTGTTGTTGGTTTTATGGAATTGGCTGAATCGAATAATAATATAAGATGATAATGATGATGTAAATAAGATGATGATGATCATCATAATGATGGCTTAAGATATTTATATATGTGACTGGTAGTGGATTTTTATAATCATGTTTGTCACGTTTCATGTCGTTCAACAACCACTTTCATATCAATACAGTACTTTTTTCTTAAATTCTATGTACTCGTATAACAACTTATAGTCGTTATCAACAAGTCAATAATTAGGTGTCAGTTGTAGAGGCAATTAAATGTTTTTTGTATACCCAATATATCGGGTGATTTTGCTCCAATATGTTGTTTCCATGTCAACCTTCTTTTCAGATGTAGACTTAAGTATTTTTGAGAAATATTAGCAGTGATTAATTCTACTGGTGGGCAGATGCATTTGTTCAGCATTAATGTGAAATGAAGTGATTTTTGAGGTTTGGATAAGTTATCAATTTTATTTTAACATTTTTGCAGATTTTTTGATTCAGATCGTGGTTTTTTATACCATTTTATTGAACCTCGACGGTGGTTCAACAAAATGGCTCTGTAGAATGTATTTCATAAGAACCAAGTAAAAATATTTTTAAGCGGAGCTTTTTCATGCCTAATTTTATCAAATGTTTCTGCACTATCCAAGAAGAGAGCTATTATATTGTTAAGCTAATTCCTTATCTTCGAAGATTACAATTACAATTATATGTACGTTCTTATAGCCCCATGTTGGTTTCTAAATTTAAATTTATGGTTGAGTATAATTTTCCAATCGTCTAATAGTGGTTTCAGTTATGTTATTAAACTCCTTTCAAACTAAACACCAAGAAGAACGAAGCGCCACGAGAGAGCCTTGAAAAGTATATTGTGTGCAATCTCAGTCCTGCTCACAGAGGTAAAGAAATCGTGGTTTTTGAGGTGCTATAAATGCTAGAAACCTGGTCACAGAGTGAACTCATGTAAGATTGAGGCCAACCTTTCAGATCTTTATTTCAAATTTTACAAAGCTAGTCACAAAACAAAAGACTTTAAGTGAACCACAATATGCATTCTGCTGTACGGAAGAAAAGCTGGCGAAAAACATTATCGGCGGGGGTAAGTGCCAAGTACGAAAAAATCCGATAAGAATAAACCGTAAACAACGAATATAGTCTAAATTAACCTCAATCGTAATGAAGCTTCGCAAGACCTCTTATCGCAGATAATACGTGGGTATTGTCATTGACAGTAAGGCTGAAATCTAGGCATGTGGAGGGATTGCCCTCCAGGAAGCACGAGATTTTATAAATATGTTAGAGCAAAAGCCAATGGAATACATGTATACAGTTTCTATGCTTCTCCAAATGAGTCGCAGTTGGGTGATTCATCATGGACTGTTTAATGTTGGATGCTAGAGCCTAGAGATCATAGTCCTACAGTAATTTCCAGAGATTTAAATGCGTGGGCTATTAAGTGGGGTAGTATCTCAAACAAAAAAAAAGGTCAAGCGCTACTGGATGCCTTCTCATTTCTGGATATCGTCCTGTGCAACATGTTTGTTAGTGAATCTCTCTATAGAAAAAAAGAATTGCTTGACAAGTCTACAATTTTTACACACACAGTAATCACCCGACTATTCTGTGTGGACTTCGTCGAACATACATTAGGATAAACCTTAAAAACGCGGAATGGAATACAAAAGCTTTTGACGAGGATATCTCCAGTTGTATGCTTTGTAAATCTGATTTGACGGGCCACCGATAATACTTAGGCTATGCACAGTTAAAAAAGAGCATTACTAAGGCGTTTAATGCTACAATGCCGAAACAGAGGTTACGCTCATGGCATCCACCGGTTTACTGGTGGAATGAGAAAATTGCGTTACTCCGATAAAAAGCAACTGCGCTAGAATTCCCGATATTGTCATTAAGCAAAGTTGTCATTAAGCAAAGTAAACGACGATGCCAATCGATGATAGTGTGCATGAGTATTTTTCGTGCTGACATCATACCACCATACACTATGGATGAGCTAATGTCCGCCTATACCATAATCCCAAGCAAAAAAGCACCAGGACCAGACTACATACCTAATAGACTGACACGGCGATCATTGTTTTGTCCGATTTGCCTGATAGATGGAGGGATCCTACTCGAAAGATTGCTGTGTAACTGGTTAGAGGAAGCGATTGAAAAATTTAAAGGTCTAGCAAATAACCAATATGGTTTCTGCAATACACGTACTAGCTTAAAATGATATATACGGAAGCAGAAGGAAAGGAGAGCATAAAAAATATTGCGCCATTGTTACACTGGATCTCAAAAATGCGTTTAATATATCGAAATAGAATCACATAATGAATGCCCTTAATACAAAGATAATGTGCCTTGCTTTATTAAAAAAATTATTTTACGATATTTTAACTACCCGTTTTTGCAGTTCACAGGGACTCACGGATATTTAGAGTGCAGGAATTAAAGGATTATTTGCGGGGTCTCTAACGGTCCTATACTGGGTTCAACGCCTTGGAACATAATGTATAACGATGTTTTTACACTTCAAGTCCCGAGAATGAGACAATAGTTGGCTTTGCTGATGACTATTGTCGCATGATTTAAGTATAAAGATGAGTTAGAAAACATAGATGGTGGAAGATGCTGCAAACGTGTTTTACTCATGAGCACAGTTTCAGAAAAATAGAGAGGTACTTGCGACTATTTTCAATCACGATATAGCTCCAGGAAATATCGCTAAAAAAATAATATTAGCTTCTGCACAAGCATGAAGTACTGTAGTAAATTTTGCGGCAACAACTATTAACGAGCTGTGACAAGTAAAACCTCAACGTCACCAGTTGAGGTTGATATTTGCGTGAGCAAAATGGGATGGTACATGTTGGTAAAATGATTCTTTCTCTTCGAATTAATACTTAACGGTCGTTCCGGATGGAAAGGTATTATTTAAGAGTAAGTTTTAGTAAGAAAGAGTTTCACCCTATGGTTTGCAAAGTCAGTTCCATCTGCAGCCAAATATACCTCGAAAAATGTTGAGGAAATATGCCATAACTTAATTGATTTGATGGGACGCGGATATAGGGAAGCATAAATACTGAAAGTAACTCTTCGAAAATGCAGGATACCAGCAAGGCAGCAACTATTTCCAAACATTTCTAGAACTGCTTGTACTTCTTCCGCAGTGACATCATGGAACAGTCACAGGTGTGACACAACCACCTAGTTGAAGTAACAGCATTTTCAATATCACTGAGTTGGAATATCTATTAGATACATTAGCAAACATGCCTGAAATAGCTTTTGGATCAGAAAATATTGCATAATATGCTTAATCCTTTTTGTTTTTGAAATTAAATAAATTTGTATCTTACCACGGTGGATCCTTATTTCTTGATCAGAAACATTGTGTGTCGAACGTGAAATTAGAATCTCGCGTAAAAATTCTTATAGAGTGCTATCCCAAGCTGTTTTTTAAACATTCTTCGTTTTCTAATTTAACCTGATGTTTAAATGGTACTTGGAAGATTGGTGATGTCTTCAACAAATTTTCAAAATAGTTTCTAATTGATTATATAGATGGTCTGTCTAGGTAGATGTAATAAGCATAGATTTAATAAGCATTGAACTAATAGTCATATAATACCGGGTGAGTGACTGGATGAAAGACTTTCACCATTTTCATAAAAAGCGAGAAATAAATCAGTAAATCAGCAGATTTGACAAACCCACTCTCTTCGGTGGTTGACTTAAAGGATTCTGAGGTGGATCAACTGTAGCTTGTTCATAATCCAATTTCCAATTTCAAGAAGCTCTAAGCATACAAAATCACAAATATCTTCAACTAAAAAAAATTTAAACAAGTAAACTAAAACGATGAACCAAGAAGTAAACTAAGTGAAATTGAAAAGGTAACGTCACAGCTACGCTTATTTATGCTTACATTTAATACTTAAAATGAGAGTCATCACACCTTGGAGATACATTCAGACCTTTTTGAAGGCAAACTGCAGATGAAAACAAAGCAGTAGTTAACAAAATCGACAGCCAAAGCATTAAACCTGTATTATTACAAGAGTTAAAAGTTAAAATCAGCAATGACTTAAGCTCAAAAAAAAAACTTCTGAAAAATAGTTAAAGCACTACATGAAAATAAATTCTGAAAGCTACTTGAAATAACTAATACAGCATTCACACTTAACTATGTTCCACACCAATCGAAAGTAGCCTAAGTGATAATAATACCAAAAGCAAGCAAACCATCTAACGACAAAAAAACATAAGGATCGGTTTCGAAAAAATGCTGCTTAAGAGGCTTAAATTGATCAAAGAACAAAGAGATCTTATTCGTCCCCACCAATTCGGTTTCAAAAAAACATTTGACTATAGAATAGGACCACAGAATCACAGACATAATTGAAGATGCGCTGGAAAGCAAAAAAAATGTTTTAAGTATTTTCTTGGAGCACAAGCTTTCGATAAAATATGACAAAGAGGACTACAATATGAACTGCATCGAGATCTACCATAGATCTACCAATAGATCTTAAATTGACGAAAATATTAACAGGAGTTCCACAAGGTAGTGTGTGAGGTCCAATTCTTTACATCCAATACACAAGAAGTTTGCCAAATTCAGATGAAACTCACATAGCACTATTTGCTGATGACACTGGAATCTCAGCAATAGGTAACAACTTGACCAACAAAAAAATTAACTGGATACCAGTGGAAATCAACTCACAGCAAGTTCCACATGCAAATACCATCAAACATCTAGGCATGATACTTGACGCTATAAGCATAAGTAGAAAGAGCATGTCAAAAAAAAAGAAGAGCCTGAATAGTATGTGCAAACCTTCACAAATTGTAATGAGATAATTAATCCGTTTATTGTTAGTACTTAAACCCACTATTTTCTGATATAAGTGTGATGATACACTTTAAAAAATTTAAAAAAATTAATCAAAAAGCTCATTTGCTATAAAAAGCTCTTTCTAAATTAGCAAAATAAAGAACTCATCTATTTTTATCGTCTATCTGGACATACATAAGAAGCTTCACACAAAAACAAAAATTGTGAATATAAAATAATTATTATTTTAATTATAATTTTAATTTATTTTTATTAAAAAAAATTATTTACAAAATAAAAATAAATTTTAATTTAGACTATAACAAAAGTTCAGCTATGCTTTTTTTAGTTTTTCCTTTTTTTGGTTTTTCTGCATAGAAAATTAAAAGTTATTTCAAAATTTAAGTAATTTGATTTTTTTATGAGTTTGTCTATGTGTGTGTGTTGTGCTTTTCGATTCTGTATATTTGCTATTAATATACGTATAGAGGAGCTTTTATAGAGACATAATGAAGGAATGACGAGACTTCAGAAGATAAAATAGAAAAGTTTAATTAAATTATTTCAAAAATAGAAAAGTATTAGCTATAGAGATTTAAGCTTAACCGAAAGTTTTTATGTGGCCTTTTTTATGGTTTTCTAAGTAAATTGCATACTGCCAAATTGACCTTTGTCCCAAATGATTCAGCAATCGGCTAATATTTGTAATGAAAAACTTCTTGAAGAGATTTTTATGGCATAGAAGCCACAGACCTATGGCACAGAAATCATAAAAGCATGGTAAGCAAACCAAAAATGTGATCTAGAAGCTCTATTTAAATTCTTAGAAAAGCCAACAGCCTTAACTGTTGCTTCGTACTCATATACTAATTAAACGAGCAAAATATTCAAAATTGCCTCCTGAAAAGCTTTTCAGCAGACGTTCGCCCATACTTCACTGGAGTACTCCTTTTGAGCTCCGATGTTCTTCTTTAGCCTGCTTAATGCAATGGTCACTTTTGTCGCCTATTCCGAAGGACACTTGATCAGTTTTCCAAAATGTAGCTTTATGTACAACTTTTTTTCTCTTGCCATGCTCAAACTCTGATCACCTATAGCCATAAAGAAGTTCATTTCATAATCTGGTTCAGCTTACGTAGGAAATCGCCTTTATCCTTACTATTAATTATTACTACCCCGCAATATCGTCTGAATATCCCATCATGAATGTGTTTTGTGGTATTTCCTTGCGCAAATGTGATGCGTTCTATAGGTCAGGTTCTAGGATTGACACTTGGGTGGCACCTCTTTTGATCTCTTTGTTGCATTGGCCCTTTGTGGTCTCAAACATTGGCTTTTGATTGCAAAGGAAGTTATGCATTATCCGCAAAATTTAGTGTGGCCAACTCTAGTTGCTAAGCAACACTCACAGGGTGTAAATGCTAAAAGAAAGTTCTGGTTTCCTTACTTTTTGTTAACGAGTACGATTAGCTGGATTTTCTATGCTTTTGAAAATACAACCTCTACCACAAAACAATGATTGTACGTGTAATGAAGTTGAAATAAAGCTATAAACTTCAAAGCTTTCATTAATCCTCTATCTGAATATGATGCTTTCTTGTTTGAAAGGGAGGCAGCACTTTGTTGAATCTTTTTTACTGAGAAAGCTGATAGTTCTACCGGTTTATCGGTGCAAGGTGGCTAGACGTCATTTGAGAGACCCGAAAAAAGGCTTTGCTTTATTAAGGGGCAGTGTGCCAGTATTCTCAGTTTGCAGATAACAATTTTCTAGGCCAAACCCCAGGGCCTAGTATCCACGTCCTGTTTTAAATTTACCGATTTGATCAGCTTATCAGGTTAATCAGGCAGCATATGTATACGCGCCTATCCTTCTTGGTCAAAAAGCTGTGCGTTTAACGCACAGATAGCACTTTCTGAGGTTTGCTTTTTCATTAGACCAGACCAAAGACTTTTTACTTACTAGGTCCCTTCTTTTAGGCATCGACTCTTTCTTGTCCTGCATTTCACCGGTCACTTGGACGATGTCACTTTTAGAGTATAACAATCCTCTTCGAACAATGCAGATCAGTGTAATCTTCAATGGACCGCGAATCTATAGTTTATTGTGATATCACAGCACAAGAGTGATATCGAGATAGTTTCATATAACCAGGTCGTCTAAATTACGATACACTTTCCTGATTAATCATTACAAGTCCTTTTATGGCTGCCATATTCATTATATGGGTACCTCCTGGTGTCTTTCGAAATCATTCCCCACTCCAGCGCTTTTGCGAATATAACGAGAGCAAAGTTGAACTCTCGGGTTTTATCTTCTGAAATATAAATTTGCACTCAAAAACGTCAATTGGTTCGTTTGGGGTACATATATGCAATCATTTACTTTGGCGCATACAAATCCGTCTCTGGCTCCATGATTCTCAGTTATGGTTGGATTTGGGCCCCAGATGGCAGCTATTTCTACATTATCGGAGACCAAGTTCACCATTGCTGAGATCTTTGTAGTTCAACTTATGTTGACCATAATCAAAGCAGGTTCCTAAATTCCTTAAGCAGCATGCCGATGCTTCACGAGCACCAAATTCTACAAGGGCAATTCGTCCCTCTCTCAAAAAAAGTTTAGTAAGTGACACTTTAAATTTGTCATTTAATCTTTTGAGGTCTCATTTGATGGCTTGTTTCACTTCCTGTTCAGAGGAGAGACAATTTTAATTCCTAATTTGTATGGTGTGGTCTAAAGTTGCATGCTCCGTACCGTGACCATCTCATCAAGAGCACATCTAAATGACTCTCAGAAGTTTGCTTTGTTGGTTGTATTAGCTCCGTGTTCCAAACGGATATCACCTATTCTCATGCGTACGGATTTAATCAACGCTTTTGACATCTTCAGTTTAACATTTTTACTTATTGCACCTAGTACTTGTGTAAAAAATTAGACCCCTTTCATGTTAAACTATAAGGGAATTATAGTTTGGTTTTACCCTTGGATTTTGGGATCGCTTTTAATTTTTAGTCGGTCTCTGGTTTGACAGCTTCGCTTTAACTGAGCTAGGGGCAACCATTTCTTTTTATGAAATCTTTCTGCTTTATCAGGACTAGAAAAAACCCGACACCTCCTATAGATGTGCCAGTTATTTGATCCTTAGCGTTGTTGGTGAGATTTTTTTCCAATTATCCTGGAAAGAAACAATCCCAACGAAGATCTCTTCGAGAATCAGGAGACCATCCTTGATATTTCTGCTGACATTTTTGCATTGCAAACACCTTTTTTTATTGCACGTAGTATGCACCTGGTAACTCCGCAAATCCTTCATCGATAATAACAGACTCTTTTCTTTCTTTACTCTCCACTCTTTGTAGATTTTTACTGGGTTTTTAAAGTATCGTCCCTTATTTTTTTTGGACGGCTCATTAGGCCCAGTTATTATACTCACGCGTTACATACTGAATCTTCTCCTGGCCTCAGTGCCCAATGCCAAATGCCTATCCTCACATTATGGTCGGTGGATAATGATAACAAGGAGCCCGCTTGCTTACCCCAATCCGCTATCGGTACTGAGGATCTAACTCTCTACACCGTAAAATCAACTCTTATAACTGACAATCCATAGTTGGTTTATAGTTCTGGGTATCCTTTTAATAGCTAGATTTTGGTCCATCCCATTTATTTAATTTCTTTAGTAGCTGTCATAAGCTGTTAGGTCGGATTTAAATGTTAAACCAGAAACACCAGCATCGTTATGCTGTTCAAATAGTACTACGACAGACTTATTGGTTTACGAAAAAAATGAGCATAAAACATATTTTTCACCTAACGCAAATTTTGGCAATAAGACCGGCCTAGATCTTAATGCTTTGAATTCAGCAGAGATGTCAGACTTTTTGCCATTGTGCCGAATGTAAAAGATTCTATTAGACTAAATATTTGGCAAGAAAAAGAGAAGAAAATTGTCTTTAGTTACATTCTTTATGGTTTTTCATATAGGGTAACTAAATCGTTGACGCCATCTTTGGTTTTCCTCTCTGATGCTTCCAATTTAACCAGTATACACTTACTCCATTTGATGTGTGCGCAGTATCGGTATCACAAGTCCACCAAATTGGAATACCATACTTTACTGGTTTCGAAGATATATATTGCGTGAACTACGTTCGCGTTCTAAAAGGTGACATCAGCTCTTCGACAGTTATGCTATTATTAGGTCTGTGAGTGCCCTTTGCAGGTTTAAAGATATCCGTTATAGAAGAGCCGCCTTATCGGTTTTTTTTAAAATTACCTGGTGGATATAATGATATTTTGGAAATGTTGGATAGACGTCAAAAGTTGCTAAACAGCTACATCAATAAAATTTTGCATCTCAATGACCTTACAAATTCTTCCTCTTTTAATGGCGCCCAGATTTTTTGTTTTTATACGGATTTTAAAAAGCAAAATATGTAGAAATATAGCAGAATAATTAACGCTGTTGGTAAGACATTAAAACCTTCACATTGTTTGAAGCAATTAGGCTAGTATTTATAGGCTGTTAGCTTTTGATTTTTTGGAAGCTGATGAATGTCTCTTTGTCGTGTTTTGTCTATTGATGCTTTTGGATTTATGGTCCATAGATAATCGACTCCAAAATGTGGTTAGCAAATTTTTGGTAGTTTGACATTAGCGTGTACGAATGTATTTAATCCAGTTAACAGGGTATAAAACCTACTCAAACGAATTTTTAATTCTTCGGCATCACAATCATGTAGTATCTTCTAGAAGGGACTTAACATAAAAGATATCAAGGTCGTTGACGATTGTCAGTAATACCACTATTGATAGTACAGGAAATTTATTTTCTAGTATAAAAAAAATACGACCTTATCGAGGATTAATGTCAATGAGCCGACTTGTTCCTACACAGTATGGGTAAACAATTGCCTTTGAAATCAGTTGCTTATTTTAAATCGTTCAATGTTGCCTTCTCAAATTCGAAATAATGCGTTTGTCAACATGAACGATAAACAACTCAAACCAAAACGCACAATACTGGTATCGATTGGTATATTGCTGATTTTCGTTTTTACTGTTTATGAAACTTTGATGATATAAGATAATATGCGGAAATCTAAATGACTTTGAAACATTTTTTTTTTTTTTTTTTTTTTTTTTTTGAGCATACCACTTTTACTTGTTACCTTACGGAGAAAATAAATAAACTGCTTTTTACATTTAAATCTAACATTTTCAATAACAAATATTGAATTTTATACGTCTGTACAAGGCAGTCGTCGTATAAAAGTTGCGATCCGAATATGAGCAAAAAATGTCAAATTTTTTATCATTTATCACGCGGTTTCACATCATGCATATAAATTACTTTCACTGTACGATTTTTTTTTATTATTTTATCTTTATACAAATACCTATGTGTGTATATGTGATATCCGTGCCATCCATCCATCACCCAACCACGATAAATTATAAACATGCCCATGGGTATATCAATCACACAATATGTAATTACTTTATTCAGTGTACTTTCATTATCACACAAAATGGTAGATAATTGTCAATAGAAAATAAATTATTTTTATAATTAGTACTGTCGTAAAATCTCTAATTTGCTATGCATACTTCCGTTGCTATTGAGTTGCTCGGTGGCTAAATCATTAAAACTGACATTGATTTTTCATTGTTTGTCAAACTACGCAATTGGGGCAGTTTTGAGTTAGGGTTTTAAACAGAAGCGATATTATAATCGCGTATAGGCACAAGAGCGTATTTGTTCAAATCCTAAATGTGATTACGTAACTATCAAAAAGAAATACATAGAAACAGTTTGAGATACAAAAAACATACCTTAGATCACAAAAATGACTGTAAAAATGGGGACAAAGGTCCGAAGTGATTACAAATTCAGTGATTATCAGTTTTTTCTGTTTAACAGATTTTCATTTAATTACCGTGTAATTTATACACATTTTACAATTTTGTGTGTATTGAAAGAGTTATTGGGTCTTTTTATGTTTATTTTCTTGATTAACTTACCAACTGTATATCAATTAGATTATAATTACAATGACGATGGCCCGAAACATATCCCATAAAAAGTATTTTCAAATAATGGTGTGTGTCTCCACTTAACACAGTAAAAAGACTCAGCACGAAAAAAAATCAATGTAAACCAAAAATCATATTTCATCCCAAAGCCGTCTTTAATCTGTTTTAAGAAGTCTGCATGTTTCCGTCGGACGCAGATCCATATTAAAAAATGTAACTTGTATTAGTGCGGCAAAAATCCGTATGACATAATTTTTACTTTGTTTTGAATGGTGTTAAATAACTCACACTACCATAACGTCACATAAATTTGAGCAGATAATAACACTCGTAGTGAGAGCGTATTATTTTATATTCTCTATTTAAAAACAAACAGTTGAAATAAAACAAAAGAAATTACAAGTTTGTTCAGTTTTTTTTTATTTTCTCTTTTGTTTGCTCTTTTGTTATTTTTTATCTACTGTATTCACAATCATATCGCTCATACAAGAGAAAATGACACAACTCAAAAAATCAAGTTTTGAATTGACATAATCTCACAAATAAATCGATAGGTTATATTTTTCTCAATTTTTTACAGCTTATGTAAGAGTACATTCAGGCTTCCCATAAGGGAATGAAGACGGCTTTGCTCCGTTCCAAAAATTTTTTTAATTTGTTTGACCTCCCAAACACAACAAAAACTTTAATATTTTCAGTTTTTGAAACTAATCAAATACCAAATACTCATCAGCCAATCATTTTTAACTCTAAGAGTACTCATTTTTATGTTTCCAAGCATATAGCCCAGCACTTAGAAATTTAGTCTGATCATCCATACGCCATAAATGTAAACAAGCATAGCTCTGGTATACATATGAGCATTTTTAAAGTGTCAAACGATTGTGACCTGATTATTTGGATGTATTGAGTTTTAAAACAGAAAATATTTTAGTTTTAATTGTGTTTGTGCAAAAATTTCGGAATGAACAGGCTTTTATTGATATTTTTTTTCGTCTTGAAAGACTTTTTATTGGGTTTACGCACACCATTATAATATTTTTCGGGATAATTTTCGAGCTAATGTCACATGCGTGACGGGTTTTCCCTGTTAAACGGTTATTTTATTTAATTTCAGTGACGAACAATTTTTTTCATGTTAGGTACTGTTATTTTTTTTAAAAAGCTATAAATTCTTTGGTTATGAATTTTTTTTTTACTTAATTTTGACATTAAAAGCATTTTACTTTATAGTATCGGATTAGGAGCTTCAGGTTTTTTTAATTCCCCTTCCCAACGAATTATTAGTCCAAGAGCTTCTCCACCTTCCTAATAAAGGCGAGAAAGCTGCCATTAGAGGCCAATCTAAATTTATCCGGGGTCAAATACCCCTCTTCAAAATGAAGCCACCTCAGTGTGCACAGAGCAACAGTATGTGTTCTGCAGTTTCTATCTCTTCCAAACAGAGTCGGCACTCCGTTTCTGTGGACAGGTTCAATTTTTATAAATGATATCTCAGGTTGCAGTCACCTTAAAGAAAAATGACTAGCTTCCTAATATTTCATTTAACTAAATTGACCACCAAGTCCTTATACTGAAATGGTCTGAACAAAAATTCAGCAGAGAATACAGTTCCAATAAGTCAAGTATTGTGTTTTTTCCCAGTTACTAATCGTGTAGGCTGCAGAAGCCCTCGGGATACGACAGAAAAGCTCAAGGCCAATTAGCCTACCCATGCAAGCTTGTCGGCTATCTCATTTTCAGTGATGCTCTTGTGACCAGGTAACCACCACGACCTAACTTTGTTATGGTAAGAGAGAGATACCAGTAATTTATAATTACTTTTAACCGATTTAGAATCCAGACAGTTATAGAAGCCAGTGCTTTCAATGCTGCTTGGCCATCAGACAAAATGTAAATGGAGGCGCCATTAAGACCTTTAGTCAGGTGAGATCCAGGTTTCAATGGCGTTAATTATGCTAGAAAAACATTGGGGTAAATTCCTAGTGATTTAGATATTTTGTGGTTAGGTCCAAGATACCAATGCAGACTCCACTATCTATTTTCTATCCATCCGTGAACCAGGCTAGGCTGTTAGGTTGCATAAGAATTTCACCAGTATCCCGGTCTGTTCTATCAAGAATTGTTACCACGAAATTCCTGCCAAAGCAGAGTTCTTTGGGCATCACGTCTGGGACTGTAAAGAAGTTATCCAAGTCTGAAAGTTTTTTCAAGATGTCTAAATGACCTATATGATCGTTATATTGATTCAATAGTTGTAATCTAACTGAATATGTATCAGCTGATTCACGTTCAATTTACGTCCTTTTGTGAAAGGCATTGCTTGGGTTACCTAAAAGCCCTCTTTAGCGCACTCAAGGCTTGTTGCATGCTAGCAAACATTGTACTTTCATGCTCGCCAGAGACTATAATAACCAGATCGTCCATAACCAATGGTGCATAACCGAGTAGATGTAGCTCATCGACCACGAGTGGTTAGAGCAAAGATGACAGGACACCGCCTTGTGGGCACTTTTTTACTGCCGTAATCGTGACTGACTCATTACCTAGCTTAGATGTAATCTTCCTACTAACCAACAAAGAACTAATCTAGAAGTAAGTCGGATCTTTAATATTACCTCTATATGGCTGATTGCATTAGCAGTTGAGTCGTATCCAGTATTGTCAAAAGCTCCCTCAATATTCCAAAAAGAGCACAGAAAAATTTCTTTGGAGTGGCCAACCGCTTCAACATTGGTGACAATTAGATGCACCACCCCTCTGCGGATTTGCCTTTTCTGTAGGTGAATTTATTAGGATTTATAGGTCTGGTTACAGCTAACCAGTCTCTGATATCAAGATCTACCAGTCGTTTCATGATTTTGAGAATAAACGACTTAGAGAGTTCACTTGGGTGATTGCCAAGATTTGGGATAAAGACCACATTGACTTAGCTCTAAGCTTGTTGGAAATGGTAGAATGTTTAAGATATTAGGTATAAAGCAGGATCCTAAAATAAAACATCGTATTATTGCAAAGTTCCAAGAATCACAGACTGTGAGCAAGGAGTAAAAGGCCCCATTCATAGTCAAACAATTTGCAAAAACTTCTGTTTCGCAAATGATTTCAACAATGTTTGAATTTATGCAGCAATGCTGTGCAACAATGCAAACAGTATTATATACGAGTGTTTGTTGCGCAATTTTTTTTAACAGAAAACTTCAAAAAAAAAATTGTTAATAGAAATATGACGATTGCAGAGCCTTTAACCGGCTTGCTTAGAAAACATATAATATTTGTTTTGAACTCTTTGGATTACATTAAAGTTTATTTTCAAAGTTTAAGGATGCCTTGATAAAGTAACCAATGCTGCAAATCTACCTTGCAATTTCCAAAAAAAGTTAAAAGCTTTTTTTTACGATTAATGGTAGAGCGGCTCGATCAATTTAGTAACCCTGTTTAATGCAGCATTTATTTAATGCAAATTTGGTCTTTAATCTTTAAATTTAGCAATTATCTCCGCGTTTAAAAATGTCATGTAAATAAACTATCTAATAGTACCATGATAGCAATGCAGTCGGAGATCAAACGATCGAACCACTAGTAAGGTCAGCACCTAAATATAGTGTATATGATTAGGTTGCCAGCAAGAGAATACAGTACACAGTTACATAAATGTTTGCAACAAGGTACATGTAAGGAACCATCGAAAGTGATTCAGGTCACTAATTCGATCACTATGAGCTGTAAAAAGTGAAAAATTCTAATGGTCCCGAAAATACATCTACTAATGTTGAGTTTTTGATGCTATTTTATATCTCAAATGATGCACATGACAATTCCGAAAAAGAGGTGATATTAACATCTAATGGTTGCGGTGTTTGGGACGGGAGGTACCGGGTTCGAATCCCAACGGGGGAGGGTTGCAAAAGGGATTTTTCATCATCCATGTCAGGACAGGCTGGCTGGAGCAATGCAATGGGCAAATGGATTTAAAATCGAACCTGTAATCGTGCGTCCTCGATTTGGCTGATGACGGCGTAAAGCAGGATGGTAAAAATTAACCGCGAAAGAGTTGGGAGAGCTTCGGCCCCAGAAAAGATTGCAGGGTTCAGAAACAAACAAACAAACCTATTATGTATTAAATTTATATTTTCTATGTATCATTTATATAATTACTACTACGGATTGTTGTTCCTATATTTTACAATGTATATTCACAAAATGAAATGAATTACAAGTTTTAATAAGTTTGCTATATTGAAAAATAACAAAAATTTCACTTTTAACGATCAGTGGCATGTAATTTTGAAAGTGCAAGTTATTGCTACTATACACGTTTTTCGCAAACTTAAGTTTTGGATTAAAAAATATTGTTGATTAAGTATAATTTGATCATAAATACACCCATTATTGACCATGTACCAAATGTACTCACAAGTCAAAGTTTAAATATTGCTTATATATATATATATATATATATATATATATATATATATATATATATATATATATATATATATAAATATATATATATATATATATATATGAATATATATATATATATATATATATATATATATATATATATATATATATATATATATATATATATATATATATCGTCCGCTTCATGACAATAACGTCTATCTGCATTTTTTATCAAAATGAAGTTTTGATACAGGAATCAAATATCGCAGGCGCACCTATTTACGTAACTAACTAAAAATGTGGAAATAAAAAAATTAAAGAGAGTGAAAACAAAACGTCCTTTATAAATGAGCTATAAAATAAACCACAAAAACTCCAATTTGATCAGTTTTTCTTGTGTAATGACAGCGTGCGCACTAGAGGTAAGTTTAGTTCGATTAGTTACTAATTAAAATTAAGTTAAAGTGCTATAATACTAAAATTTTAACGTTTGTATGTTCATTTAATGATTTATGATATACATTTTTCTGTGTTATTAACTTTATAAGCAATAAAAAAGATAATACTAAAATAGTTCATATATGAGGTTTTGTACATTTCCAAAAATTGTTGATGGGAGGTTTTGCAACCAAATTTTATAATACCACTACATTAAAAAATTATATATTTTTACCATTTTATTACATTTATGGTTATGACTTTTTTAATTGCAGTTTAAATATTATCGAATAGTAATTTATAACACAGAAATGTTACCTCGAGGTAAAAAAAAATAGCAGAGATGGAGCGAAACCAAGCATCTGGACAATTTATTCTAATTCTGCACAACAAAGAAACAGTCCCCGCAGATATAGAGAACAATATGGACATACCTTTTTACTAGCGAATTCGATCCTTCAAATATAGATGCTGAAGTTAAGATTATAACTATCGAGAACGAAGCAGCTATGGAATTGGATATGGTGATGGAACCAAAAGAGGTTGTCATAGAGGACGAAAATAATTCTATAAATGATCCTGATTATGTCATAGATACAGATGAAGATTTTGGGTCGAGAACAGTCCTCATGGATTACATAGCGAAAGTTTGGAGACAAAGAAGAGTCGAAAATCAATGAATCGCCAGGAAATTGAAAACCGAAAAGCAGGGTTACGGAGTTTTTTTAAAGCTCTTCTAAAATTATCATCCCACTATACGCCTGGGCCAGTTATACCAATCATATACTGTGAACATAATAATAACTTTCCATTAAACTTTCAAAATTGGCGCCTTTTGTGTACGCGAACGCTTTTTATTATACAACAAAATTTTATTGCCAAAATTTTACTTTTTACAACTTGGCAAATAAAAATATAAAATATTTCTGGTGTTCTGAGGACCAGTGCAACAATTTGTGTGCATCAACGCAATTGTAATCTATTATGACGGATGCAGATATCAGGATAGAAATAATGTATTAGCAAACGCTCTTCTCAACTTAAATAGAACAGGAATTAGAAATAACTCAAAAATATCTAGAACCTGGACATACGCAGATGGAATGTGATAGTGTGCATAGGAAAATTGAACATCAAATAAAAAACAAAAAAATGCATCTTCCTAGCAACTATGTCACTAAAACTAAGGCTGCACGCTTTTGGAACCGTATGATGCGGAACCACTAACCCACTCATTTTTTCGTAATCATGCGTTACCTGAGCACCTGCGGTATTTGCCAATAATACCAGGTAGAAAAGTATGCGATTCTGTAGTAACCAACATTACAGCGTTGCGTTGTTTTGAACTCTTTTATTAACAGTTTTTTGTTTCTCCTGAAAACTAGCATTTTTCACATAGGAACTACAGTTATGAAGCGGGCGATATATATATATATATATATATATATATATATATATATATATATATATATATATATATATATATATATATATATATATATATATATATATATATTGATTGATTGATTGATTGATTGATTTAGAATGTACGACCAAGCATTAAGCAGGATCTCCCGGAAAGCGCCGGGCCGACCGTACACCCATTTTTACATATACTTGGAAGGATCAGGTAGGATATTAGTTAATTGTTGAGATCGACCCGGTTACAAACACCGTGACAGTCAATAGTTAGTAAAATTTGTGGGGTAGGGAAAGAAAAGGTATGTTAGTAATGGCGGAATTGGTCCGGTTTCCTAGTAACCTATATTCAAACTACTGTTAGTATAGGACAATCACAGTTTTATTGAACTGCTCTGCATTTTGTCATCTCTTATCAGCAACTCCAGTGTATCACCAGTCATCTGTAATCTGCAAAGGTTCCCTGAAAACAATATATTAATGAACTAATTGCTCTGAGCCATAGGCTGTAAGAAATAGAATTAATTTCAATCTGAAATTATAATTTAATTAATTATAATATTATAAAATTATAATTTTGCAATCCATATGCTGTTATAAATTGGATTAGTTTCCCTTGAAATTTAAAGATTAATTAATTGATTCGTTCCGTTGCGTTGTTGCTAAAAATTAAGTGTTAATTTAGTACCGTACAATAGTGGTAATATAAACCATAATATAACAGTACAAAGATATGAAATAATATAACATACAATAATATAACAATATAAACACCAACATTCAAATCTAAAATAAAAATATACAGAATATAAAGATATCGAAATTAATTAATTAAATAACATCGGCATTTGTACGCAAGTTAAATGCAGCAGCGATACTTGATTCAAGACTTATTATTTCACGGCCCTTAAGATCTTCGTTAAAACATGTAATTTGTAGAAGCCGGCATCCATCATCTTCGGGATGATAGCTTCCAACAACGTCACGTATTTGAGCATACGGATATTCTTTTGGGTTTAACACAAAATCTTCAGAGCTTTCTGGTAATTGAAAAATTTAAAACTATTGATAGTAAATTGAGTTAAGTAACATTGATTTAGGAGCCAGTTTCAACACCACTCAATTTAAATAAATCTTTGGGATAAAGACTAAATATTCCCATTTTTTAAGTTTTGACATTTCAAAACGTCTGAAAAAAAGTTCTTCGGAACATTGTAAATGCCTCATGGTACATTCGAAATGAACACCTGCACCAAGATGGAAAATATCAATTAAGTAGTCCTTCAAATTTGTTTGTAGCACCCATAATTAAAAACGAAATACTAGCTGTATTACAGAATTTGAGAAATAAATCTTCTTGTGGTAAAGACAATTAAATGCTAAAACAATAAAGAAAGTGATTCATCTTAGAGTAGAACCTCTGCTATTTATTTTTAATATGAGCATCAAAAGTGGAATTTTCCCGCATTTTTAGAAAACAGCTATTGTACTACCTCTGTTCAAAAATGGAAACAAGTCTAGCATGGGAAATTATCGACCTATATCTTTATTGCCTGTCATATCGAAACTTTTTGAGAAATGTATCAAATCAAGGCTGATTTCTTTCTTGTCAAAAATAAAATTCTTATTGAATTCGAAATATGGCTTTCGCCGAAACCATAGCACAGAAGATGCCTTGTTGAACTTTTTTAATCCAATATATGAGGTTTTGAATAATAATGTATTTGTTGCAGGAGTTTTTCGATACTGTAGATCATAAGCTTCTATTGTCTAAAATGCATTGTACAGGAATCAGAGAAGTATCTAATGATTGGTTTCGATCTTACCTAACAGATCGAAGACAAACAGTTAAAAAAAATGACAGTTTTAGCCATCAGAGTCAAGTAAAATCTGCGGTTCCACAAGGATCCGTCCTTGGGCCGCTTCTATTTTTGTCAAATTCAATTTTCAAAATACCACTTCCATCGCATTCTACTGTTTTCTTTGCTGATTACATGGCTTTAGTTTATAAAGGTAGTTGTTATAGTCATATGTCTACGACGATCAGTAAAGGTCTAAACTTAAGAAAGTTGTTTGATACTCATTCCATGTCTTTGAGTAAAAAAACAAAGGCTATGTTTTTTAATATTTTAAATGAAAAGAAGACTGAGTGTAACATCATGTATCATTCTTCTGTTTGCACAAATTTTGATAATATAGCCGCAGCAGGTCTATTTGTAATAATGACTGTGTCACCATCAAATTAGTGGAAAGTTTTAAATATTTAAATTTAAATGTTCATAGTAGACCCAATTGGAAATTACATATCGAAACACTGAGAAATTATTTAGTTTATTGCCATAGGCAGCTGTATTTACTGAAGTACTCATGTCCCAAAAGTGTGCTGAAATCAGTGTATTCCAGTCTCGTATAAAGCTAGATCAGCTATGAACTTTGTTGCAATCAATCAATACACAATCAATTCATTGGAAATTGCTCAAAAATACTCCATAAGGATTATTAGTAGACAAACCTTTTTCGATCCTAGTTTTCCTATGTTTCAAAAAAGACAAATCTTCGACATTTTGTACATCTATAAAACCTTAAGAGTTCTTTCTTTGAAGCGGTAATAGAAATATAAAATATTGTAAACATCCGTTAAGGAAATATATATATATATATATATATATATATATATATATATATATATATA
The DNA here is from genome assembly GCA_963556175.1 of Tipula confusa. Lineage (NCBI taxonomy): Eukaryota > Metazoa > Arthropoda > Insecta > Diptera > Tipulidae > Tipula > Tipula confusa. The sequence goes on from OY744476.1 coordinate 32,256,063, forward strand.
TATATATATATATATATATATATATATATATATATATATATGTAAATATATATATATATATATATATATATATATATATATATATATATATATATATATATATATATATAATGTGTACATCAAGAAAACTGTTATTAAATTATCCACCCGACTATAAATAAATCTTTATAACTTTTCTTAAGAAATTCATTTTCATCAAAAGAAAATCAAAATATGAAATTTATTGTTGAACGATCTGCTACTATATGTTCTTGATAATGTTGTCGACTCTTTGACTTATTAGTTATATGTAGAAACAAGAATGGTTTATTTGTAAAGAAAATGTAATTATCTTCTTATTGCAATACATTGAATATTTATTCACAGTCTATGATTAAAAAAATTGCACAAAATTCATCGAATTTGAGCTAAATAGAGCAAAATTGTAATAATTGCAAAAGCAGTTTTGCGTTTTTAAGTAACATGAGACCACTTATATGATATTCTCATGTTGTTGAAGGCGTGAATCATGTTTGGCAGCATAAACCGCAATTACTTCATTGATGTCTTCCATCTTTAAGTCACGGTGCAGGTCTTCATTTCAAATGTACCACGGAGCATTTACAATATTTCGAAATACTTTATTTTGGAACGTCTGAATTATCTTAACGTTTGTTTTTTTTAGTACAGCCCCAAAGCTGTATTCCGTAGGTCCACACAGGTTTCCGAGTTTGCCGATATAGCAGCAATTTATTATGTATAGATAGTTCCGAGTCTCTACCTATGAGCCAATACATTTTCCTGTATTTGATGTTTAATTCGTTCTTTTTCTTTTTGACATATTCATCCCTAGATATTTTGCTGTATTTGCATAAGGGACTTGTTTAGAGTTTATTACAATTGGTATACTGACATAGTTTGTTTTATTAGTAAAATTCACATGAACCGATTTTGTTTCATTGAGCTTAATTCTCCATTTCTTCATCCAGTTACTAACTGTATTAATTGATGTTTGTAATTTTTCTGTAGCTTGCGTTACATTACTCCCAACTGCCAAAATTGCGGTGTCGCAAGCAAATGTAGCTATGGTTGTTTCTTATATAAGTGGTATATCTCGTGTGTACAGGAAGTACAAGATATGGCCCAAAACGCTTCGTTTAGGCACTCCTGCTGAAATTTTCTTTAGATCCGAATATTCATCTTCATATTTTACACGAAAACCCTTGTCGGTTATGTAAGATTTTAGGATTTCATAATACTGTTTGGGAAGGTCTCGATGTAACTTGTACTCTAATCCTTTGTGCCATACACGATCAAATGCTGGCGCTGTTTAGTCGCTAGAAAGAAAAAGGGAAATTTAAAGTAGAATCATTTCAAATAACCATTTTATAAACTTATCTTATTCAGCTGCACTTGATGGCTTCACCATAAATAATTTACAATCTAAAATAGAAACTAATATTAGTCAATTTATGTTAAAATTAATTATTCAAAGTTTGTAATATTACCTTATATTGTTATTGTCATTAAAATATATTTGAGAGCTTAACATCAAATGCATACGTCACAAAATATTGATTGACGTTTGCATCATAGTTACATGTAACTTAAGTGGTGTATGATACCAATTTTCGAACATAGATGTCGTATCAATCATTTTTTTTGTTTCATGTAATATCTTTTGTAAAAGTAACAAAAATAAATAAAAACGGTTTCTTGCGCTACAACCGTTCATCGATAAACAACAAAATAAAAATATAAATCAGCTGTAATTAAAAACTTTATAAGAACCAAAGTACTTGGACTAAACTATTTAAGTAACCCTACGTCGGACATTGCATCCAGCATTTCTAAATCAACTTGGGAAGAAGCGTAAAGGTCAGATCTATAAAACACTTCAACTGTCTTGGATGCAATCACCCTGTATTTCGTTGCCAATCCCGACGTAGGTGTCAAAAAGGTGGCAAAAAGCATAACACTCTTCTGCATCACTCCAAAAAACCCGACGAACCACAAAGAGAGCTGGTACCGACATCATTAGATCAAGTAACAAGTATGCACGCACAAAATATAGTTACCTGCTCAATCCTTCCCACAGCAATCATTCAAGCCGTAGACAGCTCCGGAAAAACCATTGCCTGCAGTGCCCTCCTGGATTCCGGTTCACAGTCTAGCTTTGTCAACGAAGCATGTGTTCAACGGCTACAATTGAAAAAGCAAAACGCAAGAATTTCAATATATTGATTAGGTCAAGCATGATGTGGGGTCTCTAAGGGCCAGGTTATAATAACTATTAAACCAGAAACGTTACCTTAATTCACTATACAGGCTCTCGTAATGACAAAAATTTCTAACGTGCTACCATCGAAAAAATTGCCAGTTGATTTAGATCCATACACCGGACTCAAATTGGCCGATCCCCAATTTGACAAACCAAGCTCCATCGATGTACTCATTGGCGCTGATCAATTTTTTCACATCATCAGAAACGATCAAATCAAAATCAGCCCTATCAAACCTGTTCTTCAAAACACCGTGTTTGGCTGGGTAGTGTCTGGTCAAGTCAATTATACTAACGATCATCAGCTAGATTCCTTTCAAACCATAACGACATCAGAACCCGAGATGGTAGACATTGATCGAAGCTTACGCAAGTTCTGGGAGTTAGAATCACTATACCCCAAAGGAAAAATTCTATCTGCAGAAGAGGCTTTCTGTGAGGCTCACTTCGTTAAAAATTTCAAACGGAACCCTCAAGGTCGGTTTACGGTCAAACTTCCCTTTAAGGAATCACCGACAAGATTAGGCAAATCACTAATGCCAGCAATCCAACGACTGAGAGCGATGGAGCGCCGTTTTATTCGAGATCCAAATTTCGCCAAGCAATACCATGACTTTATGGGTGAATACGAAAGGCTTAATCATATGGTGGAACTCCCAGCGCATAACAAAACAAGCCACGGATTTTATTAGCCGTATCATGGTGTCTTTAAAACCTCGGGTGTAACCAGCAAGATACGGGTAGTTTTTGACGGCTCAGCCAAATCCAGTACTTGCTCATCATTGAATGATTGCTTAGCAATTGGACCTACGGTTCAGTCAAGTTTATATGCTGTCATCCTGCGTTTCCGAGAGCACAAGGTCGCCTTTTCCGCCGATGTGGAAAAGATGTATGGCCAGGTCGACGTTTCACCAGAGGATACAAACTTTCGACGAATTGTCTGGTGATCCAATCCCTCAGAACCCATCCGTCATTTCCGTTTGACAACCGTTACATACGGTTTAGCCTTCGCATCGTTCCTCACCACGAAAACTATTCAGCAAATAGCAAAGGAAAATGAAACTTTCTCACCTGCAGCCGCTCATGTCATAGCCAAGGACATATATAGATGACATGTAGATGACATTATGATCGGGGCTGATATTGAAAGTGCAGCGATGCAATTGAAAGAACAGGTAACGGCGATTCTAAATGGATATGGCTTCTGTCTAAAAAAATGGGAATCCAATAGTAAGCAGATACTATCCAGCATTCCACGCGAATATCGAGAAGTGAATTTCAAAGAAATTTGTGACCACACCCAACCGCAAGAGTCTGTGAAAGTGTTGGGCATCCAATGGAATCCATATTCTAATCGGTTTATGTTTACGTCCCAGATGCCAGACACCACCAACGTCACAAAGCGTACAGTGTTATCAGATGCCAGTAAGTTATTTGATCCATTAGGTTGGGTAGCTCCTGTGGTCATAACCTTTAAGATCTTCATGCAAATGCTCTGGGCAGACAATCTGAGCTGGGACGATCCTCTCCCACACGACAAAGGCGCCATTTGGTCAAAAATAAAATCTAATTTCAAAACATTAAACTCTATATCTATTCCCAGATTCATACAAGCTGGACAAGGTTCCATCATAGACGTCCATGGCTTCTGCGACGCCAGTCAATCAGCTTATGCTGCCGTTGTATACTTTCGAACGATCAACTCGGATGGCACAATACATATACACCTGATTTCCTCCAAAACAAGAGTGGCACCTATCAAGCAAAAGTCACTTCCCCGTTTAGAGCTATGTGCCACCATGCTTTTAGTTAATCTCGTGGAAACTATCAGAGAAGAATCCAGCTTAAAAATAAATCAAATGTATCTATGGACCGACTCCCAAATAGTGCTAGACTGGCTCAGCAGTCATCCACGACGTTGGAGCACCTTCGTGGCCAATTGTACCGCGAAAATACTTAATTCTTCGACCCGAGAAAATTGGAAGCATGTTCCTTCAGCTGAAAATCCGGCGGACTGCGCATCTAGAGGTCTTTCACCAAACGAAATCAAATCGCATTCTCTTTGGTGGACCGGGCCAAAGTGGCTATTTAAATCGACAGAATGTTGGCCATTGCAATTAAAAAACTATGGGCACAATGAAGAGGTGTCAAATAAACCAATAATACTCAATTTTCAATGTGTACCAAGAAATGAATGGCTCATTGAACTCATTCTCAAATATTCTTCCTTTCGGAAACTAGAAAGAGTTCTGAGTCCAAGAAGAGTCGCTACATCCAAGAAGAGGCTTGAACATGTCTTTTTCGTTTCTAGAGTACGTTCTATAATACCTGTGATTCTGTGAACTAGATCATTTCTGCTACCTTCCACTGCCTTGGAACGTATCTTAATCTAAACACAGCATTGATTATGTGCAGAAGTTTGTCTATTGCTTTGTCTGGTAGTTCTTTTATAATTTGCCCAGTTATTAAATCATATCCAGGAGCTTTTTTCGGATTTACACTTTTTATTTCTTCTTTTAACTCACGGAGAGTTACAGTTTGTATTTCAAGCTCATTTGATCTGTGTACAAAATTAACATTTTTATTTGCAGATTGTCTGGGTAGTGGTTGAAACGTTTCTTCGAGGTGTCTCGCAAATAGATCCGTTTTTTGCTTACTACTTCGTACCATTATCCTTTCTAATAGGTGCTGTTGAATTTTTTGGTGTCTTGATCGATTTTGTTGCTTTCCATAAGGAGTATTCAGTGTCTTTTTGACCAGTAAGTGAAGATAAATATGAACCTATTGTTTCCTTTTTTACTTTCCTGATAATAGATTTCAGTTTTTTACATAAGTTATTAAGCTCGGTTTTATTAGCTGCAGTTCGATTTTTTTTGCCAAAACTTACGTGCTTTTCGTTTTTTAGCCAGCAGTTCTCTTACTTCGAGTGGATAATTTGTACCTCTAATGTTATTTGCAGGTTCGAGTGGAGTGCTCTGCCACGCTGCTTGCTGTATATTTTCAATTAGTCTGTCAATTTCTTCCTCAATGTGCATAGATCTTCTTATTGGCACTTGCAGTTTGATATTTTCATTTAACAATTCACGGGAAAGGTTCCAATTGATATTTTTGTTGGAAAATCTTGGTGATATTTCTTTTTGAATAATAGATCCGCTGAATGTCATGATAACAGGAGGGTGATCTGATGTAAGGTCTTCATTATTTTCTTTTATTACATTGAAATTTATAAGATCAGGAGTTTTGTTTAGATCTGTTGGCCAGTAAGTAGGTGCGCCACCAGATTGGAAGTAGCATTTTAATATTTTGGTTTATTTGTTCATTTTCATAAAAAAAAAAATTAAAATTCAAAAATATGCAAAGGCTATAGCCTTTGTTAATTTTTGTTTCAGATCGCATAAAATATTTGACTCAAAATTGAAACCATTACAAGATATCCGATCGAGATGACCGATATACCTATCAAAAGCTTTCAAAATATATTTACGCCTACCAACTCTCAGTTTGTCAATGCTAGCCAGAAACGGATTATGATTGCTTATTTATGGCGCTATGCTTATTTATGGCGCTATTCAATCTAGTTTTCCTCCACTAGAAGTTGTGGGTTTAGCATTTCTGATGGTTGTATCTGATGGTTCTGATGGTTCTGATTAGGGAAATCTAATGCCAAAGTTTCCTTGGATGTTATGAACAGCTCCTTGCAATGATATGACTATGGTAGAGTCCTATAAATAAGTTATATGTACTACGCTCATTGTTGAGTTGATGCATACTCTTAAGACTTCAGAGTTTCTACAAGATCTACTTTTTATAGAATCAATCATTTTTGAATTTAATTTTTACCATTCGTAGAGATGTCTAGACAATTTCATGTTGTGCAAGCAATCACACATTAAGATACACCCACCAATATTACAAATTACGGTGTTCAAATTAAAAATTGCGAGAAACCTATATATATCGAATACATGGCTGGTCCTATCTGAACAACAAACTTTGTAGTTCCACAAGCATAGAAAAATGACAATGTTTTAAAAAGAAAAAAAGGAACTCACATAAAACCAACAACACCAAAACATTTTCCATCATCAATAAATTAAAACCAAACAATGGTACATTGCAGTTTATTGTGCTAGGCGGTATATCGCGCATATACCCATCCTTGACACGATTTTTATTTTTTTCAATGTATTTATCGCCATCGCATCATCATCATCGCATCATTCAAATTGAATTGTCTCCATAAAAAACAAAAAAAAAATATCCAAACGAACAAATATCGCATCCACAAAGAACAACAGCACCGCACTGTGTCGTACTCGTAGACGGTAATTTATGTAAATCACATTAAATCCACTGTAAACAATGATAATTCAAAGTAAAAATACAAGAAAGCGATTTTTTTTGTGCTTGCTTGCTGGGTTTTATCATCTTTTTTGTATTGATTTTTTTTTGTTAGTTATACTACCCGCCGCGTGCTCATCTTCTTATCTCCATTTGGTAATTTATTTTTTGTTTATTATTTTTATTTTTTTGATTGGACGAAAACGGCATTCACCGTGTTTATAATAATATACTGCGCTGCTCGGGTTTAAAATATCGTCTAGCATGTTTACAAAACACACGAAACATTGAACTTACGGGAATAAAAAAAAATAAAAAAAAATTCGGAATAAATTAAAAAAAGCATTGCTAGCAAAGCAAAGTATATACAGGTAACTTCTATATTGAATGGGAATTTGGGATTTTATTTTTTTATTTTTTATTTTTTTTTTTGTAAAAGGAAAATTAAATTTCTTTGTTCCCGTTTAAAAAATAGGCAACAATAGTAGAATACGGTACATTACAGCTTTTTGTCGGTAAATGAAACTGATTTGGCTACACGATTATATTTTTGTTTACCAAACCTATTTATTTACAAGGAACTTTCCCACTCTATTCGAAAAATCGTTGAAAATTTTCAAAAATTGTTAAAATGGCGTCTGAAAACTGACCCATCAAATAAATTTAATTTTCATTAAAAATCAAAAATTTTGGCATTTTATATCGGATCATTGATTTTCTTCGTTTCGTCATTTCTGCTTCTCCAAATTTTTCTTCCAATCAACAGTGGACTCATTCCACTGTTGATTGGAAGAAAAATTTGGTCTTAAACTTCTAATAATGATCTAGTGTCAATGACTTCACAACAACTGAGATTTTATGTTGACGGTCAAATTTGGTTACGATAGACAACTAACGCAAATTTTGCAGGATCAACAACTAGTTCAACGCCAAACCCATATGTATCGTTGGTAAATGGACAATTCAGACCTGTAATACATCAAAACTACGTCGTTCATATAACCTTTAAACCACAACATGTGGTTTACCAAAATTGAGCAATCCTTCGAACTCTCCGATATAAGGGGTGGAAAAAACGAAATATGGACATGCATTAGCTGCATTAGACTCTCGTCATCATGATACTTTTTAAGATCTTATTAAAAGAGACAAAAGGAATCAGCCCTATAATATTTTTAAGGAAGGAGTAATCCTTGTCCTTGGAGAATCCGAAAAACCTAAACTGAACAGCACAGTTTATCGCTCGGAGATAAAAAAGTGCCATAACTTCTCAAGAAATTTCGTTTAAACGCAGGACCGACTTTTGATGACAATACTCTACGGCAATTTTGGATGAAACGTTTACCATACCAAGTTCCAATGACTTTGACCACCTTTGAGAACGATATTCCTTTTGTTATGTTAGCAGCACGAGTAGACAACATACTAGAGACCATGTCACAGTTTTCTGGTGGCTGGTATTTCATCAGCTTCATCTAGTGCTTGTGGTGGTGTGGAATCTGCTGCCGCTAATTTGGAAATCGATGAACGTATCAAGAAACTTACCTAATTCCCGCCAAAATCAATCTCGCTCTTCTTCTCAGAACAAAATTAACTCAAAATACGATAAATCCTATTACCATTTTAAATTTGTTCGCGGAGAATGCAGATAACCAACATTTTAAAAAATCCACCGCAGACGGCGGAGATTGATGTACAATCTATTAGCCGATTATTAATTTGTGATATTTTTTCCAAATTCAAATTTTTGATCGACATGGGAGCAGAAGTTCCGGTCTTTTGGTACTTAAATATTAAAATTAGATTTCGGAGTTCGTCTTAAATTTCGTTGGGAATTTGTAATTGCAGACGTGTGAATGCCGATAATATGCGCAGATTTTTTAAAACCCACCTTGGATAACCTCCTCACATGCAAATGGTGTTATTTCGTAGAATTCAGATCCAGCCTTATCATTTCTAAATAAGTCACAGTTACACCCAAAAATTCCAAATTTACTGACCAAATTTCCCGAAATTACAAATTGCGGTTTGAGTTCCAAACAAATTAAGCATTTGGTCACTCATCGCTTAGAAACCAATGGACTACCAGTTTCATGTATAACTACTAGCAGCTGATACGTTTCCATAGCATAAGGTTTATGTCAACCACGTAGCAGCGCCGTCCAGTCCCTTTTACTTAATGATTTAAAAAACGGAACCTGGACACCTAGTAGAGACTACCGAACACTAAATCGGATCACTATTTTAGACGTACCCGATACCACACCTTCAAGATTTTTCATATCACTTGAAGGTTGTAATATATTTTCAACATTAGACCTTGTTCAGGCTTATCATCGCATTCCGATTGAACCATCCGATATTCCAAAAACTGCCATTTCAACTCCCTTTAGATTATTCGAATTTATTAAAGTGACATTTTGTCTCAGGGTTCGGTCTCTTGAAAGGTTACAAGAAAAACAGTAAAACTCCTATTAACTGGTCATCAACATCAATACAAGCTTTCGATAATTGCAAAGATAAATTATGTCTAACAACTTTACTTGCACACCCCTAATCTACAGCTAAACGTGTCGGATTTAGCAATTAGGGCAGTCGTTCAGCAGTATGTTTCCGATACATGGGAGCCACTCAGTTTCTTTTCGGTACGTCTTAATAAAACGCAGCAAAGACATAGTGCCTTTGACGAAGAACTGTAAGCAGCTTACTCTGGCACTAAGCATTTCAGATATATTTTAGAAGGTCGAGAGTTCACTTTGTTTACCGACTATAAACCTCTAGTTTTCACATTTAATCAGAATCCGGATAAAGCAGCTCCTCGTCAATTTTACCACTCTTGTTTATCACAATTAGAACTATTTGTTGTGACTATTCAAGAGCTATACCTAGACCTTTCAATATATTTAGTTTTCAAAAAACCATTTTTGAATCATTTCGTAATTTATCACATACTGGTATTAAGGCATCTATCAATTTATTAACTGATAATGTTATTTGGCCTTCTATCAAGAAAGATTCAAAAATCATGGCTTAAAATTGTATAGCTTGTCAGAAATCAAAAATTTGATCAGACACACGAAATCTCCGCTCGGCTTTTATAAATTAGCCTCACAACGTTTTTCAGAAGTTCACCTAGAGATCATCGGTCCACTACCGATTTCTGAAAATAATCGATACTGCGGAAATTTAATTGATAGAGACACACGATGGCTTGAAGCTATTCCTGTTTCAGATATGTCTTCTGCCACTGTCGTATTTGCTGTCTACAATTCTTGGATAGCCCGTTTTGGTGTACTGGAATCTATAATAATAGATCAATGTTGACAGTGTGAATCACAGCTATTTACTGAAGAGATTTTCAGAGAAAACGGACCACAAGTTACAATCCTAAGTGAAACGGAATAAATAAGCGTTGGCATCGTACTCTAAAAGCTGCAGTCATGTGCCACAACCGACTAGATTTTGCTAGGACTCCGAACTTTTATTAGTGAGGAATTTAGAAAATCACTTGCAGAGCTGAAATGAAAATTTGCATATCTAAAAATTTGAATTCTTCTTCTTACTTATTTTTACGAACAAATACTCTACGAAAATCTTTAGATCCTCCATATTCTGGACCATTTAAAGTACTTGAAAGATATGACGAAACATTCATTATAGGAATTAAAGGCAGAGAACAAAACTAAAGATTTTGGATTTATACAGAAAAAGTCATCCACGCAAACCGTTTGAACAGCCCAAATGAGCTATAAAAACCATGATTTGCTTCAAACAGTAGCCACTACAGTTTCATATAAAAGTTACGAGGAGAACGCCTTCAAGATGTGGAACAACCATTAACAAAACTCGCATTGCAAGCGTACCTTAAAGCTTCATTCGATGTCTTTAAGGAATTAATCGTAAATGCCTTCATTAAGCCATATAAGGATTAAAACTTCATCTTAAAATGATTGCGAAGGTAAATCTATGAATGAAGTGTTTTAGTCAGTATTGGAATACAAAGCAGCCACAGAAAATATTTCAAAATTCAAAAAACCAGGAGCACGTTTAACAATGAAGCAACTTGACAATTGGAAGACACAATGGGTGGTCCCACCTCAGTGGAGACTACAACAGTATGGTTGCTAACGGTACGTTACAGTGGGAATCGTGCCCTTTTACATTGGCACCGAGCATCCTTATCAGTCATACTCCATGATATGGTATCTCAACAGCAAATAGAGACTATCGATAGTTACAACATATAGACCAGTAGCTGGTCAAGACTAAGCAGTAAAAGATGAGTGTTCCTTTTCAGTACCAATCGGTGATATACGATTTGCACATCAATATATACATATTTGTCAATATAACTGATAAATGCATCCTGCGACTAGATTTTATGACAGAACACCAGATATCTCTTGATTTGAAGATTTTTACATTTAAGTGGCATAATCTAAAAGTGCAACTATAAAACAATGAGAACGAACAGAGGAAAAGATTGCATAATAATGCCGGTTAAATAAGTGGCTGTATGTTGTTCAGTGCAAATATTACATAAGGCAAGAGGAAAAATTACTCTGCACAAACTACACGAAAGATCCAGACAGAAGACCAAAATAGTAATAAATTGTGACCAAAAGTTTAACCTTGAAAAGCTTTTGAGCTTAATTGCTGTCATTGAAACCAGAATATAGATTGCTCAAAAGACTTTCAAAATCAGCTGACCGTAGCAATATGAAAGAGGCATCAATAATACATTGGAATAAGTAAGGTCGATACTTTGAGGTTTATGAGTGTGAAGGTAAGGTTAAAGGCCAGCAAAGGCCCCACAACAAGATGGAAGATGAAACAAAACGGGGTTAGAGCGCCATTCGAGCGAATTGCAACAGATATTGTTGATCCGTAAATGGTAGAAGCCTATTCGGTCAAGAATTAAGAAACCCGAATCACTGTGGACACGTTTGGGATAACTGGGAATGCAGACTTGGAAAAACATTGTAGCTGTACATTCTGATCAAGAACGAAACTTTGAGTCATCTGTAATTCAGGAGCTGTGTAAAGAAAAATTGTGTTTTGAAAGTATTCCCGTCTTAAGTCATGCTGTTTAGGTATTTCAACTACTATTGTGACTGGTTATATCTAGAATTGTTTGTATAAGTATTGAAATAATCTGGTCCAGTTAATATTGGGCTAGTTATTATCTTAAATGGCTTAAGTTTGTCTGGGTTATTAAAAAAAATCAAAAATTTAACGAACGTTTGATCGAGATGAAACCAAAAGCTTTCGATGATTGAAATCAACTAAAATTTGTCGGAGCTATTACAAAACAAAGTGAAGATTTAACGGTTGCTTTGGCAGATATCGAAAAGAAACGAATAATGGAAAATTCATCTTTTAAATTTTTACTTGACATGCAAATCTTAAACATGGTATAGACGATTTCATTACGATAAGTCTAGCGGCTACTGAACCCATTTAAAACAGACTTTAAAGAATGTCTTTCTTTCGCTGAGGCCAGTTGTAGTTAACCAACCTGAAAAAATCTGTATAGTTGCATTTTTCACATTTAAATAAATTAGACCACAAATATCAAGGAACGCAAAATGGCAGCTGAAATTTAATAATACTCTGAGGCAAATACTTTACCTGTGACACCTATATAATAAAATCGTAAAAAAATTCAAAACTTTATCTATTTCAAAAAATTCTTTTACTATTCTGAATCATCGCAACTCTTAAATGTAAACAACTATAACTCAACTGACATTATCATCAGCCGCATATTATGCATAATACAATGTGAAACATCCTGGTTTATAAATTACAACTATCTCATAAAACTACATTCAATATAAATTTAAATGATATCTTTATAATGTGTGTGGCGCCTATTATATCACGTGACCACATATTTATCGTCCAACTCATCTTCTCGGTAATACACATACGATAATTCTTACGCTTAAACGTTTCCTAGTATCATTTGAATATTGGCGCGTCGTCGCAGTGATAAATATAAGTAAGGGTCAATATTTATGGGAGGCTAGGTACTTGTATGTCTCATTATGAACAATACAAAAATCCTAGTTTATCAATGTCTTCATAACTTTGTAACGATGCTACTTAGGCATTGATTAAATCACCATTAAGGCAATTATTTGGGCAAAAATTTTTGTAATATCATTTTGTCAAATGTTAATTTCATCCACAGAATCACAAAACTATGATTGATGTAGTAATTTTCACTCTAAGCGAATTATAATTAAATAGAAATGTTGCCATAACAAAAAAAAACAAAAGAATTGTAATACTGCAACAAAATTCATAAAAACATAAAAAATTATGTATTCAAATTATTTATTCATAATATTTAATTCAAATGCTAATTAGTTTATGTGCTTTTGTTAAAAAAAAAAATCAAAATAAATTCCGCCAACAAAGCTAACTAGCAGTCATCTTTGCACAGTGATTTGCATAATGAATACGAATAAGTATATATGGATGAAAGTAATCAGTGCGTAAATACTTGTGATGTGAGGACAATGCTTTAAGCTGACAAATTTACCTATTCACATTTTTTTCGGCTTAAGCTATATGCTCAAGAATAAAATATATCACTTTCAATTTATGATATAACGAGATTCTTGGGACGATTTAATTTTATAAACAAGATTCGTAAACTCAAATCGCTTGATTCTTTTTCCAACTCCACAAGTTAGCTCAGAGACACCAGAGTTTCGAAAATATTATGCTTGGTGAAAATACATAAAAATGATCATAATCGTATTAGAGATGATCAAAATAATGCTTCCTTCTTAGCTGTTAATCGGTATCACTATACAAACTCAGTATGAATATTGGTTATACTGTCGACAAATTTCCTAAGTGGAGAAACATAAATTTTAATGGCTCTAAAAATAATAACGTAACTGATTTTGTCTTTAGATAAAACGTTAGCAAGACGTGCAGTGGATTTAATTGGAATACACTAAACAGATACATTTTTGACTATGTTTCCAGAGATGCTGAGACCTTTTTATGGAACTACGTGAGAAATCATCCAACAGCAACTTATCCAACAGCAACTTGGAATCAAATGAAAGTAGCTTTGTTCTCTTCGTTCATCCGACCTGAAGAGGAGGTTGACGTTATATTTATCGAAGGCTGCAAACCACTCGCGAAACAGTTAAAAATTGTATTCTTGACCTTGAGATTCATAACAATCAACTTGTAAGGAAACATAGTGAGCTAGAGCTTCTCGATGTAGTTAAAAGCAACCTTCTACCTGTCTATCGTGATATGATTAAGAATGTGGAAATTAATTCAATTAATTAACTCAGTCATATGAAATTTTTTGAAAACCGTCTGGTTATGACCCTCGGACAATCTTTCAGCCAAAACATACACAGTACGAGATTCATTCGGCTACTCAACAAACCAAAACTTCTTAAATTGTGTTGATGCATTAAACAGTCCTCATGGAGTTCAGTTTGTCATATGCTGGAATTGTAAAATTTGGGACATTATTATTAGAATTGTCTGCAAGATCTATTAAAAGTTTCCTTTTTTGGAAGTGGTCAACAAGATGTTTCGGAAAACATGCGATCGGGCTTTGCTAGATCTGGGAAGCAAATTTCAGTATAAAATCGGATTATACCCAGATACAACAAAACCATGAAAATGGAGAAGCACCACAACTAAAACTCACACCTAAATTTTATAATTCAACTTTTCCCGAACTAGACCAAAATAAGTCATAACACTTTGAAAAATACGCAGTTAGTGAGCCGATTCAAACAATTTATTCGATGCTGCCAAATTATCGATCAAAACTTAAAAATTCCCGTGTTCACGAATATTTTACGGCTATGAAAAAACTGTACCTTGAATGTGCGGAAACGACTATTAGTACACCTTCGTTAGAATATGATGTCCGACTATCAAAATGATATCTTCAACCTCCAAACATCTTCGACCTTCAAAACAATATATATTTAGAAATACATTTTTGGAATGCATTCAGTATCGCCCTTTTAATGGTCGATGAACTCAATACTGCGCCAATTGATGATAAAATGCACAAACTAACAGCAGAACAAACTGAAAAACTGGATCTAGTGAAAGAACAATTTCCCTCTTTTACTAAAAAAGTTGTGGGTTTACCACTCCCAATTAAACAACGAAATTTTCCGGTATCTCCAGCCGTTCAAGAACGACTATATTCTGAAATTGATCAGATGCTGTCACTTAACGTGATAGAGGTAAGCCAAAATCCGTAGTCTTTACCAGTCGTGTTGGTAAAAAAATCAAATGGCAAGTCCAGACTTTGTCTCGATTCTAGAAAAATGAACACGGTAACGGTAAAAGATTCATATCCACTTCCCATTAAAGATAGTTTACTCTCTTGAGAGTAAGGCTGGATCAACTATTAATATTGAAAAGAGTTTTTTTGTATGAAAGAGAAACGATATCTTGGGTACGAGGTCGGTAAAGAAGATCTTCGAACCGACCCAGCAAAAATAGAGGCGATTATTGATTTTCCAATTCCGAAATCATTGAAACAAATCAGACACTTCATTGGAATGGCAGGTTGGTATCGTAGATTCATACCAAACTATGCCCAAGTAACAAGTGCACCAGTGCTTATCAATCCAGATCATACATAAAAATCACTTTTATATTCGATTTGACGCAAATCTGACAGAAAAATACAGAAGGACTTAGTGGAGTTCTATTTCAAAAAGATAAGGAAGAGGTTGAAAAGTCCATTTCGTTTTTCTTTCAAAAACTGAACTCAGCACAAAAAAACTATACTATAACACAGATCTAGAGTGCCTTGCAGCTGTTCTTTCGATACAAAAATTCCGACAGTATGTCAAAGGTTACAAATTTACAGTTATTACTGACTGATCATGCAAGTCTCAAATGGTTGATAGGAATGCGTGATTTGACCAGTAAACTTGTGTCTTGGAGTCTTTATCTTCAGACTTTTGACTTTGATATCGTGCACACTAAAGAAAAAGATAACGTAATAGCCGATACATTGTCCCGAATTTATTGCGATACTGTCGCGAAATTAGTAGAAAAAACTTTAAGTGGATTATTTAGACCTTTTCTCAGAAGCATTTGAAGATGAAAAATACAAATTAGTTAAGTCAAAAGTTTCTGCCAGTTCATCCGACTATCCTAATCTTCGTATACTAAATCATCGTTTGTATATAGGCATAAAACCTCGAGTTGGCGAAGCTATATTAGATGCACCAGCTTGGTGAAAATGTGAAATTCGTAACAATTGGTGATAGCGGTGAAATTATGAATATTTAACATGACTATGGACAAGTTAACGAATAAACGGTTGAGGATTGAGTGGACTTTTTGTGGTTTTCCAACTAGTGGTATTTAATGTGAATTACTAATAAGCTCCGTGAAGCCATGTTAAATTAAGGCTTGTATCTGGATGAACACGAATTCAACAAACACGGATTGGACATTACTAAAATGAAAAAAGAGAAGGTCACTCTAATGAATAATTTTGATAAAGTGCAGTTGATGACAGCACCGCGATAGATGCTAACCAAACAAAACAAACGATTAGATAAATCTCAAGAGGAAATTTGAAAATTCCAAGGAGGACCAAGCAAAGGACAAGAAAATTCCTGGAAAATAAAATCGATGTTCAACAGATTATATAGGAGGCTCAACAAGTTGAAATGAAATTCCAACAGGGAGCCAATATCTTGAATAGGATCTACTTGAAGTCAAAGTAAATGGAACAACATCGTTTGACATATTATTCAAGCTTCAATCCAAAAAAGGCACCAGCCACTAGAAATTTAAGGAGTGAAGGAAATCGCGCAGCTTCACTGATCGTAGCATTAAAAGGAAATGCAGCTGAGAGTGTACTCATAATTCAAATGAACGAGAGTATTACAGTAGAGTAGTGCAGATATTGAAGCTTAAATATGGAGATAATCATAAACGAGACCTCTCCAGAATGGATCCAAAAGGCCGATATCAAAAGAATGAGGATCACTATACAGCAGTATGTGGTAGATGTCAAGAGGTTTGTAAAACATGGCTCCAGACTATACATGGAGAAAATCAAGATTGATGCATTCATTGACGGTGTTTGAGATGTCAAGACTAGAAGAGCTAGAGGCAATATTCATATATCCAGTCGTCACTGAAATTCATGATTTCAACCGAAAGGTGCTGAGGTTTTGACAAAACGGATCACTTCTCAAGAGATTGTGTAGAATGACGAAGTAAATTAGCAAGAACATCATCGCTAATGCCTCGCAGGCCAATGGTAGAAGTTAAAAAAATAGGCCAAGAGCCTCTCTATCTTCAGGTTGGTAAGAGGTGAATAGTGCTAGTCCACCAAAAGTTACATTGAACTGTCACGCTCGATTCAGATACAACAAGAACAATTGTGCCCAGTGACATAATAGTAAACCAATTCGAAGGATAAAGTATAAAGTAAATTAAACGGGTATTGATGAAAGTGATGATCATGAAGTTTTGATAGCTGACATTGTAGATGAAGTATTCTCGAGCATGGATTGCATGAGAGCGAACGGATTTATTTTGGATGTTGATCGAGATGTTTTACGCTACATCAAAATGAAATTGGCTCTGCCAAATAATCAATGGAGTTCTAGTGATGAGACGAGTTATATAAGACCATCGAGAAAAGTAACCGCCCAATGCAGAGGCTTTTATTAGGGAAAGATTGAATGGGGATTCTGGATCGACCGGCTAATGGAATGTGCACTGAAAGGATTGCGCTTAATGTATCTGAATTTTGTAGTAATGTGAAAAGACTTTAATGACCTTCTGAGGAACTTAGAAGAAGTATTTGCACCTTGTAGCTTTAAAGGTGATTCGTACCAAAATTTGTTGATGTCGCCAGGAGTTTGCATGAGTTGACTAGAAAAAATAAGCCATTCGAGTGGTCCGAAAAGCAGAAAAGCGCGAATATAAGAAATTTAAGGTTATGTAAGGCACCATAGTACTGGTATACCAAGCACCCAATAAAAGTTCATTGTGGATCCTGATGTACGTAAAAGTTGATTTGAAAGTATCTTATTACAGGAGATCGATCGTTATTAGCCATTGTGGAATGCGTTAAACATTTCAATAAATATCTCTGTGGTCGATCATTTCATTTATGAACCGATCATGGCACCTTGAGATTGTTTTTGCAGTTTTATAAACTGAAAGTACAAGTAGCGCGTTGGATCGAGCAACTACAAAGCTGAACCGCACATAGAGACGCTGATACCTTATTTAAACGACCATTCCGAGTCAACTGCAAGCATTGTAGTCAAGTGGAAGATAAAGAATTCTTCCTCAGCATCAGACTCATGAAATTTCTCAGTAGAAGAATAAACTCCTGAAGAAAACCGAAAAAAGTAAATAGAAGACCCGGTTTTAGCGGTAAAAATAAATTGCAAATAAGAAGGACCAACCAGAATGTAATGAAATTGCAGACAAAAGTCTCATAGCAAGAGCATGTTAGGTTCAATCAGAAAGTTTGTGGATCTAGGAAGTATGTCTAAAGCGGATTTAAGTCTATTATCTAATGTTGGCAAGTTTCGTTACATTTTTAATGAGGCTTCAGTGGATATTCATTGTCTCTCTAAAACATTTCTAAATCCCAATATCCTATCTAAGCTTTGGCTATTTAGGGTCCTAATTTGTTGAGAAAGGTAGAAATTATAATGACGGCGGATTTTGTGTCTTTATTTTAAATATTCAGAATTGGATGTTGCGTGAAGCAATGCTTAGTTTGGTTCTGATGAAGACTTTAGTAAAAAATTATCAGCATTTTTAATATAGAATCCAAGATGTTTGAGTCTCAATGTTCAACTTGCCGACAAGTATAGAAATAAGCCAAAATATTAAAGCTCACGAACAATTTTATCCTTTCGAAGAAATCTAACGTTTTCTGCGGTTGCGTTTGTTATAACAGGCTTCACTCCAGAAAAAATTATTATATGCGCAAAGTAGATGATTCTGTCTTTATTATCGGTCCCTAGTTTGTGTCAAGAGTATTTGAACCTTTTTACACATAAATCAGTTTAATTAATGCTAGCTTCAGCACTTTTATGACGTCTTGGATTTCGATGTCTATTCCATCAGATTCAAAACAGACGTTCTTACATTGGCCCCTAAGAGAAATCCAACACCAAGATGTCCGAACTCATCTCCACTGTAAATCAAAGTCAAGCCTTTGGATAAATAGACTCCACTTTTAGGTCTTCGAGATTCTTGGAGAGTAATTAAAATAAAACGATATACTTTCATCTCTTGTATGACTTGCATAAATCATTTTCTGGTAGCCCTTTAGAGAGATGCATATTAAGTAGTTTTTTAAATTCCACTCATAACTTTGAGTTTTATTTAATTAACTAATTACGTGCTTAAGTTAAATAAAGTTAAAACCTTATACCCAAACTCCATATGGAATGGTCAAATTAATATTTTAATCACGTGCTTATAATATTTATTGTATATGCACACCCACATTATTTACCTTGGGCCCGTATCACAAATTACCTTCAACATTATGCAACACAATACATGAATTAAATTAATTTTAACAATAATTAATCAAAACAATTAATTGCACAATAAATTTGAATGATCGTCGCGCATATAATTTAATGGATATTCTTCGATATATTAAGACCCTTGACCAAGACACGTTGTACGACCATAGAAAATGTCAAATAAATTAAATATAGTAACCTTTAACAAATCAATCGGCTTAAACTTAAATCGGTAAGGCACACCCCGTGTGTGTCGATCACCAAAAAGACATCGAATTCAACCTCAACACCAATTTTACAAAAAAACTACAAAATTATTACTTTTGCCAGATATAAGATGCAAGATCGTAATGTATCTTTTTGTTAAACTTTTTGGTGAGTGAAATTTTCTTTTCTTGTTTTATCGTCATCACATTTATAAGATACGCGATTGTTGTTATTGGGCGGTAAAAAGTTAAAACAAACTGAACAACAAAATTAATAATAAAACAGCATTCAGCGGACGAAGATCGAAATTGACTTAAGCAACATACAAAATTGATTTTTAAATCAGTTCCATCATAAGACTGCTTTTGTTAACATCACACCAAACTTGGAAATTTGATAATTTTTTTTTTTTTTTGTTAATTTTCTTATCAAAATCTCGATTTTAATTTATTTTGGATAAAGTGAAATTCATTTTTTTTTCTTGATCTAATTAAAAAGTGTTCAGTGTCAAGTGGTTTTGTGTCTGTGAATTTTATTTCTTGTTATCTCAAAAGTAACATTGATTAAGTGTGATTGATTAAGTGTGTGATCGCGAAAAAAAATTATGAATAATTAAAATTAAATAAAAAAAATACGATCGTCTTGTTTGTTGATAATTTCTATAAAGTGAATAAAATTTAAAATTAAAAAGCAAAAAAGTTAAAATGAAGTTTTATAAAAATATGATCGTAAGTTGAAAAAGTTTTTTTTTTTTTACTTTCTTATCTTCGACGATAAAGATCATTCCATGGTCAAGATCGCTCGAATATATTTTATGTATTTATAAAATAACAGGATTTTTTGTAGTGAAAGTTTTTAATTTATTTTTTTTTCAATACGACGATCATGAAAACATGATCGTTATGTGAAGATCATCATAATATATGGTGTTATTGTATTATTCACTTTTCATTTCTTTTACCAATTCTGTTTTAATAATATGATGATCATATTTTAGAATGGTGCGTATACAACGAGACAAGATCATTGTCGATCGCTTTTGCATATTATATTCATATATAATTTGTGCATGGTATTGACATTGACATTTTAATATAATTTTAATCAGCTCTTTTGTTGGATACCATCGATTAAATTAATTTGGTGAAAATTAATTTTCGATCAACCTAATTTGGTGATCATGTTTACAATGTGCAGATGAAGGTGAAAATTTATAATTCGACAGTCGATAAATTTTGTTTTCATCGAAATAATTAATTGATGGGCTTGTTTTTATTTGTTATAAACCACATGAGTATTTTTTTTTTTAGATTGATAGATCGCGATCGCATATTTATATACGTTTTTATATGCTATTCGTCGCCTGTGGTTTTCTTAATACTATTGATCGGCTAATAGCTGTGAGAAATGTTATTGATCGATTTATTATTATTTATGTTTAGAAAATCTGAGCAAGACATCATGTTTGATGGGTTTATTTACTTGGAGTGAAATTTAATATTTTTGGACTGTAGTCGTGGCAGTATTTGTTGGAAATTCAGTTTTTATTGTGTCTAGACTTTATGTAGTAGAAAATGGAAAATGATTTTAAACAAAATTGTTGTACTGATCGGTATTGCGATCAAATGATTATAGTTTAGTGTGGATATCGTTTATTGAACGATCCTCATTTTAACAGTGATCCTCAAGTCCAATCAGCAGTGTTTTTGGTATCAGTAACTGGTACCAGTTTCTGCGGACAGAAATATCTTTAACCTCCTAGGTAGGACCTTTCAATTATTGTCACAGGTCTCATAACCTTAGGAGGCCTTTTCTCCAATTTTGTTGATTTTTTGGGAAAGCCCAATTATACTCCCGCCTTGAGGCAGTCATTTCTTGCAATTTGCAGATTGTACTACAGTAATCAGAAGATAGCGTTTCCTTGAATTTGAGCCGAGATGCTTTTCGCTGCTTAATACGTCATTTGTCGGATCTGTTCAAAAAATTCCTCTTGGAATCTTTAAATATCCCTAGATTATTCTCAAGCTATATTGGCATAGCACGTTGAAACCATATTTTATGAGAACAGTGACCTCTGTTTTTTCATGGCTAGTAAAAGCTCTAGCACCTAAACCCAGCTATTGACTACTTGCATTATATGGTTCAATTTATGTTACCCCTGCTGCTTGGCAGCAAAAAGCACTGAAATATCCTCTGAATATTCAACAAGGCTTGTTTTATATGGTATGGTAGGTAATATAGAGATCAGGTCCTAGGATTGATTACTGACCAACTCAAGATGTAACCATGCTCCACTGTTGTTTTTCCCTTTGTGTCGTAAAGAAAGGTATGATCCTTCATATGATAATCCAATATTGGCAAAAGGTATGCTGGTAGGTCAAAATTCTGATTCAGTGAATCGAGCACGGTGTTGAGCGATTGTTACATCCAGCGTTACAAAAAAAAAATGTTGTCAAACTTGATTATGATTTCGGTTCTGCACCGCCTGTTTCAATTTTTGGTTTAACCTGCAAAACTTGTGCTGTGCAATTTTTCCGATTTAAAAAGTGATATAATCTGGGATCATCGGAAGCAAAAGTGATATCAGAGACGGTCTCTGTTTAGAAAGGTATCAAAATGTGGTTGTTCGGCCGACATTCAGACTCAGAAGCCCTGTTTCAGCTTCAACCTCTAATATAAATCTTCCTATATATATTATATGGGTTATAGGCATTCCCAGCTGAGAGCTGTGGCATTAATAGGTGACCACCGTGTGTTCCATAATGCTGAAAATTTCTTATATTCTCGCTTCGAGTTTTAGTCGCAAAGTTGCAATCACCTCATCAGTCATAAATTAGTATTGAGCGAAATTTTTTTATTTAGGGCCAGATAGCAGCAGCTTGCAGTTATTCATGATTTCCTGCCAGTTTTACTTCTTAGATCGAATCCATCGTATAGATAGTCCTTCTATAAAGCCGATTTGTTTATATTAGAGGTCACTTGTAGCTTGTACCACGAAACTAGGCCTAGCAATATTGATTTTTTCCAGCATCTGATCTCTATGTCAAACATACACAGTTATGCTATGACGAAGGAAGTTTACAAATCTGATGTACGTTAAGATACACCACTTTCAGCGCTCCAGTAGCTTTTGCCTGAAAAACTGAATAGTTTTCCGCAATTTTTTTGAGTGAAAATTTGACTTTCTTCGTTTAGGTTGAAAGTGATTTGGCTCTGTTTGGATGGCGAAAAAGGAGAATTCCGATTATATTTCCAGTCCTAGAGGCCATTACTAGGACTGGCTTTTGAGTATTCAAATTCCTAGGGGCCTTCACTAGTTTTTACCAACAATATTTTCCATTAGCTTTTACCAGCAACGATCTTTCTTCTGGATAATAATTCGACGCTGTTATCTCCTTGCCCGTTTTTAGCCAGCCGACATTAAGTTAGGTTTGGTGTAGTTGTTGCACGTTGACCCTTTTGTCTACTGGGTTTGTCTGCCCTTAAATAATTTCATTCGTGAATCACTTCCGATTTATCTTTAACGAGCTCAATCTATCTGGTTAACCCGATAAACTTGCTAGGTTTTATTGCTGACTTTAAAAGTGATGGACTGATGGTAACTACCACAAAAGTCACCCTAAACTTTACATCCTCGAATGTTCAGCACTAGATTTTGGAATGCGAAGGTCATACAAGTGATGATTTGTTTAGTTGACATTTAGGATCAGTAATCTCTTTTTAATAGCAATCTCCAATATCAGTCTGCCTCTATGATATATGGGTGAGTTATTCCCCGGCGACCATTTTATGTACTGTTGAGATTAAACTGGCATCCCTAGCCTTTGAGTTTTAATCGGAAAGCGGAAATCAGCACAGTTTAGGTAAAGTACCCATACTTACTGCATGGAGCATTGGCTTTTCTATTAAAGGATAGCAGCAATTCCTGTTCGATCATCATACAGTAGTGGATATTCTTTGTTACTATCCCATTCGCACAAATGTTGGTAAAACCAACTTTGCTCCTTTCACAATTACCACTTGAAACAGCGAACGGGCCGTAACTTTTTCCTCTACTCTGCAGTGTGTCAAGCTAAATTTTATTTGTTAGAAGCTGAACCATTTTTTTTATCTTGGGAAAAGGATTATTCTTGTGTATTCTATTTCCGAAGCTTCCTCAACTCCGATTTTTTTAAGAAAACAGCCGAGTTTGTGTATTTCTACTGATAATTTTCCTCTAATGCTAACGGTTTGATCAATTTTTTCTATCACATTACTTAAAACCTCTTAGAAGTCTTTTTTGCTGGAAGTGGGAAGTCTAGGAAAACCTGTTCTGCTATCGTCTGGTGGGTTGACCTTACTATTACTTCTTATTCTTCTAGGTTTATGTAGCTGTTGACTTTTTTGCGACGTCAGCAAACGATTAGCCTTATGTCGGTACTAGCAATGCTTCCAAAATGATTTTTCTACGTCTCTAGACATCCTAGCTTTAATTACTCCTGTGTGATTGGATTTCTGGTGTGAGGTGTTTGCAAATTTAAATTTTTTTTGCTTTACTCCGCAGTCTTGTATATTTTTATTATTCCTGCAACCTCCATTCGTCTGTGGATCAACCACCTAGAGTCTTTTTGGTTATTTTTACTTCTTTTTTTAATGAAAAGGATTCCTGTAGAGGTATCATTTGAATCGAAGAAGTTCCACTTATAACTTTTGAATTTTTATTTGTGTGTTCTAGCTACTTGGGTTACATTTATGTTTGTAACTCGACATACCATTTACAGGTGGCCAAATTCTGATCCTTTAAAGTATTTAAAGGATCCTATTGAGCCCTCATCGTAGGGAGATATGTAATCGTTCTCGAGTGAATACAACTGGCGCAAGGCTCTTTTCTACACTCAGCAATGTATCCTGCCGAGTTTTATTTTGAAGTTTTCTCTTTGTGTATTCGCACAAAAGGGAGAGCCCCTTAAGTTTGATATTCTCAAAAATAAAGTCGAGGTTGCAGATTTCCAGTATTACTTTTTTTATCACCCTATTCTATCACAGTATGCAAAACCTCGCGAAAAGCTTCATTGATAAATGTGCGGGGTTCCAATTCTAGGACTAAGCGTCTTGTTTGCGTCTAGTGGTTGACTTTCGCCACTGTCTTTTATTGTTACAGATCTGTTGTATGACATTATCCCTGAACGATTTACATTATACTGGTTCAACAAACAATGTGTCTGGCTTGATTCGGTCACGCCTCCTCTAACGTGTTGATTTTATTTATACTGTGAGGTCAGCTTTCTGGTGCTTGCAAATTAATTCCTGCAACTTCCATTTGATAGTGGATCAGCCCTTCCTGAGCCTTTTTTCTTGTTTCTGCTATTTTTGACTTGAGAAAACACTATTTAGTGCTTTCAATGTACCTGGGATGACAGGCTTTTAGTAATTGGCTATTTTTGATGAAGATCAGCTACACTCTCATAATTTTGAACTCGTCTGATTTTCCGTTGGATTATTTTTACTTCTACTTTCCTAGTTTTGAATGGAAAGCTTTGCCGTAAAGATTCCATTTTTAACCGAAACAGGCCCCCTTTAGGGAAATTTTGCCACTGCATGCAAAAGCCAAGGTAGGATTTGGAACTTCAGTTTCTAACCACCTGGGTGACATTTTTGTTTGTAACTACCTGCCTCACATCAGGCCCGCAATCCTCTTTAAAAAGGTTTCAAAGATTGTGTAAAACCTCTATAAGAAGATAATTAAAACCACTTCCTTATTGGTAAATTAAATGAATGCGGATGTAAATGATTATTCCCTCCCCGTCGATAATTACCATGCGCACATAATTTACGATGCAAATAACCTTAAATCGAAACGATGATTTAAATATCATTATACTGTCCTCCCGCAATGTCGACACAAAATAAATTACCATCGTAAAACCATTACACTTAGCTAATTAGTTAAATAAGATAATTCGACATATTTTACAGCACAAAATTTGGTTAAGGCGCCATCAAATCGAAATCTTGTTGGTAACCGAAAAATGTAAAAAAAAAATTAATCGCTCGCATATAAAAAAAAATATTTGGAAAATTATACGCGCTCGTGCATTGATTTACGACGATGAGTTATTATAAACGTTTACGAGTAATAAAATTGTGCATTTAACTGTTAAAACGATTAATTTAATTATCTGATTTAGTGTTGTTGTTGTTGTGATTAAATATTTTAATTAAATATTTACTATGTACTGCTATTATATCGATATGAAAAACAGTTGTTTTTGCATTTCCCGTCGCATCTCATTTAAACATATAACTATGTTGCTTAAGTCTTGCAACATTATCTACGCGTATTCGAGATGTAAAAAGTGAAACTAAATTTTCATTGTGTTGTTGCAACATTATAACGGAAAAAAACTTGTTAACGATTTTTTTGCGTAATTTTGGTGTGCTTTGAGGAACAAGTATTTTTTTTTTTTGGGAAATTTATTTTTCCAAGCTACACGCAAATACTTGATTTGTGGATGTTTATGAAGAGAAACTCGTTTATAAGCTCAAGGTGGAATGTTATTGATTTTAAGAGAAAAAGGAGCTGATAATTGAGTCATATTTTACATATACCATTGACTGTAAAATGGACGAACTGCCAACTTGTGTTTTACAACTTTGGAAAGCATTACGGTACCATCTGAACACTCCTTCGGCCTTGAATCTTTGATTCAATCAGATATCTGCACAGCTTGTAGATTGGGCGTCGCAATTCTCCTGATTTTGTCCGTACATTCATAACTGTTACCAAGCTACGTATTACGTCAACAAATTTAACCGCAAGCCACTTTGAGGAATGGTAAGTTGTTGTCTTTCATAAACGTAAATATTTTTTTACAGTTCCCCATTTGTATCGTAATTATAAAGCGGTTGGATATTTGGTAGACCACCTCGTCCAAAAATACTGTTTACGTTGCTGGATTATTTGCCGTCTATATAATCTATTGTTTTAAGTCACCCTCTGGAACTAAAGTCACTGAATGTCCTAAGAAAAATATGCATCAAAATATTTTCAGAACTATCAGGTATACCACATAATGGCCTGGAGTTCAGTATTGCCTCAATTTTTATCGAAATTATCGTCATTCTATTCACCGTAAATATTTTCTAACCAAACGTTTGAAACAGCCCATCTATTGAATCAATGGGACTTGATTTATACCGAATCACGAAACATCTCCTCTAGTTACCACCTTTACCTCATCTTTGCCCAACTAATTTGGTCTTACTCATTTAATCTTGTGTTTAAAGATCCATTTTAGGAGTGTCTCTGTGGTTTGACTTTGCATTCTCAAATAAATAGATTAACCGTTCTACTACCTTTATTATCGAGTGGAATGATGAAACTCGCAAGGCCAAATCTTCCATCTATTCAATGACTCTTTATGAACTCATAAAAGTACTGGTGTTTTACTCTCCATTGATTCTTCATGACGGCCCATTCCACTATAGTACAGTGTATGATTTAATAAATCTCGCGACATTATCCCTCATGAAGCACAATTTGCGGCATTCTTCATGCATGTCACAAATTGTCTCCTAGAAAAACTATCTACCGACTTGGTAAGCTGACAGCCAGCTACAATCTAGAATTTGTCCAGTAGATTTTATTGCTTATGGTTGTAGACAATGCACCTTCAACCGACTTTATTAATTGACATTAGATTTTGCTGCAATTGATATTTAGTGCAAGATTGGTCATCATGTTTGTTTTTATGACTTTCGTATAGAATACGTCTTCCTGCACAGTTTCGTTTGTAGTTTTAAGCCATTCAGAGATTTTTTTTGCTCTTAAATCTTGAATTTTGGTACGAATTGTAAACCAATCGGATTCGATCGTTTCAGATAACGGATCATCCCACTCTATTGGTTTCAGCTAAAACTCTTAAAATAATATTTTTATTTTTATTATCAACGGCGTTAGCCATCCTAGTGGATCGAGTATTCGACTATACTTGCAGACAGTAACCCAATTTTTGTAGGCACATGATTTGAACCCAATTCGATTTTATAACTAAATATGGCATCTATTGGGCTTCATTCCAGCCCCATACGTTAATCTGGTTAATTCATAATATTGCAGACGTCCATTATTTTTTGCTCTTCAAAAAATTTGTTGTAGCAAGCAATCATTGGGGTGAATATTTGGCGATACATTTTTTCAATTATCATAATTTTTACCTCTTGGAACCGTAGTGTTACCTCGTATAAAAAAGCTTGTTTTATTCCCCCACTATTTACATATCGTTTAAATAAACCCAATTGACGTTTTGACCGAAGCATCACAACCTACACGAGGCCAAATGATTCATCAAAATGATTTGACCTACTAGAAGTCAAATTCCACGATGTTTCCAAATCAGTTATACTTGGTATAACAGGTAGTTTGACTACGAATCTACCATCGGTGGTTCTCTGTGTAGTTTCCTTGAATATGGATTCACACTTCTTATCTTGATCCGTTGAATTCTGGCCAATTTTCTAGCTGCCACAATTGTTGAAAAAGTTCATCCGTCGAGGTTGATTGATGCACTTCAGAAGCAAAAACCTTTGGTATTTTCTAACCCCATAACCTCGCCATCCAAAAATCTCAGTATCCATCCAAAAATAGTTTCTAAGGCTATCAATAATTCATCAAGGATCTTCCATCTTTCACTCAGCAACATCGAAAAACCGATCACAGTCCTATATTATCCTATCAATTTTGATCAATGTATCAAATGGATAGTCCATCGGTTCATTGAAGTAAGACATCTAATTCGTCATTGCAGTAATTAGTTCGTTTCCTCCTTGTTCGGTTGAAAACGCGGTCAAGAAAGCGGTAAAACTCAACTTAATAAAGCATTAATTCAAAGAAAATATAAAGATCTTAACAGTATTTTGGACGGTTATTACTGTAAATTTGTTGATTGATGATATCGCTTGCCTTTTTTTTTAATTTTTAGTTTTGATATATAAAGAATGCAAATACCGCTTATCGATAAGGCCCAAATGGTGTTTGACACGGAATTATATAATTGAAAGGCATTATAATGCGAGCTATGTTTAACAGATGATATATCAATTGGCGGCAATGTCATCGTTTTTTGTTGGAAATTTTTGACACGCTCTACCAATTTTAAAAAGAAAACATGGAAAGGTTACCGCAAATAGTTTATGCATTTTAAAACGAATATGAGGCTCTCAATATATCCTGATTTTTGCCCTCAATATACCCTGATTAGAAATTCATTTTAATTCTAGGAGACAGTTTTAAGTAGCAATTTTTACTAAAATTTGCAATTTCATTTAAAGTCTGGATGAATGTTTGCCAATCGTCTGGAAAAAAAAATTAAAATACACTTGTTCCAAAAATATCACCAATTTCCAGAACACAGACACTTTGTGAAATGGACCTCCCCAAAAAAATTAATTGAACTCATTCAAGACATTTATCGGGATGCTGGATACCCAGTTCAAATCTACTACTGTATGGGTGTGAGACTAGGAAACATACGGAAAAAATCCTAGAAAATCTACAACTAATACTGATGTTATTGTAGGCAAAAACTTGGTCAAAAAAACTTGGTCATTCATGGGTAGAAATTTAATCAGTAACCCGAAATATGGTTTGATGGTCGAGCCTACTAGACGCCTTATATACTCAATTGGAGATACTCGAGAAAAAATCAACAATTTAAAAAAGTAAGATTTTTCTTAGTCGGGTTTACACTACATCTTTAAGAGTAACACATCCTCAAAATTAGTAAAAATTTGTCGCTGTGAAACTTGTTACTTTGAAACGACAAACATACAATGAATAAAATCGATTATCGATTAATAAAATTTAATTGCATTTTTCGCTTATGATCTAGGTCATGGTTTTAATCGATTAAAACCTTTTCCAAAAAAAAAAAAATTCAATGCAATTTTTATTGATTTGCAATTTACGAAATGAAACGATTTTCCAAAATCCAGCTAAAAAAAATTTCACCATTTATTAGTTTTTTTTATGTTATTTAATTATACGCGGTATAATAAAGTTATTAATTAACATTAAAAAAATTGAAATTAATGATTTTTAAATTAAAGTGAGTGCTTTAAATTAAAATTTCGCCTTAAAATATTTTTAAATCAAGGGAAATTTATTTTGACATTATAATGTCATGTTTTATTTTTGTAAATTGTTACGACTCGAAGATTTCTTATTCCATCGCCAAATCGTCCTCCGGTTCTTCTCATCTCAGTTTATTACCATTTTTCCATTATCAACATTTCAGTAAGCAGCATCTCAAAGAAACTTGAAAGCTAAACAATCAAAATTGAATTTTGAAATCAGGTCTTTGGTAAATGTCCCTACTTCTATATCATGACGATGTTGTATGTCATTGCGCAACGTTCACGTGATACGGCAATTACAACCTTCTTTGGCCTTTTCGGATTTGCCGGAATGCTATTCGGTATACAAAATGCCACTCAAACATTTCAGTGAGTTATATATCTCAAGTTTTCCAATATCTTTTTTGGCAACCTAAACGTGAGCTGGAATTAGCCATGATTCTTGATCATTCAATAATCGCTTGAGAGCAACAGTTTTGCATTAGCCGCAGTCAAGACTCATGTCAAAAGGGCAAATTAGAACTTCAGAATGTTCTTACTGGATTCAGATTAGTTCCAAAATAAACCAAACACTTTTGAAACTACCAGGTTGTGCCATTCATTACGAAACATCTATCGGTCTTAATCGCTCGAACATCACAAAATCATTTTTTGAACTATTTTTGATTCATCACACAATGTTTCCTGGTATTCGTTGCACTTGTAAGTTGAGGTCAACTATCAGACAATTTAATTTATCTATATATCAGTGTTCTGTATCACTACTGGTCAAGATTCCTCATTGGCGCCGAAACTATTTACCGAGCTAACGAAACTCCTCGGAGCTTATTGGATACGCAATATGGCTTAGCATTCAGAAATTAATGGCATGGTCGACAGTATTCATCAGCCTCTTAAATGAAAGACTTCCTATCATGCAAAGTCATAATATGAGCGCGGACTTAAGGTTTCTGAGGTTGAAACTATCATATGCTTGTTAGAAATCGATGTAAAACTATAATGCATGCTGATGTTGTACTCCCAATATTTCTCAAAGAATATTTTTACAAATTTGATCAGTGGATGAACGGCTGGATTTAAACTCTCACTGAAAGTACCCAAAAAACGCTTTAGTAAAATGATTGAGTCTGGCAAATACAACAACAGCCGATATTTTATATGCATTATGTTAGCGAGCTTTACCTCAAATCTAGACCGACTTTTTTCTGATGCAGCCAAAAAGTAGCTTTCTTGGTATTAAATTGCGGTTTTATATCTTGAATACTCAAAGCAGTGCCACATACTTTTTTGATCTTCAATTCAAGGTAGATATGACCTTTGGAAATTATATGTGAAATTATAGGCTTATAAATGATAGGCTTATATGACTGTCCTTGTTAGCACCTCTAAAAGGCAGTATATAAAGCAAATTGCAGTATATAAAGTCAAGTGTCCATATTTGAGAACATGCTGCGGTCGATTAACAGGGGAAAATATGCAAGATTATACATTAAAGCATTAAAGCACTCAACGCCGTAAAATCAATTTTAATTTACTTACTTGATTCAAGTTGTTTGCGGGCCGTTCTAAATTCTGTATACTCCTACTGATTGTAGCATTAAAATATTGAATGTTGATGAATGTTATGCTGAATTTATTGAAGCGATTTCAAATTGTGCACAATCACATGTTGATTGGATGGAAGACAATGATATGTCAAGTCATAGATGCCACTCTCTGATCATTTCAACTTGTGCAGAGGCAACACGTGGAGCGAGTAATTTTCCGATTGACTATAGGTAGTTTTTCAAGCCATTGAATACATTTAACCATTGTGCAACACGTCCCGATACTACCTTCTAAAACCAAGTGGTTTTTTATAATTTTTCTATACTTTGTGTGTAGGCAAATTTATTTTTAGCTTCAATATAACCGCTTAGCAGCAACGATGATTTCGGCAATTTGCTTCATCATGATTTCGACCCAAATCTTTTTCCATAGATCATTTTTTTTTTAGGTATGCAAACAGCCGCTATTAAACCGCACTAATAGTATCAGGTAATATTTGTTTTGATGCTTTTTCAAAATTTCAAGGTAGTAGTCAATGAATGTTTTCCCGTGCGCATCCCAAAATGCTGGCCGGCAGACTGTTGCATTTTTTGACGTTTTTGAAGACTATCTAAAACGAAGAATGAAAGCACTTCACTTAAGTTACTGCCGATTTGACTTTGGAGTAAAATAAAAGATAAATCGATATGTGCTGTAAAACATCCTTTTTATTTTGAGTAACCAGTGCTAAACAGCGCACTGAATCATCGATCTATTTTTGCTTTTGTTCCTTTGAGAGTAAACGCGGCACATATTTAGAAAAAATGTTTTTTCATGGCCAAGTTTTTTTGCATAAAGTTGAACACTCTACCAATTGATAATATCACCTATCTCACGCACTTTCACTTTTCACTTTTCATTTTTTCATCACGATTTTTAAGACTTGCAGATTCCAAATATTAATTTCGAACCCATTGCTGAGTTTGAATATTATTTTTCCATTTAATTTTGACACATATCGTTTCAAAGTTGCTACGTTCTAAAAATCATAAATATGTTTCATTAAAAGCGCCATCTCTGGGTTAGTATCGGGACTTATAGGACAATAGTCTGTGTAGCGAGCCGTTTGATCTGAGACCTACATTCACTTCAGCATCTTTTTCCATTGAGAAAATACGAATGAGGCTTGTAGCCGCCCCTAACTTTGAGTAATGGCACTATTTACTCTTCGTGTGACTCGGTATCGAGGTTTTCTTGATTTTTTGTGGTAAAATAAGTTTTTACTCAAGTTCTCTTCCTCCTTGTTGTTTTGACTGCGAGCTGAAAGTTTAAGTTGTACCTTGAATTAGCCAGTTGGGCTTTTTCCACCATACTACATCTTTACGAAGTTCGTCAGACAGGACACC
Source organism: Tipula confusa (assembly GCA_963556175.1). NCBI lineage: Eukaryota > Metazoa > Arthropoda > Insecta > Diptera > Tipulidae > Tipula > Tipula confusa. Next base: position 32,288,456 of record OY744476.1, read on the forward strand.
ACAAGAAGCAGTATCGGATGGGATATAGATCTAGATGGGATATAGATCCTTTGCTGAACATTTTTTGAGTCTAATATTATCGTAACTCAGTTGACTATCTGCGATGTTTGGAACGGGAGGTACCGGATTCGAATCCCAAAGGGGGAGGGTTGCAAAAGAGATTTTTTATCACCTGATTACGATCAGTAATGACGATGAAAACCACTATGATCCCCTCTTGGAGTGCAGAATCCATTGGCCGAACCATCGCCCATGTCAGTACCGGCTGGCTGGAGCAATGCAATTTGCAGATGGATTTAAAACCGAACCTGTATTCGTGTGTCCTCGATTTGGCTGGTGACGGCGTAAGATAGGACGTTAAAAACTAATCGCGAAAGAGTTGGAAGAGCTTCGGCTCCAAAAAAGTTTGCAGGGTTCAGACACGAAAAGAAACTCAGTTGAGTATAAATAAATCTACTTTTCTCAGTGGGTTTATCAGTTTGGTTGTGGAATCCGTAAACAAGGTAATATTTGATGATATAACTGAGTAGTTTATTGGTGCAACCTTGCTTTTCGATGCTATGATATTCGTTTGATCTTCCCCTTGGCGATTTATAGTGCACGCGTATTATGTTGATCCAAGTTTAGCCATCTTGTTAGGTCTTTGGAAAGCTGGTCATCAAATACTAACTTTCAAACTGACTGGCGATAGCCATCCCATTGGGTCAAATACCTGCGAGGCTTCATTTCTGGTAGAGAAATGGTAACTGGAAACCTGGCGGTTAATTTCTAAAATGGAAGTTATCTTATGCCTTCAGTTATTTTTTTAATCGATACTTCTCGGTTGCAAAAAAATGTTTCAGTAGTATTTATGCTACTTTATGTATTTATGCTAAACACATCAAAATCGGACTATTTTCTTTGCTGTTTACATGCAGCTTGGTGGCTGAGTTAAATTCTCTGAAGACAAGGTGGTCACGCAAGTAGTATTTTTCTTGATTAATTAAGACTAGTGCTTCGAATTCTTCCATGAATTAAGAGTAGGGTCCTAAAATTTTTGAAACTTTTATCAATTTCTGTACTAGTGAGCTAAATTGCCTCATCACTTGTATGAGCTAATCTCCTATAATAAGGGTTTATTAGGCTTGAATGGTACAGGAACTATAAATGTTTCAGAAGTTTTAAGTTAGATCGTAGGGCTTTTAACCGATTTGCACCATTTTCACTAGTGTATGACCTTGTTGACCCCGAGTCTAATAAAGCGTGGCAAGGTGACCAATTGCCAAATTTGTCTCAAACTCCAAATAGTTGATAGAGTTGTGGCTTTGAAACAGCCGTGTGATTGGGATGCAAAGTATCCAGGTGCGGATCCCCTGACATATACTTATGAATTATTAAATAATCCTAATCCATCTTATCATTATGACATACATACAGATATATTACAAATAACAAGTACACCAACACCAATAATATAAAGAACAAAAAGCACAACCCATTACTACCATATATAGTGTGGTATGATAATATCAAATCACCCAGCATCACAAACATAAATTATACATTAATATTGATCTCTTTACATAATACCAAAAACAACAACAACAACAACCATCTAATAATACATAATATTATATAATACAAGAACAAGACGCCAAAAAAGGATTATTTATGTGTATATTGACATTACTCATATCCATATCTCGTCTTATCATTTTATTTTTGTACATAATCTATCTGTATATGCACGATATTTATTCATCTTATCTTCAAGAATAACAATAAAATGTTCAAAACTTTTCAAAATTATATTCATCGTAAGATTAAAAATTTAAGTACCATCAATATTATACTACAACAATATTTTAAGATTATACCGGAAGTTATTTCCTTAAGCTACTGTGCGTTGTTTGTTTGTTTTTTTTTTTTTTTGTATAATTAAAATTAATTTCTTTTAATTTAATTATAATGCGTGTTTTGGTTTTAAAAGCAATGAAATTTTAAAGACATTAATTAGCAAAGTCTTTTTGTATGTATACGAGAAAGTCTGATAACTTTTAATAATTTTATATCGACATATACCCCACTTTATGCACCGATAATTTATTTTTCCTGTTGTTGTTGTTGTTGTTGTTGTTGTTGCTAAAACCCTTTATTACATTTTAATACTGCGTAATGATTTCGATAACCGAGCGAGCATAAACTTTTTTTTTATTAATTTACATATAGTCGATTTTCTTAAAGTGTTTTCTTCGCGCATGAAATAAATTTTATGCAAATGAATTAAAAAAAAATGTGCGGTACGATTCGGTCTACGATTGCGGGCATCATTATGAAAAGCGCAAAAAAAAAATGAATTAAAATAATTTTTTGTAATTATAAGTTTTTTTTTTTCGAAATTAGCCAAAATAAAAGTTCGGTGATAATTAAGATGTAGGGATTTTTTCTATATCGTCTCGAAATGATAATATGATTTTATATTTGGTTCGTTATTGTGCTGGAAGTGAAATACATAAATTTGAATTTTTATGGTATTTTTGTATTTTAATTCCACTAATATGGGAGTTAAGGACTTGTTCGGTTCGTAAGGGTGGATATTTAGTCACCATCGGTATATTCAATATTTGGTTTTAAAAAGCCATTGCTGGCCTGGACTAAATTAAAAAAAGGCTAACGATCAACCATTATGGCTCTTCGGTGATAAATCACTGCCACATTTTGCCCTCTTTTTAACCCACTTCCTATGGGAATAGAACCCGGTACTTAACCGCTGTACCAATTGCTAGGTAAAAATAACTTTTTTTCTCCACATAGTCTCCCTTTAGCTCAATACACTTTTTCCAGCAATGTTCTCTCCCCTTTTTATAGTGAGAATTATCGAGTTCCTATAAAAGCCATCAACCACAGACTTCACCTCTTCTTTGTAGGCAAATTTTTTACTACTAGTCATTTTTTTAAGTTTCGAAATAGAACATAATCCTAATCGGGAGAATAGGTTGCTTTAAAAAATAATTCAAACTTTAATTCTTTGATTTTAGTCATAATTTAGATAGATTTAATCACTCACACCATAATATAAATACATATAGTACTACCATCATCAGAAAAAAACAATTTACCCATTGATGTTCCAGATGTCGGGTCGGTAGAATATCGACAAAATTTAGAATAAATATATGACATTTAGGCGATTATACATTAAAAAATATTTTAATTATTTTAAAACGATACCAGTAGCGCCATCTTTGGCAATGGGCTAACCTACCATGGTAGTATTATGTGTATTTATATTATTCTCACACGCTGCAATAAGTTCAACATTTTCGTTTCTGGAGATAATCAATGAAAATTTTCCTACTCAGATCCAAAAAAACTGACGTCATTACTTTACCTTTTTTGGAGACTATTTGGCGACGTTATTTTGGTTTTATTGTGAGTGATAGTGGCACATATCATGCGCCTAGTTTTTTATGTTCAAACTATCCATTGATATGGATGGAATGCACAATGCAATATGAAATGTCTCTTTTTGTGGATTTCTTCTTCAGTTTAAATATCCTAGGAAACCTGCCTACTCCTAGGATGTGAAATATTTTTTCCTGTCTTAGGTGTTTTTTGATACATCAAACACTTGTACACTTTTGATAGATTTTTTTGTAGGCCGAGACTCGCAAAGTTCCATTGCTATGCACTTTTCTTTCGTTTTCAGTGAATCAATCCATTTTTTGCCTCGAAAAGATGGACAGATTTCAATGGAAAGATCCGAAAACGGCGTTTACTTGACTTTGATCTACTGACCTTTGAATTATTACACTGTTCAAGGCCATGGCATTTGGAATTGATAGATAAGCCTGAATATTTCACTCTGGGTTTTGTATTGCCGCAACAAATATGAAAACACGATGCATTCTTTTTTTATGAGAACGCGTTTATCTTTCCTTAAGTGGTTATGCGGTTATGTTCTTCCGATTTTTTGATCACCTGCCTTACTTTTAGGATCATGTATATCATAGAAAATTGTGTCTTAAAAATGTTCTGTTTGTCTGAGAGGTCACCAGCTGTTTACCTGTTACACCGCCTAAAGCTTACATAGGAGCAACTTTAATTTATGTTGATATACCAATTTCAGCACTTTAATAGGTATTACATTTTTATGACTGGATCATCTGGATATCAATATTTTCCACTAGTTTTTTAGCAATGAACTTTGCTGTCGTTGATTGACCGATACAGCCCGAATTTATTGCAAATATTCCTCACGGGCTGCAATAATACACGTACTCCGTGCGACTCACTAGGCTCTATTGCCGACTTCCAAAGTGATATACTCATAGTCAATAACACAAAATTCCTTAAAATTTATCCAATCTAGGTCTGCCTCTACTACCTAAGTGGGGAATTTCCCAAAGAGTTCTGACATTTAAGCATTCTGCTACCAATGTTCTTACATCCATATCTTTGACCTGTTGAAAGATTTTTTGCGATTTTTTCATCAGAGGCCAAAAAGCTGCATTTCTTATTCGAACATCTTTCCAAATGGGAGATTCTATGTTACGATACTGCCCGTTTAGTAATATCAGCTCTGCCTCTTTCCCAATTATTATCAGTTGATATACCAATTGGTTGAGGACCTAATATTGATGGTTGAACATCAGGCGGTGTAGAAACAACGTTGATTAACAAAGTTGGAACAGATAATGCTGGTACTGGTTGAACGTCCTCCGTATTGGTAACATTATTTGGAGAAATTGATTGAGGTTCGTCTAACGGAATCGTAGTGGTATTGTCCATTTGTTCATTGGTACCTAAACGTAGCAATTCATCAAAGTGACGTCTCATGAGTTGGCCTTTCCGTTTCGATTATGTATGAAACAGGGACTTTTTTCCGGAAATAGAACCAGGTATCCATTTCGAACCGGATAAGCACCTTCGTCCCTAAACTGTGGAATATTGAGACAAGTTTTTGTAGCTGATCAACCTCTGGATTAGTGCTGTGAACGTAACACTTTTCCGGGTTTACAGGTTACAGTTGATAAACGTGTGTGATGATGGTGCAAGAGCTTTGTCAGATAATGTTGAATATTGCCCAAAATTTCTTTCTTCAGAAAGTCCTTCATTGCTTTGACCTGCAACTCTGTCTGCCCATTTAAACTAGTATGACATGGAGATACGTATAATACCGTTTGCATCACAAAACTGCCGGAATTCTGCTGAATCTAACGCTCAATTGTTGTCACTCACAATGATCTCTGGAATTCCTGGTGTGACAAATATCTTACGAAGAACTTGTTTGCCACTAGCAACTGATGTTGTCGCTACTAGAACTACCTTTAACCTCTTGGAATAGGAATCTAGGAGAATAAAATAAGTCTTACAATGGTGAAGTGCGCCATGATCAAAATGGATTCGCAACCATGGTTTTTTTGTCTCCTCCCATGGGCGCACGGGAGTCTGCTCTGCCTCTAGCAGGGCCAGTTGCCATTTTTTACGAAGAAACACAAACTTTTCGATGTCTGCGTTTAGTTTGGGTAATCAAACATGGCCACCATGGTGGAATTATTATCCTAGAACCCCAGAGGAGGCATCGTTTCAGGGTGCTTATATTGACACGATGAACCCAAAATATCTAAAACTTTTCACTGGGACTTTCTGACCAACCTCGCAGTGTTTACTGCATTATTTGTGAAAGCACCGATTTTTTGGTTATCGAAGCGGCTAAATCTTTGGCATGCATGGTTGTGGATCGCATTTTTTAAGCAAATCTTCCTTTTCCTCAGTAACAATCGTAGGGCTCGGAACTGGAAGTTTACTAGGACCGTCACAATTCCCTACATCCTTCCGCCATTGTAGACGATTTTGAAGGTGTTTACGTTTAGAAAAGAACTCGAACGGATCATTCTCGGTGACACGATCTGGCGACTTGGAACATCTGTGGTAGAACGTCCGAGAAGTGGGTTATAGTCCGTTACATCTCACTTCAGTTTTGGTAATAGTTTTTGAATGGTATAAGGTATGGAAATTAACATCATCAAGTTGCAGGCAAGTTTTGATTATTTTGGTTCAGACTAAATACTTAGTCACTTTTGAAATAAAGTTTCTGATTCTAGTTCATCCTTTAAAAAAAACATTTGAGAGGTTTATTACTCTAAGCTTTCTCAAAAACTGCCATAGAAGCTTTGTAGTATCAAAAACTGGGAATTAACGGTTAAGGTCCTGGCAGATCATTAAAATTATTGTAGACTTGATTCCAACTTTAGATTTACTTGAAACTGCTGACTAGACTTGCATGACTGGAAAAACATTTATTTTCCTTCGTGCCGTAGAAGTGACTACAAACTTTGTTTTTGTAAGCTAAACAGTTTCTTGGTAATCACAACTACCTACCTTCTTTCTCTTTGTCTGGTTTTACATCCAATGGAAGCATTTCCCAGCTTCATTGCACCAGTTTCGAAGAGCTATGTCATGGATATCTTGCTGAAGCAAGCCAGTCGTTTAAGATCAGGTTCCATCTTTCTCGTCCATAAATTAGCAACTCAGTCGTCAACCGAGCAGAACCTATATATAACATCTGCATAGCTAAAGGTTCGAGCAGACAATCCTGATCGTAAATATTTAATCAGTGGTTGGAGAGTTAGGTTAAAATTTTTACTGAAAGTCTCCAATGATTTTAACAACTAAAAGGGTTGTATTTTTTATATAGTGAAAATATGTTGGCTGTTAAATAATATTAAGGTTACTCTTCCGGCTCCTATTGATGCTCTTCAGTTTGTTAAAAGCCATTCTTTACCTCTCGTATAAGTTTTGGCAGCTGCTTTTATAAACCTGTATACTACTGTAAAGTATAGAACAACGTTTTTGGCGTTTGAAAAGTAATCTATAAAGCTGCCATTTGGCTAATGACCGTTGATGTTTTCAATGCAATTCATCATAAATTCAGGTTTTTCTGTCGAAAAAGTTCTTTCGTTTAAGGTTCCTTTATTGACTTGTTAGGAGTGTTATACCAAGTCATGTGAATGCTCTCTGACCACTGCGGCCAATAACCATCGAAAACAATCCAAAACCCATTTAACGTTTCCCTCAATTTAAATTTTTATTTTCTTAAAATTTTACTCAACTTACCGTACCAACAACAATTATAGCAATTAGTGTAATTCGCATACCGATATTATTTTAATACCATCGCACTAATTAACTTAAAAAACAACAACAACCACCAACAAAACTACTCGTTTTAGTTATGTAATTTTTAAAACTCATCATATCTCCCATGCCCAAGTTTGCTTGGTAAATTTTTGAACAGTTTTTCCCCACCATCTCGACTAAACAAAATAATTAAGGAAAATTCCTTAAGTAAAATTTTTTTGCCATTAAGATGCTAGCGAGCATAAGTAGTATACAGTGCGAAGAAGAAGAAAAAACCAAAAAGCATTTTAAATGCAAATTAAAGATATAAAAATAGCGTTCGGATGGTGTGCGGTAGCGTGGGTGGTAAGAAAAATGCCATGGAAAAATTCTCCTTTATAATTATAGTAACTTAAAGTCAATGAATTGCTTTCTTTAGAAAATTTATAATTTTCTGTACCATAGCATCTTTGTCTTGGCTGTTTAATTATGGTCATTTCGTGTCTTTCTTAATTTTTTTTTTGGTATGTGGACGACGGTGGGAGGGAATCTTATACATTGATAATTATGTGATTGTGATGCTAGGAAAATTTAAAATTCGTTTTTCCTTTTCGTAAAGGATATTAAATGGTGATTACTAATTACAAATTATGTTTTAAATGGACGGAAAACAGAGACGATTTTATTTTTGAAAATAAAAAGAAAATAAAATAAAAATTTGTGTGAAATTAAAATAATAAATTTTAATATGAGTATGGTGATGTTGTTGCTGGTAAAATGACATTTGCGCGTTCTTGGGCAATAACTTTTCGAATAATAATTTGTCGTCCTGTATATACTGTGCCATTCACGTTTAATGATCTTTTAAGTAGGTCGAGTGCAGAAACAGTCAATGTAATTATTACTACATAAGTGATGATATTATTTTATCAATTTCCTCTAAATTTGAAGGAAGTCAATTAAATTATATTTGTTACAAAGGTTACAGGGTTCCAAATCTAAAATTGAATGCCTTTTATAAGCGTTTTGGAGAATATTAAATCTTAATTTTCATTGGTTATTTATTGTATAAAAGAAATGACGGCTGTATTCTCAAAACCCGTTAAACAATCTGTTAAAAAAAGAGTTACAGAATGTGACCAAACTAGCGCCCTTGCTGTTTTCTTAGTTCAGGAACGATATTAGGAATTTTCAAAGTTTCTGATATAGGCTAACCATCATGCATTTTCCGGATTTTGGACAATTTCGATTTGAGTCATTAATTCGTCAGTTTTGATAAGCATTTCCCGGATTTTGGGCATTTTCGATTTGAAGCATAAATTTCTCATTTTTGATAGGCTAACCATCATGCATTTTCCGGATTTTGGACATTTTCGATTTGAGTCATTAATTCGTCAGTGTTGATAGGCTAACCATCATGCATTTTCCGGATTTTGGACATTTTCGATTTGAGTCATTAAATCGTCAGTTTTGATAGGCTAACCATCATGCATTTTCCGGATTTTGCACATTTTCGATTTGAGTCATTAATTCGTCAGTTTTGATAGGGTAACCATCATGCATTTTCCGGATTTTGAACATTTTCGATTTGAGTCATTAATTCGTCAGTTTTGATAGGCTAACCATCATGCATTTTCCGGGTTTTGGAAATTTTCGATTTGAGTCATTAATTCGTCAGTTTTAATAGGCTAATCATCATGCATTTTCCGGATTTTGGACATTTTCGATTTGAAGCATAAATTTCTCATTTTTGATAGGCTAGCCATCATGCATTTTCCGGATTTTGGACATGATCAAAATCGGACCACTATTTCGTGTTTTATTCCACCATTTATGAATTATTGATAATTTTGTGGGCTAACCCCTACAAAAACATTTTGCAGGAAATCGTAGTTGTCCGAAGTGAGTTCAAAAAAGTTAGAAATTAGTTCCAACCAGCTGACAGCTCCGAATTTAAGTTATTGTCCTAATCTAATTTTAGCTTCCAAACATCTTGGTAGAAAATTTTTGCACCAGTTATAATTGGTCATACCAATCCTAGTGGATCAAACATACTTGCCATTTCCGAAAGAACGATTTTTTACGTAATTGTATCCTAAATGCTCTTTGGAGAATAGGAATACCGAAAAACATCACTTGTTGGTGGTCATAGTAGTCCGAAAGCCTTTACTACATCATGCTGGTTGATTTTGAGGTACTTCTCTCGATGGCACAGGGTGTCAATTGTTAGAATGATCGCCTCTTCATTGGAAAATAATTTTGGATAGTGAGAAGCCTCCCGCCTTCAGCAACATCATAATTTGTTTTCTAGTCTCCAAAATCTTCTTGATTTAATTTACGTGCACCACCTTGATCTAGGCATGTTTCCCCAAAAAAGTAAAAAATCCTTGCGATGTCGGTATATTTTTGGTGGTAGACTGCTTCCAGTTGATGGCGATAGCTGAGTTCCACCACCTTATTTTCGACTATTTTACTCCATACGTCCATTTGAGAAATAGTTTTTTCCCGAGAATTTAGGAAGTTACCCTTTTGGGAGCTGTATTAATTTCTTTGACACAAAGTTATTTTTAACTTGATGAATGATAACAATTTTATCTGTCAGCTCCAACTGAAACTTCAAAGGTTCTAAATTAGCAGGTTTTCCGTGAAAGTTAATCCAACTTTTTGTAGTTATCTATCTTTTATAATAAATTTTAGATTTTTTTATCAAATTTTTAGTAAAACTATAAATGTTTAACCAAATGTATTTGATTGTAGTTTGAATACATTTGGTAAAAATTTCATTCATCAATCCCTCATCAATCCTTAACAATAAAGGTGTTCTTTAGCGTCACACTAAATCAGAATTTTTATTTTAACCAACATCTTAACCAACGTGAAAGATCTATCAAGTTTCAATCAAAATTGGTTCAAATTTGTTATCAAAATTCATTTAAAACTTACAGCGTATGTTCGAATTGCTTCAAGTCATCCATCATTAATAATCTTAAAATTCATGAATTCAACTTAATTGTATGTCAAATTCAAGGTTTTTTTCAGTTAGTCGAGTTTGATCAAGTTTGATAACAGTTTGAATATTATTTTAACTGATATGGTGAAAAGAGTTATTAACTGATTGAAAATATATTGGCTAAATAGGTATTATTATAATTAAACCGGTTGATTTGCTTTTCCAATTTCCATCAAACTCATTTCAAACCAAAACTTAATCAAAAATAAAAATATTGCTTATTAACCGCATAAATTTTCAACTTCAAACCACATTTCATAATGATGGTCATTGCTATTGAGGCGCACCCAACTATGTGTATAAGAGTTAAACGTGACCACATAAATCATATAATTATACCGATTACTTGTAATGCATAGCTAATCGCCTCTATTGATTATCAATTTTGGCTAATTTGCATAAATATGAAAGTGACAGGTGAAAGTGTCTAATTTATTTGTTTAATTTGTTACAGATTTTACTGGTGATCGGTGTCCAAAGTGGATGTTTCGATTGTGCAGAACCACCTCGTGTTAGAGAATACGACGCCGATGTTCCAAATATATACAATGGAGGGCTTCAGGTAGATCAACTATCGGCCGGAAATGAGGTAAGTTTGCAACATGGCTATTATATATAAAAATAAAATAATTTATGAATGTCTCATTTCTAGAAAATGGCAAAATTCATAGACTCGTCACGTGTCGAATTGTCACTTGACCATTTCACCGACGATTCATACATCCAAGCGTATAAATTGACACACGAAAACTATCAAAACAACGAGGAACAATTGAGTATTGACGTGGCACGAGAAAATCGAGCGCATTTAGATAAATTTCGTGTAAAACGACATGCTCCCGAATCAATGAAATTCCAAGTGAGCGACGCAAAAACACCTGATGATGCCACTCTTGAAGTGATGCGAACTAAAAAAGAGCTACGTAATGTACGATCACCGTACGAAGTGGTTGAGGGTCCGGTACAAAAACAAAAATCGAATCGAATTGGGTATCGATCAAAATCGTCATCCCCGAAATTATACAGTGGTGTACAAACACATCGGTATGGAATAAAAAATGAATATAATCGTGCAACAAAAGTTCAACCGACTACTTATCGAAAAGCTGATAATCCAGAGTTTGGAACTAAAGTGTGGTGGAATCCAACCGAACTTAGCCGTTACAAAAGATTACAGCGTCGTGGACCTCAATTAACAAATCCAACTCCGGCACCACTTATTCTTCATAATGGGATTACACATCAATCCCAACCAACTTATTTGGACCAACAACAATTACAACAACATCAACAAGTTCAGCAGCAACAACCACCACAACAGCAACCACAACAACATTATGTAACAGCTTATATTCCATATCAAGAATTAGCATCTGTACCTCAGGCGCCACAGCTCTTTAATCAGCATCAATATAATAATTTCGATTCCCAAAAATATGATTACCAGCTATTCAACCAATTTCCACAATTCGACAAGCAAGTACAGCTTCCACAACAGCAAGAACCACAATATTACGAAGTAAATCCATACGGACCAGTCGAGTTGCAGTACGATCAAGCAAAAACACAATACGCTTCTCCCGAAAAATTAGACGGCCTTGAAGTTTTACAATCACTCCTTGGTCGGGATCCTAAACAACAATTACAAGGATTACACGAGCTTTTGACGAAAGAAGAACAAATGCAACAACAACAGTATCAACAACAACAACCACAACCACAACCACAACAACAACTACAACAACAACAACACCAACAACAACAACTACAACAACAACAATACCAACAACAAGAATATCAACAACAAGAATATCAACAACAAGAATATCAACAACAAGATCAGCAGAGGCCACAAGATTCAACAGCTCCCATTCAATTTCAACCAACGGCTGGCGGACAAGTCAATCAAATTCTGGTAACTAAACCACCGCAATACGCATACACCGTAGCTGGTTCGACTAAACAGATTGTACCGATACCGACATCGACTACGACCTTAGCACCAGTACCAATACATACGACAGTAGCACCATCTACTTTACGCTACCAAGACTTATTACCATCAAGTACTCCAACACCATTTACTGCTGTAACTATTCAACATCCATTACAATTATTACCTGTGCCAGTGCAGCACGGGCCCGAATCACAAAATGCATTAATCCATAGTCATCACATATCATCGACGCCATTACCTTTAGTACAGTCACATCACAGTGAAAACCCATTAAATTCATTGCAAAACCATGATCAACAGCAAAAAGTGCGGCAAAATGATGCCGATAGTAGTTCCGAGCACGATGACAATCACGATGTAAGTATTAAAGCGAAACGTTTTTATAGTCCTATAATTCATAATGTAGTGAAGCGTTCGGCTCCAAAATGGAGGCCAGTGCGACATCCATCGACATTAAATCCACGACGACCCGTAAAACCCGAATTCTTTTATTCGGAAAATCCAGAGTATGATTTTTATATTGTACCACGAACACGAAAACCACCAAAGCGAACGGTACATAAGAAACCAAAATCAACAACACCCATACCAAATTTTGAAACGGTACATGAATACGAAAATAATGCTGGAGAAGTTATCGAGCCCGTGCGTTATAATGTTTACGAACCTGAACGACCACAAATCGAATACGATGAATCACCGTCGATTCAGTACGAAGTGATTTACGATGAAAACGAATTTTATCGTAATAGTCAAAAAATTTTTAATTTAACCGAACAACTTCGTAAAAAAAATAAAGCATTTTTCGACAGTTTGGAGTCGAAAGCCCGTCGACATATTTCAGAACATCCGAGTCCAACGAAAAATGAAACAACAACACCTGTTTATGGTGAACGATTGAACTACGAAAATATATTTAGAAATATGTCAAGACCATTTTATCCGCGTCGGACAGCAAGTGTGACCCGATCGAAGCGGAATATTGAATATAGACACCTAAAAATGGAAAAATATGATGATTTACGAATTAATTTGGATGGGCATTCGACTCTCTCCGATCCTGAGGCGAGAAAATTTAACGAGACTGAAATGAATGACGATATGAACGCACATTTTTTCGATGAAAATGGTACGTTCGTTGAGAATTTCGATGATTTAAATATGGCGGTGAATGAGTCACGTATTTTGTATCAACTCATATCTATCCCTGATGAAAATAACACGACTGATGAAAGTCGATCGATATCTGATCGATCATCGTATGCATACGCATGGGATGATGATGATGATGACGATGACGAGGATCAATATAGCGATGACGAAGATGATCATTATAATGAATATGAAGAAATAATTGTACCAAAATGGCGGACAAAAAAATTAAGTCGTAAACGAGCACATCACCGTCGTCAAAAATATAAAATCGTTCCGGTGACCGTCTATAAAAAAGTCCCAATCGCTCCGTCGAAACATCATAAATCCAAAGGTGGCATAAATATACATAACGTAAATATTTACGAGAAAGCGCCACACAAAAAACCCATTCATCATCGGCCCGACTGGCATTACACACAAAAAATTAAAAAATTTAAAAAACCAAAACGTTGGTACATCAAACCATCGCCACCACGTTCTCATAAACGTACCAGTTTCAATAAAATTGCTTGGCTGTTACAACACCATTACCTATAAATGTGGTATAAACCACTCAATAAGTGGTATGGTGTTGCGCTCACAACAGTGTACCTCATCATAGTTACTCACACTAATAATTTATATAAAAAATTGTTTGTTATTTAATTAATTAATTAATTAAATTTTTTTATTTATATTTTTCAACAACAAACAATTAAATATTCAATCAACTATAATGTTTTAAAAAAATAAAAATAAAATTTTTACAACAAATGCAAATTAATAATTTATTTGTAAAACAATTATAAATAATTAATAATTTAGAATTAATTAAATTAATAATTATTTTTAAATTATTTGTTGTTGTTTTTAAAAATGCATTGGCAAAATAACAATATGGTTTTAAAATAAAAAAATAATTAATTATTTAAAAAATGTTATTTGAATAAATTGAAATCAATTTAATTCAATATTTGTGATGAAATTATAAATTACACACACACACACATATTATTATATATCCATATATTTTCGTATGTAGGTGTATTTATTATACATATTTAATTTCAGATTAATTACTGTCTATTATATATAAAAATAATTTTCACTTTTATACCATTACCATTATCATAATTTAAAATTTATACCATTTAGACTAACTCATATATCGATCGAAACTACACCAATTTAATTTTAACAGTTATTCAACCTTATATTCTCGCATATGAATTCTGAAAATATATTATACCATTTACTTTACTATTATTACTTTATAATTCTAATTGTATTTATGTTACTTATTTGACATAAATAATACGATATTTAAATATATAAAACATATACACCATTAACTATACCATTTAAAAATTTCATACAATTTCAAATTTTCACCTTCTATCTTATTATAACTTTCTGATTTAGTTGGGTTATTTGCAAAAATATGCATATTTCTTTGGCTTAAAAATAATTTATACCATTTATATAACCATTTAATTTGATAATTTTAATATTTATACCATTTACGCATAAAGCTACATCTATCAAAATTTCATGATATTAATTTTGAAGGCTGCTCGACTTATATACTTAAGTGTTGTAACTTATCTTGTATTATACCATACGTTATACCATTTAAAAATGACCTTTTTAGTATTTTAATTTTGTTAAGTTAGTTAATTTATTATTTTTTCAAAATATCATTTAAACGAAGATTTATAGGCTACATATATTTTATACCATTACCAAAGACATTTTATATCAATTTAATTTATTCATTTAAACAATGAAATATGTTGTGTAACATTTACTTTTTAGCGTGTATTGCCAAAATTGTTGTATACCCATTTAACTTAACCCTCCATCCATCGCAACATACCTTATAGTAGATTTTGACATGTTATACCATTTTTTATACCATTAAAAATTACTAATTTTGGCAACCATGTCACATTTTATAATTTAATTAACCTAGCTAATTTGTTGCTTTTACAAAATAGCCATAAAGCGAAGAATTATCTACAACCTGCATTTTTATACCATTACCAAAGTTGTTACCATTTTAGCTTTTCCATCACTTATCGATATTCAACTTGCAGCTTTGTTTTTTTAACATGCTTGTAGTAATTATCGATATGGTGTAATAAAAATTACAAATAATTTCTAATTTTCACTCTTTATTTAGTTTTAGCATTTATACCTTTAGCATATTTCGTAATTGTATTGTTATACCATTTATGCACATTTAAACATTTCATCAAAGTTACATTAATAACTTTTTAACTGTGTTTTTTACTTTACATACACGTATATGATTACTTACAATATATTATACCATTTAAAAATTACACTTCTTATTAATTTTTATTAAATTTTAGGACTTATTCTAATTTATTCCTTTAACTATCGAAATATATAATGTGACATTCACATTATTTCTGACTGCACCATCTATTTAATGCTTACTTGTTTTTAACTATGTATGTACCTTGGTTGTTTATTTGTGGAAACAAGTAAATAACTGTGAATAAAAATAATCTGTATCTTTTATAACATTCCCATATTTTATATCCATTTAAACTTCATTATTAATTTTTTGACTGTTTCTTGATTTTATACACTACTTAACGTTAGGTACCAAATTCCACTATTGTACAATAAGTTATACTAGTTACTATAATTTTTTAAAATTATTCATGGATCATAAATTTATTGGATTGATTTGTTGTCAAATAGCCTATTCAACGAATTTTTATACCATTACCACTATCGTACAATAAGTTATACTAGTTACTATAACTTTTGAAAATTATTCATGGATCATAAATTTATTGGATTGATTTGTTGTCAAATAGCCTATTCAACGAATTTTTATACCATTACCAAATATATTTAATACTTATGTAGCTCATTTCTTTCTTTCGATGAAATGTATCCTGATTTTTTTATTTTTTAACGTTCATATGGTAATTATCGATGTGTTATACTATTTATTATACCATTCAAGAATGACAATAATTTCTAAAATTCACGGTCTTTTATAACTTTGCAATTTCAACCTTTGCACCGATGTCATATTTCTAATACTTTAAAAAATTTCCATATATTCCAATATCCATATACGTATAATAACCTACAATATATTATACTTATACCATTTTAAAATAACTCATTTTAAATACCTTCTATTATATTTTAGCTTAGTTGATGTGTTCATATTTAAAATATATACTAAACGAAAATTAATATGTAATTTACATTTTTATACCATTTAAAAAATATATTTTATACCATTATGGTTTATTGCTTTATCCATCGAAAAAAATTCTAAAGCTTTCACATTTTCACGTGCAGACGTAAATAATCTATATTTTATACCAGTCATTATACCATTCGAAAATGGTGGAATTTTTGTACACATCTAATTTAATTTTAAATTTGATATTAACCTTTGTTCGTTTTTAGAAAAATATAAAAATAACTGTAATGCAAATAATTTATACCTTTTATAACATTATACTTTACTACTCTTAGAGTAAAAAAAATTTCAAATTTTAAACCTCTATTAGTTTTCACTTTAAAATTTAGTTTGGTTTGTTTATTTTAAAAAAAATAGGCAACAAACTGTAGTTTAAAATTATTTATACCTTTTATAACATTACCACATTATTTCATAATTTTATCGAAATAATATTAATCATATTTATAGAAAACTTTTGATTGTTATTTAACTTTAAATATTTTGATATTATATCTTACAATATATTATACCACATACTATACCATTTAAACAATTTTCATTTTGAAAACCCTCTGTGATATTTTAGTTTTATTAACTTAAATGATTTAGTTATTTGTCAAAATATCATGTTTCTAATGATATTTTATACCATTTTAAATTATTTTTCCACCTTTTAAAAACACACCATATGACTTTTATCTTTTATAAGAACGTTTAATAATTGATATATTATACCATTAACTTTATCAATATAAAAATGACGAAATATTTATAATTTTCACTCTCTATTTAATTAGCTTTAAAATAATATAGCTTAAAATTAATTTGTATACTTTCTATAGCATTACTGGTTTTCTTAATTTTATTATGTTATACCATTTCCGTATCGATACATCTATGGAACAACATTAACTGACTTTTGAAAATTATTCGATAATTATTCATACTCTCATACGATAACTTACAATATTTTATACCATATACCTATTACTATTTAAAAATGTCTAATTATGGCAATTGTCTACCACATTTTAGTTTTTTTAACTTTTGATTGGTTTATTTTCAAAATGTCTAATAAATGAAGATTTATAAGTTACTTTTATTTTTATACCATTACCAAATATGGTTCATATCAATTCATTCCACTCTTGCATTTATCCATCTAAACATATTATTCTATGACGTTTATATTTCAACATATCAAAGATAGTAAATAATACATTATACCATTTACTTTACAATTTAAAAATGACACATTAGTTCTAATTTTCTTTCTATATTAAAACTTTAGAATTTAGTTGGTTGTGTTTGTGTACCAAAATATGCAAATAACTTTATTCAAACACTATTTTTACTCTTCCATTACCATATTTTATCATTTTATACCATTCAAGCTTTTTATATCTTTACAAAAAGTACATCATTTACATTTTGACTCGATACTTTAAACTTTTCAAAATCTCAATTTATCGAAGCAACATATCTAAACTACATTCATTTGCATCACATTATCAAACATATTTTATACCAGCTGCAGCTACTTTTACATCCATCGATCCAAATAATCAATCAACTAAAGGTAATCGAAATAAATATAATTGTTACGTTCTACGTACCGTACTGTATTTTTTATATAATTTATTATACCATTTAAACATTTGTACATCATAATTATATTTTAATTATTAATTTTTGTATTTTTCTTGATTTGTTAATTTATCAAAATACCTATTCAACTGTGACTAAAAAATAATTTTATATTTTAATACCATTACCATATATGTGTTATAGCACTTAAATATATATATATATTACGCAGATTATTTTCATAAGAATATAAGGCTTAGTTTACCATCGCATGCATATTTTATAAGATTATGTTTTTTACACCAATTGTAAAAAATATTATACCATATTGATTTTTACTAGTTTTTGCTACTTAACAACATTTTATACCATTTAAAAATTATTTATTTATTTACTTTGATTCTTCCTCAGTATGTTTAGGTTCTTTCAGTATGTATTTTTAAGCTGGATTTTTTACTTTTCTAAATAATAGTTATTTTAAAATAATTTTTACATTTTAAACCATTAAAATTTCTTATGGTCATGTTTTTCTATATTTCCATCAAGTAAATTTTTTATAAACATATCATAATTTATAGGTTAAACTATTATAATATTCATGTTACCATTCAAAAACTACTAAGAGTTTCATTAATAAAAAAACGTTATACGGTTTATATCATTACCATATGTATATACATTTATATTATACCATTAACACTTTTTAAATTACTTTATATCATTGACTATTATGCTTTAGTTTATTGCCCTAAAACGAATTTCACATAATTTTATGATAGTTTACAGTTTACTAAACATTAAACCATTCATTATACCACTCAAAATTAACTAACTTCTTCTAAATATAAAACTATACTGTTTCTATATTTTTTACGAACAACTATTCTTCATACAACGAAACCACCTCAAACGACTTTTGACTTTTAGTCAACTTTATCTACACACGTATGCTACTTTTACAATACATTATACCATTCAATACTTATAATGCATTTATTTCGTTTTAGAAACATCAGTATTCAGCTGTAAAGTCATTAAAACATACTTTGCGGTGATTCAGTCATTTAAATTTTTTAAATTATACCATTTAACTATAATAATATAATGAATAATGTAAATCGATATGTGATTATAAATAAATAAATAAAAAAACATTGGAAAATTTTAATGGTTTTAAAATATTATACCATTTATAGTAAATTTTAGTTTGGTTGTAATCTTCATTGATATGTATCTAAACGCGGAAGTCTTTTATCAATAATCGATATTGGATTTGGCGGATGGACATATTGTTTCAATCAAATATATTTCAACCCATGTTTCGAAGAACGTTAATGTTATATCATGGTTAATGTTATATCATGGTCAATCATGATGTTAAGTAATGATACATTTTTAGTTTTTGCGTCAATGCCATCGCATTTGTGATTGAAATTTTTAAAATTTATCCGCATAATTTTATAAATACAGATGATTTTTATGAATCAAGTAAAGTTGTTCTTCGTTTCGAGATCGTTGTACCGTTTACTTAATTTGCATACATTAAAGTGATTTCCTATTAAAAATTTTATACCGTTGAAACATTTTCAAAGTGTATAGTAAACAAAGTGCCTTGTCGTATCGAAGGTCTTTTTAAAATTTCTCCATAACTTTGAAAATTAGTTTCACTGCTCAAAACAAAATAAACGTATGATCGCCACACCTGCTTGCCCATCTCAATAAACTACTTACCCTACTAAATGACCTTGAACATTTGTTTTTGTTCTTGGTCTAATTACATTAAATTGTCTCCGGTTTGTGTAACATCTGGTTTGTCTCTCATTTCCATTTAGCCAAACACCGAGATAGGCAGATAGGAAGATGGGAAGATAGGAAGACTGGAAGATATAGGAAGATAGGCAGATATGAAGATAGGAAGATAGGAAGATAGGAAGATAGGAAGATAGGAAGATAGGAAGATAGGAAGATAGGAAGATAGAAAGATAGGAAGATAGGAAGATAGAAAGATAGGAAGACAGGAAGATAGGAAGATAAGGAGATAAGAAGATAGGAAGAAAAGAAGATAGGAAGATAGAAAGATAGGAAGATAGGAAGATAGGAAGATAGGAAGATAGGAAGAAAGGAAAATAGGAAGATAGGAAGATAAAAAGATGGGAAGATGGGAAGATAGGAAAATAGGAAGGTAGGAAGGTAGGAAGGTAGGAAGGTAGGAAGGTAGAAAGGTAGGAAGATAGGAAGATAGGAAGATAGGAAGATAGGAAGATAGGAAGATAGGAAGATAGGAAGATAGGAAGATAGGAAGATAGGAAGATAGGAAGATAGGAAGATAGGAAGATAGGAAGATAGGAAGATAGGAAGATAGGAAGATAGGAAGATAGGAAGATAGGAAGATAGGAAGATAGGAAGATAGGAAGATAGGAAGATAGGAAGATAGGAAGATAGGAAGATAGGAAGATAGGAAGATAGGAAGATAGGAAGATAGGAAGATAGGAAGATAGGAAGATAGGAAGATAGGAAGATAGGAAGATAGGAAGATAGGAAGATAGGAAGATAGGAAGATAGGAAGATAGGAAGATAGGAAGATAGGAAGATAGGAAGATAGGAAGATAGGAAGATAGGAAGATAGGAAGATAGGAAGATAGGAAGATAGGAAGATAGGAATATAGGAAGATAGGAAGATAGGAAGATAGGAAGATAGGAAGATAGGAAGTTAGGAAGAAGGTAGGAAAATAGGAAGATAGGAAGAAGGTAGGAAGATAGGAAGACATGAAGATAGGAATATAGGAAGATAGGAAGATAGGAAGATAGGAAGATAGGAAGATAGGAAGATAGGAAGAAGGTAGGAAGATAGGAAGATAGGAAGAAGGTAGGAAGATAGGAAGACATGAAGATAGGAATATAGGAAGATAGGAAGATAAGAAGATTGGAAGATAGGAAAATAAGAAGATTGGAAGGCAGGTAGATAGGAAGAAAGGAAGATAGATAGATAGGAAGATAAGAAGACAGGAAGATAGGAAAATAGGAATATAGGAAGATAGGAAGATAGGAAGATAGGAAGATAGGAGGACTGGAAGATAGGAACATAACAAGAAAGAAATGATTTCTTGCAAGAAGTGCAAGATGTGGTTTGAACTGCAATAATCAATACATTGACAATAATTCTTTCACCCTTTTTTGTTTTCACCTTTAGTTGAAACAATATTGTTGTTCAAGCTTTCCTTAATATTTCAATTGTTTATTAAAATAATTGAGCCTTATACTTAGCTTGGTATTAGAAATAGCAACTATATTATTTGCAATTACCAAACATTTTTCTAAAAAAAAATTCTAAATTCTAAATTCTTATTTTTTAAAAAATTGTATTTTCCAAATAAACGTGAATACCTCATTTAGCGTGGTGGATAGGTTTTTAGAAACAAAATGTGTAAAAAAACAGTTAGAGCGGTAACGTATTCTCAGTTCCAAACTATGTATATATTGGCTATTTAATGACTTTATAGTTAAAATCAACATTTAATATCTTTTGACAGTTTATGGTTTGCTCAAGACGGATCAGTATTTGGGAAGGTTTTTAGTGGGTTAGATGATTAAAATTGTACGTTAAATTTTAAAGTGGTGGAACCTACTGCTATTTATATAACTTGTGTTCTACAGGTAATAGGAATAATACAAAATTTCGTACAAAATCATAGGACTTTCATGTGACTGGATTCCTGCATCCATTTATGTATTAACTTTAATGATGATTTACTATCGCTTTCTGGCAAGCAAGCATGTCGTGGACCAATTTCAGTATCTGTATTCATACCGGACTAAAAGCATTTCGATGGCATTAGCTTACGTGATTAGTTTACGTGCGGTAAATCGTGTAGCTTTTGGAGTACTTGCCTGCAAAGTTTTTTTTTGGAATATATGGACAATGATTTTTGTCGATATCAATGATTTTTGTCGATGGTTTTTGTCGATATCTCACATTACACATGTACTTTAGATACTGGGTCTCGTATAAGTTCAAATAAGAGCTTTGCACTTTGTTGATTGGTATAGTCAGATAAAGTTTCAATTTCTTGTCAGATTCTTAAAAAGAAACGAACTTTTTTATATCTACTGCTGTGGAAATTATAGATTCATCCGAGGTTAGCCGTGGTGATCCGTAATTTCCCACGCTCTAGAGGATGTGCAAGAAGAGCAACCTGAGTCAGGGCGCCTTTGGTTTAATTTATAGCTTCCTGACACTCATGAAGTCAACTCAAGTTTTACTTCTTACTTTTAAGACGTATAGCCAGTGGCGTGGTGCAAAAAGTTTGACTTAGTGAGAAAGGAATCGGTAATAGTCGTTCGCTTTTCCGATAAACTGCTGAATTTGCTGTATAGTTATTGGTTGGGTAAAATCGATGAAAGCCACGATACTCTATTACTTGGACTATTTCCATTTTCAGAGATCTCGTGACAAAAAAATTTGGTCAAAGTTATACCAAACAAACACTTGGAGTTTTAAAAGTATGCCAAAATTTAGGCATTAGAATACACAGCGAAGAGTTTGAAATGTTTTAACTCTGATCGACTAGCCAACCGATATTTGGGGATATTTAACTCTGATCGACTAGCTGATATTTAACTTTGATCGACTATCCTACCTGATATCAATGTATGCGTAAACAAAATACAACCCTTTTTTGACTCACATCGTTGAGCCTACGATAGTCTCCACAACGTTACCAATAACGGTAGAAAATCGGTTGATGTTGATTTTCTACACAAACCTATCAAAGTAATGTGCTTGAATTTGCTCGAGGACTTGGAAATGGAAGATGTCTACTAGTTATGATTTTATGAACGACATCGTGTATACTGGGCATTTGAAAATTGGTTTCTAAACCAAAAAAGCTCTTGTCTGGAACAAGCTAAGTGATAGTTCTCAGAACTAGAGCATTATTTTGTATCTTGAAGATCGCTGGAAATCTTATACTTAAGTCTACTGCTATCAGTTGAAGTGAGCATCTTTTTATAGCTGATATTTCGACAATTTCAAGTATTTTTAAGTTGTTTGTCAGCCACAAAAGCGCTTCTTTGCGGTTGTGGTTGAAATTTTACTTGTTGAATTGGTATTTGAAACTTTAAAATTTTTGGCACAACTTATAAATTTTCAAAATTCAAAATATACATTCCTATGCCTATAGGAAAATATGGTTACCGGTCGAAACTGGATATTTTAAAAACTGGATTTGACGAAACAGTATAATTCAAAACTGGATATTTCAAAACAGGATATTTCGACATGTGATTTAAACTTAAAATGATTTTTAAGGAATGTTCCGAAATATGGCCAATAAGGAAGAAACTCGGCGATTTCTTAACCGATTTCTTAACAGAACTTTCCCAAAAAATCATTTTAAAATCCCATTTTCATCTTACATATCGAATTTCATCAAAATCGGTTAAGAAATCACCGAGTTCCTTCCTAATTGGCCATAGTCAAGAACTTTCCTAAAAAATCATTTTAAGTTTAAATCACATGTCGAAATATTCTGTTTTGAAATATCCAGTGTTGTACCATATCTCGTTTTGTTAAATCCTATTTTGAAATATCCAGTTTTAAAATGTCCAGTTCTGAGCGTATTCCCGGAAAATATATGCCCATCAGAAATGTAAAATTTTTGGCAAAAAATTAAAATTGAAAATTTGAAAATTTTCAAAATTTAGAAAATTATGAGAAGCTACTAGAAAAAGCTACTCTTAAACAACGCAAAAAGAGGTATTGATGTTTTCCAACAAACTTTTCTTCAGATACAATAAAAGTTTTCTATTTTGTAAATTATATCGTAAAGAAATTCTCGTTTGTGCTGTTTCCTTACTCGATTCAATTCGAGCGTAATAATCCAAATGAGACCGTCATAAAGAAAATATGCTTCGATACAACTTCTATTCAACTCTTTCTATAAACGTTCACTATCTTTATGTGCAAATCTTTCTTCAATTAAAATTTACAGAAAATATTGGCACATTCAAATACGGATTCCACATCTGCATATGCAAAATTACCATGAATTTTATTTAAACTGTATCATTTTACAAAAGCTTACAACTAAACTATACTATATATAGTGAAAAAAAAATTATCAATTTTAAATTGAAAAAGTTTAAAAAGTTTTTCAAAAAAAATGAAAATGAAAATCCGAGATATAGGAAATTAATGTTAAAGTTTTCACCTTATATTTGAATTCAAAATGAATAGAAATCGTTTGGTAACTTCTATATATGTGTAACCATAGAATTGGCAGTTTACCAAAATTTGTCTGTTGTGCAACTAGGACGAAGGACGCAATCTTTAAATGTATCGCTTTGGTGAAGTATTTAATGGTCGGTTAATTTATGAGGCCATTCCAAATTTTTTACAATTTTTTTGGTTTTGTAACATATATATAAATTACAACGCCCTGCCATCGAACGTGTTACATAGATTACAATATATATGTATTCGTGTATATACCATTTCAATCCGACAAACGACGATGACGACGAAAAAAAAAAGTTAAAAGTGTTATTTATTATTATTTCCTTCCGATAGTTTTCCTCTTGTACTTTATTTCGAACACTTTTACTGTGTTACCCTATTTTGTTGCCGATATTGTCGTTTAAATAAAAAAGCATAAAAAAAAGTTTATGAAACTTTTCGATTATTGGATTAAATGAATTTTATGGGTGATAAGATTAAATTAAATTAAAATCATTTTGTGATAAAATTACAAAAACAAAAAATAGTAAAAAATCCAACAAAATAATTTATTGTTTACGGAAAAGACAAAAAGATTTCCACAAAATGAAAAGTTTCGATAGTAAAGAAGTTTTTCCAAATTATTATATTAGTATGTGTGTGTATGCATGTCCTGTTATGAGGTGAGATAAAATCTTTGATTTAATATTTTTTTATAATATGATTTTGACTATAATATGTCTCGTACCTTTAGATTTTTTATTATTCCATAAATTTTGGAAAATTAACACATTATGCATCCATAACAAGAGGTTTTTGATTGGTACAAGAGGAAATTGATTGGCTTTATAGTTTATGGAACAATAAATTGCATACACAACAGAATTTTTTCTATGTCTATTTTTAAAATCTATCTTTCTATGTAACAATAATGATGAAAGCTTTATATGATTAAAAACCGATGGTTGCTTTACTTTTCCAGGACTAGGAAGAGTGCTGACAATAATCGTTATAAATTTTAAAAAAACTTATAATCCACTTTGAAGACAATATGATTAGGTGCTTCGCGTTATTTGGCGCCAAGTTGAAGGTGCATATTGGAGTAGAATTTTTATAATTTGAAAATTTTGTGAAAAGATACATCAACGCCTGGTTATCTATGTTATTTTTTTTTGTCTCCTCTGTGCCATGAATTGCTACATTGCCGAATATCTTGGATAATTTCCCTTCAGTGTGTTATCATTAAGCTATCCCTGCCTACACTGGCCAATATAACTCTGTTTGAATAAGAAAGTGTGGCCCAGGCCACTATAATGAATGATTTTTTAACTCCTCTAGAAATATCCTATGACTCGAGCAACCTGCTCGGTTGAATTTTGAAGGAATTTTGCACTAGAAACGTTTTTGGAATAAATTGATTATTTTCCTAAATCTATTTGCCATCATCAGTTCACAGTTAACCCTTTTGGAGCATACTTTTCTGACTGAAATATGGTCGCAAATCGAAATTCTTCTTGAATTGAATCCCATTTCATTCCAAGGATTTTGATCTTTTTGGTTGCTCACAAATTGCTTTACATGAGATTTACAACTTTGCAGAATTTTTCAAATATCTCATTTCAGCACGACAGGCTCCTTCATTGTTTGGGCCTCTTTGAGAACATCATATACGTGAACATCTTTTCGTAATGCTTTGAAGGCCTGAACATAAACTTGTTAGTATAATAGGAGACCAGCTCATTCAGCGAATTTGTAGCGACAAATGGAGCCCAAGTAGTACCGTTTGTAACTTTAGTGAGTTGAAACGTGCTCAGGTTGTCTTCATCGCCTCTCCAAATAATTAATTGGTACGGTTGGTCAGGCTCGTGTATCATTACCTGATGGTACATCTCCTCAATGTCTGTTGAGAAGACGTAAATCAATGGCTGGGCTTATCAAATGTTATTAAGCAATGGATTTTGATCAACTTTAGACGATGTGATGAATACAACCCTGAGTTTGGCGGTAGTATTTTACTGCTTTACTACCACTTAATGTGGCACAAAATATGCGTTATAAGTTTAAAGGATCATCAACCTTTTTCATGTGGCAAAGAAGAATGCATTTGACCAAGAAGTCCTTAAACAACCGATGAAGTTGTGGATTGCACTTGAAACACCTTTGTAATGCATTTAACTGAGCAGAAGTTGTATATTAATTGCTCTTCCATTGAATCTGTTTTGGATGGCAATACCAACAATTCTCAGACATTATTGTGATTTCCTTGTAGAGTTTGATGCAAGTTTCTTCTTCTGTGATCAATAATCCTCAACATTTCTCTAAATCCAACAAGTTGTCTATATCAACGAGAGTACAGAAAGGTTACCCGCCAATATATATTGAGCATCAGCGTTGTTACCTAATGCACTCAAACCTCGTAGTACTTCTCCGTATAATGTGCTGACTTTGAAAGAATGCATAAATTATTGCCTTTTGCGATCATAATGAAGGTTCAAACGCTTCACGGCTACTGCATAGTTTGCATCAGTTCAGTCTTTCGACCGACAATAGCGTTTGAGCAATCGAAACTTTTAAATAGGTATCTGAAACTCAGGTATTTAGTAACTCACCTCCGAATGTAAGAATTTCGACCTTACCGTACTTTACGGTGTTAAAATGTGTATACGAGAGTGTCAAGTGAAAGTGTCTTCATGGTTGCCTACGAGTAAATCATTACGTGATTCACGAAATCACGTCCAGATACTAGTCTTCAAAATCATCAAGCTTTGGCTCCTCACAGCTGATTTTAGATTTTATATTGGCTAAAATTCTGCTTTCGATTTCCATACTAAAATTTTATATATTCCTACCCGTCAGTCAGCCGATGGGCTACTTAGGTTTTGGGGAAAATAGACGTTCCTCTCCAGCTACTTGTAGAAGAGTTGTCACAGCTAGAAAACTGGGAGTTGTGGCACCATATGTGACAATATTTAATTTCTATGGGTTTTTCAGGATCATTTCAGAAAATGTGCGTTTGTAATTTCTGATATCCTTGTTAAGCCAAACTTGTCGATACATTCTTTCTGTGTTAGCCGTCGTAACGTACTTGTGCTTGCGTTATTGGAGTATGTTGTCAGTATGCAAGTTGCGTTGTGTCTCCTGTTAAACGCTAAGCAAAAACTTGTTGGTAGGCACCTATACTTTTCTGAAGCCTATTTATGCAGTACATCCAAAGATTAGTGCTATTTACCAATGATAAATTGTTGGAAAGTTGGAAAGCCCATTCCAATGTTTGAATTTTTTAACAAATGTAAATGATCCAATTTGTCATGGTCTTTATATTATTATACCCATAAAGCTGTGACGGTAGTTGCTGCATGCAACTTTCAAAGGCTAAAAAACCTATGCACATGGTTTCGGGACTTTTTCAGATTTTCCAGCGTTGTTTCATATAACCGAATGAAAACAGGAGCTGCTGAAAATTTTGCAGTATCTCTTTTACAGTATCATGCTTTATTCGATGCTGCGAGAAGTGTTGACCAGGAGAGCAGTGAATAAAACTAGTTAGTTGCTAGCAATCTTGGGTCGATGGCTCAATGCCATCTCGTAATTGTCCCCTGCGATTGCAAAGTGGTTGATAAGTTGTCATGGTCCTTTTTGAAGCTTCGATTTTAAGTAAGACAATTTTTACTAAGTGGAAAGATTTTGATTTTGGTGATTTTCCACTCGATTTTAGTCTCCGCTGCACGTGATGGCTTACTAATGCTCATGGTTATCTCTTCCAGCTGGTTGTTAATGGTAAATGTAAACGGGAAAGATAAAATAAGGATGTGAATTTTCTAATGGTGGTACTGCCTTTAAAATTTTATAATTTGATGCCATATATTGGGAGAACATTGTGTTTAATGCTTCTAAATTGCTCTCCAAATTAGTTTTGGTTTTTGTTTGTTCTGAATTTTTATGACCATACCTAAATCGAAATTGTTAATTAGGCAAAATGTTAAGTTTTTCTCAAACAATTTACCTATATAGTGCTTAGTAAACTCTTCGGTCGATAGGTTGCAGGATTTTAAGGATCTTTGTTTGAGAGAAGAAATAGTATGTTTCATATTATACATTTTTTTTAAACATCCACGAATCATTCCCACCGCTTAAGTCCTGCATTCTTCCCTTTGTTTGAAAAACAGCTAACATTCAACCGGTTACTAAAAAAGGAACAAAACTGTCCCTTCCAATTACCACCTAACTACTTTGTTCCTCTTTAGGTAATTTATTGCCTATTCAATTCATTATTGGGAGAAAAGCATAGAAAAATATGGTGATTTAAGCGTCTTATCTCTAGATATTTCAAAAGTATTTCGTTCCAATGTTCTTAATAACTTAAACTTACGCAAAATTTATATCTAATGTAAATTTATAAAACAATCCGACCAATATTCCAATTCTGAAACATTATCAAGTCTTTTAACCATTGCTTTTTCGGTTCCTAAAAAAGGACAGTATTCCAGAAAATCATCTGAACTATCTGAAATTTCAATATTTTCAAAATGTGCACCCAATGGTCTATCTATGCGTTTGAACGTAGTTATGGCATAATTATTCCAGCTAAAAAGGTGACATGTCTTAAATCTCATCCGCAAAGTATTAAAAAACACAGATCTGTCTACAAAATTTTTAATTATGGATCAAATGTGTCCTTTGTCAGATTTTTGTTAAGGATCTTTCGCCTACACTCTGTATTGCGTTATTTTATGCTCTTTGCAACGGTTTAAAGGGTGCTTTGCCTGCTAAACCCATTGCCCCAAGTTTCTGGGAACTATTTTTCTTTACAAGTTTCTGGTATATATTTTTAAACCTTTTTGCTTCTTTTTTCTTTGAATATGTCCGATAACTGCGACATAAGCACTAGCAGATGAAACAGGATCTAGTACTGTTAGAGTTAAGGAGAGGTGTCGCTTTTTAGAATGAGTGAAACCAGCAGTTTCTCTGCATGTTTTTTCACCAAAAAGATTATCTTAATTATTTTCTCCCAGGTGATCCTTAACAGCATGAAGAATATCTTCCTTTCGTTTAGGGACATTTTCTTGTTTGGTGATGTTAACCCAGTCAACATTTGCTAGTTCCTCTCCTTCAGTTAAAACTGTTTATGGTCCTGGCTGGATTTTCATGAATTTGGGACGTTAGCAATGGATTAAAAACTGTCGAATTCTAAATTGTGGAATTTTGGTGACTATAGAACCAAAACCCTATTTTTGTCAATAAAGGTTATGAAAATGGTGTTACATAGGATCCAAAGGGTTATCCAGTACATACCCTTTGCGTAATTAATATTTATTGCCAAACCACAAATGTTAAAAGGCAATAGAAATGCCTCTAAACAAATCATAAAAACTTACGTCGAGTTTTGTAAAAACATTGCAAAAAGTGGTCCCTTTTGTATTTTGTGTTCAATAGCACAGAGAAAATTTGTTTATCGGCGTAATATAAATTTGCTAATGTTCGATTTGTTGCAAAACTTTCTCAGTTTTGATAGGATAAATATCATTATTGTTTACTGCATGTAGAAAATTTTTGATTTTTGTAAACATTTCAAAGTTTTTGTAGGCTAACCATCATTTGTTTTCTAGTAGAGATATTTGTGAAATTTTAAGTTTACAAACAAAATGTTAGTCACCACACTCTATATATACCATACAACGTTAAGTAGCATATCTGCTTTAAAACGAATGTGTTGTTGTTGTGTTTCAGACAAATGATTACAAAAATGTGCCAAAAGCAATGCCAGAAAAAAATATAACTTTGGCTTGTTAACGATAAAGTTGCATTTTTTTGTCTTTTTGTTTCCGAATTATTTATAGAAATTTTAATTGATTGTTCACCTCACCAAACGTCATTCCGCATATCACTGTAAATATTTGAACACATATTTCATCTGGCTGGACCATTTTCCATGCAGCTAAAATTGCAACCGTACTTAAATCTTTAAAAAGTTCAAAATGCATTGCAAGGCATACAAATATGGCTGCTAGGCATACAAATATGGCTATGTAGTTTTTATTTAACATGACTTTAAAATTTGAATGGTTTCACATTAATCTGCCTTGCAAAGTCAATTTCAGATAAAATAAAAACATATGAATGTTTTACTCGAGGTGATGGAAGGGTTTCTATATGCAATTTTCCGATTTTTTGATTCTATGAAAAGTTTCACAAGTACTAAACGAGTACCCAATAACACTAAACGTGGAATTGTGGTAGACTTTTTCGGTGCAATTCTGAGTTTAAAATTTTCTTTCATGGACGAAGTACATTATTTGTTTTTGAATACTCAAGGCTTGCTAAACGTTATCTGCACCACCAAAAATGTAATTTACGTATATTAAACGGATTAAGAATTAAAACGCTACAGGAGATGGTGTGCTTGTGTTACCAAATGTGACAGGTTTCAACTAAATATTTCTGTTACGGTTCATTTGAATTGATTCGCCAAATAACTCTGGCACTAACAACTTTGTGCAATAAGGGACCACGAAATATGACTTTGTTAAGAGAATGACCATCGGTAGTTTTAAGTGAAGCATCCATATAAGAAAATTCGAAGTTCTTTGGTAGAACTAGACTTTTCATCAGAGCATGATGAGGTTAATAGCAATTATTGACCACCACTTGATCTATTTGGTCCAAAATCAAACATTCATTGAAAACATTAATTTACGTAGAGAGAGATTTAGGATCCTGCATTAATTTTCATCTTATGTATTCACATTCGCCTTGAAAAATTTCAATTTTGGCAGGTTTATGAAAATCATGTCCGGCTAGAAGAAGGTATGCAATATGGAGCTAGTTTGTATCATATATGATTTATATATGGTTTGTGAGTTTTTGCATTATAAATGCTGTGACTTTGTTTTAAAATCTTTCTGTGATTTTAAATTTAGGTGTACCATCATGCTCTATGAATCGGCCACCACGCCACTTATAATAAGTGACTGTAGTTTTGACTTGAAGTTTTTGTGTAAAGATTTAGCCATCTTAAACTATACGTTTACTGATCAATGAAGCTTAACTAAACTGATAAACTGACCTTGAATATTTTCAAAGTTTTTTCAAAGGTTCTGAATAAATGGAATTATTGTTTAAACTTCATGTAATTGATGGTGATCGATGAGTATCGGCATGAATGAGGGTATGGTGTATTTCGTCCCAACCACAATTGTGTCTGCTGTAACAATCGATGAATCGGCCATCGCGGGAGAGGTAAATAAATCAAACTTGTCTTCCTTTAGTTGCATTTTGACGCCCTGCTGTTGACATGGTCAGGAACTTATAAAATGTTCACAAGATGTGACTTTTATTATATAATTTACATTATTTTGCCAATTGGTTCCAACATGGTTTCTTTTTTTATTGTAAACAACAACAGGTGATGATTTGTTAGATGAAGAGGTAGCTTTATTCTCAGCTAAACCCTCTAGTGGTTTTATTCTTTACCAAAATCATTTAAAAATAATGAAATGTTGGTAGTGCAGTTGATTCGCTTATTTTCTCTGCCCAAAAACCATTGGTTTCAGCCGGCCATTTTGTTGTAATAAAAAAGATTAAAATTGAATCGTCCCTGTGACACTTTAGTATATTTGTCTTCAAAAATGGCCACTTGGATATTACTAAAACGTGTCAAAGGATACTTATACTATAACTGAATTTACTATTTCGGACTTAAATGTAGTTAAAGTATGTGCTTTTAAGTATGGTCTTTAAATTTAAAGAAGAATTTTATCACTAATTTTGTGTGCCAAAATGATGGCTCTGCTTGGAGAATCTAAGACAAAACCATTAATTGAATACTTTGCAAAGTCCAAATATAACTTTTTAAACTAACGAAAAAAAATTATGGTTGTCAAAACTGTAGATCTACCTAATTATTGTAGGCCCCTTCAATACAAGCATTATCTAGTAATCGTTTATTTTCTGTATATCAACCAGCTGAATTACCCGGCTAAATTATTTCTGAATCTGTTATGGTTTTATGTCAAAATTGAATCATTGTTTTCAAACCAAAAGTAACAACAGACGCAAAATATAAGAGCCAACCCTTATTTAGGTTATTGCTAAGCCTTACCAACGAAATCACTTTTAACTTTTCAACATAATTTAAACCAAAAAAAATTACCTTAGCCCTACCTGTTTCAAAGGTGATTTAGACGTATTTCTCTTTAAAATTAATATAAACTGCCACAACAAGGTTATACATTTTGAAATTTATTAAATAAAAAAAGGCAATAATTTTGCCGATCACACATAGCGAAATACACAGTCCTAATCACAGCTACTTTAACTTTTTTTTACCATATCTTCATATTCTTCATCTCTACATGTCACTTTAATCAATTGTGCACCATAACAACAAAATAAAATTTCACCACATTACTCAAAATTTATCTGGCACACAGTTTATATATGTCACTTTGCTTAATGCCAACAATTTTCACGACGAAAAATTACAAAAACAAAAAAACATTTTCACAACATCAAAACACGAGAATACTTTTAAATCCCGCGAGGAAATTTTTTTTCTTTTTTGCTTTTTATTTTTTTTTTTCGAAATTTCCAACTTGCCATTTCAACACAAAACCATAGACTAAATTTAACCAATAAAAATCATAAAAATAAAGATCGAAAGTTACAACAACAATTTGCTGTCTTGTTACTGGTGTCGGTGTTTCGTGTTTATTGTAAAGTTTTACTTTTATTTTGTTATGTTGTTGTTGGGTTTTTTTATTTTTTGTGGAAAATTGCAAAATCATCGTGAGTTATGATGATTTTGTTTGTAAGATGAGAAGAATTTTTTTTTTATAAGTAGAAGAAACTTTCGTTTTCTTTTCATATTTCTTGCACACACACACAATTCTTTGCGTTTTCTTAACTAAATTGAAATTAAAAAAAAAAAAAAACTCCAAATGAATAATTAATTTTTGGATTTAATTTTTTGGTTCATACGGAAATTATAAGCGGAGTAAAATGCAGATTTTATTATTAAGAAAAGAAACAAAAATTTTCATCTCGACATTTTAAGTTTTTTTTTTTTGTTTTTTCTTAATTAAATATTTATTAACTTTCCAAAATAACTACAGATCATTAATTTTCTTATTTACAGTTATAAAAACTATAAATTATTGAAAATTTTTTGTAACCTATAATATATGTCCAGTAGATTTAGGGTGGTTGGGAGACTTGTCTATCTATGCACTTAATAATAATAATAATCGGTTTTTACAGGCCATTTCTGGCCCGTATCGTATCATGGAAGGCGAGAATCATAAAAGTGGATCCACAAGTTATTTTATATCTGTTCCTTTCAGTCCTATTACACAGTTATCATCTGCATACGCCAGGCTCTGGTTGAACTGAAGGTAAAAGATGGTATCCTGATGTGTTTTACATTTTACAAAAGAAGAATTCTAACATGAGACTAAAGAGTATCGATGACACCTGTGTTCGCAGTAAAAACTCTTAATATTTAGTTTTAACGTTGACACAGCATTGCAACTGCATTAATGTACTTCGTACGGACTAAAAATGTACTATAGTAAAAATATTGTCAGTCGTACAATATTCGTCTATTCGGTTCCTTATAGTCTCTGGAAAGGATTTTTTGCCCCAAATGAGGCGATTTTCTTGCTGAAAATAACAGAATACATGATTAAATTGTCCTCCATGAAGAAACTTGCTCAGTGACTAGATGATTCTTTTTAATCTCTGCTTCCCTATAGAAAAAACTCTTCCAAGGATGGGTTCTTTACGCACACCTCAGGCATGATGTTTCCAAAAATACAAATCCCGTTAATGTTAAATCGACGGTTTGCATCCTTGTCAAAAAGCTATTGATCTAGTTGCATTTCAGTTTAAGTTGTACTTTCCCACTATTGTCACTCAAGTTGGAGGATTGCAACACATTTCCAACTATCAAACCAGATAGTGATACATTTTTCAGTACAGTATATTTACCACCAACAGTAAATAAAGCATTAGGACTACTAAAATCAAATTACTTTTTAGAATATCGATAGCAAGTATCACACTTCTAAGTTACATTTCGACACATTTCTTGCACTCCTAGAATCTAAAATTTTTGTGGAGGTACCGCAGTTAAAAGTGAAAGCCCAGAAAGTAAATGTTGCTTGGGTAATTTGTTAAGTATTAAGCAGCTTACTTGATGATTCTTAGGAGAAATCAATGGATTTATGTATCATATGAACATTGTAATTTCTCTAGATGGCCTCCAACCCTCGAATCGAAAAATGTAGGCAATTTTTTTAACTTCAAAACGAATGAAAAATGTTAATATTTGTCCAAAGCTTTTATATCTTCTACGAACTTCATTTTTTGAATATATTGTAATTTTGTAAATTCTGGTAATGTTTCGGTAACTACTGATTTTTTAGGCTATTGTAACTCAGCTTTAGCCAACCATGTAGGACCTTTAAACCGTAATTCATTCTTTACCAATTTATCAGTTGTTATTCTTCTGGTTGCTAGATCAGCATAATTTTCCCGTTGCTACATAGCTGCTGGAATTAATTTATTAATCGCTGCTTAAATTACGCTAGAATCATTATTAAGTTAGCTCAAAGTCAAATAACTACCTGCTGGTTATCGTACGTGCACAATAAAACTTCCACAAGTTTTGCTAACAAATGCTCCGCACAGAGTTCTATTCGAGATAGGCTAATTTGTTTAATAGGAATAATGTGCGATTTTGCCGTCAATAAATTACCACTTGTTTGCCATCGCGTTTTGCTCCCTCATACATAGCGTCTGATTAAGCTGCCTTACTGATATCGCTGCTAATTGCACATCATTTGAGAAATCAAGGATTTAACCAGTTTAATGGATCGGAAATCTTGAAACAATTGATAAAATATTTCGTTTAAAACCAACTTTCAGTTGCATTTCATTTGTTTTGAATGGAAATGAATCCTCTTGCGGGTTCCAAAGTAAACCTAGTATATGTGGTAACTCCCTTTATATCTGATTTGTGTCATATCATGTAAATCTTTCAACGATTCATCTGCATAAAAGTTTTTCTGTAAGTTAAGTGATATATCCGGATTAGTAAGCTTGCAATCATCTGATATTTAATATTAAATGGTGCGGAAAAAGTTTGATAATTCACTGTTCATAACTAAAAGTAAGTCATTAGATCATTAGGGAGTCTGTGCCAAAAAATTCGTTGGAGTCTTGTATGCTTTCCATCAACTTAAGCTTGTCTTTACATTTGGGCTATATCTGTGCATAAAGCTATTTAAAATTTTCAAAATCGTAAACTACTATGGACCATAAGGTGGCTTGCAATATCAGTCCTAACAATAAATTTTAATTTATTGATTTACTGGTTGAGATTGAGGCTGAACCAACACCACTCTAAATTTTGTTGTCGTACTGGATTTGCGTATAATAACCCATGAAGTAAAAGATAGCAAATTATATTTCAACTGCTCCCTGAATAATTCTGCACTGCTCCCATGTGACCCAAGTTTATATATTTATCCATTATTTTGCAATACATAGTCGTGAAAAATTTGGTTTCAATGGCAACTGCACAGTAAAACATCCACCTTTAGTTGTTGAATAGGTTGTCTTAAAATGAGTTTCATCTTCAGCTGTCCAAAGGATTTTATCGAAAAATTCTTCTTGCTTCCGGATTTTTTGTATAGTATGATCGAGACTATATTCATCAATAATGACTGCATGAAAGCTTTGTTGAACGGTTATTTGCTGATTATTACTGTACCGATTGCCATTCCCAATAAATTTTGAAAATATCGTTTCTTGCGTAAATTTTTCTTCAATTGAATTTATTTCTGTTTCAGGACGTGGAAGAAGTAGGCTATTCCTAATAGAATATTGATTTTATTTTGCTCACAAAACTTTCTGTTTTAGGTTATATTCCTTTTGTCCAAAGACTATGATGCAGTTGCTAAATTTATTGCTTCAAAATAAAATCCTAGTTATAATAAGTTCCTAGACATTTGATTTTGCTGCACGCTCCTCTATGGATAATATACTTTATGCTTTAGAAGCTTTAGAAAATTCTAGATTATTGATGGTAAATCTTATATGAGTAGCCCCACATCATATTTAGTGCAGCGATATCCAAAATATTACAAAAACACTTTAAAGTTTGTCATGTTTTAATGTCTACATAGCAATGTAAGGTACTTAGTGAACTTATAGAGATCACCAGATTGCTTCTTTGGACTTTGGAGTAGTTTTCTTGGTCGTTCTGCTATAACAAGCGCAATAAACAGTTAAAGTCAGGTTTTTTATTTAGATGGCACCTCCTTAATTAGCTGGAAGGAGCAACTTCCTTTGTTTTCGGCTGTCATTTAACGAGTGTTAGATTTATTTTATAACTTTTTTCAAAAGTTTCGATATACATTAAATAAATTTACCGTTTTGAGGAACAGTTAAAGACAAGTAACTCAAGCATTGCATTTATAAAATTAACTCTTGGTAGTTGCCATTTAAAATATTTTATTACTGTTCACACCTGGAAGTGTTAGTGTTGTTTATGGGTAAAGGTAAAAGAACAAGGTTTTAAGACATACTAGGTCCTGGTTTTTTAACTTAATTTGTTTGCCTGAATAGTCAAAATGTTGATTTTGACTATTCAGGCGACTCAGATCAACCGGAATTTCCTTTTAATTCATTCTTACATTAAAAAACCCAAATATACACCCAAATGTGTCGTGTTGACAGGAAGGATACAGTGTAATAGTTGTATGTCTTATGGTTCTGACGTTAGAAGTGGCAATTCCTTCTACACGAAGACGACAACTATTTGGACTTAGATTCAATCTGAAAACATAAGATTTAGTAATAAATTAAGCTTGTGACCCCAAATCTTTAAATATCCTACAAAAAAAAATATGTCTAACGTGGGTTTTCATCCTAACTATGGCTGTTAGAAGGATAACATTTCCAGTACTGCTAGTATTAATGAGAAAAGATTCTTATGATGCTGAACATCCTTAGCAATGATATTGGTTTTATATCCTTAGCAATTGTAACTGTGGAACAATTGCTATTCTTATCCATCATTACATGTGCTCGGGCCTGTTTATAGCCTCTGCATCAATCTTAT
The DNA here is from genome assembly GCA_963556175.1 of Tipula confusa. Taxonomy (NCBI): domain Eukaryota; kingdom Metazoa; phylum Arthropoda; class Insecta; order Diptera; family Tipulidae; genus Tipula; species Tipula confusa. The sequence continues at coordinate 32,325,820 of OY744476.1, forward strand.
TCAAGCGTTTTGTGGCTTCGTCACCTACGTTGTTGCATGAAAGGTGCATCAATTACAGACTTAATTAGCGATGTTTGCATGATTTCTTGTCATATCTCTCATATAGTTTGTTCCATGCTTGGATCGGAGACTATGATATACTTTATTTATCTACCACTTTACCAATAAATTGTTCCTTTAAGTACTGAAACCTTGGTAGACGTAACGTCGTCGAGCTTACTGAACAATGAGGCCCTCCTGTGATTGTTTGAATTAAAAAAACTTGCAAATGATGATGAGAGAGTGGTTAAAAATTCATTTTGCTCACGTACCAATCTTGTCATCATTTCCTAAACTTAATTCGACGTTGACTTTTTTGCTCCTTTTTAAGTGATTGCAGTAATTTATTTTTTATATTGGCAAGTATTATCATAAAATTAAAATTTACTGCAAAAACTACCGATGTCAAACCATAGGTGGCCGAGGAAGTAAATTTGAATCAATTGTTCGTCAACATTTTTGCACTCGTCAGCGGCAAATAGAAAATATTAGCAATCAGTCAGTTAAAATGTTCAAAGTCTCAAACCAAGTTACAAAATCAACATGATGCTCTCTCGTCAACAAAAAGAGATCATTTGAATAAAATTATCAAAGATTAAACTTTTTTGAAGCTACAAGGATATTAGCCACGAGGATATATTCGCTTCGTTATTAATTAAGAATATCAAAACAAAGAAATTGTTTTGACTACCCTCAGGCTGCATCAATTTTCGCTTTCTATGCATTTACTAAAATTATTTCCGTTCATTATGAGCCATTGAATGCACATTAAGTAGAAATCGATCAAACGATGATAATTATCGATGTGTACAGTTAAAATTTTTAAAAATATTTTAAATTTCTCAATGTACAAAAGTCAACAATGCCGAGTGTTTTTAGGTAAATGTACGTTGGAAAGTTTTTATTTAGAGATGGCATCAATAGCCCATCCAAAATTATTAATTTCACTTTTGTGTTCTCTCGTCTTTATACAAATATAAACGGTTGAGCTTGACACTTGAAATAATAATTCTTTTATAATCCATCATATTATGTTGTTTGCCCATTTTATGTTTTTTTTTTTGGAAAGTACATAACCAATAATTTATCATCATCACAAATCATCATCATCAACTTATTTACGTACGAGTATTTGGCTAGTTCCATTAATCGATTTACATACATTTTTATTTATTTTTACAATAATATAACATACCAGCGTAATAATCACGATCGTTAAATAGTTTATTGACCGTGAAAGTAATAAAAGATTTAAGATAATTTCAAGGTGAAAAGTCTTTTTAGTGAAAATCTCTTCTATCTCGTCTATGGTAGATTCGAAGTAAAAGTTGTCACCATTAGTCGAAAGGAACCTCCAAACTCGAGTTTCATATGTTCGAAATGGTTCTATTACCTTTTTATATAAGAAATTGTAGGTCAATGAACAAAATTGATTTTCTACCTGCTATATATGAGCCAATGTTTTTTGTCAGTTTTATTTCCAATTGCTTCCTTTTTGTCCATTTTTAAGAAAGATAGCCATTTGGCAAAGAGACTACCTAAATATATTTTACTTCGTTGGAAGGAGGTTCGTCAGTTTGAAACTCGTCTGAGATATTATGACTTTTATCTTTGATTGTTTACGAAGCCACCATGTTACTTTGTACGGCTTTTGTAGCAAAGTTCTAATCACGTGCGGATTTTGTCTATACAAACTCACATTTGTCTAATGTTTTAGGAAGAAATATACTATCTGGTGTAGTTTGTTCGTGAGTTAGTTGGAATAAGATTTCTCATATTGTGTCGAAGTTGTTCGACTACTGTGTCACTCTTTATTTCTTGTAAAAGAGGATGTTCGACAAAGAACTCGGGGGGAAGCTTAATAGTTTGTTCGTAGGCCATTTCCCCTGGTGAGCTCATCAAATCTTTTTTCAAGGTCGTTCTAATACCCAATAATACTATGGGAATTTCGATACTACAGTTGAGTTGATTGCCTCCGGCCATAAGTGCAGCTTTTAGCTGTCAGTGGAAGCCTTCGACCATGCCATTTGCTTTTGGATTATCCGCCGTAGCGCGTATACACGATATGAACCGAGAAGTTTTGTTAACTCTGTGAATAATTTAGACTCAAATTGCGATCCCTAATCCGTTGTGATTGTGTTTGGGACATCAAATCGTGATAGATAATTTGTAACCAAAGTTGTGGCTATGGCGGCTGCTGACATATTCGTCATACAATATGCTTCGAGCCATCGAGCGAAGCGATCGACACAATTTAATAGGTATGAGAATCAGAAGGTGGTAAAGGTCCCACGATGACTATATGGATATGTTCGAATCGCCCTGTTGGTATTGTGAATTGACCTAGTGGCGATTTCTTGTGCCTTTGAAATTTAGCACGTTAGCAGGATAAACAGGACTGTGCCCAATGACATATGTCTTTGTTCATACTAGACCAAAAATTTCGAAAAGAAATCAATTTATGAGAAGCACGGAAGTGAGAGGCTAAGTAACATGTTCAATATTGTTCAGCGTAATTCTTCTACGATGTAGAAACTGGTGATTTTTCCCGGTATTGGTTTTACTGGTAATTTTTAGGCCTGGCACGTTAAAAAGCTCTAATATCGTGTTGGAATGACGTCCAGACCAGAAATTAAATTTTTAAGCTCTAAGTCCGCTTCTTACGCCTAGCTTGTTTTGAATTAATGATTTTTAATCGGTGCAGATTGTGAATTTTCGATTTTCTCCAAAATATTGGAAATGTTTTATTGCCTGATATATTGCGAGTAGTTGTCGATCAAATACAGAGTATTTTCTTTCAGTATCCGAGAGTTTCTTCGAGAAGATTCCCAGAGGCTCTCAACATGTATATCTGTACTGGTGAAGTACGGCACCCACAGCTGTATTTGAAGCATCAGTAGTGATGCTGAGCCTTGCATCATTCATGGGATGTTTTCAGATTTGGTATGAATCGGTGGTAATAATTCACTATGCCAAAAAAGCATTGTATGCTTTTGACCGATGTTGGAGCTGGGAAATTTTTGATGGCATTTACTCGTTCTTTTGAGGGACGAACAACATTTTCTGTGATGGTGTGGTTAAGAAAGTCTAGGGTGGATACCCCGCACACACATTTTGCAGCCTTTATGTGCACATCAAACTCCACTAACATTTTGAATAGTTTTTCTAAGTTTAGTTTGTGTTATTCCTCATCTTTAGATGCCACTAGAATATTTAAGCTGCGTTCCAAAGGCTGAATGGCATTCGTGTGAATTCGAAAAGGCAAAATGAAGTAGTAATATAAAGTGATACTCTCTAAACAAATCTTTTTTTTAGAAAATTTTGAATCCATGGGCGTGCATAGAGAAATTCTGAACAATCTGGTGTCGTAACCGTATTGATTGAGTCTATACCATAGTATCCCCATGGTCTTCAATCGTGTTCTTTCTTTTTCACCATGAGTAATGGGCACGATACTGGAGATGCCGATGATCGGCAAATCCCTAATTCGACCATATGTTGGAATTCCATGAATCCAAAGATGTAAATTTCTTAAGCAGAAAGCCATAACTATTATCGACCGTGAAAAGTTTGGGCGTCGGTGTATTGGCGTTCACCATAGTGACATTGATTGACAGCATAACAGCTGAATCAACCAGCCTTTTCCGTTTAAGGTCGACAAGAAGTCCAAATTTACTAATAAAATCAGCGCCAATAATCGGGCGGTTCACTGATGCTAATACAAAAGCGTCTGTAAAGATAAATTTAAGTCCAATATTCAACTGCAGCAATTTCGTTCCAAAGGTGTTTATTATCGTGCCATTAGCAGCCGCTAAGACTGGATCAGTTGATATCGAATTAAAATAGTATTGGTGGCAAATGTCTTAACTGGTATCACCTAAAGGTTGGCACCAGTATCGACTAAAAAGATTAAGTTAAATTCGTGCTGCCTTCAATTGCTGTTTGGATCGTGTGTCAACTCTATCTTTAAAGGATTAATAAATGACTGTGCTTTCTTTTTCGCTATTGAACCATTAGAGTGTCAAATGAATTTGACCAATAAGAACTCATTATACTTTTCAAATAGAGCACACAGCCTTAGTGAAAAAAAAATTGGAATATATAAAGCAAATGTGATTGGTAATAATTTATAAAGCCACTAAAAATATTCCAAATTGATCAAAAAGTGTTTGCTTCACAATTTTGTTCAAAGTTATGCTATCAAGAGCTTTTTGGCAAATCTTGCTCCAAAATGTATCAACATAGTTAGCACTACTTTTATAGAATTGTAACTGGAACTCAACGTTTAACTTTGAGCAACCAGATATTTATTTTCAACATTGAAGATTCAACCACTTGAGACAATACAAAAATGTTTGCTTCCGGGTTCTTCCAAAAAATTTCAACGAACTTACCATACAAACAAATAATTTTAAACTAAGTGTTAAAATAAAAAAATTTCTAACCCATCTTATTCGAATCATTAATTCCAGTTCAATGAATTCATATCCTCAAAACTAATTATTTACATTTAAAAATTTTGGTCCCTGATAATGTCACAATTAGGAATATTAAACATGTTCTCTTGAACAAATTAGAATACTAAATAACAGAATATAACACTCGTACATACACGAAGATATACAGAAAGAGAGAAACAATTGAATTATTAACACTTGGTCAATTCCGAACATTCAACATTTTGTGATGATGTTGATTACGTTAGAAATTTGTGTATGTAGATTTTATATATAAGAAAAATTCTAGGTAAATTCGATATATAAATACGAATGTACCTTACCACAAAAAATTTGAGATAATCCAATTGACTAATCGATTATTTAAATATCTCGAATAATATTAATTGAGTATTGACAATGGTTATTACATTTAGATATCAGTAGGATAAAATAACCTCGGGATAAATTAATTTTACCAAGGACTATCGAAATATTCTAAATCATATTTTCTTCCCATAATTGAACTGTATTTTAATTGTTGGTTCCCAGGGCTATTGGATTACGTCTTGGTGTTTAAAATTTACTAACCGAAAAATTCTATTTTTTCCAATTTTGATGAAATACACAAATGTGTAGTAAAATTACCATAGTATAAAATGACTTGTTCTTATTTAATTTCTTATTTACATCTTTACAATTGTCTAATAGCAAAAGTTGTGTTAATATTGTAAGATTTACATAACTATCAACAATCGAACTACACGTTTGTGTATATATTGCATAAAAACGTTTTGGTTTAAATTTTATTTTTTTATTTTGAAAAATCATGTTTATTTTAAACATTTTGTCAGAGTAATTGACGCTTTTATTTACCCTAGGAACCCCTAGTTTTTTTAATTTTCTTTAAATCAACATCCACAATTGTGTAAATAAATATTATTAAAATATAAAATTTTATGTTAAATAATTTAATTTAAGTTCTTGGATATCTTCAATATAGTGTTCTTAAATAAATATTGTACCTACATACACATTTGTGCACCTTTGTTATTTAAAAAAAATAAGATTCTAAATAAATGTTCATTAATAATAGCTGATAATAACAGCACTAGATTTCTCAAAACTAGTAACGCAATGAAGTATTTTAGTTTGTAGTTTCCAGGATATATAATTCTTATAGTACGAAGATTAAAAAAATTAGCTCAAAAAATAAACGGTTAAAATGTAATTGCGTATTAACTCAAACCCTCTTTAAAGATTTTATTTCAATTTCAATATATAATTGGTACAATAAAGCATAGAATCTTAAATAAATTGACATGAATCTAAGAACCTCTTAATTTTTAAAAAAAAATTAAACTACACAAATGTGTAGCTAATCATTTAACTACTAAAACCTTTTTCAGTTCACTTTTAATAAGTTTAACGTAATTTAAATAATTTTGAATCAAGTTGGGGTCTTTAAATTAAGCTACACAATTGTGCTACTTTACTTATTTGCCTGTGATTTTTAAAGAAGAAAACAACAGTTTATAAAACTATATACAAATGTTAGCGCAAAAATCAAAGAGGATAAAGCAAATTTATATCATTACATTTTGCTGACACAATCGTGTATCAGCTATATAAGCGTATTTATATGAAAAGTAAAAGATTAAATTTGAGAAAACACTTAGGTAATGATGGGTAGAGAAATATAACAATACCCATTGTTGTAGCTCTTACAAATTATTAATTTTATTAACTCGTTTTCCTCGGTTACAGTCAAATCAATCAAAAAAGATATCATTGGGTGTCAAAATTTTTTTTAAATACTTTTAAAGACTTTTTTTCAAATTTAAAACAAGAATTGTATCAGTTGATTGAGATGTCTACTTATATGAAATCAAGAATTTTTTATCTAACTTATTTTTTTCAAAACTACACAAATGTGTAGGTGATGTTTTAACTACAAAATATAATTCTTTCCATGATTTTTAGTTCGGCACATACAAAAGTGCAAATTGAAGGATGATCCCAACTCTACGTATCTAAGCAACCACTATTAAGTCGCAGATGTTAGCCGGAGGAACGATTTCTTTATCATGCGGTAAATAAACTGATATAAGCTGTTGGTATTTGCTGTTGACCTCAATGTTAACTAATAACACATTTGCATCGCTGTAATTGGAAAGTAGATAAATCTTAAGCTTGTTCTTTGTAAGAATGCACGAACGAATCCTACCTTTACCTTGCACAAACAACAGCTTATAGTTAGTAGCTTTAAGACCAAAAACCCAATCTTAATAGACCGATAGTTCTTGAATCTAGACGTCATCTATTTCATCTTCCTCCATTTTCAGCATTAGAGCAGCCGATGCTGCCTTACATACCATCCTTTACTACGTTGACTTCTGAATTCCCAGGATCAAAAGACTCTAAGGGTCAACAACTGAGTGACTACATTGATCTGGACAACTCATGGTCCAAATTAATAGGAATAGTGTTATTGTCATCCGGACACACAGCCTCAACTGAGGATCCGAGCAAAGCGAATGTACCATCGAATGATTCTGGTATCCCTGACATTACAGCCTCATTTTTCTTATAAACCTTAAGCGTTACAGACCCAAAATCATAGTTTATAATTCCACTTGTCTTGGCCAGTTCCGCCAGCGATTATTTATTGACAATGATCACAACAGATCTAAAGTCGTTTTTAACCACCTCCACCCTGTCAATCTTTCAATTGTGCGAAAGTAGCTCCAGGTTGATAATCCTAATCTGCTCTAGAATCTCTGTGGGATCACAATGCTCAGCTGGGATCTACGCACGAGCCATCGCCCTGCTTGGTGTGTTCCCCACAGCCGTAACTTTAAGTCTGGCTTCAGGCCAGACCTCCCCTAGGCTACTAATTGCCATTTTATATAGGTCAAGAGACCCCTGGTTGGGACAAGCTTGCAACTTGACATGGTTCCTGTATCAACCACCATCACGACAAGAAAGGGCAACCTCACGGTTCCCCACATAATACTGAGGGAGGAAGATAATAAAGCCTTTTCCACTTTCCTCCAATCAGGAGGAGCGATAATGTTATCCTCCTTGGCCACATCAACAACAACTACGACAAGAGGGTCCTTCAAAACATCGCAAAAAAATCTTCTTGTAGGTACCTGCAATTTAGACCATGTAACGTCCTTAGGAGATTCTTCCTGAGATCTCTCTCGTTTAGATATAGAGGTCACAGTAGAACCTCCCAGCATATGCTGCACCTGTAGCCCTTTTAGCCCACTCCAGTGTAGCAATGTTTTTGCTTGTCCGTTCTCCTTCCAATTTTGAGGCAGGGCCTAAAGACTCGCTTCTCCTTTTCTAAGTTATCCTGTTTTAAGCGAGTATACCGGCCGCTTTGTTTGTATTTTTATTTAAAGCATCCATATTCTACCCACGAATGGCGGAGAAAGAAGGTCCTTGCAGAGATCTGTAATACAAAGATAAGGCTAAATACATCTGGAGGTCGCCAGGTGTCCAGAGGCTCATTTTGAAATTGAACTATTTGAAAAAGCCTCCAGGCAAGTTGAGTGCTAACATTCGCATCTAATATTTGCCCGACCGAGGTTGTTGCCTAGGTGGTATCACGTGGAGGTATATTAGACACAATTAGTGGACTCTAACATAGTTGCAACAATAGAGAACATGTCAAAACAAGTTGACACGCTCCACTACCTAACCTATTGAGTCGCACCTACCACTCAAATCATATCTACCATTTTTCCAATTATTAGATCATGTCCTGGGATTTTCTTATGATTAATACTGCAAATTTAAGTGGATTTGGGTTCAGCTCGTCCACCATAAACAGTGGTAGTACGCAGTCATTATTTTGTTCGTTTACGGGGTGGACACATTTTGTAGAAAGCAATAGCCTTTTCTGGGTCACTTCTGGCCATCTGATTTCTTTATCGTTGGGTTCGATAGTTCTGGCCTTTTTAAATATGTTGTTTCCTTCCAATCTGGTTTTTCTAATGGGTTGAACTCTGTATTCCTAAATTTTTTTTGTTCCCGTAGCAATTTTGATCCTTTTATGCAAAGGAGATTAATGAAGATACCATAGCCTACCAAATTACCCGCTTTTCTGACAAAAACTTCTGAATATTACTTGTCAGCTTATTATTTTTTTCTGAATTTTTGTCTTTTCACCATCATCGTGAAACTTTGGATGGTCTAAGTTAATTTATTTACCGTGGTATGTATGTTTAGGTCCTCTTAGGATATTTCCATAATAAACACTTGGTGATGCAAACTGCTGGCAAACGTCTCCAAGTTATCATTTTGTGTGAGTGCACTCGTTAGTATGATCACTGTTGTATTTTTTGGTATCATGGCCCACTGATTAAATTGCATATTAAGCCTTTGTTGCTCAACTCTCATTTTAGGTTTTATTTTCTGTTTTAATTCCAGATACACAGCGCGACCCCTGTGATGCAGTGTCATTTTGGAATGTGTGATTTTAACCACAATTATTACAGGGTTTCACAGATGGGTTATTGCGAGATTTATTACATTGTTTGGAGTCGTGAAGTTCACCACAAGTAACATAAACTTCATTTAAGGTGCAGTGTTCTTTCGTGTGTCCTTATACTTGGCATTTTATTCATTGAGTTGGACCACTTCTTAGGTTCTTCAATTTCTATTTTGAGATGAAGCAAATATTTTAGATTGTAAATCTTGTGCACTCCTTTTGACCGTTCTTCCTCCGGTTCTAGTTCCAAACAGAACATTGGTTAAGGTTCCTTCTCACAGTTTACTATATTGCAAAAAAAGCAGCTTGATTGTCACTGACATCTAAACAGCTTTCAATACCTTTTAGCACAGCAATCAGCCCTTTCTTATTCAATCAAATAAAATGAGAATATTCAGTTTTCAATTTCAGCGATGAAGGTCATCGACCCCTAAACTAGAATATCGGTTGTCAAGAGTTTCTAGTTAACACCAAGTTCAGCCCGTGTCACTTTGGTCCTGTTAGCAAATCAAACTAGTTTATTTTCACACTGGCCACGGTTACTAGAGTTCATCGCCTTATAAGCAATACCTTATAAATGACTACTCGTTAAGCTTGGACGATAACTTTAAAGTCAAGAGAAATTATTTTATGTTAGAGGAAAGAGACTTTCTTTGTTAAAAGCGTAAAAAACGAGATGGCTTCTTTTGGTGACGATATACCATCGTAACGGGCTAGGGTAACTTGGTGGGGTGACAATAAATTTTTCAGGCGCACATTGATAACTTTAAACAATTGGAAGTCCAAACCAAACCCCCAAAATAATCAACATATTGTCTACATATAAAATATTCTTTATCTTTACACACATATATATATATATATATATATATATATATATATATATATATATATATATATATATATATATATATATATATATATACACTCATACACATAATATTATATAATTTAAAGTAAATAATAATTATTAGAAGAATAATAACAATAATGATACGAAGAAGTGATACATTTCTGTGTTAAAGACAAAGTGTTAATTTATGGTAATGATTTTTACAAGAACCATATCTAAGACAACAAACCATACCATACTGTACCATACCATACCCTACCATATAATTGTTAATAATATATTCGAGCACAAAATAAATATTTAAACTTTAGAATATATATATAAATAATTTATTTGTTAATAAATAAGATTGTAATATTTTGTTGTTGTTGTTTCAAGAAATGTATAAATTTTCTTCTTAAAGATTTCCCAGATTAATTTTTGCATTGATTTATTATTGTTGTTGTGCAAAGTGTTTTTCTTCGATGTTCGATGTTTTCTTGCTGTGTGCTTTTATATACATTTTATATTTTGATGTTGCCAAAAAAGTTTTAAATTTTTTTTTTTTTTAAACTTTTTGTTATGTTTTTATATATATTTTAAATGTATGTGTATGTATATGTATATATTATGGAAATGAATTTGATTTATTGAATTGATTTTATGTTATGGTGTACATACAACCGAAAGCAGCAGAGAAAACAAATTGAATGAACATATTGTATTAAATCGTTGTTTGGGGACATGGTATATTGGGGACCAGACCAATTGACAAATTGCAATGCATTATGCTATTATATTATGTTTTATAGCTATATAGCATGGGAGTGTGAATAATCACATTAAATGTTTTTGTTGTTGTTTTTGTTGTGTTTTTTGAAACATGTAGATATTAATTTTATTGTAGTGCTGAGGGCGATGCAAATTGGTGAATTATACATGCGGAATATGCAATAAGTAATAATAATATTTTTTTGTGGGACGTGCAAGTGACATTCGATATAATATATTTTGTAAGCTCGTTATGGGATTGGGTTTATTCCTTGAAATTTGTACAGAGATTGATAGATCTTCCCAGTAACCAATATATTTTATTGGATTTTAATCCCAAATCGTCTCTTTTTTTACATGAACTTTTCAGCTAAGCTTAACGTCTAATGTCGTACCAAGATATTCGGTAGTGTTTGCATGTGGTATTTCTGGATTATTTAAATATACTGGTTTGTGTTCTAATCGCTTGTTCGTAAAGTTGATATGTACAGACTTAGTTTCGTTTGTGTACTTGCTTTACGGCAGTTTGTAATTTCTCTGTTGTATCTTAGTTGTTATCACCTTCTGCCAAGATAGCTATGATGGTGCTGTTTAATTGGGATTAATTTGAGTTTGTAGATTAAATCTTCGTGGCAAACCTTGTCAAAGGTCTTCACTTAGTCAAGGAATACTGCGGAATAAACTATTTTCTCTTCCAAAGTCTTCTTAATTATGTATTGGTTATTTTCACTTTATCAATAGTTGAGTGCTCACTGGGAAAACCAAATTGGTGATTCGGAATTAGGTTACTTTTTTCAATTATTATAGTTTCAATCTTTTTAATAGTAACTTTTCGAAGAGTTTAAACATTATGGGCAACAACGATATAAGTCTATATGATGTTATTAGACGTAGCGGTTTTCCTGGTTTGAGAATCATGGTAACTTTAACCACTTTCCAATGAGTTGGCACATATTTTAACCTGAATGCAGCGTTTATGATATGCTTTATTACTTCTCCAGTAATCAGGTCAAACCATGGCGATTTTTTTAAGTTTAATTTGTTTTTAATTTTGTTTGCTACTTCAGTAGGTGAAATAGGTGTGACATCTTGGAGAATTTGTAATATGTTTTCATCCAATTTTTTTCGTAGTTGACATTCATGACGTTAATATATTTTTTCAAGATGATTAGCAAATCATTCAGATTTTTCTTTGTTTTTCCATACTCATGTTCCATTCACTTTCCTGATGAGGTGAATCGGCATTATTGGCCTTTCCAGAGTTTTAGTTGCTTTCCAGAGTGAATAATCTATATTACTGCATATTATTGCATCAACATTCTCCCACCACGTGATTAAATTACATATAAAACACCAGTTTCTTCATGACTCCCACTTGTCTCGATCTACTTGGTTCTGGAAGTTGGTCCTGGAAGATTTTTTCTCCATTGTAGGAACGACATAACTATTCCTAGAATTATTGCTAAGCTGGGATATGATATACTACTATATTGGTGAACATCGTGACGACTAAAATATTATTTGGGTTACTGACAACGCACCGATTTAAATCAGCGTCTGTGAATAGTATTTATTTAAGAAATTATGATATTTTGGTTTTAATTGCAGGTTCTTTTGCAATATTCGCTCCACTTGTAGCAATCTTGCTATGGACTGCTTCCTGCTAGCTCCTAGTCTAAAATCGTCCTTTATTGGTATGGTGACTTAATACCTTCCATCTTATAATCAACTACAGGTCTGTTTAAACTATCTTTCGCACAATTCTTAGTCTTCTGAGTATTGTCTACTTTTGCTCATTTCTTCAATTTCCCATATTCGAATTTTCGAAGTTCTAAATCGAGTTAATTTTGAAATAACATAGTCATTTACACCAAAATTGACATTGGTTGTGTTTGCCTCATTCCCAAAAGGATCCATCCTAGCTCTGGTTTTTGAGCGACTGGATCGACTGGCGAGGTCTTAACTACTCCTTCCTTAAAATATTTGCATAAATATCTGCACCTAGAATCATGTCGTTAGGTACATACAAGTGTCTTGAAGTTTGGATTTGTCAATATTAACTCCTTCCACGTGTTATTGTTGACACCTTTTTGTGGTTCAGCTGGTAGAGGTTAACTCAATTATAGTTAAATGAACGCTTCTACCACCTGTTTGAAACTTGATGCGTAATGTGGTGATATTTTAATGAACAGCTTATATTTTATATTGCTGGTTGTCATTCCAGCTATTCCACTGACTTGCAGATTTATCCAAAATTTTGGTAGATTTAGAAATTCGACTGCTGCTTGGGTAATGAATGATGACTGTAACCTTGCTTCTATTAAAGAACGTAGTTTTATTATATATCCAATACGAGTAGCTGCCTTTATCAGGGCTGTAGCTAATAAAGTTACTCCATTATTTATTGTGGGAGCATTCTTGGCAGTAAGGAGTGAAGTTGTAACTTTGCTCATGTGTAGTAACGTATTATGATTACCGAAACATACCACCCAGGTTTCTTTGCTGCGAAAGTGTTTTTACTTTGTTGAAACCCCCTTGTTGTGATATTTGCTGCTTCTAGTAATTGAAAGCGACTTTCTAGGAACTTAAGAAATTCATTTAGAGGTTGAATTTCCCGAGGGTTTTTTAGATTAATGGAACAAACGATGAGTCTCGTTGTCCAATTTCTTTAATATTAATGGAATTAATATTGCGTTCCATGTTGTTATATCGTTGCCTAAGTTCTTCAAGGCATACATATTTTTTACCACCGTGTCATGAGCATTTGCTGTACGGGTTTTTCAGTATTTTTCACTCATCTGCGTAGTTTACTCCTGTTGTTGGTATGCGATTCAGAAGTTTTGCTGCCTTAATATAAGTCATGAAGTAGCTGATTTTGTGTGTGTCAGTAACATTTTCGTTTTCGTTCACAAATCTTTGAAATCTGTCGTAAAACGTTACCCACTCATTATAGTGCCCATTGAAATATGGTATTTCGATTGGTGGCAATTTTAGTTCTAGTTAATCAATTTTCTTATTGATGATGCCGCTTCTTTGAGCTGAAATTTGTTGTATATCCTTTTGAAGCCTAGCGGTCATCTCATATACTTATACACTAGTTATATCATATCGTTGTTGTATGAAATACGAAATTTCCAACTGTTGTTCCAGAAGTAGTTCTTCGTGTAGTTGATCCATGATGTCCCTGTTACTTTCTAGTTGTTGTAGTTTTTGCTACAACTGCGCACTAGATCGCTTCTCGTAGTATCGGCTGCTTGTTTATGGTCTTCATATTGTCTGATGTATTTCTTGTTGTTCTTCTAATAGTGACTCTACTCTATCATCTTTACTTGGATTTTTCAGCTTAAACGCTTCGATTGTTGTTGTTGTACTTAGGTCATAAATCTAAATGTAAAATCCAAATCTCTTGTCGTAGACCGGTATGTTGGTTTAGGTTCCTGTTTTAGTGGCTCGAAGGACCAAATGTTTTATTGTAAAGAGTTTGGAAATAAGAGCACAAATTTGATAGTGGTGTATAATGCCTCATGTAAGAGTACACAGGTCTTTCATTAAATTATATAACGGTAGTAAATATGACCGATCTAACCATTCTAAAGTTTATTTTTTTAATTTTAGAGAGACTTAGAAATCTTAAATACAAACTGCTATTTCTTACAAGGTTTTCCAGATTTTGTAGGTTAAATCCATAAAAAAGATAGAAATCTGTAACCTATTATTTGAAAAAACTCTTCTGTTCGATTATATATGGTACGTCTAGTACCATATGCCATCTGCCATCATAAGGGCGTTAGAGCATTAGAAGTCTTAAATAGTGATTTATACATGGACGATCTTGTGTCTGACACCAATGATCTGTGGATACTAAATTATTCAAATAATAATAACTCAGTTAATGCAAAATTACTTTGCACATACGAAAGGATTTCGCAAATAGACATCTAAAGAAAAGCAAGTATTGAATGAGCATGAATTGTCAACACATTATGATGTATTAGTGTTACGAATTCCTTGGGATTTCAAAACAGATCATTTTGTGATTGATGTAGGCAAGTTCAAATTAGAATCTAAAATAACGAAACGGATAGTATTATCTTAATTAATCCAATTTTATGATCAAATGTGGCTTTGTGCCCCAATTGTTTGCACTGGTAAATTAACCATGCGCGATTTATGGTCTGAACCCGATTTAGCCTGAGATGATTCTATTACCATGCTATTTACCTACAAACCAAAACCCAGCCAATATTATATCAAGCGGATTAATGACACTTGAATTAGTAGGATCTAAACTTAACTCTAGTGGAATGAACAATCATTTTCTATTACAAATAATGGACATTGGCCCATAATAAATAAGGCGAAGAACCTAAAACGTCAAAAATGTCAAAATCGTGATGTCGGACCTGAAACCTGGCGTGTCAAACCTGATTCTGTAGATCAATTTATAGGTCAATTACGAGATGAACGTGCTATACACGCTCATATATTTTTCATTAGTGTTGCTTATTTTTGCAGTTCTTTCTATATTTTATACAATTCGATCAAATGTTGTAACTATAAAGACGGCGCACATACATATCTCGTGCGCGGTGCATATCAACCGCATACCAACCAATCAAATCAACACATTTAACCCATGTGACAAGATTTACCAATCAAATCACTCGTTTGCGGAACAAGAAAAATTAAATAAAAAACAAAAAAATTGTAAAGAATAAAAACAAAGTAAAATCCGAGAAAAAAAATGTTTTTACTCTATGTTTACTTTGTTTTTATTCTTTATAGTTTTTTTGTTTTTATTTTAATTTTGTTTGTTCCGCAAACGAGTGATTTGATTGGTAAATTTTGTCACATGGTTTAGATGTGTTGATTTGATTGGTTGGTATGCGGCTGATATGCGCCAAGCACAAGCCGCATACGTGCAGCCGCCTTAGGTTATATATTTGTTTGTTAATATGTTTTGCTACCAAAGCATTACATTTGGAAGTGCTCAGTAAATTTGTTAATTAACGGGTTTTGGGCCAAATTAAGACGTATTATTTCTAGACGTGGTCATTGATTACATATATTTACTGATAATGCAATGAATTTTGACAGATATTGAGCCGAACGAAGAAAGCTTAAATAACCTTGAAAATCAAAGTCAATTGTTTTAATACTTAGTTACTTGTTTAATTAACATTTCAAATTTAACTTTTCGTGGTTGAAAATCAAGTGGATTACTGGCCAAAGTTGACTCTTTACTGAGATCGTTTGCAAGAACTTTCAGACCATATTTTTATAATATAATGTTACTATATAGACCCATTTCTGAAATGTTAAACAGAAAACAAAAATGATACTTTCTTCCTTAAAAAAATATTTTCAGAATCCATTTCCTTTTTTGTCACAACATGAAAAAAATTTCATTGAATCTTACAACTTAAATTAGTTTTAATGTAATTGATTTATAATTAATTTCGGTTGCATTTAATTTTAAATTGTTTTATCTCGTAATTGATAACGAATTAAGTCAAATTAATTAAATGTTATTAAAAAGTTATATATATATATATATATATATATATATATATATATATATATATATATATATATATATATATTAATGAAATTATTTCACAAGTAATATATTGTGTGTACCTAATTTCCCAAATAAGCAAAATAAAATTTGTTTGCGTCCAACTGTCAAAATTATTCGTCAAAGTCCTTTCAAAATTCACCTTATTTAGAGTTCAATTAAATACTCCAAAAACCAGCGCCTCTGAAAGTTCTTGAAAGCAAAATTGAACTCTTTGAAACCTATTTAACTTTTTAAAATAGAAGCGACTATGTGTTGATTCTGGAAGAAGGTTCAATGGTTCACCGATTATAAAATGACTTGGAGACATTGCTGATAAAGACCGAGAATTAAGCCAAGCCTCCATTTAGTTTAATAACACTTCGACCTGTTTTACAAGGGTTAAAATTTCTCCATATGTTAGATGGGGTTCTCTTAATTCTGGTCTAATGTGGAATTTATAAGTCTTCACTGTTTCATATAATCCTCCGAATAAAGGCTAGAAGAATGAAATGTAATTTAATTAATTTTTTGTTAAAATCAAGATTGAACGTTGTTTAAGTCGACTTTGCTGGTGAATTTCTGGTGGTCGCGAATTTCTTTTGAAGCACCTACAAAGTTCGTGCTACTGTCTCAAAATATTTCATGACCATATCCTCTTACAGCGCAACATTTTTTTAACGCTGCGATAAGGTGCTGACATAATTTCCACCGACACAAATTTTTTGGCCATACCAATGAATATGATCAGATATGCTTTAAATGTTTTAGCGCCTCGGTTGCGATGTGTTTTTAAAACAAACGATCTGGCGAGGTTTGCAACTTAGTTTAACTTGTCCCGTCTCACATCTTCAAACTGACAATTCACATATCAGTTGCTGTTACTGCTAGCTTTTTTAGCGACCACAGACGAAATATCTATGAACAAAATTGACTCTTCAAGTTCTTTATTATTGGTAACCTATTCCGTTTACGTATGGCTAACATCATCATTTGCAATAGAGAATGGATAAAAGGAAAAGGAATTAAATTTTTTCGGTACTGGTGAATTATGTTTGGCTTACATGTTCGGACAATTTGAAAAATAACATATTCAGCCTTCAATATTAAAAAATGCCGGTTTAATTTCAAATACGGAAAGAACTTTTTCAACTTCCTTTCTGAACGGTTTGTTTCTTGAATGTTTCATCAAAATCTCCATGCTAGGTTCTATGGTCGGTTAAAATTTTTGGGGGGTTCATATGGGTTTTACAAAAGTAATTTAGGACCATTTAACTATATAAGTTATTATTGATCAGGTCTTGGGGATGCATAGCTCTAGTGAGGTATCATCTGGGTTTTGAGATGACTACATGAAACTATTAACTTCTGTTGACATAATAATGTCAAAATTTGAGAAATGCGGTTGATAATGATAACATATGTTTCCCACAACTTAGGTGGTTTAGATAACCAATTAATTGTGATTGTGGAGCCAGTATACGAATAAATTGTATAGGTTCTGCTTCAAACATCAACGATTTAATGATAATGCGTAACAATCGGATTTCTGGATACACAGAAAATTTTAATCGGGGCTATTCTCGTTTTGGATGCAGTTAAAGTAGTTTTGACAATGTCAACTTTCACCTTCCCAGATTACGATGTAAGCGGTGTAACTAATCGAGTTGATTTCTTATCTGCATCCAGGTTTGCTGTTTAATTGAAGTTTTTTCCTTCAAATCAAGTTGTGCAATCCATAATTTTTAGTAATGTAATTTTAGATCTGTTTTAATGGGTGATCCTAAAAGATCGTAAATACGTGATTTCATCGATAGAAATATTCTTTTGGTAAACTTGTTGACTTTAGGTAGCTCGATTTTTCTTTAGTAAGGCAATTAGTAGGTCTCTTTGAAAGTTTAATGCTTCCTCTAGGGTATTCGCGCCGGAAACAAGGTCGTCTAATCCAATCCAAGCACGGTCGAGGCAATCAGAAGTAATTCCTCATATTTTTCGGCTAGTAATTGAAGGGCATTGGTAGCCAGAAATGGAGTGCTTTTGTACCTTAGGTAACAGTACGTACAGAATAGTGTTTGATATATATATCAGGAGGTTCCCTCTACAATGTCGTCTGGTATTCGATGTCTGGTATTCCTATCAAAATTTACCGGAACATCAGCTTTATATCTGCGAAAATTACAAATTTATGTTTTCTAAACATAACAGGATGTTGAATAGGTTCTCTTGTATGGTAGGTCCGTCTGGTAAATTTTCAGTGATTTACCATTTTGAGATTTTGCTGAGTTATCATAAACCACGCGTAACCAGGTGGTACTACCAGGTGGGTATTTTGAGCTATAAGAACAGGTGGTGAGGATTAATTGGATTCAATATCGCGGTGTAATCGCGTCTTCTGTATTGAGTAACTACTTGGAATTCGATCAAACAATTGTAGCGAGTTTTGCTCTTGGCCATGAACTCCCACAAATGACAATCTTTTAAGGATCCATCAAAAATAGGAATATTGAGTCTTCGAAGCTTGAAATCTGGTTTGACCAAACGTCGTTCTGGGAATTATTAATCATGCTTTCGTCTTTTATATTGAATGGGCTGTTCTGAGAGTTAAGTGGTTTTTATCGACCAAATATTTGGATTTCGGGAGCAGTCGCAAGGTGACGTCATATTTGTGTTGAGTTTGATTTATTTATAGTTATACAATACGAAAGAGAACAAATTCAAAATATATTATTAACTACAACATTCAACAGCACAAATAGCTAAGTAGTGGACCACTTCCACAGTGACTCACTGTTAACATTTCTATGTCTATAATAGTTCATCGCTTTATAACCGATGTTACTTATTTATCAAGTCTAATAAATAATATAATAATAATTATGTCATCAAGCATATTATGTATTACTATAACCACTTTTCAATATACAGACATATTGGATATATACCGGGTGATTGTTTTAATTTGAAACTTTTAAATATCTTGAAAAATTGGCATTCTACCAAAAACATATCCATATTCACAGGTTGTATAAGTTGACCGATTACATCACCAGAGATTACTTTTCTAGCCTACTTTTAGAGATATTTAAAAGTTTCAGGTGAAAAAGGTCACCCGGTATATATAACATAATCAACATACATGATATAGTTTTTTATTTTGTGATGACATCACACAAAACACAGCTTATCATTTATCATTTTTAATTCATTAATTTTTGTGCTTTTTATTTATTTATTTCTAATTTTGTGTTATTTTGATTTATGATTTTTGGATATAGAATTTTACAAAATGTTAAATTTATTTCGAAGATGAAATATTCAGTCAAATGTTTGAGGTTTGAGGATTGATGTCATAGTCACCCATCTCCTTTTAGATATATCCATATAATATTATGTATGTGTGTATGATGTTTTGAAAGATTTAGATTTGTGTATACCATATAAATCTGGTGACCAACTGACGTTAAAACTATATAATCGAAAAATTGGTTTAATTCCCAAAAAAAAAAATTTTTTTGTTTGGTCCACATATTAACGTGCGATATGATATGATTATTAAAAGTTATCTGTGGTTATTATCATTGTTATTACTATTATTTTTTTTATATCATACAATATAACCATATCCACTGACAAACCCTAAAAATTCATGTGATTAAATTAAAAACACTGTGCACATATACGAGTATGTATGCAACATATACTATAAATAGTTAGTTAGCTGAATATAATGGTGGCTGTCGGGAGTACATAATATATAGCAAATTAAACTATATACAACTACAACTATATAAAATGTATGTATTTACAAGTGAAATCTGTTTTAATTCAATTTTAAAATCCCTAATTGATCATTCAAAAAATATGTGTAGCGCTTATGTACAGTCAACAGTAATTACTGTATATATATGAACATATAACAAACAGACAAAATTTTGCCTTAATTATGAATAAAAATATGGATGAAATGGTTTCGAGTAGTTTCAGTAACAAAAGTATAGTGGCCGATTTTTGAAATTTTAAAAATATCCTTTTAGCTTTGCTTAACGCAGCTTACAAAAACAAAAACACATCATAATGGCACCATCTCATCAAAACCAATTTTGGTCCTTTTAGGTGACCATTTTTACTATGGTTCACTGTATATGGTTGGTTTATTTAAGGAAGAGACATGCATCTTTTTGTGGTTTTTGTGAGCTATGTGTGTGTGACGATAACAATCAAATATGAATGAAACCTTAATTTCAATTTGTCATAAATTAAATTTTTTTTTTGTAAAGATTTATCTCGAGATCTTTTTTATTGGAAATGAAAAAAGGAAAATGTGTTTCGGTTTTTTTTTTGTGGTACAATCAAAATAATTAGGATGTGATGAAGATGGTAACTTTAATTAAAGATTTTTGAGGTTAATGATAAATAATGGTTTTATCAGTAAATATATGGTTTATTGAAAAGGGATAGAAATGTAAAAAAAAAATGTTATCAGAAACAAAGGAAGGCTGGAAAAAACTATAAAAAATATTTTCTCAATATAAAGGTATTGCGGGAAGCTCCTGAAAAAGGACTTGAAAACTAAAAAAGTCCTTAAAGGGTTACGACCGCCAGAAATAGTCAACCAAAAAACTTGTATATCCTGCAAATTATTTCATACTTTGTACTTTGCAACTCACTCTTAATTCAAATATGAAAGCGAAATTTCAATACTTAAACAACTATATTTTCATTTAACGACTATTTTATATTCAAAAATATTCAAGAGTGTAGAAGGTACACTCATATTTAATATATTAATAAACTTAACTTTTTTCACTCTAAGAATATTTTAGAGAATCAAAGCAGAACTTAATACTTTAAGCCAAAACAAAATTACAAATAAATTGAATTAACCGTTTTATGACCAATACGTCATGTAATCACCAAAAATCTAATTTATTTACACTTTATTTGACACAAATCTTTAAAATTAAAATAAATTAGATTTTTAAAAAATGGCTTAAACATTAAAAATCAATTGAGTTAACCGTTTGTATGACCAGTACGTCATGTAACCGCCGAAAATCTAATTTATTTAAACTTTATTTGACACAAAACTTTAAAATTGAAATAAATTAGATTTTTAAAAAATGGCTTAAACATTACAGATTAATTGAGTTAACCGTTTTATGACCAGTACGTCATGTAACCGCCGAAAATCTAATTTATTTACACTTTATTTGACATAAAACTTTAAAATTAAATAAATTAGATTTTTAAAAAATGGCTTAAATATTACAGATCAATTGAGTTAACCGTTTTATGACCAGTACGTCATGTAACCGCCGAAAATCTAATTTATTTACACTTTATTTGACACAAAACTTTAAAGTTAAAATAAATTAGATTTTAAAAATGGCTTAAACATTACAGCCAAAAATTTAATTTATTTACACTTTATTTGACACAAAACTTTAAAATTGAAATAAATTAGATTTTTAAAAAATGGCTTAAACATTACAGATTAATTGAGTTAACCGTTTTATGACCAGTACGTCATGTAACCGCCGAAAATCTAATTTATTTACACTTTATTTGACATAAAACTTTAAAATTAAATAAATTAGATTTTTAAAAAATGGCTTAAATATTACAGATCAATTGAGTTAACCGTTTTATGACCAGTACGTCATGTAACCGCCGAAAATCTAATTTATTTACACTTTATTTGACACAAAACTTTAAAGTTAAAATAAATTAGATTTTAAAAATGGCTTAAACATTACAGCCAAAAATTTAATTTATTTACACTTTATTTGACACAAAACTTTAAAATTAAAATACATTAGACTTTTGCAAAATGGCTTAAACATTAAAAATCAATTGAGTTAACCGTTTTATGGCCAGTACGTCATGTAACCACCGAAAATCTAATTTATTTACACTTTATTTGACACAAAAATTTAAAATTGGTATAAATTAGATTTTTAAAAATGGCTTAAACATTACAGATCAATTGAGTTAACCATTTTATGACCAGTACGTCATGTAACCGCCGAAAATCTAATTTATTTACACTTTAGTTGACATAAAACTTTAAAATTAAAATAAATTAGATTTTAAAAAATGGCTTAAACATTACAAATCAATTGAATTAACCGTTTTATGACAAATACGTTATATAATTGGAAAATTAAACTTATTTACACTTTATTTGACATAAAACTTTAAAATTAAATAAATTAGGTTTTTAAAAAATGGCTTAAACATTAAAGATTAATTGAGTTAACCGTTTTATAACCAGTACGTCATGTAATCGCCGAAAATCTAATTTATTTACACTTTATTTGACACAAAACTTTAAAATTAAAACAAATTAGATTTTTAAAAAATGGCTTAAACATTAAAAATCAATTGAGTTAACCGTTTTATGACCAGTACGTCATGTAATCGCCGAAAATCTAATTTATTTACACTTTATTTGACATAAAACTTTAAAATTAAAATAAATTAGATTTTTAAAAAATGGCTTAAACATTACAGATTAATTGAGTTAACCGTTTTATGACCAGTACGTCATGTAACCGCCGAAAATCTAATTTATTTACACTTTATTTGACATAAAACTTTAAAATTAAATAAATTAGATTTTTTAAAAATGGCTTAAATATTACAGATCAATTGAGTTAACCGTTTTATGACCAGTACGTCATGTAACCGCCGAAAATCTAATTTATTTACACTTTATTTGACACAAAACTTTAAAGTTAAAATAAATTAGATTTTAAAAATGGCTTAAACATTACAGCCAAAAATTTAATTTATTTACACTTTATTTGACACAAAACTTTAAAATTAAAATACATTAGACTTTTGCAAAATGGCTTAAACATTAAAAATCAATTGAGTTAACCGTTTTATGGCCAGTACGTCATGTAACCACCGAAAATCTAATTTATTTACACTTTATTTGACACAAAAATTTAAAATTGGTATAAATTAGATTTTTAAAAATGGCTTAAACATTACAGATCAATTGAGTTAACCGTTTTATGACCAGTACGTCATGTAACCGCCGAAAATCTAATTTATTTACACTTTAGTTGACATAAAACTTTAAAATTAAAATAAATTAGATTTTAAAAAATGGCTTAAACATTACAAATCAATTGAATTAACCGTTTTATGACAAATACGTTATATAATTGGAAAATTAAACTTATTTACACTTTATTTGACATAAAACTTTAAAATTAAATAAATTAGGTTTTTAAAAAATGGCTTAAACATTAAAGATTAATTGAGTTAACCGTTTTATGACCAGTACGTCATGTAATCGCCGAAAATCTAATTTATTTACACTTTATTTGACACAAAACTTTAAAATTAAAACAAATTAGATTTTTAAAAAATGGCTTAAACATTAAAAATCAATTGAGTTAACCGTTTTATGACCAGTACGTCATGTAATCGCCGAAAATCTAATTTATTTAAACTTTATTTGACATAAAACTTTAAAATTAAAATAAATTAGATTTTAAAAAAATGGCTTAAACATTACAAATCAATTGAGTTAACCGTTTTATGACCAGTACGTCATGTAATCGCCGAAAACCTAATTTATATACACTTTATTTGACACAAAACTTTAAAATTAATATAAATTAGATTTTTAAAAAATGGCTTAAGCATTACAAATCAACTAAATTAAGCGATTTATGGCCAGTACGTCATGTAACCGCCAAAAATGTAACTTATTTACACTTTATTTGACACAAAACTTTAAAATTAAAATAAATTAGATTTTTAAAAAATGGCTTAAACATTACAAATCAATTGAGTTAACCGTTTTATGACAAACACGTCATAAAATTGGAAAATTAAACTTATTTACACTTTATTTGACATAAAACTTTAAAATTAAAACAAATTAGATTTTCAAAAAATGGCTTAAACATTACAAACCAATTGAATTAACAGGTTTATGATAAATACGTCTTATAATCACCAACGATATAAAAAATTTATTGAAATTTGTGGTTTACTACTTGATATTACTTAAAATAAAAATATGCATAATTTTTTAGAAATTATTCTGAGCTAAAATTTCAAGTTCGGTCCAAAATCACTCAAATCGTTGGATATTTTGGCAGCATGTATTCTATTCAGTTATTAAATTAAATATCAATATAACTTTCTCGATACTTACAGATATTGTTAAAGGCGAAATGTTTTTATTCTAACCCAATTTCTAGTTATAATATGTAGAAGAACGCTCATAAATAATAATATCAATATTCAAATACCTAAATTTTTTTCACTCAAACAATATAATTAAGAATCAAACAATATGTTTTATGCTGAGCATTATATGAAAATTTTAGTAGGGACTTAACAAAACTAAAATATCTAAATTAGTAAAAACACTCAATACACAACATTACATAAAAGCTAAAAAAAAAGAAAAAGATTATCACTCAAAAAAAATTTACATTTTTTAACAACATTTGAGTTTTTTTTAGATTATATTGAACCTTTTTAATATTGAGCAACATATATCAGGAAATAAAGCGTTACTTAAAATGTTAAAGTAAAAACTTAATATCACTCAAACCTTATATTAGTGGACTCCATAAGAGTCACTAGATAAGTATCACTCTATAAAACAAGTTGTAGTTTTTATTCAAGCATAAACAATTTTGCATATTTATAGCTTAAGCCAAATTACTTAACTAGCTTAACTGAACATTCCACTCAATTTGAGTCAAAAGTTTATTTATGAGTTATACATAAATTTCACTCAATTTTTGAATTGTAAATTAATTAAAATTTATTTTTTTACTAACTCAACATATATGCGATGCGCTATCTTTCGATGTCACCTTTGTAAGTGTTTTTTCTAATATAATGCTTCAACTTACAATTTTCACTCAAATGCTACTTGAAATATTTAATTCAAGATAATATGGAGAGTTTTGTCTAGTTAACTATAGTAACAAGAACATTTTTGCAATTTATCAAATTTCACTCAAACTTTATATTTTAACTCAATTTGGGCATTCTAACTGTCTTATGTTAAACCGTTAGTCGTATTGCGATTAGCAAATATACTTGAATCGTTTGAAAAACCAATGAATTTTGTTGCTCTGCACTAAAATGAAATTTCACTCAAAGTTAAGGCTAGGTAGTTCCTTTAGTATTGACTTGACGATGTTATTGTTTGTTGTGTTGGGTTATTACTATGATTTCTATTCTGCAAAGCTTTGTTATTGGCCGTTTGTATGTTAAGTCCTTACGCTTGGTATTCGCACCAAATAATCCTCTTCATCGTGGGTTTCGATAGCACGACCCAGTTTCCAGCGTGTGTCCTTTTAAAATTTATTAATTTCGTGGGGGATTTTGATTGGTGCTAAAATGAGTACTCCCTCTCCTCCTTGTAGGTGGGTGGGGGGTATTTTTTAAATTAAAATAAGAACTCATTAATTTTATTGCAGATTTGCCGGCTAAAAATAAGTACGTAGGTTAGTTAACTTTGGCAGACATAGGCTAACCGTAAGTGGCTGCTTCCATAGGTAGTTTTTCAAAATTTTGTAAATATTTCAAAAAGGACTTCTTCTATCAGAAAACTGTTAAGTGCAAAAATGTTATATTTAAAAAATAAACAAAAAAATTCGTTCACTTCCGGTTAGCTGATTTTCGCCAAAGTTAATTGACCTACCTGCTTATTTTTAGCCGGAAAATACAAATCTGCAATAAGGGGCTCCTATTTCATTGTACACCTGCATGAATTTATGGCACAGTTAATCATGGTTCATGGAATCAACAGAAAATGACTGGAATACTACTTTCGTTAGTCCAGCAAAAAAAAAACACCAACTGAATAGTAATCTCCCAAATCAAACAAGAAAAATTAAAGGAATTTGGAGAAAAAATATCACAAATTAGCAAGCATAATAATCATCTAAGTACAAAGGACAAAATGTATCAGTAGAAAGCAACGATGCTACAAAAAAGCACTCCAAAAGTTACAACATAACTTCCCAACAATCGATTTCGATTAAACTCGCGTACTGTAGCTTCATCTACCGACATAACGGTATACAAAACACCAAAATTAATTACCGCTCGAAAAATCACAATGTTATGTATAAATGCATTTTGTTATCGCGCGTATCAATACCAAAATCATAATTCTGTCGCGATGCATGCACATACACCGGCGCACTATCGAAAAAATCTCTTGTTAAATCGAACGAAAAAAAAATTTTGTTGTTGCGTAATGCGGCTGGTCGACAAAACTATACCATTGAATGTAAATTGAAAATTTAGTAAAAAAAAAAAAAAAATATACACCCACCCTAGTATCACGTATCAATACAGTCAATCAATGTAATCACCCAAAATTTATCGCGAATGTGATATAGACGACGTACTGTGTTACGGTTTATACAGTATATTATAGATGCATATATGCAAATTTTTATCAAAACGCCATGAATCGCGTGCATAATTTTATTATCAACAAAACTATATATAATTTTTTTTTCTCTCTCTGTTAATTTTCAGCTTCAGTACGCTTCAGGATATGCATTTGGTTATCGTGTCCGCGATTTTCATACTGGTAACGATTTTGGACATACACAGAACCGGGACGTAGATGGCATCACACGTGGTGAATATCATATATTATTACCCGATGGCCGTGTACAAAATGTACGCTATCATGCGGATGATCAAGGTTTCCATGCTGATGTTAGTTATGAAACTGTACATTAAAATTAGTATACTGGTCGTTTAAAAAATGATCGTTTTTTAAAACCACTACTATTCAATAGATGGCACCAGTATTAATAAAAAATTTTGATTAGATTTGAATTCGATTTATGTTGTGTGTCTTGACTAAATTATTTAATTTATACAAAAAAAAATTAAATTATTCTGAAAATTTATTAATTAAGCGTTAAATATTATAATTTTAAGATAATCCTTCAATTGATTGTGATGGGGAATTATAATGTGCAATATTTTTTTTTATTATATAATTTTAAATTAAATTTAATTGTAACGCATGTACCTTGAAAATAATTTTTTTTTTTTCGTTTTAATCAAATTTTATTTAATTAATTAATTATAACTTATTATTATTATTATAAATATATTATTTTATACTTTTGTTATGTTTTTATTGTGTCGAATAAATAAAAAAAAAATTAAATTCGCAAATAAATTGAATTAATTGAATAAGCTTTTTACACATTATATTGTCGATGGTTGGGGTCCGGCTGCAATATGTGGGTGAGTTTATATATTTTTACAATAAATATACTAGCAAAAAGACAAAAACCTATTCAAGTATCACTTAATGAAAATCAATATACGATAAGTGGTTTTTGGTATAGTGTAAAATATTTTTATATATTTGGGGGGACGCAGGCACTTACATTGGTGGTTGGAAAATAAACATAAATAATGTACTACAAATAATAAAAAAAATTTGTACAGGCCATTGCTAGCTGGCATCGCATCAACATTCTGTCTCCATCGGATTCGATCCCGAGCTTAATCTCACTACAATCATATTGACCATAGTATAAATATGCATAGTACTACCTACTATGGTATGTTTGGCCATTGACGTAAATTTTGACCATATTCTAGACCCGACATCTGGAACTTCAATGTGGAAAATGTTTTTTTCTTACGATGGTAGTACTATGTGTATTTATACTATGTATTGACCTAAGGCAAGTAGCCCTCTTTCTTGGAGAGCCATCGACGCGCAGACCGTCCACTGCGCCTGACAATAGTGGGATTTCTTCTTAGAGATCGCTGAACAATCCACTTTACATAGTCTCGCAGAACGCGACCGAGCACACCAGAGTACTTGCTGTACTTTTATTTCAAGAACAAGATCAGAAATTTTCATTGATTTACTGATATGGTGGTTGCAAAAAACATAGCAAGCGCGTTGTTGCTGTGGCGTTTTGGCCCTATGTCATACACATGATTCTTTTCTCGAATGTCATTAATTATCTTTCATACTCATCCGCCGGGGTCAAACTCTCGCACCCATACATGACAATATTTACGAATATAAATCAAAAGCCCATAAAACCAAAAGCTCTAGGCAATAAAAAGCTCAAAGCACCACTGTAAATACTGCTATAAAACATGTTTAGATTTCCACAAATTATTTTGGAGCATAAAAATACGACAAGGGATAAGCCCACAATATTTACGAGTTTGAATCAATAGCCAATAAAAAGCGTAATAGAGGTCCGATTGTGATGACTCACACCTTAATCAAAAGCTCTGGCGACCAGTGTCACATTTCTAAGTAAGAAATAGCTAAAAAGTAAATATTCTTGAATCAATGGATGGCTGAGCACCGTAGCATTATGTTACAGTTCTCTTAACATGGCTCGGCAAACCTTAAAATATTTTCAACCTTTACGACTTAAGATTAAGCGAGCATCCTTTAGACTTTACTAGCATGAGCTTAGTTCAATTTCCAATGCAACAATTAGAGAAGGTTTTGACGATGGCGCGTAATATGTAGTGTAATCAGAAACCGGCTTACGAAATATTATTCAAGCTCAAAAACAATGCGAAAAGCAGTTGAACAAGTTCTATTTTTCATAGCAGTATGCGATTCTGAGAATTACTACTATAGTATTATCTTTCAGTATATGTCACATCCACAAGAGTGAGGGTACATCTAAAGTGAAAGAGACTGTAAATTGGAGAATGACTTCAACAATATCCATGAATTTCTACCACTCGACAACTACAATTAGTTGCCGAGGACTACGAAGAAAAAGAAGTAGTAGATAATGGCGGCATCCCTGAGGAACATCAGCGTTTAAAAAAAAAAGGAACGGATGTCACGCCATCCACCACTACTTGGATTTTACGAGAGTGAAGAAAATTCTCAATCCATAAAATTAACAAATTGTGAAGGCCAACTGCCCTCAATTTGCACAGCAAACCTTGCTCCACACGCGATCAAATGCTTTCGAGATATTGAGCGCAATGACCTGTGATTCACCAAATTGATGAATGCTTATGTTCCATTGTTCAGTGACAACATTAATTAAGTCACCTTCTGGACGCCCTCTGCGAAAACCATACTGAGGATCGGAAATTATAAGGTTATCTTCCAAATATTTCATCAGCTGGAAATTGATTGGTCTCAAGTACTTTGCAATGCACCGAAACGATACCGATTGAGCATTATTTTGAAGGGTCCAATTTACTGCCCTTTTTTTGTACAAGATGTATGTTGGCAGTTTTACACATGGAAGAAAATGCCAGAAGCCATAGATTGGTGGAACAAACATGAAAGTGGCTTTGACAGGGATTTACAACAATATTTGAGAACAATTGGGGGAATACTATTTGGACCGGCTGACTTGTTTGTGTTAATGTTTGCAAGAACTTTGACGACAACTCAAGATCCGAATGTAATGCGATGCATCGGTGAGCTGGCTAGAGAGATAATCGGGGCTGTTACGTTAGAATCAGCTAAATTGGAGTTTGCAGCAAATTTTTAAGCGAAAAGATTAGCTTTCTATTAGGCAGTCGAAAAAATATAACCCCCATCTTTCAAAGGTGTATTGATAATTTCCTACTATTAGAGAAGTTTTCCTCTACTTTGAGAGTAAAGGACCAAAAAGTTCGATTGATTGCCCTGCTTTAGGAACTGCCGCAACTCTTTTTGAACCTTTTTTGGTAATTATTTTTAGCTTGCGAAACCATTTCTAGCCGCCTTAAATTTATCTAAACTTTCATTTGATAGGTTCTTAACAATTTTTCGGTAAAGGGTTTCTTTATTGGCGTTTGATGTTATGCAGTCGTGATTATGCCAATGATTGCTGATTTTTTTTTTTTTTGGATTAGAGAGACTGAAAGAAACTCTCCAAAGGAACTTGAGATAATTAAGAAAAACCATGCTGTAATCAAACATTGATGATTCGAAAGGCTTAAGTCAACCCCACAATAGAACATACAAATGTTTGAGACAGACGTGCCATTTGTACGTATTACGATCAGTAATGATGGCAAACATAACATTGAACCGCTATAGAAGAAACACTGCATTAAAATATGGAAAGCTAACTGTTCCTCACTTTCTAATAAATAGGCCATTTCCCGATTATCAGGTACAACATCGCTTTGCCGTACTAAACGAATAAGGCCAACAAAAAAGTTCTACAAAGTATTCTCTCCTAATATCAAGTGCTGTAAAATACCGTAATCAACCCTGAAATAATCCTGAAGTGGTTGCATATAGTCTATGCAAATTCCCCGTAGAATAGGCACAGCTCTGAGCTTGAATGTCTTACAGCAATGATCCAAAATATTTGACTTACCTTCCTGTCCTCTGAATTTTGTAAATTTTCTTTGTTCAGACATTTTGTAGTTTTAATAGCTTCCGTTATGTTCTGCGTTTTGGAAGTTTTTAATTCATACAGAAATGTTAAATTTAGAATGGTCTAACCATGGTTAATAAAGACCGTTCATAAAAATAATCAAACGAAGTCACACAACAATAAAAAATGCGCAAATTTCAAAATCAAATTCAGCATAAATTTCAGCGTACATTACCGATTTATTCTAAAAACAAAAAAATAAAATTTAGCACAAAAATTTATTTGCGGTAAATGTCATAAACCACAAAACATGTTAACAACATACAAATGTAAAAAAAAAAAAAAAAAAAAAAATATTGCACCCAATTGCATGCATGACATAGTTGTATATATGTTGGCATGAAATTAATGTTGCTGACTGACATCCCATAGCATATATATACACAATTTTATAACATTCGACTTCTTCACCATCTTCTTCTTCTTCTACGTCATCGTATTCGTTCGAATGTTAAATCCGCAAACGAAGAATTAACAAATTTGGTTTTTTGTTTTTTGTTTTTTTTTTTTTGTGTTTTTCATCTGTGTGGGAAATTTTTTTCCCAAAACGATTAAGTAATTTAGTGCAAATTAATTTATACAATTACCACATGCGGAACATGACAATTGTGACTCTCTTCGCGTCTCTTATATGTCTGCACACAATAATAACACAAAAACATTTTTTTTTTTAAGCAGATGATCAAATTGAATTAATTTATGTTACATATAGTTTTGGTGTACAATTTTTGTTGTTGTTGTCTTACGTTAATTATGATGTAATTAGGTATTCATGTACGGGAGATAATAAGCTGTGTGTCGTGCGGTTTCACCATGAAATTGTATTTTGATACACTTGTTTTCATGTAAATATTTACACAATTTTTTTTTTTTTTTTTTTGTGATGTTAGACGTATTACATCATGTACCGGTGTCCATTCCGTGTAGATCGACACTAATTTGGTTTTAAATTGAAATATTTCTCACGGGTGGCTGTTACCATTGTCCGTGCAGTGTGCGTGTATGTATTAATCATTGAAAAGTTATATATGCATATCAGTAACAATCATCTTCTCCGCCGGTCATAATAATTTACCGAGACGTATACCTCTGTAGGCTGAATCAATCATATAGTGCGCTAATACTAAATTTTTTTTTTTCAATTAATTTTTTTCGTACGTTAATTAATCATAAAAGTCATTAGGGAGTTTTATGAATGAATTACACATTGTACAGTGTATAAGATTAATTGATGAATCTTGAAATTTTTACTGTATATAGGGGCAAATACGCAAAATTTAATCAAATGTAAAATTAATTTCCACAGAAAGTGATGAGATAATATAATTGAACACTTATGAGGTCTTTCGATAAATAATAAATTTATAGACGATGACAAATCTTAGCCGGATTATACCACTGTGAGTGTAGTATCCAGTACTTGAGATATTTGATCAACCTTGGGGTAATAAACACACACACACGCGTATTTATAATTCCGATGAAGTTTAACTTTTATTATTTCAAATGGTAAATAAATATCGAACTTTTTTTTAATTAAATTACGATTTTAAGAATTCGAAAGTAAATCAAAAAATTTAATATAAGTATATCAGATGGGTGCTGATGAGTAAATTATATGTGTATATACTGACATATGTTTTTGGAAACTGATCGACCTTACACGATTATAATTTGTTAATATTTAGAAATAATTTAATAATCATTACAGGCTATTGCTGGCCCATATCGATTATGCTTATCTTCATATTTAGCTATAACAAGCTTCAAAACCCATGAAATGCGTGTCAAAATGGGACATTTTGTGTAAAAAATCAAAAATTTACAAAACTTACAAAGTTTGTAATTTATTAAAAACCGTCAAATTTATGACACAAATCAAAAAATTTTAAATTCTGGAAAAAAGGAATGTTTATGCGGAAAACTACAGTGCGAAATTTTCTCATGCAAATACGCCTGCAACACAGGCAAAGCACAAAATTTGTTATTGACTTTTTATCCATATTTGTAAATTTGTAAAGGCTTACCCCTTTGTTAATTTTTTTGCATCCTAAATTTGTATGGTAATGTATAAATATTTTATAGCAGTAATTATACAGATGTCAAGAGCTTTTGATTAAGATATCATTCAGTGCAATCGGTCCACTATTTCGTCTTTTATTGACTTTTCATCTATGTTCGTAAATTTGTAATGGGTTAGCCCCTTTGTTAATTTTTTTGCATCCTAATTTTTGTTGAAATGTATCAATATTTTATAGCAGTAGTAATATTGATGTTGAGAGCTTTTAATAAGAGTTCAGTTGGCACAATCAGTCCACTATTTCGTGTTTCATTGACTTTTAATTCATATAAGTAAATTTGTAAAGGGGTTAGCTTTGGTAATTTTTGCATCCAAAAATTACCAAAGCTAACCCCTGTTGAAATGTATCAATATTTCAAAGCAGATTTTAGAGTGATGTTGAGAGCTTTTAATAAAGGTATCAGGCAGTACAACAGTTCCACTATTTCGTGTTTTATTGACATTTCATCCATATTCAAAAATTTGTGAAGGCTAACCCCTTTGGTAATTTGTATGCATAATAAATTTTGTTGAAATGTATCAATATTTTATAGCAGATGTTATACTGATATCGAGAGCTTTTGATTAAAGTATATCAGTCAGCACAATCGATCTTATATTTCGTGTTTTATCGAATTTTCATCCATATTCGTAAATTTGTAAAAGCCAACCCCTTTGGCAATTTTTTTGCATCCTAATTTTTGTTGAAATGTATCAATATTTTATAGCAGTAGTAATATTGATGTTGAGAGCTTTTAATAAGAGTTCAGTTGGCACAATCAGTCCACTATTTCGTGTTTCATTGACTTTTAATTCATATAAGTAAATTTGTAAAGGGGTTAGCTTTGGTAATTTTTGCATCCAAAAATTACCAAAGCTAACCCCTGTTGAAATGTATCAATATTTCAAAGCAGATTTTAGAGTGATGTTGAGAGCTTTTAATAAAGGTATCAGGCAGTACAACAGTTCCACTATTTCGTGTTTTATTGACATTTCATCCATATTCAAAAATTTGTGAAGGCTAACCCCTTTGGTAATTTGTATGCATAATAAATTTTGTTGAAATGTATCAATATTTTATAGCAGATGTTATACTGATATCGAGAGCTTTTGATTAAAGTATATCAGTCAGCACAATCGATCTTATATTTCGTGTTTTATCGAATTTTCATCCATATTCGTAAATTTGTAAAAGCCAACCCCTTTGGCAATTTTTCGGCATCATAATTTTTTGTTGAAATGTATCAATATTTTATAGCAGTTTTTATACTGATATTGAAAGCTTTTGATTAAGTTATCATTAAGCACAAACGGTCCACTATTTCGTGATTTATTGACTTTTCATTCATATTCATAAATTTGTAAAGGCTAACCCTGAAATTTTTTGTTGAAATGTATCAAAATTTTATAGCAGTTGTTATACTGATGAAGAGAGCTTTTGATTAAGGTATTAGTCAGCACAATCGATCTTATATTTTGTGTTTTATTGACTTTTCATCCGTATTCGTAAATTTGTAAAGGCTAACCCTTTTGCTAGTTTTTTGAATTAAATTTTTTGTTGAAATGTATCAATATTTTATAGTAATTGTTAAACTGATATCAAAAGCTTTTTATTAAGGTATCAGGTAGCTCAATCGATCCACTATTTCGTGTTTTATTGACTTTTTACCGATATTCGTAAATTGGTAAAGACTAACCTCTTTGCTAATTTTTGGCATCCAAATTTTTTGTTGAAATATATCAATATTTTATAGCAGTTTTTATACTGATATCGAGAGCTTTTGATTAAGGTATCAGGCAGTACAACAGTTTCACTATTTCGTGTTTTATTGACATTTCATCCATATGCGTAAATTTGTAAAGGCTATCCCCTTTGGTAATTTTTATGCATAATAAATTTTGTTGAAATGTATCAATATTTTATAGCAGATGTTATACTGATATCAAAAGCTTTTGATTAAAGTATATCAGTCAGCACAATCGGTCTTATATTTCGTGTTTTATCGACTTTTCATCCATATTCGTAAATTTGTAAAAGCTAACCCCTTTGACAATTTTTCGGCATCATAATTTTTTGTTGAAATATATCAATATTTTAAAGCAGTTATTATACTGATATTGAAAGCTTTTGATTAAGTTATCATTAAGCACAAACGGCCCGCTATTTCGTGGTTTATTGACTTTTCATCCATATGCGTAAATTTTTAAAGGCTAACCCCTTTGGTAATTTTTATGCATAATAAATTTTGTTTAAATGTATCAATATTTTATAGCAGATGTTACACTGATATCGAAAGCTTTTGATTGAAGTATATCAGTCAGCTCAATCGATCCACTATTTCGTGTTTTATTTACTTTTCATCCATATTCATAAATTTGTAAAGGCTAACCCTTTTACTAATTTTTATGCATCCAAATTTTTTGTTGAAATGTATCAATATTTTATAGCAGTTGCAATACTGATGTCAAAAGTCCTTTCGATATGTTACGTTACAAGGAAAAGCCCACATATCAAAAAATGTTTTTCTACTAGCAAAAAATGGTTTGTAGAACTTCTCCGTTTGGTTTTTTTGCGTATATTATATAAATATCCCCAGCAACAGGAGCGAAAGAAATAGTTACAATTAATATAAAATTACTCGTTTTACAATAATATAAAAGAAGGTTATAAGGCTTTCTAATGATGGTTCACGTTTAAGCATATATACACACACGATCCATGGCAGATTATTTCGATCAAACAATTTATTGGATCTCATAATGTATAAAGCATTGTGGGAACTTTTAAAATATAAATCAAATATGATTCCAATTTTTTATTAAACTGAACCTTGAATACGGTTGTAATTTAATTTGGATGCATTAATCACGCCTTATTGCCTCATTAGAGTGCGCACATAACTTTTTTCCATTTTTTCATACAGTTAAATAATACACTTGCAATGGCTGTGTCTATACATTATAGCATATAAAGTTCATCTTCGATTCGTTTAACTTCCTGCAATCGATTATATTTTATTAATGTAATTTAACAAATTAATTACGGATTGGCTGTAAAATGAATTCCGCAAATTAACTTCATGCATTTGATGAGTAATTTAAAAATCCATGATACGTGGTCATAAAACACAACATCACCTTTATGGTAAAATTTATAACGATAAAAGAGAAAATTGGTAATTAAATTTATTAAATAGAAACTTGAAACTAGCTAAAGGTATTTCAGGTACAATCACCTTACCTGTCAAGATACACTAAGCGATCATGATTGTCACGGGATTATGCACAAGAATCAAATAGTATTCAAAATTTGCCTTATTTTAACACCAAAATTTAAACCGTAAACAATTTTTGATAGACAGCATTTTAGATCTTCTTTTACCGTTGCTCGAATTCCAAGGAAAATTATTGGTATTCCCGAACTGGAAACTTGGTTTCTCTGACCATTTGTGCAGCATTAAGTTAGCGTTGAAAATATACCATGCCGTTTGCTTGCGGATAACGTCTTAATTTGATGTGAGCCCAAGAGTGTTATTAACTCGGTGACAAACATAGTGGCAATGGTTGATGCCAACATTTATATAAACCTACCAACACAAGTCAGCAGACAAGTTAGTGTATCCTGTAGATGAAAGAAATGGACCTAATATGTCTAAATGGATATGTTCGTCGGTTTATATAAACAAAACCTTATCTGCCAGCACATTGTCTTTTCGACCTCTTACAAAATATCGAAAATATTTGATAGTGAAATAAACTGCTCGGAATTCTAAACCGCATGCTGAATATTTCTTGCCAGCCCTCGAGAGTTTTTTGAGATAAAATTCAGAGGTTCCCAACATCTTTTATTGAAATGTTGAAAAACGTCACCAACAGCCGTATTTGATGCGTCAGTTGTTATAATAAAATGAACATTGATGTGGACCCCAAACTGTGGTACATTTTTAAGCAGTTGTTCCAAATGAAGTTGGCTGGTATTTATTATCTGAAGCCACGCGTCAATGCACAGTCTAAGACTCTGATAATCTCGTTGATGAATCGCTGGAACTTTTGAGCAGCATTGCGTGAATCGAATGTCATTCGATAAAATTTGGAAAAGCAAAATAGACTTGTGATAAAACTTGGGACTAGGTTATAAGCCAAGATTCATCTGGGAAAATATCATCTTGACATGCAAATGCATGGAGACAATTTTGGAGGTGAGGGATCGAATAACGATTACGCATTGTAACCAAGCCTATTCTCCGATATTTCACACAAAGTATCTGGTCGAGCTTCATGGAAATGATCCATGATGGGTGACCAATCCTCAGTTCTACCATATATTGCATTCTGCAAACACGGCCTTACGTCGCATCGGATATAGTCTTTAGAGTCTGTAAACTGACCAGTGATCTGTAGTGACCAAATAATAAACCATTGACGAACTGATAAATTGAAGTCTGGCTGCGCTGTCAGTATAAGAAATACTTTTTAGTAACGTGTCGCTGATAGCGTTATGATAGGGATTTTATTTCAATTGGCAGCTAAGTCGCTGAATTGACCAGGTGTTTACGCTTTAAATCAACTAGAAGACTAGATTTATTAAGGAAATCAGCGCTTATGTTCGGACGACTCACTGATGCAAGAATGAACGAAGGAGTGAATTTTCTTTTAAAAGTGAGATCTACCTTGCAAAATCGACCAGAATAAATTACATGGTTATGGTTTCCAGGTGCCATGTTTAGCTTTTTGGTTGGTTTAAAACGGAGCAGCCTTAAACTGGTGAGAGTTCCCGTAAGTCGCTTTAAAAAAATGTTTATGTCACCAATAATCCGGAAAGGCCAAATGGGCTTGTGATAACATTTGAAATGTCTCCTTCTGCTTTGGCATCGTTGGCACCGTCGACCAGCTAGAAGAAAGCGTTGGGCTGATTAGGTCGGTTTTCCAGCGGTCGGTCTTATGCCCAGTGCATTGCGATATTTGCACTTAATGCATTTATAATGTTGATCTTCTCTAGTCAATAATGCTTCCTGTGGCTCGTGTAGTCTGCCAATATTTCATTTTCCTTGCAAGTTGGAAATATTGGGCAACAATGCTGTAGAAGTAACATTGACACTCGAATGACAGCATGATGGATTTTATTTTTGTGACATCTAACAGAGTCGCAGTAAACAATTTTGGATGGGTATCAGGTACCAGCTTAGTATGCATCTTGATCTCCATCGTTTTAATCAAAAATCTTAATGTAAAGAAGTTCAAACAGAATAGCAAACTCCATCAGCGACAGTTGTCAAAATTAAGCTCTAGATGCAGATGAAATGGTTGATGCGTATAGCGTTTTGTAATATTCTTGCAAAAAACTGGTTGCATCACTACTTACAAAGTGGAAACTTTTGCGCTGTCCAGGCTAGCACATGTAATGAAAACGCATCGACGAAAAGATTGCTTCAGTAGCAGATGGCAGAATCAATCTCTGAGAACCAAACCGTTTGATTTCAGCAAATCGATCATTGCGAGAATTCGAATCATAACGTGACTCACGATAACCAGCTTTATGTCTGTCGTAAGTTAGTATTCTGTTTTTGTCTGCTTATTGGCAACACTGCCGGTGATCAACATTGTATTCTTGTTATTCCTAGGGAAGATCATTGCAGCAGAATGTAATGAAATAATGAGGTAATCCCAAGCAAGTGATTAGCAGATATTTGCAAATTCACTGTTGTTGTCGATTTGTCACTCTGCATAAGCCTCTTGCCATAGACAAAAAATGGCCTTGGACAGAGAATTCAATATAATCGAGATTAATTGCTGTATTTTTGAAGCATGTAAGGCATTTGGAAATAAAGGAAGAAGAATATCCACTTTCGTCAAATATGTTACATTCGGTGATATATATGCTCGACCGTTTACGTTTACTGCAGATGTATCTTTTGGTTCACATGAGTGAGAATTGAAAAGGTAAAAGAGATTGTTAATCTTTATCATGGCATATCTCTTAATGTTGCCAACCACACCTCGCACAGAATAGCTTTTAGAAAATGTTTGCATCCCGAAAGACGAACGCTTTTATCTACTCTGACAACAAATGATACGTTCCCCGTAAAGACAATCTGGTTCGATCAAATAATCATTGTTATGAAGTGTTGAAAATTGGAATTCTACTATGTGCCGTCACAAATGCCGGTTAATAAATTAAAAGTTAATGAATTATACAAAGTCAGTTAGTTATACGACTGAAGATAGTATTTCTCAATTAGATACGACCATCGATTCATAAATGAATGTGGTGATCAGTATTTTCTACTGGTGACTCAAATGCAAATATTATACAAAAGCAATTAACCTTTAAACAACATTAAAATCGAGATTAATCCATGTCCGTGAATAATTTGAAATCCGATTTTAAACTAAGGACTAAGTTTAGCATTGCATACTTTCGATGAAAATTATAAGCAATGGCAGGCATTTTTTCCTTCAATCGTTCATAAAAATACTTATTTATTATTCACTCAGAACTTTAAGTACCTTTTAGATCAACTGCGAGGCCAAGCATACTTTTCCGAATGCCATTTTCGTGTTTATAATGCAAATTAGGTGGTGGAAGGTTTAAAATGTCTCGCCAAAGAGGATGATAAAAAAACGCGATCGGTGATGAATATAAACACAATTAAGATCCCCTGTTGGAGTACTGAATTCACTGGCCGAAACACCGTCCATGCCAGTAAAGGCTGGCTAGAGCAGTGCAATGTGCATATGGATATAAAAGGCGAACCTTTATTTGTGCGTCTTTAATTTGGCTGGCGATGGCGAAAAATAGGACGTTAAAGTATCCGTGAAAGATTTGGGAGAGCTTCGGCCCCAAAACGGATGGCATGCATTAAAAATAAAAATAAAAAAATAAATAAAAAACAAAATGATAAAAAATCATAGCTGAAGCTTATATAAGAGATTTTCCAACCC
Organism: Tipula confusa; assembly: GCA_963556175.1. Taxonomy (NCBI): domain Eukaryota; kingdom Metazoa; phylum Arthropoda; class Insecta; order Diptera; family Tipulidae; genus Tipula; species Tipula confusa. Next base: position 32,365,359 of record OY744476.1, read on the forward strand.
AACCTAAAATAAATGAAAACCCTTCTGCATTCAACATAATTAAATTCTATGATAATATGGACGTCACTGTTCATGGACTCAAATCACTAGATCCAAATCACTTTGGTATTTATATATTAAACTACTTACATTCCAGCCGAACTGTAAGTTACAACTTTAATTTTACAAAATACCTGCGGGTCCTTGTCGTTCAAAATAATTTATAGACAATCTGGTTATAAAATGAGAAGTAAGTTGGCCAAACAAAACCTACATTGATTAACGGCTTTAAATGAGAGTTTTCTGTGTGTCAACAAATATTACGGCCTTACGAACTAATGGAGCGATTTAACTAAAGGTATCATGTGTTCTGTATTTCAATTGTGTTTGTCCTTGAGGATAACTTAAAGGGGCTGAAAAAAGCACGACACTTAGCGCAAATCAATGAAGCAAAACCATTAAATCCACTACCTGTATCGTTTGGTTCAAAATTTCCAACAGTAGAGCTAACTAGTTTATTGGTGGGTTCCTAAAGTGAAACTCGTTTATTGGTACCTTCGACACTATTATTTACGATAAACCGTCCCTTAGTTCCAATATCCTAAGTTCCAATATCATAAATTGTTACTTGGCGGTCTCGCTGCTGGTGAATTAAATTATGATATTGCACGACTGATTCTGAACGATAGATTCGACAAAACCAATTTTATTGGCGAATAGCATGTGCCAATTGATGAATGCCATAATTTTGTATCTAATTTGTAGCTCTGAATTATGCTACCATTGTCTACGTTTCGAGCACGCAGTAGAAGCAAGTCCAGTGACCCTTCCGTCAGTGACCCTTCTATCAGTGACCCTTCTGTTGTAGGGGTGAGCACTCCAGTCCACTACTAAATTTTATGACTGAATCATTTTCGACGCTGCTAAAAATACCACGTCGAAAAAGCGGGAACAATATTCACGAGATATGAGCCAACGTCATATCATCACTTTCTAGTTCTCCAATCACCGTAAAGTCGAACACGACCAATTTTTATACAACTTTAGACATTCAAATTCTACACATTCAAGACTACGAGCTACCAGCCATCGGCTATATATCATCGATATATCAACTGTATAGATATTGTTATAACACTGATTTTTGGCAAACACTAACAAACATCCAGCTAGCCGATCTCAAATTTATTAAAGCTCAAGACATTGATTTGCTGTTTGACGCAGAGATATACAATTATTGGACCACATATTTTTGCTGCAAAACACCGTACTAGGCTGGATATTTTCTGGTAAGGCATCAACAGCGTCAAAATCAAAATATTTTTTTCATTTGGCTGGCGACAATCCAATGATTTTGAATCCAATGATTTTGAATTGAAGGGTTCGAGACAATTGAGAACTTACCACATTTTGTTAAGCCATTATCATCCAAAGAATTTGATTGTGTGGAACATTTCAAAAAATTTACCAAACCGGACCGTGAGGGACGATTTATCGTCAGAATTCCATTTTCATTATGTCCATCGCAACTTGGTGATTCAAAGGATCTCGCTACTCGTCGATCCTGCAACTTAGACAGAATAATTAAGCAGTGAAAAAATTTAACGATGAATACAACACTTAAGGCTATAAATGGAACCTGAGGGTCCGGAAACAATCGATCACTTGAATTTTTACTTCCTGCATCATTGTGTGATAAAACCCAACAGTTCTTTAACGAAATTAAGGGCGGTGTTCGATGTATCCGCCAAAACAACGTTAGAAAAATCACTCAATTTAATAATGATGGTCATATTGTGGAGAAACTCGCCTGCTGAATCATTGTAAACATTTAAATTGTAAACAGTGATGTATGAAGGTCCCATACGCACCATTTCACTGCACGAGAAGTCATATAAATTTGAGAGCTAGCTCTAGATCATAAAGCATCATACACATCATAGTGAATTTACTGAAAAAGATGTCAACGTGGATGCTCCATGTAGCAAATTGAACTGATGATGCAACAAGATGCAACATCATGAAACTAAGAAAATGACACTAACTGCTGTAAAATGATCAAAAACATTTCAGTACTTTAAATTCGCAGCTCATCACCAGATTGTCTGGTGTCTGTTAAGCTACTGTGTCTCTAATCACGTGTAACTCTCCTGGAAAAGGTAACATTACCTCGATTTGAATTGTGTGCGGTGGTGTTCCTTACTCAGCTGATGCACAAAATTCACAAAAATTTAAATTTTGATGGCAACAAAACAGTTTATTGGTTACACTCTACTATTGCGCATACACAAAAACTCAAAGAAGGAAAACTGGCTGTACGTACCCATCGATTGTACTTCATCTGATTTGATCTCCCAAAGAGTCATTCCAAACAATTTATTAAATTCAATCTATGGATTCCTTCAGAATTGGACCAACCACTTTTAACCATCATCAGAATTGTACAGCGTAATATGTTTGGGTCATATTTGTAACAGGTACTTAACGAATCAAACACATAAGCTTGTACTATAATAAACGTGAGAAATTTGCAAAATTTTCAAATCAATTGCTACATTTTAAACTCTAGACCTTTGTCTCAATATACATTTATAATATAATACTTTGCACACGTAAATGTTAGATTACAAAACCAATTAATTTTTTAATTTTTTATTTTTTAAAATAGTTTTCAAGTTCACGTTCAAAAATCTAATTAAATCTATTACCCATATTTATAGCCATAAATAAATAAAACCAACCAAAGATCATAAAGTTCAATACCGTACGTTTATATATATGGTCGAGGTCTTTATCACAAAATTTGACATGACATGCCGCTCAATCATTTTGATAAAAAAAAAAATGTACGATACGTTTGCCTAATCATATGTAATCGGATATCCAATTAACCTATTAATTTCAACTTTAAACTCAACATCACCTAAAAGCTCATCCTAAACTTTCTATATAGCTATATAGTGGCGTAAATGGCGTAAATTATATGTGAATGGTAAAATTTCCTCGACCCGATAATTTTTTTATTTCATTAAACACAAAAAAAAATAAAAAATTGGCGACATGGATGAATAAAATTAATTTAAGCTTCCATATATGCTACAACATGTTTTTGGTGCTACATACCATTTTCAATGACAATGATCTTTTCATGAATATCTTAAATACCAACTATATATAGTGTGTAGTTTTTTTTTCATTTTCTTTAAAGTTTTTCCGTTTTATGTTTGTGCTGAAAGGTGTATATTCCAACTTCTTGTTTTAGACGATGGTTTTATAATTTTTGCAACTTGTTGTTGTTGCGTTAAATCTCGAGCTTATATTTACTCGATTTAGATATAGAGAGAGAATGGATTTTTTATTTGCCATCATAAGACCTTCATAATTTTTTTTAAATGAAACAAAGTCAAAGGTTGATGAAACAATTTCGTATATAAGCCGCATGCAAGAAATATATGTGGTTTACTTCAATTATCACTGTAATTGGATAAATTACTCGAGTACAATTGGATTAGATAAAGAAATTCAATACAAATATAATATCGTCGCGATATACATGCAAATTATTTTTTTTATAGCCGGAGGTGTGTATAATCATCTTGCTGCCGAAGCCTTTTCAATAAAAAGAGAATTAAATTAGAAGTAAAAAAAAAACTTTCAAAAACCTCAAATGATCATGATCGATTGTAAATTGAAAAATCATCTTAATACACTGACATTTAATCGTTCAATTATTTATCGAAATTAATGACGATTTAAATGAATGAACGATTCTACGAGACTACATGATGATGATGATAGTTATGGTCGTGATGATTTGTTATGTTACAGTAATATGGATATTATGTCAGCACAAATTAACATAAAGCTCAAGGATGTATTTGAAAGAATTTCGATTTCGAATTCGATTTTAATTTTTTTTTTCGAGGAATGTGAAAGTTCTATATAGACACGGTAGTTAATGTTAATATAATTATTTTTTAAAAGATTTACCGCCCTAAGAAATGCAATGTTCGGGGCTATGTCAACATTTTTTATATTTTATCGAATTAACCTTAGAGATGATCTCGTCAAAAAACATTAATTTCTAACACGGAACAGGCCTTTTACAAAATTACTTGATGTCAAAACAAATTTTGACTATAATCATCATAGCATTGCGGCACATGTTGTCATAGAGTTCTCTCTTTCTCTCAAAGATTTTTGGAGAATGTGATTTCATCTTTCTGTAGATCAATGGGAAAAATGCCAAATTCAATCTGAAATACTGTGCTTCGAATTACTGTGCATATGTTGCTGTCAGAATGTAAATCGAACTAACAGGTTTACCAATAAGAGGTTTCATTTTGATATTTAAAAAAAAAGAGTATTTTTTAAGAGAAACCAATGGATGTTTATTTCATTGTAAAGAAGGAGGTGTGCCATTAACATTTGAAAACGATATCATCCAAATGGCCGCAACGGCTACGCTTGCAGCACCATACCCTTTTCATGAAATTTTTCATGAGCAATTTGCACATTTGCGGATTACTTAACAAATTCCATCTTTAAGGACTAGAATCGATTGTGGAGCATTGGCATAGACATTATCTATGTGGCCTCAAAGAAAAAAGTCTAAAGGTGTTAAATCACAAGATCTCGGTGGCCAATTGTGATCACCTCTTCGAGAAATGACACGGTCAGGAAACTTTTATTGCAAAAATGCGATTGTTTTGTTGCTTGTGTGGCACGTAGCGCCTTCTTGCTATAAATAAACGTCGTCCACATCAATATATTCCAATTCCGGCCATAAAAAATCATTAATCGCTCGGTAGCGCAATCCATTCAACGTAACAGTTTTTTCATTTTTGAAAAAGGAAATGAGGATGGATAGGCTTTTCGACAATAAAAATTTTAGAGTAGGCCCAATAACCAAATACGGTCCATTATACGGTGGTTGTAAAAATCTGCGTACTGCATTGTTCCTTAAAAAAACATGCAAGTAAGTAGGTACAGGACGAATTTCATCGAAGTGTCGCTTGATATTCGTTACAAAGCCAGAGACTGTAAAATTGTATCGTTTGTAGTATCTAAAAAGATGCCTGGAACTCGAGTTGTACATCCAAATACAAGTTCAGCGGGAGTTGCTTTCAGTTTGACACTGTAAGTCATTCGTATCGTCCAAGTAACATTGAAATGAACACACAGGTATCTGTTCGGTCGTAGCACATGATGGCAGATTTAATAACACGATGTCATCACTCATTTTGAATTGTAAGCCGTTGTTCTCCTTCTCTGAAAACAGAATAAGTTAGCCAGTTCGCTAAAAAGTTGTGATTTGAATTGCATTGGTTGATCCGTGGTAATGGAATTTGGCACACCAAAACGAGAATACTGCTGATTGTCAGAAACCGGTAACGGATCAATGATATCGAGGTGGATTATCAAAAAATGTTGTGAGTATGTCATGAGACTTTAGCCTTTGGCATGCTAGACAGTTTTGACCCATTTTTTAGACATTTTTATTAATAGATGGCCAAATAAACTACTGTGTCAAGAGTTTAATGGAAGCTTTGAAACCAGGATGTGAAAATTATGAAATACATTGAAAACTTGTTTTCGGAAATTTAGCGGAATGATAGCCTATAGGTGTAGAAGTAGTAGTATCGTTTGCAATAAATAAGAATTTCTCGAATTTGAGAACAGAATTACTTTTTCAGATGTCTTGAATTTCTTCATCATTAGACTGAGCATCTGTGATGACAGCATAATGAATACTTTGCGAGAAAGAAATTTGATTAATGCGTGAGAGAGTATCAGCGACGATATTATCCATGCCAGAGATGTGTTGAATATCAGTCGTAATTGATTTTCCCAGATTCTACATAAAAGAGTCGATTAGTGGTTTATGATCGTTGTAGAGAGTGAAAGTACGGCGTTCGGGAAGATGTCGAAAATGTTTGATCCCCGAATAAGATGCGAGAAGTTCATGATAATAAGCACTGTATTTTTTAGCGTATCATTAAGACGTTTAGAAAAGAAACTGAGTTGTTACCAAATGTCCGAAATGAACCGCTGAACCACCGCTTCAATCGCTGTATCGGAAGCGTCAACCATGAACGCATTTGTCTACGTTTACTACTAAACCGTGTTCTTCTAATTTAGCGAAGATTTTTCAAAATATTTAGAGGCAATGAGCACGTCGTCTTAATATACAACACATAAGTCAAGTCCACTTAAAACTGTATGCATAAGATGTTAGAACGACTGTACTGCATTCCTAAGACCGAAAATCATTCTACAAAATTTAAAAAGTCCAAAATGTTTGAAAATCACAGTTGAGTACAATACTTGAGATGTATTTTGGATACCGATTTGGAATCGTGGCATTATTAAGAGCTCAGAAACCTCTGCTCGGTCTCCATTCTCCGTTCTTTTTTTGAACAAGATGCAGAAGGCTGGGCCAAGGACTGTCGCTAGGCTGGTAAATCTCGAGTTTCATCATATGTTCGAATGCTGTCCTCGCAGAAATGAGTTGGTCCCTGATCGTGAGCTTGCGATTGAGAATTGTGACGGTGTCGAAAATTTGAACTTGAATTAGAATTAGAACGAGGTCGAGAATTATGTCATTAAATTTCAGAAATTTCGGCTAATTCTTTTTTTTCTTTTTGATTTCGTTTAATTTCTGGTCGATTGAACTAGTTGAATTCTAAAAATTAATACTGGGTGCAGACGTCTCCAGTACTCCGATTAGAGCTTATTTCATTCTCTCTCGACTCGCCAAACACCCGGATTAATTCAACTTTAAATGTGGTGTAAGGTTGCGATCCTTTCGCACTAGTTAAATACGCAAAGAAGTCGTGGTGTCGGGCATCCAGAACCCCAACCGCGCGTGCATATTTAATTACCTCCGACGCAATTCTGGCAACCTTAAATTATTGCTCCAGAATTTCGAACTTTACGACTGGGTTCTGGCCATATCATGACTGTGGAGGTTTGAATGCCAAAACTAACCCAACCAAAGTAAATGAATTCATTGAATCGCGTGCAGGTTCTTGCTGAATATGTTTAAGGTGTGTTACAGTGTGCGGTTGAAGATGCCAATATTGCTTCTAGTTGCGATTGGTGGTACACAACGGAATTGAATTTTATTGATTTATTTATTTTACATGAGAAGGATCTGGCTTTGTGGATTTATGCTTGAATTAAGCCACTTGGTAGGTCAGACTTGGTAATTTGAGAGATGGTGAATGGAGTCGGACTGGTAAAACCATTTACATAGATATTTTAGTCGTAGAAACCAAGTTACAAAGTTGATTAAAGAGAATAAAAAAATTGTATTATTTTGTTAACCACGAAACGGCTTTAGAATAATGGAGAATCTTTAGGTATTGGTAATAATATACCAGTAAAGTTTGTGGTATACCTTTGACTTCTGATAATCTTAATTTGCGTTTTACTCTCTATACCTTCAAGTGATAATATTCTTCCAATGGGGGATATTTGTCGTACGTATAAAAATGATGTCCAAGTTGCACCTTAAGCTTTATTTGGGTTGATGTAGTCGAAAATTTAAAAACTGTGTTTAGCCATAAACGCAACTGGTTACGACGGGATGAATATATTATTTTTAAATATGCTTCTTCTATTGGTTCTACCTGTTGGTACGTATAGACAGGCCCATAGACTCTTCCAGAAGCATAGAGTTTCAAAACTTGAATTATCGAAATATAGTGATCCACAATAAGGGTTTCAATAATTCGATAGTAGACCTGATAAACCAAAGAAACTCATTTCCAGTAATCCACAAAGGAAACCTGTCAATATTCCAGTACTAGAAAGGAACATGGCCTAAAACATTTAGCACCAGAACAATAGATTTGTATTCTTACAAAACCAACGGGATGTAAACTACCAACACTAATATCAATTGATCTATCTGTTCAGACAAGACAGGTCAGTTATATCAACCAAATAATCAACAGAATTACCCAAACCAAAAAAATTACTAATCAGCATTTAAACGCGATCATTACGATCAGAACGTACATCGGAAAAACTAGAGGATTTTCTACCTTCATCAGACCGGGATTAGCTAAAAACCCAATGCCGACTACCTACCAGTTCAATATAACATCAGCAGGTGGAAGCATATCAATTAAGGAAAAAAAATTTCCACCATTTTTTAGGTGATTCGGAATTCGCATAAGATTGGTATTTTTCATTTTATACCAGGACTTCATTCATTTGATAGAATCATGGGAGACGATACCCTAAAAGAATTAAAAGCGATATTCGACAATAAAAATAGCACATTAATCCTAACACCAAACATACGGATACCATTGAACGAAAAACAGTCATCACAGGTCAATAACCTAAAAGTTCGAGACGATCATCTCTCACAGAGATATTCTTATACTCAGAACAAAATCATAAATAATAATAACGAACAATACAAGATCAACACCATCCTGATAAAAACGACAAATAAAATCTTTAGCGAATATACAATCAAATCATTGAATCATTGTATGAAGATGTGGATGGGAGAACACAGTAAATTCTGTTAAATTAACTAACAATCATCTAAAAAGAAATTACTACTACAAAATAAGGCATTAGAAACCTGCTCAAAAACAAAGAATTTTCAACTATTTACCAGAGGTTCATACGGTTACCTTAAATACATGACGCACGGACCGTGGATCCTTTCCTTAAAGGGAGAACCAAATCCCCACAATAATATATATATATATATATATATATATATATATATATATATATATATATATATATGTATATATATATATATATATATATATATATATATATATATAAATATATATATATATATATATATATATATATATATATATATATATATGTATATATATATATATATATATATATATATATATATATATATATATATATATATATATATATATATATATATATATAGGGTGTCCCTAAAGTGACTGACACGAATAGTACCGTTGGATTCCTTGATCAAAGGGAACATGACTTTACTTCTACCACTTTGCACTGTGAAGCCCTCCTATCAAATTATAGACGTTTGAAGAGGAGCCTTCCAACGTCGTACCTTGTATTAAAGATAACTCAATATCTAAAGAAAGAACCATTTGTTTTTCTTAATGTTTATGTCGTTAAAAAGCTGATTAAATTTTCTTTCAAATAAGGTATAATAAGTATGAAAAAAATTTTGTTTCTTATCATTTTATCTTTTAACAATTACTCTACGACAATAAATAATTTTTGTATTAAAACATAGTTCAGACTCTTGACTTTCAGAAAAGCTAACATTTTGTCATATTTGCAATAATATTTTATCTAAAAAAATTAAAAGATAACGACTAGTATTCGGAAAATTGCAACAAAAACCGGAATTGCAAAATCTATCGTACACAGGCAAATTTAAAAAGAAAAACTCCATCCTTATCATTACCAAACAGTACAAAACATGTCATGTTCCCTTTGATCAAGGAATCCAACGGTACTATTCGTGTCAGCCACTTTAGGACACCCTGTATATATATATATATATATATATATATATATATATATATATATATATATATATATATCGAATATGGTGCAACCTTTACACTTCATTTAAATTGTATGTGCCCGGTATGATTGACTGGCCAATTAATTTAAAACGAAGCGAATCTGCAAAATTTCAAAATGCCTAAAAAACAATTAAATCGATAAAACAAAAACATTTTACGCGATCGTCTGCCACATTGAATTGTGTTATGGGTATAGCCCATCTAAATCGATTATTAACCTAGAAAAGATGATCACTTTACGCGCACTTAAAAAACTATCACTCCATTGAGATTTACTATTAATATTTAATTAAATTTTTTCATTATTATTTATTAATTGATTGACCGACAAAAGATTTTTTAAATTAAATTCTTTCAAACAAAACCTTCGATTTTTTTTTTTGTTTTGTGTTTAAACCATAATTGGCATAGTTTTTGTTACGAAGACACAAAATTAGTTTAATTCTCCGGAGATCTTCTTTTGTTTTGCTGTACATGATGCTGATGTATATGGCGATGGTAATGCTTTTGTGATGTTAACATGTAATTCACATTATTGTCTATTATAATCAAATTTTATAATTAAATTAAAATTATAATAGTGGTGAAATATTTCGAATGATATTTGGTTGATTCGGTGATTTTTTATCCGCTGACACAGCATATTTGAAAAAAAATATATTTGTTTCAATTTAGTCAAGCTTTCAGTTTTAAGCTTTTATAATTTCGTTGGAAAAATATCAATGCATAAGAATACTATCACATTTTATGAACATTTCGTGCGTATTTAGCCGGGTTACAAACAATTTTTAGATTTTACAAAAACCCCAAGGTTGATCACTGGGGTGAGAATACTATATTCTGCAGTGTATTGGACAACTATACAACGGTTTAGTGATGTCTTTTACTGTTTTATACAGTATAACGATAGTACTAGGGTATCTTGCCATGGCCTATAAGAGTGCAGCCTTTATGCATAATAGCTCAATTTTTTTAGATCCAAAACTGTTTGAATTGGTTGAACGGCGATAATTGGCCAAGCTTTTATCAATTAAAGCAGATCAAGGTTAAATGCCTGTGCATGTGTCCACTGGTCTTAAATGTGATAGAACTACCCTGGTCCGAGATATAAGCTCGTCTTAAATTTTCTGCTGAATAGTGAACCACGACCACTTGATATTATCATGAAGAAGTTGATACAGTGGCTCTACGATTGTAGCTTTCACTTTAACGAACGCTTGTTAAAATTTTTAACAAAGACCACAGCAAGTATCGACACATATACAAAACGCTTTTTTTACGATTGATTTATATGCATGGTAAAATTACCACAAATACGTACTGATCCATCCAATTTAATCACCGAGGCGGTCGGTATCACCTAATCACCGTAACCAATAGACTCTAAAACTCCCTTGTTTAACAATCATCTTTTCTAGTACATTTTCGATGGGTTCACGAGAAAAAAACAGGCCCTTGTTGCGGTGGTAAATGAATTGCTATGCTATTTCGACCCAACTTTAATGAAACCTTGTAGGACAAGAGCAACAGACTCGCGGTAGATGGCCAATAAGCCCACAGAATCCAAAATATCTGCTTCGAAACTGAAGGTCCGTTGCACTTGGTTTTCACAGTAACTCTCTCATTGCATGGGAACACGTGATTAACGATATTGTTCATGAAGACTGAACCTCGTAGAATAGGCACAAATGGTATTAAACTTTTTTCCCCTGACCAGACTACTAATGGACATTCGAATCTTGAGGAGCTGTTTCGGCAACGACATCGTTTTTGCAAACTTTTTCTAATATTAATGTCATTTCAGCTAAGAACTGCTATAACCTGCTACTGACTCGATCATAAAACATGCTGTCGTGCCTTCTGGTTGTGAATTGGAGTTACTTTGCTAAGTGTCTACTGGCTATCTCTCATGGCCATATTAATAAACTAGCCATTACAAACCAATTAGTTTGTGTTCTATTAAAAATAAATGCAAACTGCATTAATATTTATAGCAGCAGCATTGTAAATCATCAAAATCTAGTTGAAGAACTGACAGAGACCACAAACTCTTGTTCTTCGCATATGCATCTGAGAATCAAAAATTTAACTTGGTGATAGCAAGAGGTATTCACCACAATAATCCTGATAATAATATTGAGGAAGACGTTTTAGCAATACGATTAAAAGTCTTAATGTTAACCCAATGTAGAGGAACTGAAAATTATCAGTGACACAATGCAATTTCAAATGCCAAAAATGAACTACAAATGCCAAAGATGTTCAAATTCGCATAAATCATGTCAAATTTGAGGCAATCTTGTTGCCAGCTGTTCAGACCAGTGTTGCGAAATGTTACCTGTAACGGAACAAAATACCGGAATACCAGATTTGTTTCACGTAACACAGCAAAACACAGAATATGATAAAGACTCCGCCTTTTATTTCGATACTTGACTTGAAAAAAAATGTAACTTTATACAAAATAAGCAATGGAGTTCGGAAATTATTTCCGATGTTATGAACCAAGCATAAATGTTGGCAGCACTGTATGTACATTTTAAGTATAGTACAAATTTGTTTTTATAAGCCACTGTCCAGTTGTACCGTTGAATTATTTTATATTTTTTGGCTAAAAATTTAAATGAAATGAAACAAAAAATATATGTACATATAAAAACGAATATTTTCGTCCTTTTTTTGCAGACGATTATTTTATTTTATAAAAAATAAAACAAAAATTTTCATATTTTCGTTTTGATTGGTTTTTTGTTTAATTTTTTTATACTGTCAAATAGTCATGCGCAAAACAAAGAAAAGGACAAAAATATGCGTTTTATATGTACATCTATTTTCCGTTTGGTTAGATTTTTGTTACATTAATTTTAGTAGCATGAATTTACTTGTGTAACTTTAAACCATACAAGTTGTTCATCTAGTATAATTATCTGTAGTTTTACTGAAAAGTTATCATAGGACGAATCATAAGGGAGGTAACCAAAAAACGTTAGCATTTCATAATTGAAACAAACAAACTAAAAGTTGTAGATCAGAGTATATTAGAAACTTATTTCAAGTAGCCAATCAGGCTACTGATTGAACACAAAGATCAATCATCAGAGATGATTGATCTTTGTGTTATTTTAATGACACTACATGGAATTTACCGTTGCGAGTTTTAGAATGCAGCACACTCTGGCAGCTATTCGATCCTATTACTAGGACCCTAGGAATCGATACATTTTCTTAGATCAAGTTACATAAAATAAAAAAATGTATGTTTTGTAACGTTATAACATAACGTAACGAACAAATATTTTGGTACAATACCGGGAAACGGAACGAAACCAAAATTTTGTATTGGAGTGTAACGAATAACGTTATATTTTTTTTTTCGTTTTACAACACTGGTTCAGAATGTCCAAAGAAGATCGAATTTATCAGCAAGTGATACACCTCGCACATTCAAATCTATTTTTGTAGAGATGCCAGAGATCTCAATTGCTGATCCTCTTTTTTCAATAGTTTTCCTCCCACATTCCCTGAGTGAATTATTTTCAAAATCTTAAGAGCTATTCAAAAAGAGCTTAATTGTTTACTGACTTATTTATTTTGCAATATTCCTTGTCAAACTTAAAGGCAAACACCTTAAATTGTAACAACTTAATTAGCGAGATGCAAGGAACTTGAACTCCTCTGAACTAAACTCTCACATCAAGTTGCACGTCTCAATAAAACTAAACTCTGAAACAGCCACAGGCTATTCTTCAAAAATTACTCAATATATAGAACTCATCTAAACCTAGGAAGATCCGGTGGAACCACTATACTGAATCATGAGGCTGCCCACTCAAAACCTAAAGCTTTCACCCAAGAGTACTATATGGTTACTTCTGTACTGAATGGGAGTGCGAGTGGAATTAACCAAATGAAAATTTAAACGGAAAACAGCTTTCCGAATTGGGGGAAACAGCAGCTTGCCACTAACATTTGCTGACTTGGTTAAATACTTAGAAGTCACTATATCTCCAATAATCTTAACTATATATCCAATAATCTTAACATATGTTAATAATATTAACATATCAAAAACATGAGATGACTAGCTTCTGCAGCTTTAATGCCTTATATCCAGTCTTATGTTGTATCAGGCTAATCAATTATATGCATCCTCTGCATGGTAAAATCTAGCCTTCAAAAAGCAAAAACTTAAAAAAATGTAAATTCCTTTAACTTTACAGGCATTAATTTTTTTAATTAACTTTTAATCTGGTTTTTAAGAGTTGGTAGTTATCGCAGTGGTAAAACTGAAACCAACCGGTTCACATTAAATTTGTATAATAGACGTTGTGAAATATTTTCGAAAACTATTCATGGTGCGAGCTTTTGATTAAGTTATCAGTCATCACAATGCGACTACTATAACAGGTGCTAATGCCTAATACAACATACCACTGCTCGAGTACATTTACACTAAACACACAAAATCACACCGTTGACCTATTCAAAAGGTCACCAAAAATCTATTATATTCACATAAAAATCATCACTGCCGTATAATTACCATCCGTATATTTGCACGCGAATCCAACATTTAGTGATAATTTAACATTAATTACGTGAACCAAAAATTTATGGTCTTTGTTGTTGTCTTTTAGCTCAAAAAAAAAAATCGAAATACTCATACCAAAAAAAAATATTTCAAAAGACAAAATTATCTTGTAATTTTTACTCTGGTGAATTACAAATTTTTACTTTCTTGTAAAATACAAAAATTAAATTCTTTTTGATGATGGCATTCCCATGGGATTGATAATGATTTTTTCTTATAATAACAATTTCTTATCTATTTGTCTTGATAGAGTGTATTTGTTTGTTTGCTAATTGATATATTCTACTTTTGTGATTTGTACTCGTAGTAACTAAAAAAAAAAATTTTTTTTTGTATCGAGGGGGAAACTCTGAAAATAGCAATTTAAAATCTATTCACTCACTCGATAGATAGTTACAAATAGATAGGCAAAATTTGTTGAGTGGTTTAACAAGATAAAAGAAAATTTATTTACTCGTATCTTAAACGATACAATTTGGATCAGGGGGGGGGGGGGGAGTTAAAAGGTGTTCCGGTAGAATAATTTACGCATATAATTGTAATACATCTTAAAATATATATACATATTATGCAACGTTTAAATCTCGGTACACAAAAGGTAAAATAAGTACATTAAAAATGTTAGTCATACGAAACGGAAAATATCGTCTTGTGATGTACAAAGGTCATACATCAAAACTGTGATTTTGAAAATGGTATCATGACTTAAATTTCCTCTACACGTACCTTAGGTATATATAAAGATAATATGGTACCTAACGAATAATGAAAGGTGGAGTGAGGTAAAATTAATTAACAAAACCAATAAACCATAAAACAATATAAATTAACAACAACGAAAAAGGGAAATCAAGAAAACATTTTCTTTATTGCCATCTTAATTATTAGTGTGCTGCTGTTCTATTTTATAGACTACCTTAGTTTTCTCTGAATATTTATATACTATATAGGTATTTCTATATAGGGGAGATCGGGGTATGATGATACTTTTAGAAAAAGGTAACATATATTGATCTTAACATTTACAAGCAACATTTTCCCAAACATTCAATGCCAATTTTTCAGAACAAATTCACTGCTTTATTTTCTCCTCAGATACAACTATAACATAAAAAGTGCACTTTTTGCTTTACACATTGTTATTTTACCAAATGTTCAACTTTTTTTGCAAGCATGACGATTTTACTCTGAAGGTCGGAGAATATAACTATTAACCGTCTCTCATTAATCACTGCCTACTTCATTTGTTTCATAATTCCTATAAACTTGCCAGTTATTATGCAAATGTCATGTTTTTGGTTACGAAACAGAACGAATCATTATAATCATCGCCTTTTTTATGCAACCAAAATCCATACACACAGAAATATTGTGAGGAAACTCTTAGAGAAATGTTGGTTCATATTTCCTAGCAGATTTACACATTTCGGAGGGCGGTTTTCTTAAAATTTCACAACCATATCACAAGCACGTAACCCAAACACAAGCTCCTCACAAGCCTTTTTACACACGACCTTGGATGTCGAGTGGACTACGCTATAAAATGGAAACATGTTACGAATTAGCTACGACCTGGGTATTTCCAAAAAATATCCAGTCAAGCGGATAATCATTTATTCCACTTGTTGGCACTACAAGTGCTCAGCTTCTCAGAAATTACCTATTATTCATGGCACCGACAATAGTTATACTTACTTCTATTTTCTTTTTTGTTTCCGAACTCTGCAATCTGTTCTGGGGCGAAGCTCTCCCAACTCTTTCGCAGTTAATTTTTAACGTCCTACCTTACGCCGTCACCAGCCAAGTTGAGGACGCACGAATACAGGATCGATTTTAAATCCATCTGCACATTGCATTGCTCCAGCCAGCCTGCACTGACATGGACGATGGTTCGGCCCATGGATTCTGCACTCCAACAGGGGGTCATAGTTGTGTTCATCGTCATCACCGATCGAAATCAAGTTATGAAAAATCCCTTTTGCAACCCTCCCACGTTGGGATTCGAACCCGGTACCTCCCGTCCCAAACACCGCAACTTTAACCAGTGCGCCAATTGCTCGGTTTCTATTAGATATTTTGGCTTAATTTGCGAATTTGCATAAATCGATTTCAGCATAAATACCTGTGCCAAAAATTCGTACATTATCCTAAATCATTTTCGAGGACAAAAATCAGGCAAGATTTAGCCCACAATATTTTAAACATGCATAAATTGATACTTCAAGGAAAAGTTAGCAATAAAAATTCGCGCCATGACATCAATATCGGTTTTTAGAGGTTTCATTACGCCGTCATATGCTTATCATTTTTGAATAAACGTTCAAACAAACATTGACATTTAAAAGACAAGCAAAAACCAACGTGTCAGTCAACCTTTACAACACTGCATCAGACCCTAAAAAGCGTATTACGCGGAACACCAGCCCTTAGAAATGAAATGAATTTTCTAAACGGCGTAAAAAAAATCTTCTGCAAAACAAGTGCAAGTTTATGAACTTAAAGTCTCATGAACTAAAAGGAAATTCACGAGCTTGCTTTGAAAATGCCCAAAAACCTACTAAAGATTTCATTTAAGGTCCACCACCACCACAGAGATGGGAATAGTGTACTGAGAATAATGAAAGTGATGTTCTCTCTTATTTTGGCCTCTCTGTTTTGACCCTTCAAGCCATATATATATTCACCTTCTACATAAAAAGAACACTGTCATGGAGATTTCAAACGGATATTTCTTTCATTGAATGAAAAGCGAAAGAGAGAGAAAGAGAGAGAGAGAGAGAGAGAAATGGATTTTATTCAAAAGAAGTGGTTCTCGGATTTTCTATCGCAGTGAACAGTTCTGATTTGTGACACAGTATTCCTAAAATTAGTTTTACAATTTTCACTCTCGGCCAAATGATTTGTGAACATTTTTATTGAACAGCTGGGTAACTTCTTTTTCTTCATTAAGACCTTCGGCGTTCTTTCCACATGCTGCAACTGTTGCTTTGATCAGATGTAGTATCGAATATCAAGCACCCATAGAAAAGATTGTCAGTTTGTTAAAATCTTTGATCTATGCAGAATGTTTGTTATTTTGAATATTCCAACGGTTTAATATAAACTAATCGTTGTTCCTTAATTATATTAACAGCTTTGGGGAAGACGTGTTACTAGGTGAATGTTTCTGCTTTCAACTCATGTTTCTCATTCATAATATTACCATGTGACTTTTAAATAAAATTTCATTAATGCTGTAAGACACTTTTGACGCCACTAAAGAGGTTTGCACAATGACTCACGTTTGTTCCCGTGACTATGTAATGACTGCCATAGATCTGAATTCTGCGTCTAGTGTTCCAGCACTATGGAATTTGAAGAATTTTTCAAAAGCTTGCTTCAGGGCCATGCAAGTTATTCCATTGTTTGTATGGTCAAGGAAAATACATAAGTTAGGCAGGTCTTTTTCGTATGCACTATGTAAACGGTACGTTGTAAAGCTCTAAACATCCAGAACTGGCATGAACGATGGTTCAAGCCATGAATTCTGCACTCCAAAGGGAAATAATAGTAGTGTTTATCGTCATCACTGATCATAAAGCTCCAACAATAGAAAATCAACGTTACAACCAGAGAGCCACTATTACCAGCTGGTATAGAAGCAAAAGACTATAGATGATACTAAATAAAGTTCAAGCCAATATAAGTATATATTGAAATATATGTATATATTTGCCCTGGACTCCGCTATATATAAACATATTTAAAAATATAAAACCATAGATTAAGATATAAAAAGAAGTTTCATTTAGAACAAATAATAAAAGTAAGTGACGGGTACCTCTAATATGCTGACGGGTGCCACTTTTGATTAAATAAAAACTAAAAAGCATTTTTTGGTTTACTGTACAAAGAACAAAAATATTTTTAACGACAAAGAAAAATTTCATTGTATAGAAAGGCTACTTGGTTTTATTTGTTATTCTTTAAATTGTCAAATGCATATTTTACAAACGTTTATTATACAGTAACCAAGAAAATAATTCTTCTTTTTCATTTTACTTTTTCTGATATTATTTCTGTTTATAATTGTTTTTGCTTGTGTATGGGCTATCTTTACTATATCTTAATCTATGATATAACCTATATAGAGTTAATTGATAATTATTATTCTTAATTTTATTTTTATTTCATTTTTAATTAATCAATTAATCAACCCGAAGTTCAGTCATGTGTAAAATTAAAATTTA
This sequence comes from Tipula confusa, assembly GCA_963556175.1. Classification (NCBI taxonomy): domain Eukaryota; kingdom Metazoa; phylum Arthropoda; class Insecta; order Diptera; family Tipulidae; genus Tipula; species Tipula confusa. Next base: position 32,383,727 of record OY744476.1, read on the forward strand.
TCAAATTTTTTTTATTTTGTATTTAGTTTTAATTTTTAAGGTGTCGAAAAGGTTGAATGGAGTGTGTGTGTGAGTTCTTTTCCTTGAAGTCATGCTTTGAATAGTAAAGACTTTAATTAATAGGATGGTTAGTGGGAGTTACAGTTTACATAAACATAATTGAACACCTGACTAACCTAAAATAATTCAATGGCATCATTTTATTGGTGGATCACAATTTTTTTTTTGCGGAGGATGACTCTTTCTAAATATTACGAAAATTTAATGAAAATTCATGATCTCGTGCATGAAATAAAAAGGCAACGGGTACGTTAGCTCGAATACGTTCTGCGAGTCCACTATTTGGCAGGCGTAGAGGTTGTTGTTGACGACGATGGCTCCTTGAAATAGAAAACGACTTGTCTTCTTCGGGTTGTCTAGAACAACATGAAGAGCAAGTTCGGGATGGAATCTGATGAGGCTAGAATGTTGATGCGGTATGGGCCAGCAATGGCCTATAAAAACCGTCTTATTATTATTATTATTATTATTAATATATGTTCTTTTCAGGTGCATACGACTTCGGGTTTTTCCTCTAGGTATTGTCCTTATCAATTTTAATTCCTGAGCTTCTCCAGACCCTTCAATAATTTTGGTTTTTGAGATCAGATAGATTAAGATAATATTTTCTTTGTGGACCCCAATATGTCACTAGCTTTCTACTGGATTATGGTCTATTGCAATATTGATAAATGCCAACACTGTAAATCATCTATTTTGAGAAAGAACTATTTTGACCGTCACCTTTTACTCACTTCTTTGTGATGGTATCAAAACCAAATTTCATCTTCAAAGATTTCAGATAGTCTGTAATTATAGAACTTACAAAGCAAGTATTCTGAATACATAAATAAATAGTGATTTATTTTTTTCCCTCACATGATGTGTAATAAGAGTTTATGGATGGTCACAAGAAGAGTGAATTTGCAGGAGTGGCAGTTTTCGAATATTTAACAAATTTTCCCAAGATTTGTTAAATATTATCTGTAACTGCTCTTTGGATATTTAGTAACTGGATAAATTTTATTTAACGTCTTTTTGGAGAATTACAATTTTTTCTTCAGGCGTTTTGATTTCATTAATTGTACTCGATTTTAATTTTGCGAGTGAGATTTTTTGTAAAGCTTCCCTGAGATTACCCGGCAGGCTAAACGTACATTTTCTTGATTTTCTTGAACTTGATGGTTCTCCAAAACCGGAACTTGAAACCTAGGGATATCTAATTTCCAATTCTAATGTTGCTGTGGTATAAAAAATCGATTATTTTCACCCATCTTTACTGCTACTATATTAACCTTTCGCAATCGACATTGTTAGCCAATTAAGGAAAGAAGCATGGCTTTATTAAAGCTACAGTAACAAATATAAAAAAAATTTGCCGACAGGGTCACCGTTGATCATGAAACTGGTCAAGCGGTAAATAAAGAACAAATTGAAACACGAATCGAAAAGTTGAGAGATACTTGGAATGAATTTCATGATGTAGAAACTCAACTTTCAGGCTACCCTGGTCAAATATTAAAGTAAAAAGATTTAAGAAGACAAATACTATGATACTATGTCCGGCCCATGCCAAATATCAGACTCCCGAGCATAGTACCTATATCGCAGCTACTTCAAATAATATATCCGTGAGTAGAAAAGGAAATGACGGGGACCAATTAGGCTATATCAAAGCACGGATCTTTGACTCCAACGTATCGCAACTAAACCAATTCGCTACTTCAAGTGCTGGAAACGATGCCTTGTCAAATGTGCACAAGTTACAATACTTAAAAGGTTTCTTAAAGTGGGATGCAGCCAACTTGATACGCAATTTACCTCTCACTGAAGCAAATTACATGGAAGCATGGAGTAAACTTAAAAAATGTTGTCCTCCAGAAACAATTATATCATCGGTGTATAAGCTCAAGGCACAATATTGGGACTTGTGAACATAAGATAAAAGTTACCAGTATAAAGGCAATCACAACACGCTTATTCATATAAACGGCAATCAAACAGAAACCGTGACCATAGAACCTCAGCCCATGGCAATACATACTTCCATCACTTAACAATCGACGATCAATATGACTTCAGACTCAACAATCAACAATATAACAGTTCTATGTTATACAGACCTACTCGAGCATTATTATCAACGGTTCTAATTAGCTTATCAGATACTAATGGGTCATTGTATGCCGTTAGAGCATTACTAGATTGCGGATTAAAATCATCTTTAATAAGTGAAAGCTTTGTTCAAAGAATTGGCCTTAATAGAATTCGTGCATCCCTAATTGTTAATCGTCTTGGGTCAAAACGAGCGGGATACACGAAAAGTGCAGTGGTTTTAAATATCAGTCTGAAATCACTTATTCTTCCAAAACTGTCAACAAGCCTTCCATCATTGGGTATTAAGGATCACTGACTAATATTAGACACGTTAAAATTGGCAAATCTATCATTTCATAATCCGGGAGCCATCGATGTAATCTTTGACGTATTTTTGGAAATCATGAGACAAGAAAAAATTAACATTGAAGCTCACTTGTTCGCACAGAACACAATATTTGGTTGGACAGTACGAGGAAAGCTGGAGGAGAATAATCACGAAATAGTTACAAGTTTTTATACATATATTCTAACAATGATGTCGAGTTGCAACTGTTACAAAGGTTTTGAGAGATTGAAGAAATGCACCCAAATGTTCAACTAACCACTTCCGAACAACAATGCGAGGATCAATAGGTAAAAACGACAACACGAGATAATAATGGGCGCTACGTATTTCGATCACCATTTAAGGGAACTACAAAAATCTTTGGTGAATCATTATATTGCGCTTCTAAACGTCTTTTAGCAATGGAAAAGAAATTTTCAAAAAACAAAAGCTATGGAGAGAAATATCAAAAGTTCATGAAAGAATATTCTGATCTTCGTCATATGAAAATCATTCCAACTAGAAATCAACCTATAACAGCCACCTATATCTACCTCATCACATTGTGTGCAAGGAAACGAGCTCCACGACGAAGCTTCGTGTAGTATTCGATGGGTTCTGTAAAACAATGTCAGGTGTTTGTCTCAACGAGGCGTTATTAGTGTGTCCAACAATTCAAGAAGAATTAATGTCTATTTTAATCCGTTTTTGAAGACACAATATAGTATTATCAGCTGACATAGAGAAAATGTACCGTCAGATAAAGCTGCATCCTACTTGTTGTAAATTTCAGAGGATAATATGGACAAATAACTTAACTGATACTGTAGATCATTACCGCTTAAATAGTGTTGCTTATGGGACGTCAAGTGTGGCATTTTTGACAATCAGAACGTACATCGATTATCCGAATCGCACCGTATACATTTATAGTTATTCAAAATCGTAAATTTTTTAGTTCTGGTTTTACTGGCTACAATTTATAACTGGACACAATTTCTTGTAGTTCTATGAAATTTGATGAGAGACTTTGGATATTGGTGTATAGTGCGTCTTGTTTGTGGAACTGCTATTGATAACTGATTTGGTTTCTTAGTATTTTCAGCGTGCGTTGATATACCGTGTAATTATTATCCCAGATAGCATGATTTACATCAATATTTAGATTGAGCTTCATATTTGTTTCAACGCAGTTCCTACATTTAGTTTCTGTGCTGTTACATTCAATATATTTGTAAGCCAATAGACTCTACTACATGGTATCTATCAAAATTTATATTTAGTTTTTCAGCCTCCATTATTTTCTTATAAGAAGTGGAATCAACTTCAATGATTGTAACTACTTTATGTGTATGTCTGCTTCGATAGGTTGTTTTGCTGTTAGCCAAAAATAAATTTAGTTTCTTCAACACTGATATTATTTCATCACTTTCTATATCTTCACTCTAGGCTTGAGCTCTGCAGGTAATTTAATCTCATATTAAGTTCCATTCGAAACATTTCGATATCCCATTAAAGGAATATTTTTCGGATCAATCTGGCTCACGATATCTTTTCTGGTTTTTCACTCTCTTGTGGTTTCTTTGGATGTAACAGAATTAGTTGAAGTTAGGCTCAGCATGTTTATGGATTTCTTCAAAATGGGTTTTAATATCTACTAGTTGCTTATTGAGCTTCAAATTATTTGCACATAAATATGCTGCTTTAGTTCTTCAACGAATTTGTTTATTTTATTGAATTCTTCATAGATGGTATCCTCCTCATGATTTTAGCTTTCAGCACAAGTAAATCTAGCATAAGCACGATCCTTAAACAATGACTTATACTTATCAAAATTCCTATCAATACATGTATAGTGTATATACCTTTTTGCATCGCTTAAAACATCGCAAAATGGTTCTTTGTCTCGATTCTGCCACTTCCTTACAATTCTCACACTGAGACATTATAACTTCAAAATTATGCCAAAATTATAGACACAAGAGTTAAATGGGTTCATCCCGCAGAATGTTGTAGTCAAGCGAAGTTTAATATGAATTGAGGCCACAAGTTTGCGGATGCGTTATCACGTTATGTTGACTCGACATTAATTGTGGTGTTAATCTAGTTGTCCTATCAAAACTGCGCATATATGCTCCAAAGGACCACAAATCAAATTGAAATGACAAAACACTGAATATTTGCAACCATAGATATCCCCTAAAATAAGTAGAATTCACGTAATTTCTTAAGAGAAGTCACCGGACTGCTCCATACTTTAAGACACGTGTATATTGCCATTTCGGACCTTGATCTAAACTTCCGTGAAAATATCAATGCGATACTCAAAAAAAAAATTTAAAATTGACTTTTGACCCACTGTGCCATCAAAATATGCTTAACATTCAATGTCAACATCGTTAATCGTAATTCTCTTGAACGCGCATACATATAATATTGCTGCCACTTTAATTTTATATAACTCATCTCACTTAAAACATATCGTTGTAGAGGAGTACTCACGAAATTGTACCAATCAAGATGCACCAATTTAAAACGTTTTTTTTTTGTTCGTCTTATTTATATGCTCGTATCTTCATAAGATGATCGTAATCGATAGTGTACGTTTATAAATAAGAACAATGGTAATCTTTTAGAAGTTAAAAAAAATTGTTGGTAACAATAATGAAAATTGAAAAGATGAAGATGTATAATGTTATGTCTTGTATATATAGAGGAATATGTAGGATAGACAGCATACAAGAGATGAGATTAAAAATTCATTTTTTTGTGTTTTGTGCAATAACTTAACTCAATCATTGGAATAATATTCTTAACTTATGTAAATTAGGAATTTCCTAAGTAATTGGATTACACACAGTCGATGTGATTTTTATATTACTCTTCGTCTGTGACGTCATCTTCATTATGGACTTCTTATTTGAGTCGAGACTTTTTTTTTAATTTAGTTTGATTTATCCGGATTATGATTTCATAATTGAATGATTTATTACAATTGGGGTGGTGCGGTGCAATGCACATAATATAAACATATAAATTACTTTATATGAATGTACATACAAACTATGTCTAAAGCTGTGTCATCATGGGTGGTGCTTTACATAATTTTACAATGGACGAAAGTTTTTTTTATTTTTTCAATTGGAATTTTAATTAAAATGTAATTGGGCCAAAATTTAAATTGATAATATTATGTAAGACTTGGAATTATATAATTTTCAAACGAATATTGAAAAAAGGAAATTAACACTTTCGAATTTTTTGTTGACGAACAGTCGCAAATGACATGATTTCGAAACAGATTATCAGACACGGTAATTACAAGATAAGTCAAATAGTTGCAAACATATTTTTTAAAGCCTTTAGAGAAGTTTAAGTTTATCCACGAAGACGTCAAGATTGGATTTGAGGCAGGGTGCACTTTATCGATTTGACCAAGAACCCATTTATTTATAAGTGGATTACGATCCGCCATGACCACTAATTGACCCTGCTGATAATTTTACATTGTTGTAGTCACGCTCTAGGAGAGCCATCAAAGGACGACCAATCAAAAAATGTTCGGGAGTTAATGCCTGATTAAAGCCAAATGTTTGGGAGTTAACCTGGTGTCAAAGACCTGGAGTTGAGTGCTGCTTCGTTCAGTTTTACCACTTTAAGTAATTTTTCTTGTAACCATGTAGTGTTTACAAGATTACAATGCTGCTTCGTAAATTTCACCTAAATGTAGTGATCCATCCAGGGAATGCAAAGTGCTTAGTGCAAAGAAGTTTTCATCACACTACTGATTAATTTCACTCACATGATCTTTGTTGATCATGGTTTTATAGGCAACATGCAATAAATATTTGACACGTTAAATCCGCGGTTGATAGATCACGAGCTTGTCGAACCCAATTATTGGCTCACTTACTTTAGTTCGTACCTTCTCACAGATGGCACACTCACGAATCATTTTTTATTTACCAAACGCCTCCCTTCGATATGCCAGTAAACTTCCCTAACAGTAGCCAATGGTATCGTGTTTTTATATCAGAACTAGGTTGATTTCATCACGGCATGATTTGCCTTGAATCAATCGAATTATTGAGCCGTGAAACCAGTTTCGATTTAAAGGGAAGAAAATTAATAAAATTGACGTATTTGTGATTGATATCGAACCGAAGTCAACTCCCAAATCTACGAAAGGTTTGGAGGGCTTTACCCACTTTACCAGCACATAACCCATCATCCGATGATAATGTACAAAGCAATGTCGAAAACAGCTAATATGATGATGAATCGTTTGACGAACCATTCTCTGGCTCTACAATCCAAAATTGATGTAGAATGATTGCTGAGAGAGTCTGTGGCCTAGCATGTAGGTTCCTTAAATGAAAATGCTCAAAATTGAGGATTTTTTGGCAATGGTATATAATACATAAAATGGTACATCAAATCTGCTTCTTTCAATCGTCTACAAACTAAAAAGATGTTGTTCCTCTATAAAAGGACTCAGCTGTTTTATGAAACTGTTTGCGGACTGTGGCTCATTTTTAGAATAAGATTTTTAACCAAACAAAAAGGTCCGTAGCCTTACCACAACGAATTTTCTTACCACCTCTCGCTACTGAAACCAATTCGAGCTCTTGACGAAGCGATGAATATCCCTAACAATCACTCTGCTGAGGTCTGTGAGATCACACAGGATACGAGCTCCTAGTGATTTAAGCTTGTATTGAGGCAGGTGCAGAGCTAATGGAGAATAGTTTCCTTCTTCTCTTCATCTATGCAACCCCGACAGTAATCATGAGAGAGAACACCAATTCTACTTGCACGCTTACCAATGAGATAGTGTCCAGCGATGACACATAGATATTAGTTGTTTAGACCTGACTAAGTCGAGTATAGGCCAAATCTGCCACGTAATGACGCATGCGTTATGCTTTGACCACCTTTCATTTGTGATTTTATATGCTTCTTCCTTAAGAAGGAGCTTACTCGTAAAAAGTGGTACCACAATGGTAGGTTTACTTGGTAATATGCTATAGGAGGTACCCAGTCTAGCGAGTTCATCGACTTTAATATTCCTCGTTATGTTGAAATGCACTGGCGCCCACGTAAGATGGATGTTGAACTGTTCAGCCATCTCGTTAAGAGATAAGAGAGTTCTGGGCTACTTTCGACGTGGGAAAGCCTGATTGTAGGGCCTTAATTGCAATCTGACTGTCCGTAAAAATCCCACTATCCCTTACAGATATTACATTTTGTTTTCCTGTATCTCCAATTTTAGGAGCATAGGGCGTCTACTATTTTGAACCATCTTACTCTATTTGGGGCTATTGCTTTAATTTCCACCCATGATTTTCCCAAGTGTTTTGCCTCTGCTAGCATCGTTTTCTTCCATGTCATGGCTGGCCTTCCAACCTTCCTTTTTCCTTGTAGGTTCCAGTCTAATGACATCCTCTTATATCACTTGATGCCTTTCTCAGTGTGTGGCCAATCGATCTCCATTTTCGTCGCTTTATTTCGGTCTCAATGTCTGACTGACATGTTGTTCTGTGCAGATTGATGTTACTAATCGTGTTAGGCCAGAAGCACTTAAGTATTCGTCGAAGGCATTTGTTTAAAAACACCTGTAGCTTCTGTATGATTTTTTCTGTATGCTTCCATGTCTCACACCCAGTAGTACCGATTTCACACATGAGTTGAACATTCGTATCTTGGTCTTGCGCGACCGGACAGAAATATTCCTGACTTTGTGTAGCATGTTAAATGTATGTCTGGCTTTATTTATACACGTTTGTGTATGTCTTCTTCTGTTCCAGCTGTTTTCGTTATTGTGCAACCAAGGTATACGAATTCATTTACATCTTCAATTTGTATATATTGTTGATGTGCATCGGTGTGGTTAGATTTGTGTTGAGTCTCATCCTCATTCTTTTTCATGTTTTGTACTTTTTCTTCTTAGATGTTCCCAAGCGGTCAACCAAATACCTCACATATGGTTGCTTGACGTTGTTCATGAATGGTGTGAGTTGGACATCTCTTCTGCCTCCTCTACTCACCCCCCAAAACCCGTGTGGCTGCAGGCTGTTTATAAACCCCAAATCCGGTAGTTTTACTTGTTTTACATGATGAAAATCGCGTAGTCTGAAAGGTGATTTTAAACTGAATTATGAACTTATGGCAGGCATACTAAGTACGACAGAGAAATTGATACTACAGAACCTTCAAACTCCGTTAATTCTCTAATTTTTATAGTCTATAAATTATTGGGCCGAACATGGTGGTACTGCAATACCAAGCCAACCCGCGACAGAGGTGGAGCAAGCCCCTAGCACTCCGTCTATTTCCAAAAATCAGTTTAACATTTGTGGTCCCTCTATGAGGGAACTATCAGATGTTAAGCTGATAAGAACAGATACTACACTTTGATCTTAGCCTTTAGGCCGAGAAGCGATACTGAAAAGAAGCCTATTTCTGCCTTAAATGTATCGTATATTCACATTGATGTAGCGAATTTTATATAATTTTTCGAAAACCTAATTTTTGTTCACACCCCTGTGGTCAGGGGGCATTCACATGTCCCATAAAGTATTTCACCGCGACCATCATATCCTTCCAATTCTACCAGAATATCGTAGGCTTGTCATAGGATGCAACTAAACGTAAGCTAGATCACTGGGCTGACAGACAACCCGCATTCAAAAACCACTGGAAATCGTGATTTGTATATTCTACGTCCACTGCAAAAGTCGAAATAGCACGCAAATACCGATAAACGCTGAAGTTGTACAGTGTATTTATCAGACCCGTTGTCAAATGTGAGTGTACAATTTGGGCACTGACAGATAAAATGATTGTTGATATTCGAGAGAAGAGTCACGCGCATGATATATAGTTTCTACCGTGACGATGACAAAATTTACCTACTTTTTATACCACCACATCAGGAGATTCGATAAAAATTAATTCCTAATGTCATTTATTAAGTAAAAGGACACCGTTGACACTAGGGATTGAAACCGAAACCAGGTCGTTGATTCAGTATGGGCCAGCAGTGGCCTGTAAACACCAAATTTTATTATTTTCATTTCCTCAACTTCTTTCATTGGTTCTTTTGTGTTGATATTACCAAAAACCAAAAGGGGGAAAAATTTGAAATATTTCGAAACGAAAAAGAAGGAAAACGAAGAAGAAGTAGAATGGTAATAATATTAAGAATATGACGTATTTGTGGTTATATGAGACAAACCTTTTACTGCATTGCTTTTTTATAAATAAAGATGCAGGATGGACCCGTGAAACTTAATATTAGTCATGTGTCATGTTCGAAAGGGTTAGAAAACCAAGCGCGTTAAACGGCCTAATCGAATACATTGAATAACCATAAATAGAAGGTGACACCGCTAACTTTGCAGCGACATATGAGCCAAGTGTTAATAAATTGTATTACGAAATAAATATTTCTGTGTCTTTGCTAAATTATGTCCACGAAATTTTTTATTTTATATAATTGGTACGTTTATATTTCCAATTTAAAAATGTGTTTGTTGGAACGCATGTGTTTATGGTGAATGTGTTTGTTAGTAGGTAGTTAAATGTGTGAAGATTTAAAAAACAAAAATAAACTAACAGCATCATTTTCTTTTATTCTTTTCTTTTGATCAAAAAGTAAACATAATTACTCGTAAGGAGAAAATAAAATTTTTTGGTATCAATCGATTTTATTTTTCAGCGATTTGATCGTTTTTTTTTTTTTTTGATCACACGATATTTTTCGTTAATTAACAGGATTTATATCGTTCCCTTGTGTTTACAACCGAATTTTTAACTTCATCTATGTAAGGTTTCTATTCATTTTGAATGAAATTTTGTTTTAAATTTTCATTTTACGTTAATATTATAAATAAAATTTGATAATTTTTATTAACAAGTTTGTTTTTACATAGGGTTTCGCTGCCATATTATGCCATCCTTCCCTTTTCGCTCATTCGCGTTGTCTGTTCATCATCACTAGAATTATTTTCCTTGCACACCTTAATCCAAACTGAAATGTCTTCACGCAAAATTTAGTACATGGTATTTGGTTTCCACTCGCAAAACTAGAGATATAAACACCGACAGTAAAACACCGTAGCGTTTTCGAATACAAATAGAGGAGTGATGCTAAAGGGTTTTTCCATCATCTAAATACGATCGCTGATTGAATAATCATAAACATGACCATTTTTGAAAAAGTTTGCGGTCACTTTTAAATCGGTCACTTTTTGCAGATGGTCAGTTTACAGATACGGTCACTTTTACATGTTTTACTGTAATAAATATCGGGTTCACCTCCAATTGCATTTTATTTTTTTACCTATATTATCTGTAAAAGACAAGTAAGGCACCACAAGATTAACGTAATTTTTTTTCAATCGCTTCCATTTTAAACAAAAAAATGTGTGGCACTCGGGAAGCTATCTTTTGTTTTTGACTTTTTGACAAGAATGCTTTGTAGCGACTTCGCTACACAAACACAAAAATCAATTATTCACATATTTCGTGCACGTTCATATAATTCTCTAACGATACATGTACACTGTACATAAATATATATAGAGCGTAAAATAGCATTTACACATAGCACTCGGTCGCCATGGCCTGATGAGATGACAAATAATTTTTACAAAATTATTATGATTCCTCATCAGATCGAAACTGAGCTTTGCACAACATCCAATTCTGAATAATTAAAATAACGACACGTCACCGCCGTCGTTATAGCTTTCTCATCCTCTTCACCGCACTACAATGGGTGTACAACGCTTTTATACGATAAACCGATATATCGAATTTGATAATGGGATTACTTGTGCGCAACAATTACTAATATATGTCTTGTATTGAATCGGAATCTTCTACGAGAGTGTTTTGTAGCTCGGGAAAACATAACAGTTGATAAACAGCTGTTCGCATATCGAGGTGGTACACATTTCACGCATTACATTCCATGAAAACCTGCCAGATATGGAATTAAAGTATGGTTGGTGTGTGACTTTACTTCCTCGTTTATATATTGAAAGGTAAAATGTACACTGGAATGACTCCAAATTCATAAAGAGAAAGTAATCAAAGAGAATGTGTTGTGAAGTAGATACTTCACAACACATTCTCTTTATGAGTATAGATATGCTGCACTCTTTTTAGTAGTAGCGGTCGATGTTATATACATGTGCCAATTTTTTCACCAGCAACAATTTAGCTTTTAGTTTGATGCGCGACCTCAATTTATCAATTTTAGGAACAGTAAACAAAAGACGGCGATTCGTACCAGTGGAATCCTTAGTCGTGCAAGACAAAACACAACCTGCCGAATAACGGATTTTTGAACATCACAATGTGTTCTAATATTTCCAAAAAAAATAATGCTGTGATGCTTTTATCTACCCTGCATTATGATAAGGAAACACGAGGATTAGCAAATAAACCAACAATGATTCTAGATTACAACAGAACCAAGGGCGGCGTGGACAATATGGACAAAACGCTGGGGGAATACTCATGCAAAAGGAAGATTCGTCTTACTGGCCACCGGGATTTTTTTATAACATTTTAGATGTGGCGGCTTTAGCAGCACATAAAATATATATGGAGAATAATCCAGTCCTAAAAACCAACTCCAGTCACCGGTGTAAATTTTTACAACGGTTTTGCGAGCAGTTGCTGCTTATGTCTGGAATTAGTTAGCGTTTCCAGAATTACCTACCAAAAATGGTATCGAAAGTATGTTGGGCCATACATTCGTTGCTTTGTGGAAATGCTTTTAGGATCCGAATATGATTGAATGAATAGTCAATTTACTGATTCTTGATTTAAAACCAACGTTTGAAATGGCAACGTTTAAAAGAATGATTTTCGATGGTTGGTTATAGCTTGGAGAAATAAACTTAAACAATCCCCACTCCAGTTCATTTAAAACAAAAAAATATGATCGAGTTGTATATCAGAACATTCAATACATAAAAAGTACAATAAATTTAACAAAATCTAAATAATCCTTTTTGGAAAATGTTTATAACCATAAAACGCTCTGTATCCTGTTACTAAAAAGACATGATGTTTTATTTTATTACCCTTTTTTCTATTTTAACTTGTTTTGAAAAACCCAAAACTTCATAATTTTGCACTGATACGGATGAAGAAGCCAATGAAACTGAAAACTATTCAAGCAATGTCAATTAAATATTTTTCTGGGTACCTAGCACATGCTGTTCAAAAAAGACAAATTGTACGATATGTAAAAATTTTATTTACAATGATCAACCAACTCAACATCAAAGCTATACACATACAGAGCTACTTATTAAAAATCGCTAGTATGAAAAAACTACAAATGGTGGTTTAGCATTACCAACAGAATTTTTTGTAAAATTAATAAAAAAAATAATTAAGATTTTTGAGGATAATTTTGATAAAATCTGTTTCAAACCCAAAGTAGTTGACAAACTTTATAATTTGTGCGAAAACCAATACAAAACTTCTTGTCGCATTGAAGAACATAAAAAAAAAATTAATTATGCATACATTAAGAGTACTTTTACGTGCAAAAATCCATAGAATTAATTCTAAAGCAAAAAGTACCAAAAACAAATCAAGAAAATTTGAAATACTTAATCATTTGTAAAATATGAATTAAATGACCTTGAACATAAACATAAACATTTTGGCGTTTTGTTTTTTATTTAGATTTTCCTGTTGAATTCCACTGGTTTTGTATTGACATTGGTTTTGACTGTATGTGTTTATATTCGCACTGAATGTAAAAAAAAATCATAAAGTTTTTTTTTCGTTTATATAGTTGATACTTAAACCCTTAATTTGAATTTATCTAAGATACAAATGCATACAGCGCTATAACAACTAAGTAGCGGCGAAAACGTTTGGTGTCACTTCTATATATGGTTATTCAATGTCGAATATATGAAAAGCATCGAATATAACTCATTGGTCTCTGGAAATATTTTTTGTGGCAACTTTAAGATGGCAATTATTGTTAGATGAATTCCATCCGGTGTACTAAAATTTGCCTTCATTACTTTTGAAATACTTTTGATTGGCATCAATTTTAAAATAGAATTTTTCGTTGGTAGCTTAAAATTCAAACTCGCTCTTAAAAATCTGTACAATCTTTACTGGAATCGAAACGATCGATTTCATTTTTTTATGGAATTTACTAATTTAATGTCATTGCAACAGGGCAAGTTTAACTGGGGTTCAAAGTTTTTTTTTATTCGCTTCTTGTCTTTGTTACTTTCACGAAAATATGTCTCACAAATATTTAATAAATTTTCCTAATCACTTACCGGTATTACAAAATCATTGTTTATTAATAAATAATTTTTTTTAGCCAATTTATAAAATCATCTGTCACAATGTGTCCTTCCAGAAGCACCATATGTTAAAATTACACACGAAATTCCACTTTGATAGTTATCCAGGTTTAAAATTGTATTTATATAAAGTTATTATTAAAATTTAAACAAATCCAATAAAATTCACAAAAAACCGAAATCCACAGAACTGGTACTGGTAAGATTCGAGGTTAAATATTATAACTTCAATTTAAAAATTATTAATTCGAGAAGTATACTATCAGTATTACCTTATCCTAATGAAAACCAAAATTGATCTAAAATAAAAATTTGCTCGTTAAAAAAAGAAACCGACCAAACGGTTTCGATGCTTTTATTTTTTTTATGACTCTCGGTTTTTCCGAACAGAAATTTCATGAAAAAAGTATACAATCTAAAAGTGCATCAACTAAAAGGACCTTATGTGCAAAGTTAACCGGTACATCCTTTTTTTCTAAGTGTATACAGGTAAATGTTTCAAACACACTTTACAGTAGTAAATGATAGGTTTTTTCAATTAAATTTTTTATTCCAATTTTTGTTTTACTGGCGGTCCAATCTAGACACTTGTAAATCAAAGGTAAAATAATCAACCATTGTGTTAATATCGAAATTGAAATAAGTTATAGCCTTTATTACAATTTGGTCCTTAAATATCTTTATAGGTATAATCGTAAACAGAATCATAAACTCTTTTACAATCAGAGGTGTTACAGTAGTGACACAAAAAAAATTGCTTAAATTTACCTGATATTACGATCAACTATGGATTTATACATTCTTAAAACCATAATTACCTGAAAAAAAAAAAAACAAAAAAATATTCATAAGTGTACCCAAATCTTTGCTGCAAAGTATCTTTGTGGTTTTTATGACATTCAAAAGGTAAAAATACAAAACAATTTTTCATTGATAAAACTCAACTAAGTAGTCCTTATTTTTTTATGTTGATTTCGATTGTTTTTTCCCCCTCATTTATTACCTGAACACTCTGATTTTGTTCGTCAATCGACGAACAAAATCAGAGTGTTCAGGTTTTGTTTTGTGTTTTTGGTCCAAAATTTGACAACCTTGTTTTTTCTCTGGTCGAATACACTGAATTTTTTAATCAAACTAACATGAAAATTAAGGGCCAACCTGTGAGTCAGTAAGAATTTTAAGTAACAGTTCAGAAGCTGAAATTACGCAGGATTTTGAGAATCAAAATAGTGCAGGCGGGCATCAGCCACAACAGTATCGTTTGCACTTCATGGTTTTGGCGAGCAATATGTTGATTATCCACAAGGTGAAGCAACTCAGGAGAAATTCGTACAGCTTGCTAAGCACATGACTTACGTGTTTAGAACTTAAATGAAAGGACCACTGTTGATCTCGATGCGTATGTGTCTTCTTCTGTTTAATCGATATTTCGAATATTGAAAGGTTCTACATATCGCAGGATGCCATTAATGAAGTTAACAAAATCGTATGTTTGGGCATGTCGATGTATGTCCTAACATGTCTTCGGAGGCGTCCAGACGTAAACCGTTACGTATTTTGGTCAGAATTCTGGAGAACTGGTCATCTAATTACCTAACAACTCGCTTAAACAGAAAGTACTCAAGACTCTACCATAAATCTGGGCTTCCGTGCTGCGTTGATGATGAGCATACTGGTGGATGAGCATACTGGTGGCAGTTTTCTTAAGTCGCTGCAAAGATAAACATCCAAACTGCCAAAACCATCATAAACCATCATAAGTATGCAAGGTTGATGACGATCAACCTTGAGTGTTCATTTTTGCCATTGTATACATAACAGGCTATGAAATTCCTATAATATCTTTTTAAGGCCTAACAAATTGGAACCAATCCAAGTAATGATGTCATCCAATTTAGCGCTGCAAGAAAGCTTTCCGAAGTTAAATCCCTCAAAATTTCTACCTGTGCTGCCTTAGTGCTTAGGCAGACAAATATACATTTATATGCCTTGACTGCTCGTTCGCTTCTAAGATTTATGGAAATCCGCATAACCGTTACTATTGAGTTGCAACCGAACTTCTGCCACCAATTCGAAAGACACATGTTTTATCGATAAATGGATTTAACGTTTAGAGATTGCTGGAATTTTGTATTGGACGTTGCTTCGTCAGAATTTTTAGGTCTTCATAAATGGTGCAGCTTATGTTAAAATTTGATTATTATATTTTGGCAGCTGCACTGTGTCTTAGATAGTCGACCATTCTGCGATCATCATAGCAACAATGCTAAAATTTTTGACATTTTATAGAAACTGCAAAGCACTTCAATTATATCTTAGACTACGCAGTTTTCCAACTACCTTAAACGCAAAATTCTCAACTTTTGCTTGTCAATTAGTGCCGTAGGCGATACGTTGTAGTGTGAAAATTTTTATATACTGGAGGTCCTTTAATTCTTCACGTAATTCTTTCCGAAAAGGTTAAGCGTCGGCATTGGTAGTTCATCATTTTATTCAATAGCTTGTAACGAAATTTTTCGGTGCAAGATCGCTAATTGTATGGATAACCTAGGTGAACGACTTGGGGTTCCCTGCCTCCGACACCAATTCTTGGACTGGATTACTATTTCTAAAATTAAGAAGCGAATGTCTCTGGCCATATTTTTTATAATCACCAGCCGTATAAAATTGAACTCGATTATTTTTTTGCAGAAAATTAACGCAAAAAAAAAAAGTCTTTTTGCCTTTCCATTTTGGTAATGAAGTCTAATCAAGTTTGCCACAAGCCAAAATACCAAAATATATATTGCACATCATCATAACTCCCTACTGCTAGAAATTCAATGAAATTTGAATCCACGGAATAGACTAGATATCTCAGAATTTTTAGAAAATTTTTTTAATTCACAAATCTCTCCAATATAGCGCATGAAAAATGGCCATTTTATTGTTACATCTATTTTTAACATCTTAAGAGCAACTTTATAATTATTAACCGTTACGTCCAACGCTTTGATTATGTCAAGTTGAGTTGTTGTAATTTATCTGCATATGTTTATCGGCATAATGATTAACTATATGCAGACATGGCAGTGTCGTTCGAAAACGTGGCTATATATAAGATTTAAGTATCTATATAAGATGTATAGATACTTAAGTCTTCTATATATAAGATTTAAGTATATCAAAAAACTGCAGCGATAACTCGCTTTAAAATCGCAAGCACGTATGCGGATATGAAATAAAAAAATATCTGCATAGTAACCAATCAAATCAACACATGTAAACCATGTGACTAGCTCACCAATCAAAGCACACGTTTGCGGATATAATGATGAGTAGCAAAATAAAAACAAAGTAGAACCGGAGATAAAAATGTTTTAAATTTGTTTTTAAATGGAATGCAGAGGTTTTTGTCCGCATTACTTGTTATTTGATTGGTGAAACGAGTCACATGTTTAAACGTGTTGATTTGATTGGTTTCTATGCGGATATTTTTTTTATTTTTAAAAATTGTGCCAAAACATTATTCAGAACTTAGTTTGTGCTCTGCAAATTCATAACTTTTCAGGATCGGGTGTTCAATCTACTTATCATCTGACATTTATAGTGCCGGAGTATGCAATTGAGTTTTTCTTAATCGTTTTGCTGCTTTCCAAAGAGAGAAGCCTTGTTTTTATCAGCGATTCTTATATATTCATATATATTCATATATATTTCATATATTGTTGGTATTACTGGTGTATGATCAGATGAAACGACATCTGAATTTGAAATATACAAATTGGTTAGCCCAGATTTAGTTAGTTGTCCTAGTTTTAGAGGTCCTCATCATATTTGAAAAATCTCAACGTCTTAGAGTTCATCAAAATCTTGTAATTTTTGTAAGAAAACCGAGTTTAAAGATTTTATAAGCATTTTAATTTTTTAAGCTTCTTAAAGTGTTATCCTGTGACTACTTATGTCTTAGATCTGATCAAAGAATCGGTCGATTTTACAAAGTGATTTTACCGAGTAAGAAGACCTAACTGTCGATCAATTGGTTCACAATTGGTTTCGATCGGTTAATGCCACTTTGTTGACTTCATTATGTTTGTGTCTTATATTGCACAAAACTCTTCTCTCGAGTGACATCAGCCATCAATCATATTCATCCACCAAGGTTCAATACTCACATCCTTACATGACAACGAGTCAGATCAACACCGTCAGCTTGTCGACATTTGCAACGTACTTAGACGTTAGCAGTGGGCGTATGGTATACACCACCTGCGTAAGTGATAAAATACGTAAACAAAATATGAATTCGAGTTTCCGTAAACCGTTAGCACCTGCGAGTCAACAACCTTGCTCTAATCGATTAATCTGCCCTCAAACATAATTATGTTTTATGTTTCATAAAACGAATGAACTTTACGTAATTTTTTTTTCTTCCATTTACGCGATTACCATCGATAAATTTGTATTGTCAAGTGTTGCGCGCACACCCACACTTATACAGTTCATATATAATCTAGCACACATAAAATGGATAAATTTCTCATAACCTTAAAAAAAATTATGCTCAGATGGCGCTATCGCATCATTATGGTATGTATTATAAAATATACAAATCAACGATATATACGACGAGTACATATAGAGTGAAAATCACTTAAAATGGAATTTAATTCAGAATGGGCGCTACATCACGTTTTTAATAAAAAAAATAAAAATAAAAAATAAAAAAATAAGAACGACAATAAATCGTATACAGCATCTGTAGGTGAATTATTTCATAATTTCATTCAATTTGAGCAAAAATGTAAAAATCTTGTCATCGCGAATCTTTCTTTCTTCTTAATACATGTGCATAATACATAATATATGTGATGTACTCATTACACGAACAACATAAATTGTAATATAATCATAATATAAAATAAAACTCGAATCAAATTTTCATTAACAGGTAATTTAGTCGTAAATTAACGAAATGTTATTACGTGATGACTTTGTAAAGTTCATAAAGAGTTTTCCATTTGGAATGTTTATATTACGGCTACACTATGGTAACTTCACTATCCGTTTAGGATCAACACCGAATATATTACCAAGTCAGGATAACTTACAACAAACAGATTTGTATTCGAATATCAAAACTCATTCGGTCATGGTTTAAATCTCACACCTAGTACTAAGTCAGCTTTTCGGTATTTTCAAGGTATTAATTTAATTCTGAAAAATTGGTCCCATTGTCGGAAAATATATTTGCACACATTCCTCCAATTACCACAAATATATTTAGTGCACCGATGAACGTAGTGGTTGTTAGCTCTATTACTAGTCAAGATGCATCGCTTTAACTGCAAATCATACAAAAACACATATGAAGGCCTTGGACGAGCTTTCCTTCTTTAAAGGGTCCTTTAACTCACCAAAAAACTTATTATATTCCTGCTTTAAGCCATTTCTTTTGTTCATTTGGTTTCTACGCTGAAGAAACATTTTTCAGCTATGTTACGTAATTTACCTAAGCCGATGGTGACCTTAATAATGGTAATGCAACAATAATTTTACCTTCTAAATTTTGAGTAACAATATCATAGAAATGCTGCTGGAAAATTTATCCTCGGGAGTCAAAATAGCTGATATGGATTCAGATGACTCACATTCTCTCTTCCTGTTACGACGTCCAACGTGGACACATAAAGTATACATAAAGTATAAATAAAATCCGACATCATCCTGTTTAATTGGTTAACATCCAACATTAGCGACGAGGGTGGGATTAAATCCGATAAAGGAGTGCAGATGAAAAAGATAGCGTAAATACAGTTTAAAGTGAAACGAGAAAAAGGAAAAAAGGCGTGATAGCAATATGGAAGGCGAAAAATCATTATGGGGCTGTATGTCATCTTTCGATCACGATAAAGATAATTGGAAAATGTATAAAAGGCTTCTGGAACAGTTTTTTTGAATCTTTCGGGATTCTTACACGGAGTTATGTAATACACTTGCCACATTTTTTATACCACCGGTAATTTTATTTCAAGAGCCAAACAAAATTCTACGAAGCAGTAGAAAAATCGGGGCAGGATTTTAGCATGCGATTAAGATGTATCGCTACAAATTGTGAATTTGGTGATCATTTGGAGGAGTACCTGAAATATAAGTTTGTCACGAGAATGAATAGCAAAATGATCGTTTATGTGAAGAAAACGCACAAATGGAGTTACAGAAAGCGTTACTGAGAAATATGAGCTGATTTAATTTGTAACGGATGTGAGTGGTCGACAGTAGGGTGTGTCTAAATAAAACGCAACCAAAGGCGTATGATTCGAAAGGTTTAAGAGATAATATTGTAATGCTAGAGTAAATGTCAATTCAGTGGCAGCACGAGTGTATGTACCGTTACCAACTATAAGGTAACGGTACATACATTTTTGAAGGAACAAATTTTCAATTGCCCAGGAAGAAAGACGTGTGATTCAAACATCGCAAAGGTAAAATATTTTCGAAGATGTAAATTTGCAAAAAACAAAGTAAGCTATTTAGGCTACACTATTTCAGATGTGGATATTGTTAGGAATAATAAGAACGAAAGCGTTTTATATTTCAATATTTCTACAAATATTACCAAAGTAAGGGCTTTTGTAGGTCTTGTAAATAATTGCGGGAAGTTTTTAAAAGACTGTGTCACAATAATGTCACCAATTTACGGAATGTTAAAAAGGAAGGAGAAATGACGTGTTCTGGACAGAAGAATGCCAATGAGTGTTCGGTTTTATAAAAATGGAAATAGTTTCGGACAAGGCTCTGATTAAGTTTGACCCTGAACTACAATTAGTATTGAAGTTTGATGCATCAAATGTGGGAGTATGTGCAGTATTAGCACACAAGTTGTCTAACCGGGAGGAAAGACCAATAGAGTTTGCTTCACGAACATTGCCAGATGCCGAAAATAATTACAGTGTAATTGAGAAGGAGGGCTTAGCAATTAGATTCGGAACGAAACATTTCATTTTGGTCACGGATCATAGGCTTTTGTTGGCATTATTTAAGGAGAAACGTGGGATACCACAAATGTCATCAAGACGTTTACAGAGGTGAGCGATCCATCTCTATCTCAGTTTTTAATTAAAAAATTCGCCATGTTAATTCGGAGAAAAATTTGTGTTTCGCGTTTCCCTTCCATGGACAATTCGGAGGAATGGAAAGTTAATTAATTAGAGTTAGTAGAAAAAAATGTTAACATTCCGATAGATGTAGTTAAAGTAAGAGAAGAGACTGGTAAAGATAAAACATTGAGGATATAGAGGTGGGGGAATTTATGCCATTTATTGTAAAGAGGCACAAATTGGTATTTGGAAGTCAAATTTTAATGTAAGGATGCAGGGTTTTTCAGGACAGGGGAGTTAGTGATTGTCAGATATTATAGGCAAAACAAGGCAAGGTTGATAAAAGCAAGCTTTATTAAGCGATTGGAATAAATATGAATATTTTTTACTTAATTTAAACTTCTTACAATTTTTCCATTGGGTATCTATTTTTGGGCTCTAATATTTTACGTACGATATTATGATAGTTCTGAAAAGTTAACAAAAGTGGGTATATAACTTGAAATGCATTTTTTTTAAAGAATTTCTTAGAAACTTGCAAACATTGCTTAGCATTTAATTGCATGCCATGGACAAGGGTATCGAATGCTTCATATTACATACGACTTCGTATAATCCTTCGAGAAAGGTTTTATTTCCATTTTGGGTAAGTGCATAGACAAGCTGTGTGTGACCAACATTTTTCTCAATGGCTTCTAAAGCAGTTTGAGTAATGTAAATGTTTCAAAATATTTTATCTAAATTCATTAACCGTATACTTATAGGTAAGGGTTAAAAGTAGTTGCGCCAGACTCCGTTACAAACTTTCTTGTCTGAATTATAGAAGTTTTAAACCAGACAAAATTAACGAAGATATGCTTAAACTATAGTATATGGGATCATATCCTTCGTTTCTCATCTCTAATCTCAAATTCGCTACTTTACGTGATGGCGACAATAGACAAATTAATAGGAATATTAGTGCTCATATTATTCAAAAAATTGTCCGATCATTTGAAGTTCGGGCATCTGGAACCTAATTGCCGCTATGCAAAAAGGTACTGCTATTGATTTTAATGTTGGGACTTTTATACGAAAATACCTAAAATATTGAAAGCAAATGATTTGAAATTGCAAAATGTTCAAATGTAAAACAACAACAAAAATTAAGCAAATATGTTCTCAGCTGACAAATTTATTGGGGATTTGATCCGGAGGGTGTGGTTAAATCTTTTACCGACATGGTGAAATCACTCATTAACCAATCTTAAATCATCCAATTACAATGTAATAAATTTGTCGATCGTATTCTAACAGACCGAACATTATTTTGCCTTAACATTTTACAGACTTCTCTAGTCGTCACTGAACTCACTTTTTTGTGATCGAAATATCAATAATAACACTCAAAAATTGATAATCCACAGATTCGCAATGATATATTTCACTCGAAAAATCAAAGAAAAATGCTCAAATTATCAAATCAGAAAGAACTAACAATATGCTGAGCTGTCAAACGGAATGATTGCCTACAGCGTTTAACTGCAATTGAATTGAACTGAAAAACGAAATGTGCGCCTACAGCGCCACCTATTGAGAATTTTTCTTTTCTTTTTCCCTAAACTTTCGTTTAGTAATTACAAACAACCCCGCATACCGCAGCAGAAGTTTTCAATTTTGTTCAGTCGTTTTCAAGATTAAAGCATCCGAACAAACCATTTGACTTCGGTTGATGTACTATTTAAGAAGGTCTTCAATTAATTATTGAAATAAAATTAGGGTTATCTCAATATCTTTATCTCTTTATTTTAAGCCAAACCCATTTCTAAATTTTTTTTTCAGGCCACGGTTTTATCCAGGAACCCTAAAGTATAAACGCATATGATTGAAAATGAAAAGGAATCATAAGAGGAATATATGGGAATATATTTGTGAAGCTGATTTAGAGCCAGTTTATTCTTCACTTTTTTACGAGGCTGTATAATTTGCTTAATACTGATACGAATTTTGGGCTCTACTAATTTGTTCAAATCACTGGATGTTGCAAGTTCAAAACATCGAACTATTTGTAACAATGTACAAGTTTATTTGCTATACTTTTAATGACACTTTTACTGAATATTAGATCAGTATTACCACTCGTTTACTGGAAGAATAAGAACTTAAGAATCTACAGCAAATTGGCTTGTATACTAGTAAATTACATCCAAAATATCAATATGTGAGTAAGTTAGCTTAAATATATTCATTGTCATACCTCCAATAAATTTAATTGCCCCTTCTTGCAAAAATCTCTTTTAATCTCTCTCTCTCTCTTGTCATTTTGTGCAAACTACAATTGACAGCTCAAGTCGAACCAACGCCAGTATTTTATACTAGATGGCGCAACGTTGATCATAATTGTCACAATACTACAATAATGAAGCTATAAGTTGTTATGTAATGTGTATTACATTATTCAAGGTTTATGATTGCATGCTCAGCTTCGCACTTTAGGATAAATGTATGATAAATTTTGCATTGCTCTTTGCATTGTGCCAATGTGTGTCGTCACAATACTTCAATATATGGTAATTTATGGTAATTTAAATTAGTGCGGAAAGATATAAATATTGAAAGACCAACGTAGTGCTACCATATGAAATATTAAAAAAATTAATACAGGGTACTCCATTTAGAAAACTCGATATAAATGTATATATGTATACCCATTTTCGATGGTTCCCTAATCGTTGATGGCACGGAGTTATACATCGCGCAATCATGGTTGGCATCATAAAATATATCCACAATGCGTATAGGCCTCAAAAGGGTCATGTCAAAATCAAAACAATTAGCATCTTTTTATGTAAACATACTTATACATACAATACATAACATATGTTGTGTATATATCCAAAATTTCATAACATATACGTACGTAACCAATTAATTGGTTGTACATCAAAAATTCAGCTATAAAAAATATGATTCACTATAATACATCATTAAAATAATCAACATAAATCATAATTTATGTAATTTTTTTTTATACGATTGAAGGTTATGTTACGGAAGATACAGTTACATCTAATATACCTTTGAGGATATACAAATTAAAATGTTCGTTCGTTCGTTGGTTTGTTTGTTTATGAGTATAACATTTATTCTAATTACCTTCTCATAAATATATATATATATATATATATGTATATATATATATATATATATATATATATATATATATATATATATATATATATATATATATATATATATATATATATATATATGTATATATATTTTATATATATATATATATATATATATATATATATATATATATATATATATATATATATATACAGGGTGGCTGAGAACAAGTGTTACCAAATGAAAACGCTGTAATTTTGGTTAATTTTGATTGTTTTTTATTGAAATTTCGTGGAATATGTTGAAAACATATTACATTTTATGAAAAACATGTAACTGCTCGATATGACCTCCTTTGGCTCTGATTATTTGATTCAGTCTTCCATAGAAAGCATTGCATGCTGACCGAACGTGGGCTTGCGGAATTTTATTTCATTCTTGAACAAGAGCTGACTTCAATGCATCAACACTTTCGTATTTCTTAGTGGATACCTTACTCTCCAAAAACGACCATATGGAGAAATCCATGGGATTCAAGTTTGGTGAATATAGTGGCCATTTTTTCGACGAAATCAGCTGCGGAACGCAATTTTGTAAAAATTGCTGTGTTGCTCGAGCTTTGTGTGACGATGCCGAGTCCTGTTGGAATGTCCAACGGTTCGTACCAAAGTGTTTACGTGCCCAAGGTAGCAAAGCATCGTTTAGGATCTTTTGGCGGTACATCTCTTAGTTCACCTTGACTCCATGTTCGATGAAAACCAGAGGAGTGCGTCCATCTGCAGTAACTGCAGCCCAAACCATAAAATAAGCTGGTGATTGCTTGCGTATGGCAACTCTTGTGTCCAAATTATCGTTGGAGTTGTGCTCTAACCAAACACGATCATTTTGTTTATTCACAAACTGTTGAATGGTGAAAATTTTCTCATCAGAAAAGACAGTTTTTGGAATCTCATCACGTTCGGCCAAGGCCTTCAATGCTCGTGTTCTTTCAAGCCTAACTTTTTTTTGTGCCTCCGTAAGATCTTGAACTTTTTGTATCTTGTAGGGCTTCAAGTGTAGTTCATTTTTCAATATGGTTTGAATGCTGTATCGTGAAACATGTAGACGTGCGGCTAATTGATTGGCACTTTGACGAGGATTTCGTTGGATTCGTTTTTTCACCTTTCGTATCATTTCATTTGATGTTGCTGTCTTTTTAAGACCGCCTCTGTTGCGTTTAGCGATGCTACCAATTTCGTTGTATCGAGTTATGGTTCGATACACAAACATTTTATTCACATTCAAATGCTGGAGCTGACGAACTGTTGCTGTTTGTGAATTTTCACCCAAATACAGTGCAATTACACTATTACGTTTGAATTCCATTACGATTTTTTTATTAAGATATTAATTTAGAACAATTGTTGACCACATGTAAACAACTCACCAAACTTCAATCTGTCAAAAAATTGACGCGCGAAAATGACAACTACACAAATGACAGCAGAGTGTAGTCAGTAACATTTAGTCTCAGCCACCCTGTATATATATATATATATATATATATATATATATATATATATATATATATATATTATCTACTTACATTGGATAGGATGTTACTCGGCTCATTAGTCACTTGCACAAAGTTTATTAACGAAAAAATATAGAGCACAAAACGTTAACCGATGTCAAGGTCAAAATAAGTTTTTTTATGTTAAAACCACCTTTGAACACTGTACGAACTACATTGGAATATACCGAATGATATAACCAATAGTCAGCAATTTTAAAGAAATGACACAAAATATAAAAATAACGGCTCTATTAGTTTAATGAACCTTAAGAAGAACCCATCAACACATTTCATTTGTTTGAACCAACTCGAAACTTGCCTTTATAGGGTTTATCAACAGAATCTAAAAAAAATTGACCGGTTCCGAATTTAAATCGTTCAAAGGAGTTAGTGTTTTTTTTTGTTTCCTTTAGGAGCATAGGGCGTCCACTATTCTGAACCATCTTACTCTATTTGGGGCTGTTGCTTTTATTTCCGCCCATGATTTTTCCAGGTGTTTTGCCTCTGCTTGCGTTGTTCTCTTCCATGTCATTGCTGGCCTTCCAACCTTTCTTTTTCCTTGTGAATTCCAGTCTAATGACATCCTCGTTATATCACTTGATGCCTTCCTCAGTGTGTGGCCAATCCATCTCCATTTTCGTCGCTTTATTTCGGTTTCAATGTCTGACTGACATGTTGTTATGTGCAGATTGATGTTACTAATCGTGTTAGGCCAGAAGCACTTAAGTATTTGTCGAAGGCATTTGTTTACGAATACCTGTAGCTTCTGTATGATTTTTTCTGTATGCTTCCATGTATCACACCCATACAGAAGTACCGATTCCACGCATGAGTTGAACATTCGTATCTTGGTCATGCGCGACAGGACAGAAGTATTCCAGACTTTGTGTAGCATATTGAATGTATGTCTGGCTTTATTTATACGGTTAACCACCATTGAATGCCATTAGGGGACTTGTTATCTAGTTTCCGTATTACACTGTCTAATACGATTAGGAACAGCATTTGTGAGAGTACTCAAACTTGCCTTACTCCTCGAGTGTTGTAGTATGTTTCACTTTGTTTGCCTTTGTATTGAATTCGGTTCCCAGCATCCCAATACATTTCTTGTATGAGTTCAATTAATTTCTTTGAGATGCCCATTTTACAAAGTGTCTGCCATATTGCGTTCCTTTGTATCGTATCGAATGCGCGTTCAAAATCGACGAAGAGAATATACAATGGTGAAATCTATTCATTGGATTGCTCAGTGATGATACGGATTGTGTTGATGTGATCAGTGCAACTTCTTCCTGGTCTAAATCCATCATGTTCGTTTCGTAATTTTGCATTGTTCGTAGGTAAGATTCTGTCAAAGATGATCATTGCGAGTACCTTTATTTTTGTGTTGAGGAGGGAGATACCTCGCCAGTTCCGACATTCTCTTAGGTCACCTTTCTTGGGTATCGTAATTATCAAGCCAACTTTCCATTTCAGTAGAACTCTTCCAGGATTCCAGACTTCCTGGATTATTGGTGTTAATATGCTTGCAGTTGTAGATGAATCTCCTTTGAATATTTGGGCGGTTATATTGTCTGTTCCAGCGGCCTTGTTGTTCTTCAGTCTATTAATGACATATTTAACTTCCCGTTCCGTTGGTGGATGGGTGTTGCTAGTTTCGTTATTGATGTCAATTGATGACTGGAGGTTTTCGGGGTCGGCGACGACGTCTTCTTCGAAATATTCCTTCCATTTCTTTAACTGCGCTTCATCTGTTGTTAGTACTTGACCATTAGCGTCCCTTATAGGTGATATATTTGTAATTTTACCAGTGACCTTTCTTACACACTGGTGTAGTGCTCGCAAATATTGGATTGCTGCTGCCTCTTCAGCAGCTTTTAGAATGCTTTCTGTATATTTTCTTCGATCATTCCTTGCCATCTTTTTTACTTGACGTGCTGTTTCCTCGTATCTACGTTTCACTTCTTCCGTGTTATGTTGGCACATTTGCAACTTAAATTGATGGCGTTCCTCAACTTTCTGCTATGTATCATCACTGATCCAAGGAGTGAGTGTTAGGGGAATAGAACTAATACTCAAATTTGTATAAAATTTCTATGAAATTTTTAACCAGGTTTCAAGCGCTGATGAACAATTGGCTCCACTAAAATCAGGAAAACATTTAGAATTCCGGGATTATTTTTGTGCAGTGCGCAAGAAATTGAAAAACTGACATGATAGATTACGTAATAGGTGGAATAGAAGGTCAATGTTCCAATTAATAAAATGATATTATACTGTTATGTAAGCATGGCTGAGTTTTTAGAAACAAAGTCAATATTATCTAAGATGGAGGGAAATATAGAATCTTGTATTGACGTTGTTTCGATACAAAGACAAAATGTACTGTAGGAACAGACACAATACAGTGTGGAACAGTAAAAAGCAGAATATTAACCCAAAGAGACTAACAATTTGGTCTCAGCAGCTAAGAAATAATTGAGCGATTTAAATGGACTTTGGTAGTTTATGTGCAAAACGAAATCTATTATTAGAAGTGTCACTTACTCCAATGGGACCACTATTACGGATTTTGAGTTTTTAAGTAAAAAAAATTTTTGAAGTGAGAAGGCAATATGATGATTAGATGATAAAAAATACACACGACCCAGTGCTTTTTTTTTTCAAAAAAAAAAAAAAAAAAACGACTATATATTGACTATCGTCATCTCAACAAGAAAATTGTTATGGACATGTATTCACTCCCACTAATAAAGGATTTATAGCAGCAGTTTAATAGCTTTAAAATTTTCTCATCAGGTCACTTACCAGTGACTCCTGATCGTGTCATTTGGTATATGCAACGTGTTGCTCATTACTGAACTTGTACTCACCACGTTCTTTGGGCACAAAATTGCTTATCTCAACAAAAAAGGGATATTATATATAGAAATGGCTTTTGCACTAGTTTCTGTCACCAAGTCATCATAACAAACTAAGTTTTCTGGAATATCTATAAAAGCAGTTCGTAAGGTGTTCCCATTACCATAAGACGTATTCCAGCTCTAAGTTATAACAACCAATTAACAAAGTCTTGCTCAATGCATCTAATATTCTCTATTGGAATTAATGGGTTGGTTGCAAGACTCTAAAGAGTCAATTCCAGCGAGTAAATAATAACGAAGCACTATAGTACCTACACAGTCAAAAGCAATACAAATTCTATAAATAATTTCTCAAGAATGACGTTTCAAATCCATCATCCAACAAATCCTTGAAACAGTTTATGTTCAAGTGTCTATAATCATAATTTTAGATCGTCATTTATTTTAATATAAAAATCATAATTCTAATTATATTCGTTCAATACATTGTATGTATGGCGCACATATACGCGAGATGTGATCTAACCTATTAGCATGTCATTGAATTAAATCGGCAAAATGCAAAAATAAATTAAATTAATTTAATTTATAATTCATTGTACATTTAAAGACATTGTATAACTGTGTGTTTATAATAAAAGCAAATTAAATGATTTATGAGTATTCAGTGGTGCAGCGCATAAATAAAATTACTGCGTCTTGTATGACATTTGATGCTATTACAGGTGTAACCGCAAATGTATGGATAAAGCTTTAATGCCACTGTCAAATTTGTGCTGCGATGATTTACCTTACATGTTGATTGGTTTGCTTTAATTAAGGGATTGTTAAAAGAACTCACTTGGAAAGATCTTTGTAGCCTTAAGAGCTCTATTTCTTTTCTGCCGAGATATTGGCTGAAGTTTGCTTGCTTGGTGATTTTGTATTCCTTCGCTAACATTTTCCATGTCTAGGTTCCTATGTAAGTCATCATTTTAGCACACACATTTGGTTTCTTTTAATTTTTAGTTTTAGAAAGTTGGATTTATGAAAAGCATTTTCTGAATGTACCTATAACTAATTGAGTTAGCACCGTTGGGGTTTAGTGATATGCTTACAACTTACATTAGATTACGAATGTTTTGTAATATTAGGCGAGAATTTAAGAGACAGACCAAATACAGTATGAAGAAAGATTAGGAAAAAAGGTACCTGAAAGGCTCATTGGAAAATTTTGGTAACCTATTGAGTAAATTGGGAATTCACAAGACAAAATTAATGACGAAACCAACTATAACGATGCCGGGCCATTAAAATAAAAAGCAACTTCAATCTTTCCTGGGACTTATGAATTACTACTATAAACGTTTCAGAAATTTTGCCCAGCGGTGGAAACCTTAATCAAAAAAATTGCATTTAAGGCTTTGGTGGTTGTTGTTACTTTGGAGTTTGTAGAGGGCGCGAGTGTTGAATAGGAGTCCAAGGAGTGATCTAGGTCGCAGGGTCGGTTCACTCGTTGTTGCTATTTTATGGGCGGTGTTTGAGGTTGTGAGTGAGAAAGATTGAGTTTTGGGGGTGTGTGTTTTTGTTTTTAGAGGTTTGTGGAACTGTAAAATTTAAGAAAGGCCCACTGCCGATCTGTTCGATGATGGATAAGGTACACCTATGGTAATTGCAGCTGTGTAACAAATGCGTGCACTTGGTATTGGTTTGTTTAAGATTTCGATCTATAATTCTACTACGATCTTTAACTGAATCTTTGACTGTACTGCGGGAGAAATAATTGCTGTCGGAGCTGTTTTGGTTAGGGATTGGTGATGAGGATGAGTATATTACCAGTTGAATGCGGTTTGTAAGTTTGTCTATGTTGGTGTCTTTGGGTTTGGAGGGTGTTGCAGGGTGAGTTTGGGTCCCGCGTCAGTTTGTTATCAATGTGACTGCAGAGTGATATCTGTTAAATTACGCAGAGTGTTTATAGCTCCATTTTGGTGCTTTTGTTGGAGCGGGTGTTAGTGGTCTGTTCATTTCTGTTGCATTAGTAGTGTTAGGTTTGCTGTTTTTTGTCGTGCCGGTATGTATTGCGGATGAATGGAGTGGTCATCTTTACTTGTTCAGTCCATATTTCCGTGAGCATGGTTGCTTGGCTATGGGCTTGGATGATGCTTTCAGACTCCTTTTTTTGGAGTTGTGGATGTTTTTGTTGGCAATCATTATTAAGTTGTAGTAGTGACGAGTGAACCATTATGATTTTCGAGGCTGCTTCTTACGATAACTTTGAAGATTTTGTGATGCATTTGGATTTGTTGGTTTCTTAGTGGTTTCTTTGATGTTCAGGATCTGCTGGAACTTCTGCGGTTGAACCGTTGATTTGCCGGAGGTTTTTTTTAATAAAGCACTTCCCTTTTTATGAATTTGCTGGTATTGGCTTTTCTGGAGAATCTTCCACAGTGCAGTTTAACGGATTCTGCTCCGGTCCGGTGAAGAACAATATCATGATTTTCCCCAGATATTGCTAGTACGACTGTGGCTTTTCCTTGGAGAAGTCAGTACTGGTGGGGCTTGCGTGTTTGGCGCGGTAGCTTCACTTTTTCTATCTACCAGGCGATGAAAGTATTCTTGTCTTGCCAACGGAATCTACAACTCATGCTATTATATTATTATATTATAATATTATTATATTATTATATTATTATATTATTATATTATTATATTATTATATTATTATATTATTATATTATTATATTATTATATTATTATATTATTATATTATTATATTATTATATTATTATATTATTATATTATTATATTATTATATTATTATATTATTATATTATTATATTATTATATTATTATATTATTATATTATTATATTATTATATTATTATATTATTATATTATTATATTATTATATTATTATATTATTATATTATTATATTATTATATTATTATATTATTATATTATTATATTATTATATTATTATATTATTATATTATTATATTATTATATTATTATATTATTATATTATTATATTATTATATTATTATATTATTATATTATTATATTATTATATTATTATATTATTATATTATTATATTATTATATTATTATATTATTATATTATTATATTATTATATTATTATATTATTATATTATTATATTATTATATTATTATATTATTATATTATTATATTATTATATTATTATATTATTATATTATTATATTATTATATTATTATATTATTATATTATTATATTATTATATTATTATATTATTATATTATTATATTATTATATTATTATATTATTATATTATTATATTATTATATTATTATATTATTATATTATTATATTATTATATTATTATATTATTATATTATTATATTATTATATTATTATATTATTATATTATTATATTATTATATTATTATATTATTATATTATTATATTATTATATTATTATATTATTATATTATTATATTATTATATTATTATATTATTATATTATTATATTATTATATTATTATATTATTATATTATTATATTATTATATTATTATATTATTATATTATTATATTATTATATTATTATATTATTATATTATTATATTATTATATTATTATATTATTATATTATTATATTATTATATTATTATATTATTATATTATTATATTATTATATTATTATATTATTATATTATTATATTATTATATTATTATATTATTATATTATTATATTATTATATTATTATATTATTATATTATTATATTATTATATTATTATATTATTATATTATTATATTATTATATTATTATATTATTATATTATTATATTATTATATTATTATATTATTATATTATTATATTATTATATTATTATATTATTATATTATTATATTATTATATTATTATATTATTATATTATTATATTATTATATTATTATATTATTATATTATTATATTATTATATTATTATATTATTATATTATTATATTATTATATTATTATATTATTATATTATTATATTATTATATTATTATATTATTATATTATTATATTATTATATTATTATATTATTATATTATTATATTATTATATTATTATATTATTATATTATTATATTATTATATTATTATATTATTATATTATTATATTATTATATTATTATATTATTATATTATTATATTATTATATTATTATATTATTATATTATTATATTATTATATTATTATATTATTATATTATTATATTATTATATTATTATATTATTATATTATTATATTATTATATTATTATATTATTATATTATTATATTATTATATTATTATATTATTATATTATTATATTATTATATTATTATATTATTATATTATTATATTATTATATTATTATATTATTATATTATTATATTATTATATTATTATATTATTATATTATTATATTATTATATTATTATATTATTATATTATTATATTATTATATTATTATATTATTATATTATTATATTATTATATTATTATATTATTATATTATTATATTATTATATTATTATATTATTATATTATTATATTATTATATTATTATATTATTATATTATTATATTATTATATTATTATATTATTATATTATTATATTATTATATTATTATATTATTATATTATTATATTATTATATTATTATATTATTATATTATTATATTATTATATTATTATATTATTATATTATTATATTATTATATTATTATATTATTATATTATTATATTATTATATTATTATATTATTATATTATTATATTATTATATTATTATATTATTATATTATTATATTATTATATTATTATATTATTATATTATTATATTATTATATTATTATATTATTATATTATTATATTATTATATTATTATATTATTATATTATTATATTATTATATTATTATATTAT
This sequence comes from Tipula confusa, assembly GCA_963556175.1. Classification (NCBI taxonomy): domain Eukaryota; kingdom Metazoa; phylum Arthropoda; class Insecta; order Diptera; family Tipulidae; genus Tipula; species Tipula confusa. The sequence continues at coordinate 32,417,074 of OY744476.1, forward strand.
TATATTATTATATTATTATATTATTATATTATTATATTATTATATTATTATATTATTATATTATTATATTATTATATTATTATATTATTATATTATTATATTATTATATTATTATATTATTATATTATTATATTATTATATTATTATATTATTATATTATTATATTATTATATTATTATATTATTATATTATTATATTATTATATTATTATATTATTATATTATTATATTATTATATTATTATATTATTATATTATTATATTATTATATTATTATATTATTATATTATTATATTATTATATTATTATATTATTATATTATTATATTATTATATTATTATATTATTATATTATTATATTATTATATTATTATATTATTATATTATTATATTATTATATTATTATATTATTATATTATTATATTATTATATTATTATATTATTATATTATTATATTATTATATTATTATATTATTATATTATTATATTATTATATTATTATATTATTATATTATTATATTATTATATTATTATATTATTATATTATTATATTATTATATTATTATATTATTATATTATTATATTATTATATTATTATATTATTATATTATTATATTATTATATTATTATATTATTATATTATTATATTATTATATTATTATATTATTATATTATTATATTATTATATTATTATATTATTATATTATTATATTATTATATTATTATATTATTATATTATTATATTATTATATTATTATATTATTATATTATTATATTATTATATTATTATATTATTATATTATTATATTATTATATTATTATATTATTATATTATTATATTATTATATTATTATATTATTATATTATTATATTATTATATTATTATATTATTATATTATTATATTATTATATTATTATATTATTATATTATTATATTATTATATTATTATATTATTATATTATTATATTATTATATTATTATATTATTATATTATTATATTATTATATTATTATATTATTATATTATTATATTATTATATTATTATATTATTATATTATTATATTATTATATTATTATATTATTATATTATTATATTATTATATTATTATATTATTATATTATTATATTATTATATTATTATATTATTATATTATTATATTATTATATTATTATATTATTATATTATTATATTATTATATTATTATATTATTATATTATTATATTATTATATTATTATATTATTATATTATTATATTATTATATTATTATATTATTATATTATTATATTATTATATTATTATATTATTATATTATTATATTATTATATTATTATATTATTATATTATTATATTATTATATTATTATATTATTATATTATTATATTATTATATTATTATATTATTATATTATTATATTATTATATTATTATATTATTATATTATTATATTATTATATTATTATATTATTATATTATTATATTATTATATTATTATATTATTATATTATTATATTATTATATTATTATATTATTATATTATTATATTATTATATTATTATATTATTATATTATTATATTATTATATTATTATATTATTATATTATTATATTATTATATTATTATATTATTATATTATTATATTATTATATTATTATATTATTATATTATTATATTATTATATTATTATATTATTATATTATTATATTATTATATTATTATATTATTATATAATTATATAATTATATAATAATATAATAATATAATAATATATCACTTTCCGGGAGATCCTGCATAATTATTGGTCATACATTCGTTTTAGAGTAAAATATGGAAAAGAGTACTCCAAAGTGAAAAATGCCAAAGTTTTCAAATTGAAAAGCAAAACACTAAACTTTTAAAGCTTTCGTTTGATATTTTTTCGATATAAAGTTTTATTTCTATATATTCGAGGAATGAGTCGTACAAATAAATATATTACTAAATTATGATTAGCAGTAAAATTATCCATTTTTAAATGTTTTGAGTCATACCAAGTCGTTAGGAGAATTTAAAAATGTATTTCCAGAAGTCGTAATAACGTTCGTATACAGATATAAAGTCGAGTAAATCATCTACATCGTTAACCCATTTAATTCGACGTTCTGAAGAAATGAATATTTTTCTGCGATTTTATTTTTATAACCCCACAGTATATACAGATTTTAATTTATTTGATTGAAAATGTTTAAATTTTTTATTATTTTATTGAAAAAGATAAAAAAAAAATTTAATTTGATTTCTTATAAAATATTGAGCTATATAGCTCTATATTTATACAATAAATATATTCATGACTGTAGAAGACAAAAATTTTGATTTAAATGATTACAATTTTTTTATGCTGCGTTATTTCGTACAGGGTGGCTTACGTAAAATTATGTATATCAACAATTGACAAAAAATGTTCAATAAAAACTATTATCATGGAAAGTACCAAACTTGCAATGTTAAGGCTTAGGTCAACCTGAGTGCTGTGGGGTTCCGTGTGATTGTAAAACAATATTGAGGTCATTTTAAGGTGAAACTATTTTCTAATTGCTACTTTGATACTAATACCAAAACTGCTTTTATTTCTGAATTTTGGCTTAAATGTATGTAAAAAAGGAATTATAAATTGACCACTTATCACCAACATTCATAAAATATCTTAAGAGACAGATTAATTGTGTAATTAACCTCTAGGTTATAGATAAGATTTAACAATAGTAAAAATGCACATTGAAAGCAACTATGTGAGTAACCTTAAAGTAACATTACAATACACATATAGGTACACACCTACAATACTCTTCTAAGATATCTTAGTCACCCCGTGCTCTAAAATATTTATATAAATAAGCCATCGTAATAAAAGATTTTCCACGTTTATATAAGGTTACACGGTAAAATTTGAATTCATCCAGTTGATTTTCTTTTCACAAGAAAAACGAATATTAAATTAAATTTTGCACAAAGCATTCATTCGCAGACAGAAAAAATAATTTAACAAAATCAAAAATAAAAAAATAAAAAAAAATAAAATTTTTTTTGTCAATTTGACATTTTCTATTTTATCAACACAAACAAATCGGCGCCATTTTCTTTAATAGTTTACACGATTTGGGCTGAATACATGACCTACAAAATATTTAAAATACAAAACGTTGAACTCAATATACATCTAGCACCACACCTATTATATTTATTTCAGCCCAACCAAAAACAATTAAACCATATTTGTTGAGAACAGGATGCCCTCGGTTTACATTATGCAATCTGGAAAACCGTTAAATACTTTTTTTTTTGTTTCATAGCTGCAGATGTACTGGCATGAATGATGGTTCGGTCTATGGCCTCATTACTCTAACTCTATATTTGAGTACATAATTGTGTGTTGAAAAATCCCCAGCCAATCAGGTTATCGGCAAAAATAAATTATCTCTACTATCAGAAATTCTAAAAATTAATTTTGAAATGTATAACAGCTGCCAGCAGCTTAGATCTCTGTTTACATGTATATGATGAAATATTATCGTCCTTTGCGAGCTTGTAATGACGTGAAAAAAAACAACTCTATTGATTCAACAGTGCGCAAGGTAAAATCCAAACCACGGCTCTTTTAAAAATAATATTTAATAAGTTTAAGCCACTTTTAAGTTTTTCTTGTTCATGTTGCCCATTCCTCCATGTTTATTTAAAAAAACAATTAACGTAAATCAAGGTACTCCTGTAATTATATAGATAAATATATATAAAAATCTCATTCATCTGAATATACAACCGACTTTGAGACATTCAACACAATAGCAAAAAAAATGTAAACAAAAATTCCGTACCAAAACTACATTCTATACGAGATAAAACTATGCTAAATCCATTTGACTATATTAAAATAGATAAATTGCACTAAATCATGGTACTCGATTTGTGAATGTGTATCGAACATGTTGTACGAACTCATGTCTATATAAAGATGTTTAATCATTACACATATAAAGGGTGTCAAAAAAGATCCCGTGAGACGTAATTTTGAAAGATTTGTAACTTCGTTGATATAGAACCTGAGTTTTTGTGATCTTAAACGCATTAATCTTAGACCTCAAAATAGGAATGATAGGTCAGTAGAACGCGTAATAGCATTCTGAAATATTTAATTCTTGACCACAGTGCAAAATTGATGTTCTTCAACACTCAGTGACTCACGAACTACTTCGATGCTTTTGGTTAAATAACTTGAGGGCGCAATGTCCTTCGTCAATATCTCTGAATTTTACAATTAATCTGCTTCCAGTTCGTGAACGTTCGATAATTCATAACAAATGGTTCAAAAGGTCTCTTTAGAGACGTAATATGGGAGGGTTATGACTCCATTTTGTTTTAATTTTTAACTTCCAAACCTTCATTATCCATGTGTCTATACAAGCTTGTAATGATGATTTTAATGCCAGGGACAAATCTAAAAGTAGATTTTTTTTATGGGAGATATATTGTTTAAATTTCATTTAAAGAACATCAAACAGACCTATTGGTCCCTATTCTAGACATCAGGCACTCCAACGTTTCAAATCGCAGCAAATGAGGCCGCGGTTAAACCCAATAAAGGGAATTATTATCTTCCTCACCATACGGTATTGAAAAATACAGATACTGCAAATATTCGGGTGGTGTTCGATGCTTCCATGCAGACATCTACAGGCTTAAGTTTAAATGACGTGATAATTATTGGGCCCCACTACAAAATAACTTGTGGTCCATACTACTGAGATGGAGACTACATCGGATAGTGTTCACCGGGGATATCGAGAAGTATGTATCGCCAAACAGAAATGATCCTCGAGAGTCGGTAACTCGACCATTTTACATCTGCATCTTCATTTGCCTAAGTACCAAAGTAGTTCACATCAAATAAGCATCGGATTTAACGATGGAAGGATTTGTAAGCAACTTTGGACGATTTACTGCACGGCGAGGCAATGCCGCCCATTTATATACAGTGACAATGGAACCAACTTTGTCAGAGCTAGTCAGCTAATGCAACCCAAAACTTGGTTTTTTATCCCCCTTTCAGCACTACACTTCGGGGGACTGTAGGAAGAAAGTGTAAAATACATCAAAAATCATCTTAAAATTCGGTGTTACGAGATTAACTCTGTCCATAAACCGAGGATCCAGAATCCCTAGAGGTATTTACACCAGTGCATTTCTTAATTTGAAATGCACTTACAGTTTTTCCAGAAAAAGAACATATGAATGCCCCAAAAAATGTCTCATCTCGATGGAGGGCCATGCAGAACATGTGGTCGCAGTTTTGAAAAAAAAGGACGACGGACTACTTACATCGTCTACAGCAGCGGCCCAAATGGCGAAAGAATCAAAAACCATCGGAAAAGGGAACATTGTCTCTCTACGAGGTGAACTGGTGTCTTCGTTGCCTATCTAACAACCAATAAGTGAGTCAGGCCAATTAAACAAGTAGACTTTTACTACTAACTTGCACAGTAGTTTGTGTCATCAGTTCGGTACATAATCATCCATTCGGAAAGGAATCGTATGCCACACAACCTCACTCATCTGTGGTAATCAAGAAATAAGCCAACTAAGGAATATACTTTGACATCGCAATGGTAGAATAATTGGCGTCCAAATGAATTCTAGGCATTCGGTATAATCTGCCCAATTATTGGCAAGAAATGCGCAACATGGAAAACTCTGCTTGAAACAGCCTGCAGCCATGTAATCACCATGCAATGCAATCACCTAACAGACCAATTGCAGTGGCAATTCAATAACATAAAACAAGACAATTCTTGACACGCAACGAAATTATTCAAACACAGCAGCGATATAACTGCCTAACAATTAAAACCACTCGTTTTAAGCCCATTTTTCGATTCAGATAGAATCATTCACGTAGGAGGCAGACTAAACAATGATGTGCACATAGATTATGACGTTAAACATCAAATTCGGTTGCCCTCAAGGGCAAAAAGACAAGATCAGTCAATCTATTGACTGATCTTGTCTTTTTGCACGAACATATTAAAAATCATCATCCTGGACCTCAACTGCTTTTTTCATTTGTCCGCCAAAAATATTGGCCAATACATGGCAAGCATATAGCGAAACGCATAGTCTATTCTTGCATCAATTGTTTTCGAACAAAACCAGTTGCATCACAGTAAATATTGGGTGGTTTACCAATTGAGCGGTTTTCCTCATTCAAAGCATTTTTTAATACTGGAGTGGATTTCTGTGGGCCATATTCTATAAGACTTAGCAACCATCGTAAAGCACATGCAGTAAAAATGTATGCGGTTTCTTTTGTGTACCTAAGTACCAAGACAGTACATCTTGAAATCATCAGACAGTAGTAGATCAGACAATAGTTCTACGTTTCAAGGAACCAATAATGACCTCAAAGAATTATATATATTGCTACAATCACAATCCGAACAAACAAACATAACCAAATTTGGTATTTTAAACCGAATACTGCGCGCCCAACTTTGGAGGCATATGGGAAGCGTCCATAAAATCCTTCAAAACACACCTGAAAAGGGTTACTAGGGATAGAATTTTGCATTTCGAGGAATTCAGCATGCTAGTTGCACAAATTGAGGGAATGATGAACTCTCGGCCTCGGAAAATTCTCTTTCTCAATATCAACTCATAGGCAAGCTCATTGAGCCTTTTTGGAATTAGTATTATTTACAATACTTACACAATATGCAAACTCGTTCAAAGTGGACAACGGTTTCGGATAATCTTAAGCCTGGAGATGTTTTTCTTCTGATCCATGATAACTTGCCACCAACTAAATGGACCTGAAGTATGACTAATAAAATTTAGTCATACTTCAGATCTTAACCGAGATATTTACAGAAGAAACCTACTGGAATAATCACTAGAAAAAGTTGCTGAAAATTTAATTATAGAAGAGGATAGTGATTTTGTACAACATCACAACACTATACAAAAATGTAAATCCCTCGACGTGTTAAGGAAAATAAGATCTGCGATATTACAATTTAATGATAATAGCTCTGATGATTTCCTAGACTTTGACGAAGAATGGAAAAAAGGAGAACGTAATGATGATAAATATATCCAAAAAATAATATGTCGCCCATTCGTTGTAATGACATATAGTAGAATGCAAAATAATATTTTGAAAATAATGAAAGACAAATATAAGCACAAAGATCCACTCGTATATTTAGATTCAACAAGGAGTTTGGTTCTTTGGTTCGGCCTCCTTTTAAACCTTGTTCAGGCATTCTTTATTCTATCCTCGTAGTATTAGCTAGAATAGCTTGAATCCCTCGGGTAGTCACTTTTCCTGATGTCAAGCCAGTTATAGAAATGCTGGCTTTGGATAGAAGTAAGCTGAAACGCTATACACACACGCCGCCGTTATAAATGAAGCCTGAGACCCCGAGTCTAACAATATCCTGCATTTTTGCATGTGTCCGTGCTCATCTGCTATTTCCACTTCAGACGTTGGAAGTAATGATTGGAAAGTAGGTATAATTGTTGTATTCACTGCAATGTCATCAGCTACACTCACCTCTGGAACTTGCAGGAAATTATCACTTATGGTTGTTTCACAGCTTGATGCTTGCACTTCTTCGGGGTGCAAAGTCAAATGGTGTTTTCGATGTCATTTCCAGCACTTATATCTTGATTTGCATACAACAGACTGATGAGAAGGAGACAGGCAGTTAAAATATAGTTTTTTTTCGACTATTATTTGCTTGCGTTCAGGTATTGAGAGCTTCAAAAACTGATCACATTTTCTTAAATAATGCTCCCCTGAACTTAACGAACATACAATTTTCTCAACATACGATATCAAAGAGCTCACCCGCTTTATTGAAGGAGCCTTCTGTCTTTGCATTGAGTTTAGGCTTTCTAGCGCATCACTTCTTTTATTTAGAAACGCCAATAGCTTATTCAATGTAGGAAAATCCATCTCCGCGGTTTCATTCGCCCATGCTCTTTCGATTCACCGTCCAGCCTGTTAACCAAAATATAAACAAGCCAGGGATCACGTTCCTCTGCTTGCTCACCCAGAACCTTTAAGCTCCGTATAACCTCATCTAAAGTATCCGATAGATGGCGGATAGATTTCGGCGGATAAATCTCCCAAGCGTCATCGTAATTGGTATCGGTCACTGTAAGATGCTTGATTAATGTATACGCATCTCCTTTGAGTAAGCATTTTAAATGTTGCAGTTTATGCACTTTGGAAATTCTTTCGTTGTTATGAACTGAATTTTCAAAAAGATCACGGAAAGATGGAAAATCTGCGTAATTTCCACTAAAATTTGGAATATTAACCCGAGGTAGGAAATTGTTTTGATTGTACATTAGTTCATCAATAGATGGGTTACTCATGTTAGGATTATTTTCTTCATGCCATTTCTTCAATTTTTTCCACTGCTTTCATGTTCCTTTCATTAATTGCGCAAGAGATTGAAATTCTTTCCAATCGTCAGCTAAAACCGCCATAAGGGTTTTAATCTCACTCACATGTGTGTCAGCCGTAAATTTTGCCATTTGAGTTTCTAAACTATCCAAACTCTTCACCATTTGCCTTAATGCTCGAGCTTCCACCATTGCGTAGTCTCACATAGTACCCTTTATGTTTATAGTTTTCAATAATTTTACAGAAACTATAATTATTGATTATTCAAATTTTAACCAAGGACGGGTTATGGCGCTAAACTTTCAGTTTGAGGTATTCCCGGCTCGAAGGACCAATGTAAAATCAACACTATACCCAGCAAATTATTGTCTGATAACTACGTCACTATGGTAATAATAGCAACAACCTATAAATAGCGATTTTGAATCCCCGTTGCAGGTGAAGCAAGATTATTTATGATATGTGCTCTGTCCTAAATTTGTAACAAAACCACAACTTCGTCGGTTTTTTTTATAATTTTATAAGTACTTCTTATTTTTTCGACGATTCGCTTTAGACTGACCAAGCAATTATTTTTTATTACAAGCTACTATAATTCGGCTAATATAGAAAAAATAAAATATTAAATAAAATAGGCCAAAGACATCTGTGATTTCAGATAGCAAACTACAAAAACACTTTAACTCTAATTGTTCGATTATGCATCAGCAACACCTGCTCCAATCAAATGATTTCGGGGTACAAACAACCTAATGAGATTGTTTCCATTTATACCGAAAGTATCATTGAAAACCAACCAAAAATCACGATTGATCAAATAGAATCGACTATTACTTTGTTAAGTATTTCTTATAATTTAACGGGAATAGTCAGTTTCGAAAAACTTGGTCAAGGGGATCTGCCTAAAGGTTCAATATCTAGACCTTTATTAGCTATTGTAAACCAAATGATAAATGGGTTAGATATGACGATTTAAAAAAGTTTAAAGCTATTACTCGAAATCCCAAAGTTATTAAAGTTAACCCTCATATGGTTATTTATACAAAATGCACAAATTAAATCGTCAAAGGCCTTTAGCATAAGAAACAAAGAGTTTGAATATTAATTTGAGTTCATTTAAAAAACTAAATAACAATAATTTTAGAAATATGCCGTACAAACTAAAAGATTAAAAGATTTAAAAAGAAAAGCTGTAGATTAATGTAAATCTTATTATACAAATGGCATATTCCGATATATCTAGTAATCTCTGTGAGAAACGTTACAACAGTCAATATACATCATACTTCATAAAATGTATGAATGGTTGGGAATATTAGCCGAGAAATTACCCTAATCCCCATCATATTGTTATATGGTAATGGCTGTAGATTAAGAATAGTCTTATTATACGAATGGCATATTCCAATATAAAAAAAATTTCGGTATAATTTAATCAAAAAGACTCTATTTGATATTATTTTTCGGGCTGAGCATAATTTTTTCTTGTTTAGTCAAGACAAATATCTACTTTAGTTGCGCAACATTTTTCCATAAAATGTATATAAATTAGATTTTCGTTAATTACATGTTGATCAACGGTCATAAAATGGTAAATTCAATTGTTTTTTATTTTTAATCAATTATTTTCAAATCTAATTTATGTTAATTTTAAAGTTTTGTGTCAAAAACGGTAAAATAATAAATTTGTAATTTACATGTGAAAACTAATTCCATCTGTTGAAGAAATTAGTTCATTAATGGGTTTTTTTCCTAGGGAATCTTTAAAGATTACAGTTGAATGGTGGCACACTGGAGTTGCTGATAAGAGACGTCAGAATGCAGAGCAGTTCAGAATAAGTATGATTGTCTAATGCTAATAATAGTTAAACATTCGCCACCGGGAAACCAGACCACTTCTATCAATACTTACTTACTTTTCCTTTCCCTAAACCACAAAAAAAAATACTAATTATCGATTGCTTAGGTGTCAGTAATCAGGTCGAGTCTGTCATAACTAACATCCCTCCCACTCCTTCAATTTTGTTATTTATAACACGAGTGTACGGTGGTGCCCGGCCTTCCAGGAGTTCCTGGTTTGTCCTTGGCCGTACATTTTAATCAATCAAGCAATTGGCAAAACTTTACTTCCCAAATTGTACTAATTCCAAATCTTTCGTAAACTTTTGGACACCCTTTACAAAAAGAAAAGAAAAGTGAATTATAAGATGAAAACGATGATGATGGTGATGATGAAGAATACGAAGAGGTATGTAGTGTTTATGTGTATATGTAGAAAAATCTTACCTTGATATTTTAAAATAAGAATATAAATAATAATTTTAAGAAGAATTATAATAGAAATTGTTTTTATAAATAAGAAATAATTAAATTAATGTTATTTTAATATAACACAAAAAACAGCAAAAAAAAAAAGCGAAACTGAGTAAATAAAATTGCACTTAGTTTGATTAAATTGTGGTTATACATATACACAGTGATGTAATGGATATACACGAATTTATATAATATGTAAGTTAGATACATATAGCTGCTATATATATAATCTTGTAACACTATGTTGTGTATATAATATATAATATAGTGAGAGATGATGATGGTGATTAATTGAAATATCGTATGGAATTTAGAGCATTTCATATTAAGTAAAGTTCATTGGATTCAATGTGATGAAATATAATGTTCTTGGTACAATTTTTAGATGAATTGGTAAGATTTTTGTAGCGCGAATTTAATGTGAAAGCATTTTATTATGTAGACGTATGGTTGAACGACGAGTTTTTATGTATTGCCTTAATAACAAAAAATTACGGTAGTATTGGGGATTAAGGCAATGATAATGTTCCACAGCTTACTTAATAAAATTAATTATGAATCTTTGATCTCTTTGATTTTGAACGGTGTATACCATATTTATTCTCATTTATCTGTATACGCCTTTAAGTACACTCAAATTAGTATATCCGCCATTCTTAAATTGGATTGGTGATTGAAGTGATAAAGTACAAGTAGAGATAAGATACATCATTTATTAAATGGTCGTTATGTTAGTTCCAATGAAGCTTTTCGACGTTTATTTGAGTTTTTATGCACTTTTGATATTTCTAATTCTATTGTTTTAGCCCCAAAAAATAATGATTGACATTTTATCAATTCTGAAATTAAGAATTGGTCATACATAATTAAGTTATTGCAATAAAAAAGTCTATCCCGCACTCCTTCCAACAAGTCGTTTCAGAATTTTTTCAATATCCTACGACGTCTATAGAGGGTACATTTCTTTAAATATTTTAATGGCTTTAGGAGACAACTGAATGAAGTGATTGTCCTTTATTTTATTCTGCAAAATACCCGCTGCTAAACCTACTTTACAAAGATCCGTAAGTAACTCTGTACTCACTTTCCTAAAACAAATTTGAGGTCTTACAGCTATAGTCAATAACTTTTTAAATGCGTAAATTATCTTTGCTGGTCTATTCTGAATTTAAATGTTGCATTATTCTGTACTAAAGCACTATATACAGTTGATTTGGCAATTCCAGGCGTAAAATAGCCGAAAATTGCTAAAATTATTGTAACTGTAAAATAGTGCCAAAATCGCATTCCGTCGACGTTAATAGTTTAAACTCCCTATCCCCCGCACTTTTAATCCTAATTATTGTACTTGAATAAACGGGAAAGGCTTTTCTTTCCTAAAATTGCAGCAGTAACATTTCAAAATTATCTTTTATGAATGGAGTCAAACATCAACTAAAAAACGCAATTGGTAATTTTACTATCTCAAATCTCGAAAACAAAACCAAAATAATAATTTAAAAAATGGATACAACTTTCGAGTTTGAACAAATGAAGATCAAATGCAACACAGATGTCGCAGTGATCACCATTGTCAAATCGAACTGTAATTGCATTCACCCAAAAACATTCGATACTTCACGATTTATTAGTCAGCGCTTCTTTGTCAGGTATCGATTTTAGCAGTCTTTAAAAAAATGAGCTAGAGTAAGAATCTCTATATTATCAGAGACCAAAGGAACTAGAGGTCTGGGAACTAGATAATTTAAAACCGATTCAACCTGTTTAATGAGCGTAGAAAATTCTTCAAAAGTTAATCGTTTCAATTCTACCTTGTCGCAGACTGTGATTTCTTGTTTTGCTTGAGAGAGCTTAGAACTGGTTAATAACCTGTACAAGCCATGCCAATGTTTGTTTGCAACGATAAAATTTGTTCCGTTTTCTGATAAGATTTGTTTTGGTAACCTTCTAGTTGTAATGAATCATTTTAAAATGCCCATAAACGATTCAGTTGACATCGATGATGGCAGTTCCAAATAAATTTATCGGGTTGCCATACAGACGAAACAGGCCAAATATGCCTTTGTAGATGTTATTGAATTTGTTGAACAAGGTTTGCCACAAATCGAGACCAACGTGACCAATCTGAATGAATCCAATGAAGGGTTATCGTTGAGTCGCTCCAGAAATATATCTGTGAAATTCTGTAATTCAGTGTGGATTTATATTTATTAATCAATTTAGCGAGGAGCTCAAAACCACACAATTTCAAACGAGGAAACGTCGGCTTATGCTTGAGGAGCGACTTTGAACTCAGTAGCCGAGCGCAGAAACCGAATGTGGTTTCCATGTATATAGAATTTCCAGCGAATCCATGTATTTGAGTGTAGTCTGGAACAATTTTGTTATCGAACAGATGACGTGGTATATATGAACGCTGCAGTTGTGCCAGCATGAATTTAAATTGGCAGGCTCTCATCCCAATCGTACTGTAACTTCCAAAGCTATTGCAATACTAATTTTCCTACTGGACTACTACTGGAGATACGAGTCCTATCGAATCATAGATTTTGGCATTATCTGACACGATCATTCTTTTTGTAACCTTATGTGAATGAGTCGATATGGTGACACCTCGATTCGAAAAAAATCTGTTTTTGAATGCCAATAGAGCTCCAGAGTCTTGATGTATTTGCATTTCTTAAAAAATATGACTTTCTCTCGGTCAGTCACGTTTATACCATCTAGTGCATCCTCTTTATTAGAGCACAACTTTGTATAGTTCGTGAAATGTTTTGTCTGAGTTGAATGGTCTGGGCTACATAATTTGCACTGGTCAACAAATCATCGAAACACATATCCTTACGAATGGCTTCACTTGCAACAACATCGTGAGATCTTTTTTGTATTGCTAACTGCAACAAACATCGAGTGGCCAAAAAAGGGGCTGATATAGTACTATATGTAACTGGTTGGAGCTTATACGACTGCACCGGATCTTGTATATTGAACCTCCAGAAAATATATTGATAATTCTGGTCATTTCAAATTTGCCGATACATTTTAGATATATCGACGCTTATTGCAATGTTGTGAGTCCTGAAGCTTTTTGTACCACTGGGCCATTTAGCAATATGGAATTTAAAGATTTGCCATAATTCGATTTTAAGGACCCATAAAAAACGACTCGAAAAGTTGTTAAAGAAGACTCTGGCTTGAAAACGTAATGATGGGGTAAACAATAATGATTATGTGACACCATTTTTTTCTAAAACTATATGGCCTAGGTTGCTGTACTACATCATAAACTGATTATAAGCGCATCGCGATTCTCTAAATTAAGGAATCGTTTTAATGCTATTTCAAACGAATCTCCGAGGCTAGGTTTTGGATGACAAAACGGCAATCGTACAACAAAACAACCAGATTCGTTTCTTTTATGAGTTAGCTTGAAATGTTGTTCGCAGGGATTTGTTGACATGTCTGCATTATCCTCCTTTTCTTCCACTTTCCAAAATCGTTTTTATTAATCTGTTGAGGTGTTCAGACGAGTTGAATTCGACAAGATGACAAAAACCTACGTTTTAGCTGGAAATTTCTATACTACCGGAAACTAACCATCCAAGTTGAGTCTTTCGTAGACATTGAAGGCCAGAGCCCAACTTCACTTGACCCACAGATTGCAATTCGAAGAACTATTCGGCATCTTTGGTGACAATTTTTGGCACAATTAGGTATCTTCCATTGCGAAACCTCATAATTGAAAGCCAGTTGATTGTTTGATGTCTTGCTGGAGATTTGTGCTTCGAAATTTGTAGTGTAGTCATTTTATTTTGTTTTAATTGTCAACAAAGTAGACCCAGACGAAGGTAGCGATGAACACCCAATACCCTGTATCGTTACAGATGATGATATTGGTCGAAATTTAATTGAGAGCCAGAATCGAGCATGGCTCTTGCAATAACAACCAATAACATGTCTCGGTACAGCCGTTGTTAATACCGTAGGTTGTGTGGGAAGAGATGCTAATGTGTTGTTCGAAGATGTGATTAAAATAGATTCATTCGTCACATGTGAGTTGTGAGACGACTGTGGTGGTACTGAAATTTGTGGTGTGACATGTAACAATGAATGATGTTTTAATATACAATACCGACAAACATCGTGACTCGAGCAGTTCTTAACGTTGTGAGTAACTCGAAGACAATTTTCTCATAACTGGATTGCCTTTATAGTTTTTATTCGATCATCAATCGACATTGCTATAAATTTATTGCACCGAATTAAATGTCCATCTTTCTTACATAGTGAACGCATGAAAATCGAGTGTTGGCCTGAAATGATGTGTTATAGGTTAGCCGTGAATGTTGCTTGAATGAATTTAGGGATCCATATTTTGATTGAGAAGAATTCTGATTGATAGCTTGGTATTTGACTTTAGGACCCTTGGAAATCAAAGGCATATCGAGAGATTATCCTTACAATGTATGACTTTTACGTTTGATGAATTTTGTTAAGCCCATTAATGTTGGAAGTGCATTAATAGTTTGTACTGCTAGTGCAGATCTCAAATAAAAAAACAATGTATCGACAGTGGAACGCGTGCTTGACTCTAGTTTCTCCTCATCAATTGATTCTAACTGTGATTGATGTTTAAGAAAGTCAGTCCGCTTTGATACTAATTCATCGAGACGAAGTCTGAGTTGGTTTGCCATAGCTGTTTGTATGTTATTGGCAATAAAATCTTTTAACTGTTCCAGAAATTTGAGAAATATTTTAATGGGGCCTCTGAGCCTTGAATTTTACAGCCATATTTATTATGCAACTTAAATATAAACTTTCCATTATGTGATAAGTAGAAATTGATGTTGGACTTCCAAGCACGATATGCAATGTAAGACCACGTGCACCGTAATCCATTGTAACATCCACTGTATTACTCAAATGTACCTCAAATTTTTTTTGTTGCAGGAGCGTAGTGATTCCTCACAATATAATTCACGACACGGAAATATATCTGTTATCCCACACTGTCACCAGGAAATAAACAGGGAAGGTTTTTTTTCCTTTTCGAACAAAAAAATCAAGCAAAGGGTGTTAGCCCACAAAACGCTTTTATCAAAATCGCGTGTGCCAACACTTCAACCATTACTTTGCCACCACTCATCTCAATATATAACCGAAAGTAATATGTTATTGATAAAATATTAGCAAATCATTGAATATAGATTTGTTCCTAATTTTAAATTATTGCAAACATAAATCAAACTTAAGTACCGTTCAAAATCCACTTCAAACACAATACCATTATGTATCGAATTTGAAAATGATTCATTAATCCAAAAAATATATCGTGATATTGAAACACTTTAAAAATTAAGAAAGTGAACCATTTCATTATAACTTGGGTGGGCAAATATAAAAAACACTTTGGTCACCTGTTTCGATAATATTTTGCTGGTTGGATAACTATATGGGTAACGTTGTATCATCATCATTAGGAAACATGCATTAAGGGCGATCACAATCTTTAATGCATATGTACTATACCCACATATAAGATCGTACAGCAATATACCAAGAAAAATATACGCATGATCCAGTGTGATGTTTTTGATGGTTATATCGCAGATTTTGATCTTCTAAATATTTTTTTTTAAATAATAAAAATTAATTCATATAAACGTATTATTAAAAATTACAATTATTTTCGAACTAAAATAAAATCGAAATGATGCAAGAATTTTAACATTTTAAAATAAAATAAAATAATAAAAACAATCGTTACATAACCTCACCCCCTCCATTTCCCCGTCCCATTATGATGAGCCCCAAAACATTCTAAACAATGCAATGGTATAAACTATAAACTAAAAATAAAATTAAAAAAAAAAACAAATGAAATAAAGATCGAACATAAGAAAGATCACTTACTTTTCTTTATTCATTGTCTTGGCTTAAGTCTTTTTCTTCTTCTTTTTTTTCTTCGTCGTCGTCTTTGGCTTACGATTTTACTATTTATATTATATGTCTATAAATAGTAATTATTTTTGAGTTAATGTTACGGTTGGTTTGAAATTACATTTTATGTTTAAAGTTTTGTTATGGAGATCATGAAATTCCAGGTTAGATCCAACACGATTGTGTACTTATAATATTTAGATTAGAACATAATAATATTTATGAAATTTATGTGTTTGCGCTACCGAAGTTACAACAACAATAACAGCCAGCTAAGTTGATCAGTTTGATTTTTAGCACTGCCAATTGAATTGTGGGTATCATCACAATTACTAACGCTTTTTACTGCAAAATCATTTTTTTGCTTTAAAGTGTGCCCGTAATATTGGCACTTGAAGTACTGAACTAGACCAGTTCTCTAGGGGTATATAGTCATTTATTTCAAATTACTTCTCGTGACTTTCGTTGAACTCCTGAAATAGCCAAATCGATTATGTTAGAAAAGAACCCGGTAAATTTATTCGACAAAAAACCGCGGAAATTCCAGATATGGTTTTGCCAACTTCTGGAAACTTACTAATGATTTTTATTTTAGACCCAATAAAATAATAAAATAAAAAATAAGAATTAATAATAAAAATAAGAAAAATAAGAAACCATAAAATAAGAATTACGAAGTGACTCCGACAGAGCTAAAACGATAGTCATGTGTAAAGAACTATAATTAACCATTTTCCATTCTCCTGCAGAAGCGGTAAAAGTTGGTATTTAAATGTTAAAAAACGGCATAACCCTGGACCTCGATGGGATTCCCACATAGCTCGTAAAAGACTGATGAGAAGAACTATTACGGGTTTTATAGCACAATTTTTGCCTGAATTGAATGATCGGAAATGATTTATAAAAATGAATGACTATTCTGCAGCATGATTTATGATGATTTTGAGAGCTTTTGGTTAATGCGTCATTCATTGAAATCAGACCATTATTACGGATTTTATAGCACAATTTATGCATTATTGATAATTTTGTGGGCTAACCCCTGATAGATTTGTATGCTGGGAAATTATTTATAAAAGTGAGCGAATATTTGCAATAGTATTTATGCTGATATTAAGAGGATTAATGTGTCACCCATAAAAATCGGGCCACTATTACGGATTTTATAGCACAATTTCTGCATTTTTGATAATTTTGTGGGCTAACCCTTTGTCTGATTTGAATGTTTGGAAATAATTTTTAAAAATGAATGAATATTTAGCAACAATATTTATGCTGATTTTGAGAGCTTTTGATTAATGTGACTCCCATCAAAATCGGACCAATATCACGGATTTTATAGCACAATTTCTGCATTATTGGTAATTTTGTAGGCTAACTTCCTGCAAGATTTGTATGTTTGGAAATGATTTATAAAATAAATGAATATTTCAAAGCAATTTTTATGCTATTCTGAGAGCTTTTGATTAATGTGTCACTCATCAAAATCGGGCCACTATTACGGATTTTATAGCACAATTTCTGCGTTATTGATAATTTTGTAAGCTAGCTTCCTGCTAGATTTGTATGCTGGGAATGATTTATAAAAATGTATGAATATTTCGAAGCAATATATGTTACTCATAAACATTGGACCACTATTACGGGTTTTATAGCACAATTTCTCCATTATTGATAATTTTGTGGGCTAACTCCTTGCTCGATTTGAATGCTTGGAAATAATTTATAAAAATGAATGAAAGTTTTGCAGCAGTAATTATTCTGATTTTGAGAACTTTTGATGTATCACTCATCAAATTTGGACCACTATTATGGATTTTATAGCACAATTTCTGCATTATTGATAATTTTGTGGGCTAACTCCTTGCCTGATTTGAATGCTCGGAAATAGTTTATAAAAATGAATGAATATTTTGCAACAATATTTATGGTGAATATGAAAGCTTTCGATTAATGTGCCACTCATCAATATCGGACCAATATTACTCATTTTATAGCACAATTTCTGCATTATTGATAATTTTGTGGGCTTACCCTTTGCCTAATTTGTATGCTTGGAAATGATTTATGAAAATGAACGAATTTTTTGAACTACTATTTTTTTATTTATTGATGCTCATATCGAGAGCTTTTGATTAATGTATCATTCCTCAAAGCTTAACCGCTGGCTACAATGTGTGTAAAATTGTCCGTTGACCTGACCATCGACAACGATCACCATAATTGTAAAAACATGCTCTGAAATATCTTCTAAGAGATTTTTGTAAAGTGTTAACTTTGGTCTCCTGAAAACTATTTATCGAACTTTTCCGAAGCTTTATCGAGAATATAAACAAATTGTGGTCCGATGTAATTTCACACAACTATATGAAACAGGAAATGAGTGCGATTTATATTATAGTGCATTAAACGTTGTGTTGTCTTTAGAATAAGAGCATGATACTGGATCGTTACTCTGCATCAGGAAGGCCATATATCTGTATTTATAATTCTACAAATAATTTGTATATGGTAGTTACATTAAACATATATCATGCGATGATGAGTCAAATATCATAAAACATAAATATACATAAAAATTAGATTAGATTAGAATAATTTTTTTTTTTTTTATTTAATACATTTGTAGATCCGGTTAATTGTTCTTCTTCGCTTTAATCTTACCTTCAGTTTACATTTATTTTAACACAATTCGTATTGTAATGGCTTTCTAATTATTTTGTGCCCGTATATGAGGTTATGTAGATATACATAATTTTAATTTATCGTATAAGGAAGAATTTGAAATAAAATGTCATAAATGCAAGGTTGAATTTGTTAAATATTAAAACGGTTACAATGGAAGGATAATGACTTGTTAACATTCTAACCGGTGTTAAGTATAGAATTAAAGTTTTATGTACATTTTGATTCTGATGTGATCCATGAAAATTACAAATTTACACGCTCATAAAATTTTAGAGTAAAGTTCATGAATTTGTGTGGTAACATGAACCATCTGATTTAGAATATGTAGAATATGAGTAAAATATGCCAGGTGAGAATGTTTTGTGTCGCACATAAGATGTCTGATTAGATTAACGGTTTTGCTTTTGTTATTGATCAGATAAGTTCGGTAATAAATTAAGATCACGTGAACTGTGCTCTTTGCCGGATAATCTTAGTGGATTCGATTTCCACCATTTTCAGTTGTCTACCAGTTCGGTTATAACCATGTGATTGTTAAACGAATCGTTACTTAGTACTGGCTTAATTCATTTAAGAATCAGAGAGTCTTTCGCGGATGTGTCTATTCTTTCTAATTCATATTTCACAAATGGAAGATATTCCATCGACGCGTCATCGATTAAGCGATTAAACGTCGCAGTGTAACAATCGAACATTCCGGTTGTCAGACAAGTAGACGAATTTTGTATTGTATACACCCAACAGAATGAAACTAAACCACCTGCTCTCCAGACTACAACTCGGTGACAAAAAACGGTCACAACTTTTACGATAAATGCAGATGCTAGCTTCAGACTTAATCGCCGAGGCAATATTGCGCAGTTTAAAATAATATACAGGAGATTATATCATGCATAGAAGAGTGTAAATTATTTAAGCTTGCAGCCTTGGTGGATAAAATAGTCCAAAAAATAGCCTAATGGATATAAACAACGTTTTGCAAACCCGATTTTTATCACTCATGGAGAACCCAATGCATTCAGTGTTAGCACGGATAAACGCATTACCGAAACGTTTCCATCAATTTATCGGTAACGATCATAACGACATACAACGAAAGTCATATACAATGGTAATACATGCTCGTACAGCAAGACGCTCACAGAATCCTAAGTTTCCAAACTGCTGGTATCACGCTAAATTTGGGGATAGTGCCAACAATTGTGCGAAACCCATAGGTGCTTCACTAAACTCGACGAGTGAAGACAGCCATTCAAACAGCGGTTTAATAGTTGCTGATTCGACCACAAAACATCAAATTCTCATCTATAGACATTGGGCCGAGATTTCCGTTGGAACACCCACTCAGCGAAAATAACTCACCACATCTAATTCAAAATTATACGCGGCCAACTTCACATCCTTTGAAACATTTGATACAAAGAATCTAATTTTGAACTACGGATTGTTAGTGGACGTAAAAAAACAAATAAAACATCGATCAACTGACATCCTTATCAGTCTCTAAAATCTCAATCGCGATACCATCCTACCAATTAACCGTGGTCAAGCGGGATGGAATCAACCCACGAATACAAAATCTAATACAGGAATTCAAACCAGTATTCCACGAAACACCGTTTCTCAACACGGTCAAATATACCGTTACTCATAAAATTGAGTCGGAAATCCGACGTCTTAAACGTTTTTCATGGCATTAGTTTTTTCGTGGCACAAAGTTCATCTTCCCATACATCGATGACATCATAGTTGCATCCAAAGACCTAGAACAATGCGTTTAATATCTCAAGATCACATTTCAACGGCTACAGGATGCCAGTCTCATAGCCAACGTGAATAAATCTGTTTTTGGCGAGAAACAAATCGTAGTTTCCTAGGATTTGATATTTCAGCTTCCGGCTTCAAAAGCAATGAAGCTGAAATGTCAAAGCCTAGGAAACTGCGATGTAAAACGCAATGTAAAACTTTACACGGCCAATAACAACCAAAAACGTGCAATACTTTTATGCATCATGAACTCCTACCGCATTTTTCTTCCAAACACAGCGGAAGAACAAGCAATCCTATTAAAGGACGGGCTCATAAAGGGACGGAAGGGAATAATTTCACTGACAACAGTGAAATAATGTGGCACGATGAAGTAGATCAGGCGTTTGAACAATGTAAAGCACTAGCTATAATGGTCGATGCGTCAAACCAATCATTTGAAGCGGTGGTGCAACAATATAAAACAGAAAGCTGACAACCATTATGCTTCTTTTCACAAAGACTCCCAGGTGCAGAACAAAATTACAGCACGTACGATAGAGATTTGTTGGCAGCGTATGCAGCCATTAAGCATTTAAAACACTTTGTCGATGGTCGTGAATTTGTACTATACACCGATTATAAACCAATCACATATGCACTAACTCTAAATCTTGACAAACCATCACCTCGCCAACGTAGACAGTTTGATTTAATCGCACAGTACAAAAGCTCATCGGCCAAAAAAATCATTTGGCCGGCACTTAACATCGACGTACGTCAATGGACCAAATCATGCATTATTTTGCCAAAAGTGTAAAATTCCAAGGCACGCCAAAAGTCAATGCGGCAACTGTCCCGTCGTCAGCAGTCATTTTGCGGAAATCCACATTGACATAGTCGGAGCTTTAGAGCTAACCGAAAATCAACGATACTGCCTAAAAATCATAGATCGTTTCACTCGGTGGCCAGAAGCCAAGCCAATTTTTGATCAGTTGATTCGGAACCCCTTCCGTTATCGTCTCTGACAGAGGGGCGCAATTTGAGTCCGAATTATTCAACAGTTTGGTTAATTTGATAGGATTTCAACGCAAACGCACGACTTCCTACAAACCCGCAAGCAACAGCATGATCGAGAAATGGCACCGCAGTCTAAAAGCAGCAATATGTGTTTCAAAAATAAGCAATGGCCCAAGACACTACCACTGGCGTTACTAGGTTTGAGAACCGCTTTCCGCGACGACTTCGAAGCCTCATTAGTGGAGGTAGTGTATAACGGCGAAAGTTAGCGTTTGCCAGGAAGAATGATGCAACCAACATCATTTACGACCCAAAACCAAGTCGTCAATTAAATTTGGAATTATTTCGAAGCCGTGCAGCCGTGCAGTCGTCACCACCAGCCAGACATACAAAAAAACAAGACATTTTCGTTTTCATAGACCTCAAAACATAAACGTGCATGTAGAGCTTGTATTTTTTTTTTTAATCTTGTGGTGGCTTATAAATTACCATTAATTGCATTTTGATCACTTCAATAGGAATAACATCTAGATGTTGGTATACAGTTAAAATACAGAAATCCTGCCTCCACTTTTAAGATTAATTGAAATATTACGAATCTGATCTTTGGTCATAAATTAAAATATCTATAGATGTCCAAAACCCATATAGTGACTTGTTTTCGATCGATTTGGTATCACAGTAAAACAATGGAACCCAGCGCAGTTTTTATCCTAGGAAATCTCTGGATTGGATTACATATTAGTACATAAGTATATGACGCAGATTCACTTTATAATAGTTTGGATAATCTGAAGGGATCATATACCGTCTAAGTTATGTTAGAATTGTTTTAAAATATTTCTTGTAACAACTTCAAGATGGCAGTTATTGTCAGTTGAATTTTATCGAGGCAATAAATTTTATTTTTTGCAGCCATTTAATTTTGCTTATATAAGTATTCATTTCCGTTAACATGTTACCAATGTGATTACCATATTGCAAGGCGCTGTAGTCGACCAACACGGACGCTTTGTGTCTATTTTATTTAAATTACGGTATATTTTAACATTTTATTTTTCATACTTGGTAAATTGTATTTTCGTGTGTTTAATTATTTAAACTATGTGTGAATGCCAGTGGATTTATTAATTAATTAAAACTAATAAGGAAAAACTATTTAACAATAATAATTGTATGTGCAAATAATTAAAATATAATGTGCATGTGTCATAGACAAAACCCTCTTTACTACAAGCCGTCTTGTACCTTTCGTTGACACATATAAAAACAAATCCGATATGAAAAATTGCGTGTATTGGTGAATCAAAATCTATACAAAAAAATTCATAAAGCAATAAGTAAGTACAGGAAATACATAATAATACAAAAGTTGAGGTTATGTAATTGAAAAATATCTTTGGATTATCATAAAATAAATTTCGTTTAGTGAATTAAATTGATTTATTAATACTAAAATGAGTTAAGTGAAATAATTGAATATTAATTCTTAATAAATCATTACAGATTAACCATCGATTGACTAATCCAGTTGGATAAAAAGTTTTATGCACGTACGCTGATGATACAGCTGACGAAAAATTAAATGACATCGAGGAATGTAAAAAGTGAATATGAATGTATTTTGTATTTGTATTTTGTATAGGAATAAAGATAACCTCAATTTTATTTTTTTGACAATTTTTACTCTCTTTTGTTTTGTAGTATGCGAATGTTTAGGTTATTTTACACTATTTTGAAACCAAATATCGACACGTTTTTTACTCACAATACATTCTAATGTTTATATGGCGAGCTAGCATTAGTATGCGAAGAATCAGAATGGGCAAAGTTTTTCAAAGATTGTGTTTTTCCTAAATTTGTTTGCTTTGAGTGTCAAAATACTATCGAAACACCTATAGTTGCAGAGTTATCGATGTTGAAGGATAGTTTAAAGGAGGTCATTAATACAGTTAGCATGTTATCATCCAAAGTCGATAAGAAATTTGAGGAAATTTATAAGAACGTAATAGCGGCTAGGCAAAACCGCTAGTACAATCGCGACTCCTTCAAATTACACACTGATATTTGGTACGAGTAATATGGCTGATACTATTCAAACTGTAGCTATTAAAAAGAAGCAGTACCATCAGAGATTGATTGCTGGCTCTTGGTTCCTAAAAACCAGGATAAAAATTCATTACGTGGAAAGTTGGTGTTTATGACGAAGCTTTTGAGAAGACACTAGATCCTAATTTTAGGCCATCGGGTACATCAATACGGCGTTTCATCATCAAAGACCGGCAAAAAAATTCAAATTTTCTGACTTTTCCAAACAAGACTTAGCTTGCAATATTCAAACTAAACCGCCCGTAGATAGAAATCGATTTTATTTGTAACGATGTGACTTTAACCTCCCGAAAATTTCCTGGAGCTGGATTGACGATGAGTTTATAGGATCATAAGTTGATAACACTTCAATGATGTGTTGGAATGTTTTGTCAATTTAACACTATATTTAATAAGTATGAGCATATTTTGGACCTGGTTTTTTCGTCGGTTGATTACGTCGACATTGAATCGTGTCCGGACTTGGACACTCTAGTATTTACCATTCACCAATTTTAATAAAAGTTTTTTATGTAGATTCTGATTTTAGCGATTCTATTATTAATGATTTTAAATATGATTTTTGGAATGCTGATGTGCCGTCGCTAAACCTTTATTTTGAAGAAAATTACGTGACTATCCAAGGGTTATGTCATGCGATAATGTTTCATACTCTAGTTCTCAGGTAATGTATGATGCGTTTGCGAATTTTTTCTAGCATTGTTTTGATAACTCGGATGTTCCTTATATTTTCGATGATCGTTACAACTCATATCCCAATATGCAACTTAGGGTCTCCGATATTATAAAAGTACTGCAAGGTTTGGATATCGCAGTAGGAGCAGGTCCTGATGGCATCGCACCACGGATTTTGAGAAAATATGCACTTTCTTTGTCCGAACTGTTAAATTATCTGTTTAATGCGAGTCTTCCATGTGGAGTATTTTCTGATATTTGGATAAATTCTTTTATTGTCTCCATTTTCAAATCTGGAAGAAATAGCGATATTAAGTCCTATATAGGGATTTCTGAACTATCAGCTTATAGCAAATAGGATAAGTTTTCGTCTGCATGGGTTTTACGCAAGGCAAATCTACAAATACTAATTTGATGGTTTTTTCGAGTTATGTTTTCGAAACCGTGGATAATCACGGCCAAGTTGATGTGGTCTATACAAACTTTTCGAAAGTTTTCGACAAACTAAACCACAGGCTTGTTCTACAGAAATTGATTGACTTCGAATCTGATTTCATTTCAATCAAATCGATCGCTTCGTACCTAACATCTAGAAAACAATTTGTGAGTATTTCCCAGGATCGTTCTTTCGAATTTGTTATTTGGTCTAGTGTTCCGCAGGGTAGCCACTTTGAACCGTTACTATTCACGGTGATTATTAATGATGGTGTGCTGTATTTCAAGTTCTGTATCAAGTTCAGTATTTTATGCTGATGACTTAAAAATATATGCTGTAATTAATTCGTTCAGTGATACTGTACATCGCGTTAGTCTTGTGCAGAGGCTCCATATTTTTGAATGGTAGAGTATGTGATATTCGCGATCATGGCGTTATTTTTTCAAGCAACCTTACATTTGATAAGCATGTAAGCTACATTGTCAGTAAAAGGTACTCGTTATTAGGGTTTATTAAACGTAATGGGAAGGAATTTTGTGATCCTTTTACTTTTAAATCTCTCTATGTTACTTACGTCAGGTGTTTATTAGAATATGCCTCGGGTTTCAGGTCTTTATTAGAAAAATTCTTCTCTTCTTTAGTGTCCAACACATTTTGTCCAAAACACGTTTGTTTTAGTGTTTTGGGAAGTCATATTTTGGGCCATATAATTTATGTACAGTGGTTATTATACTATATTCTAAAGGTTAGATGCCCTTAGTGGAGCACCTATTATCACACAATCTTCAAAAATTTATCCAATAATATTCACCCGTAATTAATTTTATATTGAAAAATAATTATCGATTTGAAATTTTTTTTTTCATTTTAAATTACAATAGAATTTAATTTAAATTTTCCAATTTTTTCGATTTTGCATATTAAATTCTCGTATTTATCTACTTTACGGTAAGACAATATAGCAATTACATTTTAAGACACAAAAAAAAAACGAAATTAAAATTAAAATTTAAATAAAAGATTTTTGTTAAACGAAAATCCATTAATTTATTCGAAATACGATTTCAATTTTTTACAAATAAAATCGAAAATAAAGATGAGCGGTGGTGGAGGAAGAATATCTAACTAATACAAGAACTAAATGAAAATGAAGAATACAATTTTTCCCATTTAAATTTCAATTACAATTTTTTTTTTGTTTTGTTTTTTTTTTTAATTATTTTTAATTATTTTTTATTGATTTGATAAAATGGGAATACATTTAATTTTTACAATTTGATAGGTGTTTCCAACAAATGGTTTAACACACCTTATAACACTGAAGCATATAGATGCAGATATAATTTACATCTTTTAATTAAATGACAAGCTTTTAATTAATCCATAACATGGCTTGTTGAAGATTTCAATTCAACAAGCCATGTTATGGATATATATCGTACACTAAGTTTAATTGGTAAAATATTTTAAAGGCTTTGTGTAAATGCAAAATTTTTTGTTAGTTCATTCTCTACGTTGACATTGTGACTGGATTACTATGTCATTTCCACATGTCAAAGCAAACCATAATCGGGTATTTTTTTTATCCATTAAAAAATATCACTTTAGTCAATGCATGTCTGTCTCACAGGTCTGTAGATAAGGTACACTCCTTTAAAAACGGTAAGTATAAACTTCGCTCATTATAAGTAACTCTTCAGCCTTCCACCAACCACGCTTATTCCACGTGTTTCTAGTAAGGGTCACTTTGTTGTTCCTGACTCAAAAACCCAATACTAAGATTGCCGAAGTCATCTTCATTGTAAAGGAACATAGAGCCATGGTACCTGCATGTCTCCTTTTGTCACCCATCGATTATGTAGGACGAGTTCCAAACGAAATTATTTTCAGGCTAATTATAGTACCATCAAACACGCCTGGATTTTAGCGACTGCTTGTACCTTGTGCCAATAAATCGAAACCGTTTTATCGCTACCGAAAAATTGATATTTTTCCGAGATTGGTTTTAAGCATCCATCCACAACAATCCAATAATATCAAAGTATAGGTAAACAAGCTTCAATATTGGAAACGTTTACTTAAAGACGATCCCGCTATTACGAGGTGGACAAATTTAAAATAATACCTTTGAATCAATTATTGAGGCCACCATCAATTACAAAGCCTTATAACGTCTTTAAGTGTCGTTATTTATTTGCTTATTTTCACTTCACTTGTAACAGTCACTAATGAATTTTAGCTTAATTGTAACTTTATTAATTTTTGCTTAGTTATAGTAATTTATGAAAAACTGATATTTCGATTGTCCCGTTTTTTATTGCCAACGAGCGCATAATATAAAAACGAGTGATTCATTTTCTTCTGGATTTCATATTGCCCAAACGCATACAGATATATGAATGTGCACAAATTATGAAGAGTCACCCTGTTTGACTTACATTTGTTCGCTGCACAAAATATGCAATTATGTTTTATTGTTGTAAGATGAGTGAAGACACAAAACATAATTATTCTGGCTATAGGTGTCAGTGCAATCAATAAGATTAAATGATTTTGTTGCATAGCACAATTGGTTTGAGGTATTAGGCGATCGATAGACACTGATTCTTGTTTTCATTTGATCAAAACAACAAAATGCCATCATAATATTATTATCACTTTATATGGACCTTCGTACGGAGGTTGAAATCCAGTGCGAATCTTGTCTACTCCTACAAAAACGAATTGGCATTTCTCGAGCGTTTTTTGAACATATATATATATATATATATATATATTGAAGAGAAGACAAGATTTTGCATAGTGCTGCATTGTTAATGACTGTATCAGTTGATGATTGAGGTGTAAGAGGATTTTCAATAAAGAACTAACTAGATAGTCTGATAGTTCAATAGTAGATCTTCTTTAACCGTGGCTCGAATACCAATTAGAATGATAGGTATTTCTGAGCTCCAATTGCCTGAAGCCTGGAGTGCAGATTTAAGCTTTCGATGAAATCATTTGACCATACCATTCACTTGAGGATGATATGCGGTTGTTCGTATGCGATGAAATTGCGTTCCTAGGTCGATTGTGATTTCTAGAGGAACGCCAAATTGGGAAATGTAATTATTTACGAATGTTTGATTTATGGACGATGGATTCCTGTTGATGTTTCTCAGTATATTTGAAAACCAGGCCTTTAAAAAAGCTCAACTTTATAATTGTTTGAAATAATGCGACGTTCGAAACCAGAAAGTAAATTCTGAAGTTCCAAGTCCGCTTTTTGTGACTGAGTGATCGTGTGATAATCGAAATTTGCTTCAACTGTTTTGATTGTGTTTGTTTGATTGTTGTCTGGTGCCGCTTCGATGTCGATCGTGCGAAATAATGTATCCACTACGATATTGTCTTTACCTTTCACATGCTGGATATCTGTAGTAAACTGGCTGATGTAATCCAAATGTCGTGCTTGTCTTGGATTACATTCAAGTTTAAATTGAAGTGCTCTAGTCAATGGTTTATGGTCGGTGTAGATGGTAGAATCTCAACCTTACACTTAATAGTGTTTGTTTTTTTGTTTGTTTCTGAACTCTGCAATCTGTTCTGGGGCCAAAGTTCTCCCAACTCTTTCGCAGTTAATTTCTAACGTCCTACCTTACGCTGTCACCAGCCAAATTGAAGACGCACGAATACAGGTTCGATTTTAAATCCATATGCACATTGCATTGCTCCAGCCAGCCTGCACTGACATGGACGATAGTTCGGCCAATGGATTCTGCACTCCAACAGGGGGTCATAGTTGTGTTCATCGTCATCACTAATCGAAATCAGGTGATGAAAAATCCCTTTTGCAACCCTCCCCCGTTTGGATTCGAGAACCTGGTTCCTCTCGTCCCAAACACCGCAGCTTTAACCACTGCGCTAATTGCTCGGTTTATACAAAATATTTAAAAGCTGAGTATTTTCGTGCAGCTTCCGTGAGTTTCTTGGAAAATAATCCAAGTGATTCCCAACTTACGTTTTTGTATTGTTGTATAGTACTGATCCGACAGCATGTTTTCCAATTTACTTTTGAGATGTGTGAATGCATTTTGGTATTCTTCGGACCAAAAGAAATTTTTTGATATTTTGGGCTTCTTTTGGAGAGTGGCCAAGTGTGCATGAATTAGAGCGAGAATTTTTGCCAGTTTTGGTATAAACCGATGGTAGTAATTTACCATATCGATAAACTGTTGGATTCTTTTGATTGAAGTTGGGACTGGGAGTTCCGTAATGGCATTAACCCGCTCTTTAGTTGGAAGTCTTCGAGTCGGTGAAAAAGTTGTTACAAATGGTATTTGTGTCGTTCTACATTTTGCGATGCGACGAGAATGACGTCGATATAGGTGAAAACGAAGTCTGGAACGCGAACGACTTCATTTATAAATCACTGAAACGTTCAGGCGGCTTTTTTGAGACCAAATGGCATTCGAGTGGATTCGAAAAGACCAAATGGGGTGGTGATTGCCGTTTTGTGAACGTCTTCAGTTGCGACGGGAAATAAATGATATGCTCTCGGGTAACGATCTGGTACTGTGACCGTATTAAGCCTTCAATAATCTCCACAAGGTCTCCAATCTAGATCATTTTTCTTTAACCTATAAAAAGGATAAAAGACAGGAGATGCCAATTGCCGGCAATTTCCTAAGTCCACCATATGTTGAAATTCAGTATAAGTAACTTTGTGACGTATTGGCTCTAGTCAACGTGGTTTTGATACGGGTAAATGGCCTGTCGTAACAATATGATGAATCACAGAGTGTTTTACGGGTAAATTGTAGTTTGGTTCCACAGCTGTCGATCTCGGAATGACAGGTAGCGTTGGACTAAAATCGCCGGCCAGCAGAAGCATCGCGGCATTAAAACGTCTTGAGTCACCGTGATTTTTTATGTGCCATGGTGCACTAGTCTCAGATAATGATTTTGCATTCTTGCAACACCTTGGCAATCGTCGAGTTCTTGGCAATTGAACACACTCGCTTGTCATTCATGAGGGTATTTATCGGTAAATTCAATGCAAAATGTGCCGTCCGGCCACCGTCCAGCAATGTGGAAGCAATTTCCGATAATGTTAACGCTTTTTGAGATCTCGAGCGAATTGTGGCCACAAAAAATGAAATCAGAAAGGTTTTGCTTGTTCCACCGGGAGAATCCAGGAAGAATATTTCGCCGTTTCCTTCATCAACTGCCTTCATCAATGCATCGGACAAGGTGGATTCTTGTTTTTTTTGGATGCACCAGGTGAAACATTTCTCATTTCACTAATTCTCGCCAAAATACGATCAAATAATGGTATCCCTTTGCCTGTTGCATCATCTGGCATTGTAGCAACTTTATTGGATGGGGCAGAACTGTTCATTCAGCATTTAAGCTGCCACTGAATATTTAAAATAACCCAGACGCAGTGTACAACATAAAAAAAACAATCATCCATGGCCACAGTGTTGAAACAATCAACATTATCATCTGAGATGAATGCACTATGGCATACAAACATTTTCTTGAGTCGTTGAACTGAACACTCAAAGATGTAAAAAAAAACGACAAACTATTCAGTAGCACTCTGTTACTACTTTCATCTGATTTCAAAGAAATATTTCCCGTCATTTTATGGTCGAAATCATCGCCACTGTGGCATAATGTTGAAAAAGTCCACACTCTCGAACCAATTGTTAGATATGGGCAGTGGAAAAGTTGCTGTCTATGAAAATACTGAATGCATAAAATTGCCCAATAATTTCTGCACAATCGTTGATTCGCAAAATGCTCTGATTGACCGTATATTTTTCGATGTACGCACACAATACATAAATCATGCGTCGCTGGCAGAAAGAGCCATTTTGGCAGTCATTGCCACGCGAGTTTGTATTATACAAATTCATCGATACAGTTTGCGATGCCAACAAATCTGTAAATTATCCAACAGAACTTTTGAACTCTTTGAATTTGCCAGGCATGCCATCACATTTTTTACGACTGTAAGTTGGATCATCGGTTATTTTACTTCGGAATTTGAACCCACCACGGCAGTGGTACGCGATCAATGGCACGCGATTGATCATTTAACAATTAATGAAAAACATTATCGAAGCCACGAATTCCAATGATTTCTACAGACGTGCCATTTGGATTCAAACATGTTCAATGTGTTAGATTGGGATTCGCAATGATAATCAATAAGTCGCAAGGCCAAACGATGTCTGTTCACGGCTTAGATTTGAGCACACCATGTTTTTCACACGGACAATTATGCGTGGCATGTTCTCGCGAGAACCTGTCTTGGAAACCTTTTTGTATAATGCATTGTATCAAGCCATACAAGTTTTCAGATTTGCTTGAAATTTTCTTGCTTGGTTTTCAATGGGTTCATTCGATACGAAATGATTTTCCTACTTGTTGACCATTTAGATGCCTTTAAGGGTCAAATTAGTAGGTAAAACCGGTCAGTAGTTTTACCGGTCAGTAGTTTGTAAATTTACCGGATAAAACGAGGCTTAATTTTTTATTTTGGATCGTATTACTTCGAAATCGTGTAAAAAGATGTTTAGGGTACATTGAATTGAGAAAATGAATGGTTGGTGTTTTTCTGTTTTTATCGGCGTTCATCGTCTACAGCGCTCTATTCCTCTTTCTCTCATAGATACTTACAATACATTCGTTATTTTTTTTTTAACAACCAAAATGTTCACTAGAAATAATGTATATGGCAGAACAACGTTTGCTGGGTCAGCTAGTAAAAGTATATAAATCATATAGAATGAGTGTATAAACGGAGGGCTTGGCGTCTACCGGAAGCTTTTATTGTATGCTTTTTCATGCAATTAAATCAATCAATCAATCAAAAATCCATACTTAATGGTATCAAATTGAAAACCTTCAAAAACTTTAATTTGAAATTCGATCGCGCTCTTAATGGAAAATCCCGTAACCTTTTGATATAATTCCAAACTATAAATCAATCAAACGAATTATTGTTCTAAGTATAACATTAATCCACATGTCTAAATGACTTTTTAAAATATCAAAAATGTTAATAACTTTATTTTCATTCATGTACATGGCGAGGTTAATTGCTTCCTTGAACAAATCGATAAATCTCAAAAATAATTTTTTTTTTTTATTTAATTACTAATTCCAAATATAATATAATTCTTGGCTGTTCCTCGCTGAACATCTACATTTTATATTATCATCATCTTCAATTTTTTAAATATCAAACTATCAATAAAAAAAATCATATTGTGTTGAGATTGATTATGTATATGCTGTATATGCTGTTGTTGTTATTGTTGGTTACTTCGTTTGAATACCTTTGAAAATATTGTGGTGTGCCACGGGTAATTACCGCATATACCTATTAAATTTTGAAACAATACATTTCTAATTATATATGGCTAAAGTAATCAGCGGGACGATGTATATACATTTTAGTGGCGAGTGGCATTTTAATTTTTTTTAAAGTGATGAACTACTGTACACTACTTCAACATTTTTATCTAATCTGTTATAAACGTTTTTGTTTTTTTAAGGTAAATTTAATTTTACGTATACTGTACTAAACCGCATTAAAAAAATTAGGAATTTGTTACACTATTCTAAAATTATTAGCGCATGTGGTTGAGTGGACAATTACATGGTTCGTTAATTATACCACTTTGGTTGTCGTAGGAGTTGACTAAAAAGATATACTACTGGGTGGACAAAAATACTTAAAAGGTATATCGCCTAATATATAAAAAAGGACCGATGTAAAATCAACCAATCGGGAATTCTTCGTAAAATTGATTCTCTATAAACACATCTTCGCTGTCAGTATGCAATCCGGTTACTCCTTCCTGTATTCACTGCGGATTAGTTGCACTTTTATGACATACAAATTGACTTCTCGGTTCTCCCAGCACAAGACAAGCTTTGTTGTTGAGTGCGATTGTGAAACATATTACGGTTTTACCCAAGGCTATATTCTAATGTTCGGTAAGAGGATGACACTAAATATCAAACCAATAATTTTTCATGGAATTTGGCTTTCGCCATATCTATAGTCTAAGCTTTCACATCATCCGAACGATGATTAATTTCCATAATACTTCTGATAACAATATTTTGATATTAAGTTTTTTCATCTTGTTCCATCGGACCGTTACAGTTAAACCATAACGTTCGTTTTCTTGTAATAAAACAAATTTGACTTGTAAGATCAATTACTGAAGAGTACCAACGAAATCGGTAGCTGACTGATATGCTCTCACATTCTGAATAATCGGAGATCATCCCTACGAAATCATCACACGGCAATTTGACTTCGGAAAGTCTTATGTAAAAGAAAACCAAAACCAAGATTGCCAATGTCATTTTAATTGTCTGATTGCCACTGTAAAGAGACGTATAACCTATAGTAACACATATATAGCCTCTATTGTCTTTTTGGGTTGTGTAAAAAATACTTTTCGAAAAATGCGGATTCCGTTCGACAAGGGGATGCTTAGAATGCAAGTAAACGGTTAGCATGCGGGGCAGTTCTATTAAATAAAATACTTTGTGTCAAATCCTTGGGCATTTGAGAGGAGAGAGGGTTGCCGAGGTTCTTTGTATGTGTAAACTATGTTTATGCATTAATTTAACAAACCTTTCAGTAATTTGTGTTTACACAAGTAAAGTTTGGAGTACTGTACAAATTAATGCTCATGTCGGTCTATTAGTAGAAATTTGTTTCTTTGAACGTGATTCGTTCCATCATGAGCACCTCCTTAAATCGATTTTAATAATCGATTACGACAAGAAGTTAATGTCCGGTAGGAAAACGTTTGCAAGCGTTTTTTCATCTTTGAACAGCATCGAAACAAAATCGGCTGGCAGCTACAAGTTGGTCCATTTCCAAAAAATGTCATGTTCAAAGAACTATATAGGCTGGTTTAGAATTTGAATTTTATTAATTTTGTTTTACATTAAAGGATACCTGTTTACGTTTAACTGCTTTCAAGTGGACGTCGCACGATCTATCGTTTTCATTTCTAAATCTGTTACTATCCTGCTGTATAATGAAGATGTCGAAGTTCATATTCAATGAGTTTTGTATCAATGGGTAATTTGCGGTACCCCGTACCCAAAATAATTTTCACTAATCTCACAAAGGATCCAGAAAGTCGATTAGTCGCAGCGAATGGTGCACCCGTCTTCTACATGTTGACTTAGGTATACGTCGCCATTATCGATATCCTTTCGTGTTGGCTTCAGTCACTAAACCAAAAACTAGTGCAGATTTCTTGGCAAGATTTAGGCTAATCGTCAGCACAGCGATGTCGATATCTATCGACGAATACCGCGATAATTTTCTATCGATGGGCTATATGACAACCTTCTTCGTCAATACCCATACCTTACTCAAGAGCCTTGTTTCAAACTCTCTTTGAAGCAGAACGTCATATACCATATTTTTACGAAAGGTCATTGGCCTTTTTCGTGCCCATGACGATTAAATAAGACTAACAAACACAAAATTGCGAGAAGCAGATTTGAACTTATGTTTCAATTAGGTTCATAAGGACCAAGTTCATACAGCAATGCTTCATAATGCTGTATGAATGCAATGGCATTTTGGACCAAAACTTGGTAGTAACGACTGGTTTCCTTGAAGGGAAAATATCAAAGAGTGCGTCAGGCCATCTACGGATCGAATCATGGCAATCCAATCATTTCCTTGCAACCAACTTGTATCGGGCAGTACAGCGTTTTGTATGGGCATATATTCGTATAGCTGCCTAGAAACCTTCAATGTTTCATGCTTATATTTAACAAAAACGCAACTTTAAAAACTAGTATATGTGTTCTTAAAATGCAAGCATTGATGAGGTTTACAAAGCAGTCCAATGTGAAGGTGTAATATGATAATTTTTTATCGACATTCTTAAAAATAATTTTGCCGGGTATACTCATAAGCTCGCTTGGTTGGAAAATGGAAAGATTATACTTATTTGCCGTAACCTATATGTAGTTAACCATTTTAACAATCAAAAACTCCGCAATACAATACAATATGTTTTTTGATTTCTCAAAAGCTTTGACCATAGAAAAAGAACATAAGAATGATAAATTTCGTATGTTAAAACGGCATTCGAAACAATAAAAAATATATAATGAATACTGGATATTGCATGCCAGTACAGTATGTACCTATCTATGTTACGCTTCACTTTGCATTAGTGATTTTTATTTCCTATAGATATAGACGAGTCACAAATATTTTTTCCATAGTAAATCTTATATTTCAAGCGTTATCGATTCCCAACGGGGGAGGGTTGCAAAAGGAAGTTTTCATCACCTGATTACGATCGGTGATGACGATGAACACAATTATTATCCCCTGTTGTAGTGCAGAATCTGTTGGCCGAACCATCGTTCGAAAGCGAACCTGTATTCGTGCGTCCTTGATTTGGCCCTCGTTGGCGTAAAGTAGGACGTTAAAATAACCATGAAAGAGTTGGGGGAGCTTCGACCCCAGAAAACATTGTAAAGATTAAAAATAAAATAAAAAATCATAAATCTCTGAGGTTATGGGCCTAGCGCCGTAAAGGAAAATTAATTAAAATATTAGTTTTGGTGAATTTTTTTTTGTGTCAATTGAATTTTTTTATTGTCGTTCGAATGTACTGCATAAAATATAAAATATGGCGGAAAGTACAACCAACAGCATCGGCAAAATAACACAGTTTTATGGGATAAATTTCAGTAATTGGAAATATCGGATAGGAATTTTACTTGATGAAAGAGGTTTGTGAAAATACATCAATGAGGGACTGGGTGAAATTTCGGCTTGTGCCAAAGCAAAGGAATGTGATAAAAATAGATTGAAAGAGAAAAAATGCGTGTGCTCGAATATGTAAGAGATAAATCACGTGCAAAAGGCATGTATTATTCCGAAAATATGCATGTATGATTCTGTTCATGATTTCCGAAAAATAAAATGTTCGATCATCACGCGTCTTGGAGTTGATTCACAGTGGCGTATGTGGTCCGATGGAAACGACTGCATATGATGGTTCCAGATATTTTGTGGCATTTAAAGACGATTTTTCGAGAGAATCCAGTGTTTATTGCATTCAACGGAAAAGTGAAGTGTTGGAAAAGTTTAAACTTTTTGTGGCGATGGCTGAAGCACTTCATGGTAAAAAGGTGGCCAAACTAAGAGCTGACAATGATGGCGAATACACATCAAAAGAGTTTAAGAGCTACTGCAATGAAAAAAGTTTTTTGAAATGTCATCAACTCTTCCGTATAATCCAGAAATGAATTTTATTTCCAAGTGATTGAATCGAACACTTGAAGAAAAGTCAAGAACAATGCTTTTGGTAAGTGAACTGGATGGAAAGTTTTGAAAACCCCGGCTTAAATTTGGTTTGGTCAAAAACCGAATTTGTCACATCTTCGTATTTTTGGTTGTGTATGTTATAATCATATTCCATCGAATAATCGTACCAAATTACAGCAAAAATTATCGAAATTTATCATGGGATAAAAAACAACAACAGCAAATAATGGACAGAAGTGTAACTTTCAACGAGTCATCGGTTTTAAATCGAGATTAGATTGTGCTGGCGACGGCATAAATCAGTTCCACGGTGTAAATTTGGATGACCCCGGTGACGACCAAAAACATATCAACAGTGCAAGTTCAAATTGCATTGTTAACAACGACAGGACAATCCCACGAAAAAGAGTACAAAGTCGGCGAGCACTTAATCGATATGGTGAATGGGCACTATAAGTGAAAGTTTTCACAACGCATTGATTGCTGGAGAATTTCAAGGGTATCAAAATTTTGCTTTATCGGCTGAACAGTTTGTTGAAGATGATCCATCATCGATATCTGAAGCAAAACGTCGAATGATTGGCCAGAATGGAAAAAAGCGATCGAAGGTGAATTCAGTCTTTATTTGACAACAAAACTTGGACTGTTCGCGATTTACCAAAAGGTAGAAGTGCCATTATAAACAAATGAGTCTTTAAGTTGAAAAGAAAAGCTGATGGTTCAACTGATAAGTACAAAGCAAGATTGGTAGCACGTGCGGTTTTACTCAAAAGGTAGGATTCGATTATGATGAAACATATGCACCAGTGGCAAAATTAGTTACATTCAAAATTTTGCTGTCAATTGCTAATCTTTATAACATGCCCATTCATCAGAGAGACGTTAAGTGCACATTTTTTTACAGTAAAGCACAAAGCATGGACTGAAACAAGCATCGCGTGCATGGAACGAGAAGTTCAACAATTTCACGATTCGAATTGGATTCAAGCGCTGCCAATGAGATCAATGTTTATACGTGAAGGAGCAAAATGGAATCATATATTATGTGCTATTATACGTCGATGATACATTGATCTAAGATATCAAAACAATAACCAGTATCCAATATTTTTTATTGTTTCGAATGCCGTTTTAACATAGGAAATTTATCATTCTTATGTTCTTTTTCTATGGTTTAACTAAAACGCGAGTAAAATTTATGCAATCCTGCTTTTAATTTAATAAGTTTCTTCAACATTGAAATGGCAACACCTTGTTTGAAATGAATATAAATATTTGACAATTTTGCACTATATTTTACCCTGCTTTCATTATAAAGGATAAAGGTGTTTTAAGGCCCTCGTTTAGCTTGCTACTCGTTACCATAAATGTATTTGCTTTTGATGAATAAATATTTTAAGTTATATTTGCCATTAGTATAGGAGTCAACCTTCGTTTACTTCATCTTTGCAAAATTGTTAAGATTTTAATCGTTCGTTATAACTGATTTCGTTTGAGAAAACTATTATTTGCAGACTTGATAAACTGTTTAAAACGGATATCTTTCAGGGACTCGTTCTGTATGAGTATATATTCTTTACTCTGTTTCACATTAATATTAGGGTTAGAACCTTCGGCTATTGAAGTGATACGATTTTTGATTTTACTAGTAATCTTCCCAATTTCTTTAAAATTCGGGCATTGGTATTGATTTCTGATTTCAGGATTTCTTATTACAAACCAAAAGGTAAGTAGTTTGGAATAAAATATTAACATCCGCTTTTAAGATAAATCTAGAATATACTAAAGGAAACTTAATCGACTCTGATTGTACGATTTCTTGATGGCGCTTTTGATTGTTTTCTATAACATGATGGATTTTTGTATAGTTTCAGTAAAGCTGGAAATTGAATAAAATCGGCAAACTTCCGTTCGAAATCCACTTTAAATTTCATCCAGTCGACTTGAGAGTAGTTATCAAACATGTTTGCCGAAAATGCTTGAGTATTGAATGAAATAGTGAATATCATTGGTAAATCCTCAAAATAAAGTTTTCGATGGCACTAAATCAATAATAAAGTTTCCTTAAAGGGAATGTTAGGTCGTTAGGAGTACTTAATTGGGTATTGCAAATATAGATCTTTAATATCTGATAGATCTTAAATATTCTTGGCTATTTCGAACGTAGAGTGATGTGAAATTAAAGCTTTTTGCTACTATACTTAATTGCTGAAGCTTAAGAAATGATATTTGTCATTCTAATTGATTTTTCGAATATTAATTGAGCTAATTGTAATGTATTTGTTCAGGGTCCGTTTTCAGATCGTTCTAAAGGATAGCAATACCTTCAAATTTAACTAACACGATCTCGTAAAACTAGGCTGTTCATTTAAAGTAATATATATTTTAGTTTTTCTACTTTGAAGAATAGGATAAGGAAGCAGTGTATCTTTTAAGGATAAATCATCTTTCTGTGAGGTTGGAAATAAGAACACAACCATAATCTGAGAAAAATATATCACATTTAGATTTGAGCACGGATAAATTAGTTCCAAATAGTACCTTGAATTTTTGGTTATTAACTTTAAGTACGAAAGCCTTAACCGTCAAAAGACTTGAATTGTACTTTGCTTACGTGGGTAAGTAGTATAATTTAATTTTTGTTGTTGGCATTTGCTGCAGTTCACCAAATGTTGCTTTTAGCAGTACAGGCACTTCTCTGGCTTTCCTTTTTTAATCATTCATGATGTCTTTGCATTGATTTGATGTTTCTCTTAAAGACTGATCCCAATATATCGTGGAGTCTGATCGATCTGTATTTTTTCCATCAAGTGTTGGTGATAAAGCCCTTATAAAATGGCATATATTATGGCAATGATACAATAGCCAACAATAGCCTGTAATTAAAACCAACTACATATTTTTAGAATTCTAAACCACAAAACACCGTGGCACACAAACCAACAACAGTATATAGATACAGAAAATATGTTACAATGAAAAACAATCATAATGCCTAAGTTGCATAAAATAAACTGACAAACATACAAAACTACATAATTGTAACACGCACACACACACAAACACACATGCAGACAATATAAAATTGATAAATTCATGTTTTGGTGTCTCATATAATGTGGAGAGCGGGCGCGATTCATTAAATTGTAATTACACATGAAGAGTTATAACTTCATAATAATATACGAGTATATATACGGTAGAATTGGAATTTACTTTCGCCCGTGTTATGCATGCATGAAAGTTGCGGCCAAAACCCATTAATCAAAATTACAAAAAAATTAAAATTAAAATTCTGTGCGATTGAATTTTAATTTTGTATATTTAATTTTAATTATATATAAATGTGGATCGTTGTGGACTATATGGCTTTCATTAATATTAATACGACTCATTACATTTTTTTGGTATAATTAAAATTAAATTGACATTATGGGAACGAGATGGTACTAATGGGGCAAAAACAAAAATTTTACGAAAATTTAATTTTTCAATGTAGTCGAATATGTTAATATTCGAGTATGTATATCCAAAATGAATTATAAATTAACCTATGTCCATTAACATAATATATACACAATACAGTGATGGGATTGAAAAATTACTTGGACTAATATGAGTCTTAGATGCTTTTTAGTACAAGTAAGAGCCACTACTGGCCCTTATTGGATGGCCATCCGACGTAATCATTACCAAATTATTTGTACAATTTTGAGCTTTCGTTCTAAAGTCCAGTTTTCGATTTCACTTGAACACACTAGCCGTCCTACAAATTTTTAATTTGAACCGAAAAAAACCTGATAGGTTAAAGAGTGATTATAAGTAGTCCACAAACTTTCGATTCAGGTTGACTGGCCGCAATATTACTTTAATTGTTTTATTTGATGTTGGATACATACCTCGATTACCAATGAGGCCTGTGACTCTGAATTCAACAATGCCCAACACATTCAAATTGTTTATAACCATTTATGACATGAATCAGTCCTGTTAACAAGAACGATTGGAATTTATTAGTTTTGACCAATACAAGTTTGTTGGTACTTAGTAATGCAGCTTTTAGCTTGGTTGGAATATCGTTCAAAGAAGTAGAGCGGCTTGAAAGTGGATTTGAATTTTCATGCAAATGAAACGACTATTGGAACGTTTCCTGCATGTTTAACACGAACGTTTAGATCTACAGATCTTTCAATGATTAACAGCCTTTTGGTGATGTTAATGTACTGAGGTAAAATACTACGGGAAGAGCACTATAATTTTGTTTATTATGTTTTGTTTATTATGTGCTGTTCTTTCACCCTAAAGTAGGTTTGGAACTTAAATTGATGACCTGGCACAATTTCCCTTCCTTGTAATACTGAAGTGTTTTTTTAGTAATCACTATTAAAACTACTTTGAGGTCGTTAGAAGCAAGCTTGTTGGATAATAAGTAGCAACTTTTTTTTCCCAGGATCCGTATGCATTATAAAAATGACACTTGCACAACGGCTGAAACATTTCTGATAACCATTTTCGAGTTATCAGTGAGCTTTACGAGCCATCATCTCGAATTGTCTGTTCTTGGAACCATTCAAATTCTTTTGTGGTCTTCTCATGATTTTTTGTTTTGCGAACAATCTCATTGATCTCTTCACTGTCAACCATTTCATCATTAATATCAGGGTGCTCGTAATCATTTGGAACCATGTCCTAGCCTTATCTATGTGGATCATATGAATTCGAGTAAGAATAGGAATACCTGTTATCAAAGCACATAATACCAAGTGACTTACCATCAGTCACTAAAATGTCAGTATTATGATTTTCTCTAACAACTTGTTAAATGCGGTAAGGAGATTCAGAAAACTTACTCAGTCGTTTTGTTTGTCACAAAGACATTGATCTCACAGTCTCACCAGTCAATCATTCAATCATAACCCAACTCCTTTAATTATGCGTTATTATTCAGAACATTCGTATCCCTTTAGCTAGGTCGAAGGATGGAGCCTTGAATCAAATTTACAACAACTATTGCAAAGCATTGACGTCCAGAGAACTCAAAATTTTCCTTTTGTGCCATGTATATATGTCAGCGTCTTGCTCGATCTAGGTACGAATGCCATATTGGCCAAATGTGCCTGGCAATTTGATAATTACTTTAAAAAGGATCTTTATTTGCAGAAGTTGGCGATCTGGTTCAGTCAGATCTTCATATTTTATCAAAAATTTAACTGCACTCAATTTATTCCAGTACACCGTGGATAGTACTAGGGTCCTTTTACTCTTTAAGTGCGTATGGCATCGATGCCAAACGAGCAGTTCATTTTCTTTTAACAACTTAGGAAGCTAATATAGCTCCTCTAAAAAACAGCCTCCTCTAAAAAACATTTAGCATAAATTTTGCAAATTTTGCGAATTTTTGTTTTGCGTTTTTGTTGAGTATATCACATTGAGCTCTTCATTGAGATTTGCGCTATTTTTTTTCCGCTATGAAGATTGGGTAGTTTTTTTAGTGCATAATTTGTCACTTTCGATGTTTAAAAAGTGTTTCAGACTTAACTGGCTCCACTTTGAACGAAAGTTTCTTAAGGCATTGCTACTTTTATTCTCGTAAAAGGCGCTTGCATTATGCCTCCTGCTCGCATTTCAAATCACTTTCACTAAAATCCCTTTGCAATATTTTGGGTTCTTGTTCTATTTTGTACATGGTTGTGGCTTTCAGTTCGATTTATAATGTTAATTAAATTTTTTACATCAAAGCCCTTTAATTTTTAACTCAACGCAAGATCAGCGCAGAAGGAAAAATATAGCAATTTTGGAGGAAGCCACACTCCGAACTACAGAGGATGTGAATTTTCAAAAAGTTAAGGAAAATATGACTTCACAACAAACAGCAAAGTAAAACGTGCTAAAAACAATCTTCAAAAGGCTAGAAAATCCATCATAAATACCTGCTACGATTAATCCAAAAACATATTAAGCGGAAGTACTCAACAATCAAGCTTCATAAAATGATAAATACTCTTAACGAATCCATTAGACATTATGAATTAATTAGACATTATGAGATCCAAAAAAATTGTGAGAAGCATATTCAAGCAACTTTTATCTGCCTAGAGCA
The DNA here is from genome assembly GCA_963556175.1 of Tipula confusa. Lineage (NCBI taxonomy): Eukaryota > Metazoa > Arthropoda > Insecta > Diptera > Tipulidae > Tipula > Tipula confusa. The sequence goes on from OY744476.1 coordinate 32,459,872, forward strand.
AGTAGTTAATTGGACAATACATATCATCTTTTTAGATTACTGTCCGCACCGACGCATTCAATCCAAAATGCGCAATTTGCAAATTACTTTACAAAGTTGGGAGAAAGTTCCTACCTACAATGCCAAACAAATCCAATGGGGCTTAAAAAAAATATCTCCAAAAGGGATAAAACTTTGGAAATGTAAGATAGGCACCTGGATCTTGTGGAAGTTAGAAGATAACATTCAACAAAATTTATTTAATGGATCAAATTAATTACGCATATACGTTTACCATGCGCTATAATGAAAACGGGATACTTTTCGGTAACCGGTACAATTAGTTTACTACGAGAGGGTCATCCAAATTTTCAATAGAAAAAATGTTATTGAAAAAATCCCAATAGCTACGTTACTAGCGTCTGTAGTAATTTTAAAATCATTTGCAAAATTTGGATATTGTAAGATTGGTGGTGTGGAAATTGCTGTTTTTAATTTTTCAAAAGCTTCCTCACAAACCGGGGTTCATTCGAAATTTCGGTGAAAAATTTCGGTTCTTTGGAATTGGAAAGTTGTTAATCGCCTTAATTTTGTTGGAGTCTAGTTTAATGCCATTATTACTAATAATGTGTCCGAGATAAGTGATTTATTTTCGCAAGAAATGGCATTTTGTAGGATTTAGTTTTAAATTATGTGTTCTCTGAGTCATAGCCATATATTACCACGTCGACGAGATATACAAACCATTTAAGACCATTTCATCCTGACAAAACTGTGTCAATCAAACTTTGAAATGTACTTGGGGCTCCTTTGAGTCCAAATGGCATTTTTAAACATTGAAAATGACCATGGCTGGTACTAAATGAGGTTTTCTCTTGATCGGTTGGATTCATTGGTACCTTGGGAATCGGACTGATTTAAGTTTTCCGAGTGCTTAGCTTTATTCCAAATGTTGTTTGGTTTACAATCGGAATTATAATTGTATTGAGTAATGATCTTGTTTTGTTGTTGGTTTTTATTACGGAATTCATTAAAATGATGTCCTGGTATCTTGCAATATGAACAGAACAATTAATTAACTAGCCCATGAGGTTTAAATTCATTAGGTTGCTGTGAGTTTGAATGATGTGCGTATTGCGACTGACAATTTTTTGCGGTATGAAATAATTTTCCACAGAGTTGACATCTTGAAGGTCGATTGGACAATTGACCACCTGAAGTACAAGGATTAACTTTCAATATAGTATTGAAAAATTTGTTAGCAAGTTCTTCGTCTACTGTTCGTTTTATTGCATCTTTAAGCTCGGTATATTTTGGGGCTTTAACTGTGGCTTTGTTTTCGATATTTAACCAATTTGTATATGCTAAGAAGGCTGTTTTGGAACTCAAACTCTAGGCAATATCAGTAGTGATCAGTATTTTGTACAATTTCCAGTATAAATCAGGCATTGGTTTTCTTGACTGTCAGCAACTAAAACGCAAGTTACAAATACCAAAATATACTATTTTGGAACCTTCTTCTCAACATAATGCCACTTTGGATCAAAGCAACTGATTTTCACCATCTTTCTTGAAGGACTATAAGTTCCGCATGGTTTCGGTTTTGTATAGGTACCCCTGACAACACAAGCTCAAATACACTAAAAATCGATACACATTCATAGATTTAGTCAATTTCCTAAGTAATTGCAAGTAATTAATCTAAGCCCGTAGTAAAGTCATAACGAACGAAAATTTTCCGAAATGTGAATAATTTTTCATTTCTGTTTTGCTTTCGCACCACCAAAAAAAATCAAATAATTTTTCCGAGACGTGGTGCATATATTAACATTTAAATAATGAACCAGAAAAGCGCACATAATTCCGTTATATTTTATTTAAAAAAAGGGGAGATACCGAAAACTTAATTAACGAAATTTTCTTTTGCGTATATACACTAACTGTCAAATGGGGTAGAACATTTTTTATTTTTTGAAACGGTTTAATCGGTATTAACATGGGGATTATATGAGATGAATATAAAAAAGGGGCCACCATCATTTTCGAGTCAATTGTTTCAGTTAATTTGGCTGTACTTGAATAATTTTTGTGGGGTTGAAAGGATATTGAAGTAAATTGATGAGATGAATTTCTCGAAGGATTACGCGTCGTTTTCGGTACTCCTTTGCATATTTAATTTAATGAACCGTCGATGGACTATGATTACAATTGTAGCAACACTAAATGCGTATATGGCCTTGAACTTTTGAATGTAATTACATTTTTTTTGGAATAGGCAAAATAACATTTTTAATTGCTGCTACCGACAAATTATCTTCAACGCAACTGTTTTAATGGGTTTATTGCTTTTTGAATAGTCGGTATAAGTGTGCGTTTTTGTACCATTGTTAAAAATGAGGTTTTAATAGTTTTACAATACTTGAACTTGAGTTTTAACTAAGTTGAACAAACTTTGGTTAATAAAATGAGCTTCTTAAACTTTACCCATTGTAAGCTGGTATATCTATTTTATACTTCTTGGACCATTATTTTTCCAAAATTTACTGGGTTTAGTTTTTCTTCGGTGGTTGAACATAGTGAGATAATCAATGTAGTATAATCAGTATCTGTCTTTGGAGGACATTCCCATGTCTCGTAAAAGACTTCGAAACGAATATGTACAGAACTAGATTTATGATTGACAAGCTACCAAATAACCGTTGTCATTACCTACATACGAAGTTAAATCTAGTCGATTGCACTAATCGAGGTTTATCGCTACGAGAACTATTAACCCAGTAAACTTAGTGGAAGGGTCCAAATTATCTACAAAAATCAAAAAAAAAAATTAACCAATTTAGAAATCCACTTTAGTAGAGCAGATCTCTATTAAAAGAAAAAAAAACTAGTTCCCAACAATGTTGGTACAACCAAACAATCGCATTTGATAGAAGATATAGAGCTAATATCATCTAGCTATTTTCCGTCAACCATGCTATTCTTTACTATGCAAAAATAATGGATCATCGGTGCAAAAGATATCATCAAGAGAGTTTTGAACAATTGTATGTCCTGCATTTGAACTTTTCCAAAGTTTAAGAAGAACAAATCATGGGAAATCTATCTTCGACGAGAGTAACATTAACACGTCCATTTAGTAATGTCGGAATGAAATACGCAGACCTAATGCTTCCGAATTCTAAGAGGGGTAGAGAACCCAGAAATCGAGAAGTTTACGATCATCGTCACGGGTGAGATACCGAAGCAACCCACTTTCAAAAGGCCACATCCAAAACTATCACTAAAGGTGGGACCTATTCACATAATAAATTCGGAGCAACAAAGAGACGCATGAAAAACCCTAGAAAACCAGATCGTTTTATGGGTTTCCAATAACTCTTCAACCTAACGGTTGAGGTGGATTTGAACCACTTCCCCACATCATACCGCCTATTTATAAACGAAATTAATAATCACTTAACATTTCTAGTTGATGCGGAGGCCGATCTCGTTTTCTTTCAACCTCACCCTAGGCCTCAACACTAGAATTTCATTTGGTCTGCGCAACGCAGCGCAAACGTTTCAATGCCTCATGATGAGGTAGTTTGAGATCTTTATTTTGTATTCGTATACAGTGACGATATACATATGTGGCATCTAAAACTAAACTAAGAACAATTGAAACTTCACTAAGAACAATTATCCCAAAAATTAGAGAAGTTTGATGTACATATTAAGACCACCAAATGTGTATTCGGGGTAATGTCAGTATAGACTTCCTCAGTCACAGTACCACAATCGGTGGTGTCCTTCAATCAGAGGTACAAAATAATGCCATTAACAAATTTTCATCTCTAACAACAATAAAAAGCATTCATTGTTTTATAGGCATGGCGAACTATTACCACTGATTTGTTCCAAACCTTGCGAGGCAACTCGCACCATAAAACATGAGCATTGGGCAACTTTACTAAAAAAGCCGAAAATCTTCAAGAATTATACTTTGCTAGAAAACGATGATAAAACAACCACGAAAAACAAGTAAAGTGATCACGATCTACATAAGATCGCAAAGGCACAATATTCAGACATAGAACTTCAAAATATACTTTCTGGTTCTGGACATCCAGATCATTTTAACATGATATTAGAGCTTTATAGACTGTCAGGCTTTGAAACTACCTGTAAAACTAGTACCATAGCAAATTGTCCATTTACATCGCAAAAAAGTTACGCTGAACAAAATGGAATTCGTGCTACTCGTACATTGATTTCTGCTAGATATTTTTGACCTAGCATAAACAAAGGCATGGGCGATTGGATACAGTCCTGTTTATCCTGCAACGTGCTAAAATTCAAAAGTACACAAAACCGCCATAAGGTTAATTCAGTCATTACCACCCTCTAACAGATCCTCCTATGTATTAACTTGTGTTGACCGCTTCCCTCGATGGCCCAAAACATATTGTATGACAAATATGTCAGCAGCCCCACAGCCAATACGTTAAATACAAATTCCGTATCACGATTAAGCGTCCAGAGCAAGATCACATAACGGATCATTGATCGCAATTAGGGTCTAAATGGTTCTCGAAACTAACAAAATCTCTCGGCTCTCATCGTCTAAGCATTAAGGCATATAACCCTAAAACAAATGGCATGGTCAAACGCTTCCACCAATAGTTAAAGCTGCACTTATGACCCAAGGCAATACACTCAACAGGAGTTATGAAATGTCCATAATATTATTGGTATAAGAGCGACGATGAAAAAATATATGAAGTGCGCACCATCGGAAAAGGTAAAAGGACAATTGTCCATAATTTAAAAATACAGTGACTATGTCGATTCGGTCAATTCCAGCGTGTCGATCCGAAATAATAGTGCATTAATCTCTGACAAAAAGCTGATATTTGGAGCACCAGAGACCACAGGGCTTCTAAAACGAGTGAACCTTTAAATCCACAATTTACTATAGTTATTTTTATCCATTGTAATCCTATTACTGTATGAGCGATCTGACGTTATATAAAAATGTGCGCGATCGATCAATTTTATTAAAGTCATGCATGTTGATGAGTTGGTATTCGAAAGTTATTTAGTTTATAGTTCTTCTTCGGTAAATTAAATTTAATTTCCTTATTAATTAAATTAAGACTGCAAATATGTATTTTATGTTTATTAACCTTGGAGGTGTATTGTGTGCGGTTATTATTTTTTTTTATGCGGAATATGAAGATGAACGATTCATTTTTTTGGATGGGTGCGTGTAATCAAATCATTTTATATAATTGACATATATATAATGTGTGCCTTAAGACATGAATGATTGATCGATGACTTTTCAAGGTGATATATTGAGGTGAGTTTGAAGAATTTTACAGACAATGATGATTTGTATAGACAACCTTTCGTTGGCTCGATTAAATGATTGTCAGTTGACATTAGCTAACAAAATGAATGATCGTTGCTAAAATTTATGAATTGTATCAAATAATACGTAAGTTTTAATAAGAATATTGCGCATGTGTTGTTCAATATTCCGGTAGCTCACTGACAATCTCTCTTGAAATGAACTCAGCACTCAAAATATTATTTAAGAAATATTAACGTGCTCGCCTTTGTGAGCCAACTCTTGGAAAGCAAGAGAATCTCGAACTCCTGCGTGACTGTATCTGCTAAATAGAGGTGATGTGACCTGAGACTTAATGTCAAAAACCAGACGTCATTATTACCTCGTGCAAAATGCATCATTACATCCTGAGCTGCACTTACCGGGTTTGTGGTGAGGCGCAGTAGCTCATTTTAAAGGGGACCCATTGAATTTGAATTTATAATACATGGTAGCAGGAATGATTATCGATAGCTGACGTGCCCTTCGAGACTCGCTACTCGTGAAAAAATTGACTGTTTTTTTTATAAAAACAGAGAGACATAAGAGTGATGCATGAATTTTTGTGGCAATTGACAAGTATAACTGGAAAATAATTGCACTTAACATTAATTGTCCGATTGTTGTTTCCATAAACAGTTGAGCTTATCTAGAAATGGGCACCATGGTCGACATTCTTTTTCTGCGCCCATCCAGATTTAAGCCACCTGACCTTCAAACTTGTAAAATTTTACCGAAATCGATCAAGAGTGAGTCATTTATCATTTTGACTGTTGACGTTTTCATCGTTCACGTTGTTATCGTCAGGATTAGAGCTGATTTATGAGAGCACCCGAGAGAATGCAGTATTTGATTGCCACATGGTTTTATTAAATTCATAAAATTAGAGCACTCGCCACAGTTTAGGACTATCAATGTACTCCCCTATTTGTTTTCAAATCGGAGTTGAATTGACTGGAAAAAGTTGTCTCAAATCAATGATCAGAAACACGTAGCTTTTACCAAACGAAACATTAAGTCCTGTGATTTGCATGAGACGCAAATCGACCAGTTGTAAAAGTACCAAAAATGTTCTCGAAGCATGATTGAACTAGTGTAGTTTATGTACGTGTGGTCTGCTTTGGTGCTGGAACTCAATCCGTTTAAAGAAGTGGGGCACGTAATTGTTACTGAATTTCGATTTTGACTGCAAATTTTTAGTGATTCCAGTTTATGAAAATAAAGGGCACATGTTATCAAATCTTCATTAAGTGACGCTTCCATATTGTAATGAAGATCACTGAAAATGATATTATCAATATCAATTCCATTATTTTTAAATTTGTAGAGCAAATGAATTTGCTTTGGCCATCCGATATCACTGGCGCTCATGGTGAGGAAAAAGGTTGTCTTACCAGATTTTTTTCAAATTCCCAATCCGACGTACAGCTGGAAACAAAAAAATCCTTCCAGATTTTTTTGTTTCCAGCTGTACGTCGGATTGGGAATTGATCGTAGAAATTCCAAAATATTTTCAATGCATTTATTAATGAAGTCTATAGACTCGATCTGTGCTATAGTTACCTTGGTGACGTTGCTGATAATTTAAAAGCTACCGTAAGTAAGTGAATCTCGCGTACGCACACACATAATCTTGTCACATAATTGTCATGTATATGTATGTATACTGTATATACATTTATGCATATTTATGGGTTCTTCTTTGTGTTGTTTTTGCACAATTTTGTAAAAGGTGGTTTAAATTGTTTCTTAATAGTATGGAAATTGTCGCTGCCCTTACAATTTTATGTTTACCTGGGTGAATTTTTTGATTCGAACTCTTGTCCATATCAAAGTATGTTTATTTTTTTTATCAGAACTCATTCAGAGCTACTATCAGAAAGTCGTCAAACACTGTTATGTTATTGTGTCTAATCTTGGTGGTACATTTGATTTACCAACTCTCATTTGGTTATTATATATGAAAGAAGATCCATGTTACTTCCATAATCCTCCGAAATGTGAATCTCTTGGAGATATAAAGAGCCATGTAATGTTCTGTGTTGAAAAATAATCCTAGATAATCATCTACCTGTGCCATTGGTTTTGGATTAGAATTTTGTTTACCATAATGTGGTTCATACCGTTATCCCTGAATATGGGCATTATTTCCCCAGGCCGATGTAAATATTTTGAATTCTCCTAAAAATGTGTTTAAAGTTGAATCGGGAATCACTGATACGTTACTCTCCTATATGATTCAGAAATTTTTTCGGATAAATCCTACAGTTAATGCAATGACGAATTGGAGCGTGGACGTGTGAGCTCAATTAATATTTAAGCATGTAAAGTGTGAATTAGATGGTAGAATAAGAAGATGACTTTCTCCGAATGGAAGATCCGAATTTTTAAGTGATTGCTGATCCCTTAAAGATAATATTTCATTTGCAAAGCAAATACCTTGAACTGCTCTTATGATCATACAAAGATAAAGATCTTACAAATGTAGCATCCTTAGTAAAAACGTAAAAAATAGTTGTCTTTTTTAGACCAATACTCGTGTCAATCATCTCCATGGTTTGTTCGGCAAAGTATAGCTCCGACATGCAATAAGTATCATTTTAACTAAATCCCGATGTTCATTTCATTAAAGCGTCAAATATTACGCAAAATTTTGAATCCTTTGAATTTATTTTCAACATTGCCTAATGTGAAACGTAAAATCGTCCTTCTCAATTAAATGATGGTTTCATATATGTCCCATTTGAAGATATCCTTTCATGAGTCTCACTTACAAGTGTTGGAGTCGTTAAATATTTTGAAATTTATTCTCGACTTGCAAATATCGACGTTGGCAGGTTCTTATTTTAAAGGACTATGTATGTTGGAACCTTTTTCCTATTGAAAATATTTATTCTTCGGCAAAGGGCAATTTGTCTAAAATGAAACCAATTTAGAATTATAAGTTCTCTTCATTTTCAGTAGTTTCAGACCTCACTACTTTAACTTGTTTTTCTGGTCATTTTTCAATGAGAATCAACCTTGAATTATTTATTTGAGAATTGTTCGCACTTTGAAGTGTTTCCAGCACATTCATTAGCACATTTTCTATTAACAAACGTACAAATTGTTCCATGTTGGGAAAGACACAACTACCATGAAGGGATTAATGAGGATAAATTAATGAGAATGATGCTCCACTTCACTCTCACAAAATTGTTTGTTGAGCTGACCACCTACAAAGTTCACCAATGGTTAATAAAAAAATAATGTCGGAAATATCTTGTAAAAGATCTCAGTTCGATTGTTTGTTGATTAAACGTGTTCAAAGGCCGAATCATTTCTGCCTTGTGTTAAATTAATGTTTTTCTTAAGTCGGCTGAGGTAATATTAAGGATTGATTTGATATAAGCCTTAGACAATACTTCCGATCGTCTTTTTTTTAATTTCTGTGACTTTGATGGAAAGAATCTGATGGTTATCTTTGAGATTGGTCGCTAACATTTGATGAAGGGGCAAGTTGTTAGAATGTCATTTAATTTAAGTTCTGGTTATTTTCTGTTCCATTTTTCAAATAAAGAAAGTGAGTATTCTTTATGGAAAGCTACAAAAGGACTAAAAAAAACAGAAGCGTAGATGCCACCAATAAAAAAAGCAGATGGTACTTGGGCCAAAAGCCCCAAAGATAAAGCTGATGTTTTTGCTGAACATCTGGAAGAAATGTTTAAACCTATGACTAGACAAACAGCAGATGAAAATACCGTTCTAAACCTCCTAGATACGATCTTATTACAGGAAAAGTTATTAAAAAGTGGCCAGAAAAATGTCTTAAGAAGTTGCTACACATAATCAACGCAATATTTAGAATGAAATATGTTACTCAATAGTGGGAAAATAGCAGAAGTTATTATGATACCCAAGCCTAATAAGCCACCTAATGAGAAAACGTCTTACAGACCTATTTGAAAAACCAAGCTGTTTGAAAAACTACTCCTCAAAAGGATGAAGCCTCTGATTGAAGAAAGACACCTGTTACCATCTCACCAATTTGGTTTCAGAGAGAAACAATCCACCATAGGCAAGGTACACAGAGTCTTTAACGTGATTGAAAAGACGCTTGAAAACTAAAAGGTATGTTCTGGAGTTTTCCTTGATGTTGCCAGGCCTTTGATCGAGTCTGGCATCGAGGACTGGAATATTAATTACATCGCGACCTCCTTAAGCAGTACTATGCGATATTAAAATCATAAAATGAAGGGAGATATTTCTGAAGGAGAGTTTTCAATCAAGAGAATTAAAGCAGGAGTACCACAAGGGAGCGTGCTGGGACCATTTTTGTTTTGCTTTATACGAATGACATAACTTTTACTGGAAAAACAGATAATGCAACCTTTGCGGATGATACAGCAATTTTGGCGGTTGGAAGTACATCGAAGAGACAACCAGCAAATTACAGTACACTGTAAATGAGATTGTCCACTGACAAAAAAATGGAGAATAAAATTCAATGAGCTAAAATTAGTTCACGCAACCTTCACCTATCTAAAAGTAGATCACCTACCTATTTACATAAATAAGCAGGAAATACCACATGCAAAATACCTGGGTATGACGTTCGACGCCAAGTTAAAATGGGAAGAGAATGTCAAGAAAAAACGGCAAGAACTGGATATAAAGTTCAGAAAAATGTATTGGCTCATTGGAAGAAACAGTGAGTTGCAATTCACAATAACTTGCTTTTATACAGGCAAATACTTAAGCTCGTGTGGACTTATGGCATCCAGCTCTGGGGATGCACAAAGAAAACTAACGTTAAGATTATACAAACATTCCAGAACAAATTTCTACGATGCATTGTCAATGCACCTTGGTTTATTAGAAAAGATAAAATACATTGAGATCTAAAGATGGAAACCGTCAACGAAGAAATCACAAAAAATGCTAAATAATATATCCAGCGTTTACAACTCCATGAAAACACGGATATTCAACATATTGTCAACGACGTAGACAGCGTAAATACAAGACGACTAAAAAGAACGAAGCAGCTTGATTTAGTACGTCAGGACTGAAAGTTGCTGATGTAACCGGAAGAACTGAGCCCACTGGGAGTAACTACGGTGTCATAGCCCAACTAACAGAGAATTAAAATAAGAAAGAAAAATTGCTTGTAACAACTTAGTCGTAATAAAATAAAAAAAATTTCAAACTGATGAAGGCTTGCCAGGTATAATCGATCGAGCATCGTATCCAAAAATGTTAAACCTGCTTTTGCCATAATTTCCAACGCTGACCTATGGGTACTTTTCTAAACAACAAATTTTGTTCTGGAATGGCGAGTAGTGAATCACCTATTACTAAATGAGCTGGTATCAGTACTTCACCCGATGGATTTGCAACTATTGTGATACCCAAAACATGACCAGATTGAACTTAGAAGCAGTTCTATTTGTGCTAATAATTTTAAATTATTAGGCTCATAAAGGTGCTCACAGTGCCACGGGAAGTTAATGATACCTCATGGAGATTGCAGCTTTTGGCAATAAAATGCAAAAGCATTTCAAAACGGTCTAGGTGACTGAATTTCAATGGATACTGAGTTTTTTCCGAAGATTGGATGCGCAAATGTAAGTTGCACATACGATTATCGGCTACTTTAAATTCCAAGACGGAATTTTTCACCTAGGGCCTAGAAATTAATCCAACACCAACATTGCCGAGGAAACCTTCACAAACTGCGTTAGTAATCTAAACATTATTTAGTCTCCTCCTACGACAAGCCATGAACACGGTTGTGGAATTGTTATGCTCGTTTTAAAATTATCAATCTTCATAACTACAAACTCCATCACAATATTCATCATCGCCATCGTAATTAAACAAATATTCAACTATTTAAAATCACCAAAAAGTTTTTACAAAATTAAGGTAATTTTGGTTCCGCCATTTTACAGTTATAATTCGAACAAATAAAAAAAATAAAACTGGGCACATTGTAAAAAAATTTTCATTATCTTTTCAATTAAAAGAATTATTTTCAAATGAAACGTGAAACGAACAAAAAAAAAAGTTTTCCATTTCTTTTGATTAATCAAAATAACATTTTCCGAATAACGAAAGAGCTGGAGGAATAAATTTCCGCAGGTGAAAATGAAAATTTTCAGTTTTTTTTTTTTTTGCTTCTCTCCTTTCCGTCTGTTCATTTTAATTAAGCAAATTGGTAATCAATGAATGTTTCTTTCGGGATTATTAGTGTACTATCCTACTGTTATTACTGTTATTACTATATTTTCGATGATTGTATTAAAATGTATATTGATTACGGTACAATGGAAAAATTAAAAAAAAAAAAAAACAACCTCGTGTCTGGAATTTTAGATATACATTGTACTAGCAGCAGAGGGTTAGAAAATTTAATCGACCGACAAATGGGGTTATCATGTATCTGTGTTGTTTTTAAATTTTAATACACAAATTAATTTGCATACTATAATTTTATATCTATACGATTAATAATCATAAAATAAAATAGGATTTCTCTTGATCCTTTTTTTTTAGGTTATACCACACTTTAAACACACATACATATACACACACATGTATATACTATACTCTAGGCGACGAGGGAGGACTATTATACTGATTCGACTGAGAACGGTGAGATTAAAATTTATATGGCAAACCCTAAAACAATTAAAAAATTAAATGATTTGAATAATATAAATTAGATGCTGTAATCTTAAGATTACGTAGCTAAATATAATTAATTTATTTGGATTTAAAGTGGCATTCCATGTATTACGGTTTGGTATATTAAGTACATAAATATGTATACAAGTGAAAGAAGCCAAGTCAAGGTTTTTTGTTAATATCGAATTTTTTTTTCTCGAGCTACTGTGGGATGAGGCAGACACTCTAAATAACTTATAATTTTTAATCTAACATTTTAAAATCGTAAATGACTAATTTCCTACCCAATTTAAGGTATCAAGTGAAAATCTAAATCCACCTACACCAAAACATCGTCATATACATTCAAAATCGGAACTTCATTTTGTAACATTAAAAACTACTTACTGTATATCGTATATGCCAATTTAATCACAAAATTTTATTAACGAACCGTTATAGTCATAATAATCTCGTTTTAATGACTTTTCATCCATATTCATTAATTTGTAAAGGCTAACCCCTTTACAAATTTTTTTTGGTCAAATTGCATCCAATTTTATCCAATTTTCCACTTACAAAGCTATCACTATTATAAGTCTATAATAATAATTTTTAATTAGTTTGAAATGTTTAGATGAAAACATCACGATCCATAGATCTACTAAATTTCGATTTACTTTCATATTTGCATTGATAGTTGTGATATGTCAATAATCACTAATTGTCAATAACCTTTTATCGATCATCAATAAGTAATTCAAAATATTTCAATAAGAACACAATAAAATAAAGATCACATGAAACCAAAATATATCATGTCTTCATTTATGGATCAAATAACAATAAAAAACCAAATATCGCACGATCTCATTTATTGGCGCTGGCAAGTACATCAAATGTCATATTTTATTGATATTTAATTAGAAAAAATATTTAAATACTATAAAATTGTATTTAAAATGTTTACTGGCACTCACTGAAAAAACGATCACTAAATCGATCGTAATCTTTGTTTCACAATGCCAACCGGTTTACGTTTATCGGCCACCAGGTAACATTTGACTGATCATATTTTTGCCAATACTTAAGATACACGATCACCCACATTTAAACTTAGCTCAAAAATTGCAACAACTAAAGAGTCCCTTACATGGCGAAGCAAGATCGCTAGGTATATGCATTATGACACCTGCGATCAAAATGATATAAAATGAATTCAAAATGAATAGAGCCAATAGATCCATGGCTATTAAAGACATGAAAGGTTCTGACTATAGATGTTGAAGATCACACATTTTACTTTCCACAACATAGCGTCTTTGACGCTATGGCGATCCTCTCGTTTAGTATATCATATAGTTCTCCTAGCAAGGACCGCTTAGTTCAGTTGACCGCGTTTTGTTTTACTGTGAACCATTTTAACGTAGACTGCCATTCCAGCTTTGCAGTGACTAATTGATGATCACTGCCTAAAAATTAGTAAGCCGCCCGTAAAGACTACATCTTGGATGAACCGAGATTTGCCTTTAGAAATCAATACATGATCAATTCAACTTCGGAACGTCCTACGAAGGTGGTCCATGTTTCCAAATGGATATTTTAATAAAGGAAGACTGTGCTAGTCCTAAATATATCAAGTCTGATTTTAACAGTGAAGTTTTTACAGATGCACGGGTAGTCAACTCAGCGATCTAACCTTTGTTTAATCATCTCCTTCGACAAGGCAAGGATGCTATATGGTAAAATTCTTAGTTTTGGATAAAAATATATGTTAAATCTATTTCGGGGTAGTTTGGTTGAACGAAAATGTGTCTATTGCTTTTGATGAGAAGTGAGTTACTTTTTGGTACTAGATTCGCATTCAATGGGCTTCGGTATAATTTGATAACGGAGAACATTGACGAGAACTCAATAGTTGAAATAAGGTTGTGAGAAGAACGACCATTACTGTGCTGAGTAAGAGCATGTAATTAAGCCGGACTAGGTAGTCCAGAGGGAGAATCCGCTACCACATTAGATTTACCCGGTTTATATTGTTTCCCGTAATTATATTCTCTGAGAACCCGCGGCTTTCAAACGGTTCATTTTGCTGTTGTTGTTCTTATTGCTAGGAGTGCAATTTAAGGGCTCATATCTTCAAAATTGAAACTTTTCGAGAGCTATATAGATGAAATTCCTAAGCGAATTCAGAGACCGAAGTATTGCCCCACATCTTCTTTTCTTTTGGCATATTATTTTTCTGGTTTACTAAGCGTTCTTGAGATACAAGTTATAGGCCGGTTATTTTGCATTCAAACAGATCCGATTGCATATATTTAATAGAATCGGTGGTCAGTTCGAAGGCTTTATCGAAATTTGGATGAGACAACATTACCTCTTTTGTGACGAGGGTATTTTTTATTTTCTCAAAGGCGTTTAATTCAGTTTTCTCAAGGTTAATTGTATGGATTTTACAGGAAGTTTTGGACACACATGTATAGCCTTCCCACGTAAAATGATAATTAAGGATAAAGCTTTTTTTACTGACAAACCGGCAAAAATTTCTCGATATACCTATAAAAAAGATCTTAGGTCTGTGAGATTCCTAAGTGGCGACAGAATGACAACGGATTGATTTATCTTTAAGTTTGGTACTATCCCATGTATTCCAACAATACATCTTTCGAATTTTGATTTTTTCTAAAGACGTTCAAATTTTTCTAACTAAACTTTCATGTTAGTGCCTTCCAAAATTTTGAAAACTAGCTCCAGGTTTCAAAAGTGTTCGTTCTGGTCTATGCCAAAGATTATTATACCAACTGTGTATATAGAAATAACCAAGATTGGCGTTATGCTGACTTATAGGATATCATCAAGCGTCCTTTGGTAGATAGGCGGAGCAGTTTAGGACGATCCAGAAAGGATATATATGTATGGGAACCATAAAGGACTTAAAATTCCGTATATTAGCAACTTACTGACCTGTTTTTCAACTTAATTTTTTATTTGCCATCGGAAAAAGTTATGCTTTAGAGTAAACCAGTTTTTCTGTTGCTGTCCAAATTTCACTCTTGATTCATGTTGAGTATGTAAATTTCCTATCAAGGTCAGCAAATAGTTTCGGGCGGTAAAAAGTTTTTATTTTTGTCCTGTCGTATAGTTGTTTAAGAGGAATTATAATGTTTGGGTAAATGGTCTAATAATCCCGGTTATGGCGGTAAATGATTCCAAACTAGGAAGAATAAAAAAATTTATCTTGTTCATATTAAGGCTGAAAAGTTATTAAATAATGATGCTTGATCTCTATATACGCTATATCTAACGAAGTGAACTAAGATAATTTTTTTAAGAATAGGTTGCCTGACGAGTTTAGGCTGAATTTGTTTTATTACCTCGTGGTTTCCAGGTCTATTAGGGAAGAGTGGTTTAATCTGAAAAAAATATATCGTCTAGATTTTTGGCTTGATCCTATATAGGATTGTCATACGATTCTACATATTCTGCAAATATTTGATCATGTAGTTAACCTTCTTAGAGTGCATAGTATGATCCACACGAACTAGTTCTGGTATTGAGTATTGATTTTGTGGTGGTCTCCGTTAGGGTCTATTGTAAAACTGCTGTTTATTTTGAAAGAGCGCGTACTGTGGGCAATTGTGGCGTTAATTTTTCTGCCTTGAAAAACTGCTTATTGTGGTCCGTGTGGATTGTAAACAAACTAGGAGGATTAAAGGTTGATTAAATGGTGATGAAAGCTTGACTTTTGAACATCATTACGTCGGAATGGCAACGAAGCAGGAACATGTATTCTGTGTAAAAGTTAACTATTGTGAGCTTATTGCTCGTTCTAAAATTAAGGTTCCGAAATTTCAAGCAAATATGTAAAGCTTGATGTAAATAAATCGATTCTTCGATAATATATAATCGAACTAGGTTTCCTTTCAAATCTTGAATATGTCATCAATAGTTAAGATATAAAACCACTCCATGAAGGAGGAAGACCTACTATATCAATGTGAATGTGTTCAAAACGGCGAGACGATAGTCCTATGGTTGTGCAGTTTTACGCTCAATTTCCTGCACCGATATTCATACTTGGTATTTTTAATGTGATGATAAGGACTTTCAGGAGGCATTAATGTCTTAATGTGTGATAAATTGTGCAAATCGTCAAAAATTTTAATCAAATTTGGAATATACAGTCGATTCATTGTCAATGAAAATTCATACCAAATGCTGTTAGCGGTTTTTTCAAAAATAATGTATTACATTTTTAATTAATTTTTCTCTGCGTCGGAGATCACCGATTTCAGTTCATCGTACTTTTCTGAGATAAAGTGTCCATATCCCACAAGATCGAGACAGATAATCAGCGACATAATTATAGATGGTCTAAATGTTTTATGGATGAGTATATATCTAGCAACTCACAATCAAACGCCAAATATTGGCTGCTTGCTTGAATTTTTTTGAGATAAAACGAAAGTGGTTCCTATATATCGGCAGGGCCGACACTTTCATAGGTGCAGATGATGCAGTATAAGCAGAAGCCAAAATTAGGGGGCGTGGCATAAAAATTTCACAAAACAAAATAATTGTCCTAATCATTTTAAATTTATTAAAGAAATTTTATACAGAAAATTTAATACAGATATAGGTTGTATTTTTGTATTAACAGCTTAAAATTACTAAAATTCTAATAATTTTTGAAATTTTCGTTAATTTAGTTTCGTTAAGTTCGATTTTAAATCATTCTTGTCAAAGAACATATTACAATCTTTTTTTGCTGTGAAAGACTTTTTAACGAAACTGCTAGCAATCCATTGAGTTAAAAATAAAAAAATTTGATGTTTTTACGTTTTCCGAATAATTCAGCAAAGTTAGTATGACCATGACATAATTTTATTCTGAAATTATATAAGTTTTAATTACTCTAATTATTTTTATTTTATATGTTACCGAAGCCTTCGAAATTTAAGATGAGAAACTATCAAGTGAATAAACCATTTCAGTTTACAATTCTTAAATTGTTAGTTAAGTTACTTGACTCCTTGAATCATGTTAAAATTAAATATAAAAGTTGTTTCGTTAAGTTATTTTCAATGTTTAATTAAAAGTGTTAAGTTATAATGATATTTCCAATTGCCATTTAAAACCATCACGAGCTTCATAAACACGTTTAAATTAGTTAGTTAAACTTATTCTGAACGCGTGTTACAACTTATCAGCATTAGTTTGTATTTTGTATGTTTCATGCCAACAGCTATTATATTTGAAGTGGTGGAAAAATTGCCAGCTTGAATAATATTTGGCTTCTAAACGGTGGATTTCCACACCTTTATAGCAAAATTACTTGATATGTAAAAAGTGATTCAGATTCTGAATTCATATATTTACTTTCAAAAACTTGTAAAATGCATTTATAATAGGTTTCGTTAAATACTCGTTAAGTTATTTGAGAATAATTTAATTAATTTGTATTGCTTGGTTTTTGAATAATGTTATAATCGAAATAAACAAATTATTCGTTGTTTCGTTAAGCTGGAAATGTTTCAACAAGTTAACTTAACGAAAACAAATTGGATGGTTTAAATAAATTACTAATAATATAAATAACCTTTGATTTAACTATGGTTTAAATTGACAATTTTTTAAGTTATGTTTTTGCTAAATTGTTTTTGTTAAGTTCGGTTTTGAATAGATCTCGGTTTTTGGTCCAAACATAAAAAAGTTTAGGAATATTAATATCACACTGATATCAGTCGTCAACTTCTATCGCTATATAGGATTACTTTATTGACTCTACAATTGTTAATTCATCTTAAATTAGGCCTCACGAGTAATAAAAGTTTGTGGTAAAAATCTATCAAAAAATTGCCCACACCTTGGGCTAAATTATTTGGAGTTTAAAATTGTTTCTATCGATAATTTTAATTTACCTTTTGAAAACTTTTAATATTTCGTTAAATACTCGTTAATTTTTTTGAGAAGTTAAAACAACGATTTGTTACTTTTTGAAAAACGTTATAAAGTCAAAATAGAAAATATTTCGTTGGGTCGGAAACGTGTTTAAAAACCTAACCGCTCGTAATCTTGTACGCTCGTAGATCAATTTTTGAAAACACTATACATTGCCATTCAGTTTCATTGTAATACGATGGATGTGCGGGTTAGGTAGCAGTTGGGCACTGTACATGCATTCAGTCGGCAGTCTTTTTTTAACTAGTTGCAACGTTTCACTGTTAATTATTTATTCTTATCTAGATAACGAGGTTTTAAAAAGGGCAACTGACCCTTTGTTTGAATACAGTAGACTATGTTTAATAGGAGCACTAGAGTTAGGATGTGTAGTTGGAACTGGATAATTCTTATTCAAATCTAATCAAATCAAATCGAATCTAATCAAATCTAATCAAACCTAATCAAATCTAATCAAATCTAATCAAATCTAATCAAATCTAAGCAAATCTAATCAAATCTAATCAAATCTAATCAAATCTAATCAAATCTAATCAAATCTAATCAAATCTAATCAAATCTAATCAAATCTAATCAAATCTAATCAAATCTAATCAAATCTAATCAAATCTAATCAAATCTAATCAAATCTAATCAAATCTTATCAAATCTAATCAAATCTAATCAAATCTAATCAAATCTAATCAACTCTAATCAAATCTAATCAAATCTAATCAAATCTAATCAAATCTAATCAAATCTAATCAAATCTAATCAAATCTAATCAAATCTAATCAAATCTAATCAAATCTAATCAAATCTAATCAAATCTAATCCAATCTAATCAAATCTAATCAAATATAATCAAATCTAATCAAATCTAATCAAATCTAATCAAATCTAATCAAATCTAATCAAATTTAATCAAATCTAATCAAATCTAATCAAATCTAATCAAATCTAATCAAATCTAATCAAATCTAATCAAATCTAATCAAATCTAATCAAATCTAATCAAATCTAATCAAATCTAATCAAATCTAATCAAATCTAATCAAATCTAATCAAATCTAATCAAATCTAATCAAATCTAATCAAATCTTATCAAATCTAATCAAATCTTATCAAATCTAATCAAATCTAATCAAATCTAATAAAATCTAATCAAATCTAATCAAATCTAATCAAATCTAATCAAATCTAATCAAATCTAATCAAATCTAATCAAATCTAATCAAATCTAATCAAATCTAAGCAAATCTAATCAAATCTAATCAAATCTAATCAAATCTAATCAAATCTAATCAAATCTAATCAAATCTAATCAAATCTAATCAAATCTAATCAAATCTAATCAAATCTAATCAAATCTAATCAAATCTAATCAAATCTAATCAAATCTAATCAAATCTTATCAAATCTTATCAAATCTAATCAAATCTAATCAAATCTAATCAAATCTAATCAACTCTAATCAAATCTAATCAAATCTAATCAAATCTAATCAAATCTAATCAAATCTAATCAAATCTAATCAAATCTAATCAAATCTAATCAAATCTAATCAAATCTTATCAAATCTAATCAAATCTAATCCAATCTAATCAAATCTAATCAAATATAATCAAATCTAATCAAATCTAATCAAATCTAATCAAATCTAATCAAATCTAATCAAATCTAATCAAATTTAATCAAATCTAATCAAATCTAATCAAATCTAATCAAATCTAATCAAATCTAATCAAATCTAATCAAATCTAATCAAATCTAATCAAATCTAATCAAATCTAATCAAATCTAATCAAATCTAATCAAATCTAATCAAATCTAATCAAATCTAATCAAATCTAATCAAATCTAATCAAATCTAATCAAATCTTATCAAATCTAATCAAATCTTATCAAATCTAATCAAATCTAATCAAATCTAATAAAATCTAATCAAATCTAATCAAATCTAATCAAATCTAATCAAATCTAATCAAATCTAATCAAATCTAATCAAATCTAATCAAATCTAATCAAATCTAATCAAATCTTATCAAATCTAATCAAATCTAATCAAATCTAATCAAATCTAATCAAATCTAATCAAATCTAATCAAATCTAATCAAATCTAATCAAATCTAATCAAATCTAATCAAATCTAATCCAATCTAATCAAATCTAATCAAATCTAATAAAACCTAATGAAATCTAATCAAATCTAATAAAATCTAATCAAATCTAATCAAATCTAATCAAATCTAATCAAATCTAATCAAATCTAATCAAATCTAATCAAATCTAATCAAATCTAATCAAATCTAATCAAATCTAATCAAATCTAATCAAATCTAATCAAATCTAATCAAATCTAATCAAATCTAATCAAATCTAATCAAATCTAATCAATTCTAATCAAATCTAATCAAATCTTATCAAATCTAATCAAATCTAATCAAATCTAATCAAATCTAATAAAATCTAATCAAATCTAATCAAATCTAATCAAATCTAATCAAATCTAATCAAATCTAATCAAATCTAATCAAATCTAATCAAATCTAATCAAATCTAATCAAATCTAATCAAATCTAATCAAATCTAATCAAATCTAATCAAATCTAATCAAATCTAATCAATTCTAATCAAATCTAATCAAATCTTATCAAATCTAATCAAATCTAATCAAATCTAATCAAATCTAATAAAATCTAATCAAATCTAATCAAATCTAATCAAATCTAATCAAATCTAATCAAATCTAATCAAATCTAATCAAATCTAATCAAATCTAATCAAATCTAATCAAATCTAATCAAATCTAATCAAATCTAATCAAATCTAATCAAATCTAATCAAATCTAATCAAATCTAATCAAATCTAATCCAATCTAATCAAATCTAATCAAATATAATCAAATCTAATCAAATCTAATCAAATCTAATCAAATCTAATCAAATCTAATCAAATTTAATCAAATCTAATCAAATCTAATCAAATCTAATCAAATCTAATCAAATCTAATCAAATCTAATCAAATCTAATCAAATCTAATCAAATCTAATCAAATCTAATCAAATCTAATCAAATCTAATCAAATCTAATCAAATCTAATCAAATCTAATCAAATCTTATCAAATCTAATCAAATCTTATCAAATCTAATCAAATCTAATCAAATCTAATAAAATCTAATCAAATCTAATCAAATCTAATCAAATCTAATCAAATCTAATCAAATCTAATCAAATCTAATCAAATCTAATCAAATCTAATCAAATCTAATCAAATCTTATCAAATCTAATCAAATCTAATCAAATCTAATCAAATCTTATCAAATCTAATCAAATCTAATCAAATCTAATCAAATCTAATCAAATCTAATCAAATCTAATCAAATCTAATCCAATCTAATCAAATCTAATCAAATCTAATAAAACCTAATGAAATCTAATCAAATCTAATAAAATCTAATCAAATCTAATCAAATCTAATCAAATCTAATCAAATCTAATCAAATCTAATCAAATCTAATCAAATCTAATCAAATCTAATCAAATCTAATCAAATCTAATCAAATCTAATCAAATCTAATCAAATCTAATCAAATCTAATCAAATCTAATCAAATCTAATCAAATCTAATCAAATCTAATCAATTCTAATCAAATCTAATCAAATCTTATCAAATCTAATCAAATCTAATCAAATCTAATCAAATCTAATCAAATCTAATCAAATCTAATCAAATCTAATCAAATCTAATCAAATCTGATCGAATCTAATTAAATCTAATCATATCTAATCAAATCATTCTAAAATTCTTGAATTTATACGTGAAGCTCCCAATGCCTTACTGTATGATTTGGTGATAAAGATCTCGTTGATCAAGTAAATCTGGAATATCTTTATCAAGTAAATCTGGAAGCCAATACTAAATCGTTTTGAACTGG
This sequence comes from Tipula confusa, assembly GCA_963556175.1. Taxonomy (NCBI): domain Eukaryota; kingdom Metazoa; phylum Arthropoda; class Insecta; order Diptera; family Tipulidae; genus Tipula; species Tipula confusa. The sequence continues at coordinate 32,481,752 of OY744476.1, forward strand.
TCTTAAGCAGGAGATATGGGCCGTAATAGTTTCCTCAGCATTCACACTACTGGTCTCACTAAGATTTTCACTGTTATTACAATGAACTAACACGTATTACGATTTCGTTGAAATAATTTACACCTATGCGTTTTGTGTTCAATAATAACTCTCTTGTGTTTTCAATAATACTTTTCGTTCTACGATATACACGTTTTAGAAAATTTTAGACATTCATACAATATAAAAGTCAGGCCATCGCAAAGTGACTGTTTTCTAAATAATAATTTATTTTGAGTGGGTGTCTCAACAAGTTAGTCCATTCTTTAAATCCAAAACGATTAGAATGACAACGCTCCTTGAAGGTGGAATGTTATTTAATGTACATGTATATTCGAAACTCGCAAGCTCCTGTTAAATAAGAATAAAGTCATAACAAGCAGTTGTGTAGGATAAATTTAGAAAATATTATATTCTTTTTTAAAAAGATTTCAGACAAACATTGATCTTTAATGATTGATTTGAATAGGCACAAAATATTAGGACTGCGAAAAACAAAGAACTTCTTAAGTTAATAGGCTTATTTAGTAAGGTGTATGGTAATTTTAGCAGCTCTTTAAGCTGGAAACAGAGCAATTCGCTAACAAAGTTATATTGAGCCCTGGGAATATAGATTCACTAAAAATTAAAAACAAAATATTAAATTGCAATAAAAGAATATTATCTTGAAAAAAAAGTTTGACTTTTCAACAGAATTTTTGAATTAAATTACAGCAGTAGTCACAGTTACGTCCATTTAATAGAAGAAAACTGCAGATATAGAAAACTGTTCAGGTTGATTCTATAATTATAACTTCAATGAAGTCCGGTCATCTCTTATAGTTATATTGTTTTAGTGCAACAATGTACAATTACTGTACTTTTCTATAAGTTAATTGATTACTTCCAAAAAGCGAATAAAATTGACTTTTATAATGGTCTGTCGATTCAAAAATCATTCCCATCAAATATTTTTCGTGGGAATTCATTTACGGTTTGTATATATACCCCATGGCTGTATAATATCTAGCCACGCCTTTTCCACAGAAAAAACATACAAAAGCTAGGACAAATATGGTCAAAATAGGTAGCTTCATATAACTCTACAGTTCACTAACAACGCTACTATAATCTACTCCTATATAATTAAAATTGTATACAAGTCCATTAGTAGCATAATGTCAAGTTGGTAAATTTTACCTTGCGCGTAAAGTTTTTTTTATTATGCATAGTTGAAAAAAAAATTACAATTAACCTGCTAACGAAGCATGTGAATTTCATTCGATTATAAATTATAATTACTGTTTAAACTTTTAAAAGTGTGTATTGTGTACACATCAGTCGTCAAATGGCCGATTGATTAGATTTCTAATTATTTATGACATCGAACGAACGAAAAAAAAAAATCTTATTAAAATCAATCAATTTAGATACTCGTATATATGTACAATGTTCACACACACATGAGGTAGGTAAATATGGATTTAAGAAACGCATCAAAATTTAATTTAAAAAAAAAATTAATTGAATGCCAAATATTCGTCTCTCATCTCAATAAATTAATTACATTTCATCGTATTCAACCCAGTTGAGAAGCAAACAAAAAAACTTCGAAAAATGCCACAAAACTAATTATTTTGACGCCCTTAGGCCATAGGTCACAAATTCACTGTAACATATAGTTTATGTTATATGTACAGACTATATACTAATCTATAAAATGTAACGTCTCAAGGCTAACATACATATCTGTTGAACCGATTAATATAGACAAAATGTCCAACATGTCTCTGGCGACGAAACCTAAATACTTTACACAACATTTAATTTAAATGTTAAACTCTTAAATGCGTTAATCTAATTTAAATTTTGCAATTAAACTTTTAAATTGAACATAGCGTGAAAAATTATTATATATATAGTTTCGTCGAGATAATTGATGACAGCCATTTATCGTCGTGATGTTTACATTTCAAATTCGAAATGTCTTAATGATATATTGGCTTAAGATGTTTGAATTATGTTTGTAGTTAATCTGCGGGCAAAATGCAATATGAATATCACGACGCATTTAATATACTCGCTAAATATAAGTTAAGTGTATGCGATGATTGGATTAAAAGCCGATGGCGATTACTATTAAAATTCATTTGTTCGATGTCTACATAATTAATGGCTGAGCTAACTTAACACGGGAGCTAAACGACATACTAATAAAGTGTCACACATAACAATTTTATAATGATACAACGTGTTATGATAAAACAGAGCTGGTTTTCAGTTTTGCAACCGTCGTTTAAAGGGGAGACTTTTAAAAATCGCGCAAACATTCAGTTGGCTGATGGTTAGTTACTACTATTATTTAAGATATCATTAACTTGCATCAAAAGGATACTTTTTTGATGGTTTCTGTGTTGTTTAAGGGAGGATTGTTATAGTCTTTATAATTTCCAAACTGGAACTAACCCGCGTGCAACCCATAACACAATTGTCGTGAAATCAAAATAGCTTCAATTTAAATTTGTAAAATGGATATCTCATCACAATTGAGCCCAATACAGCTTCATTCTATGTGTCATAAAACGATTCAATTGATTCAATTATTTTAAAATTTAATTTGTATTAATTTTAAAGTTTTGTGTCAAATAAAGTGTATATAAATTAGTTATATGGTGACACACTGAGAAGAGATGACAGAACGTAGAGCAGATCATTATCATTGTGATTGTCTTATGCTAACAGTTGTTTGAATATTAGTAGTATCGGAAAACTGGACCAATTCTGTCATTTCTGCCTTTTCCCACCCCACAAAAAATATTAACTAATTATTGGCCGCCAAGGTGTTTGGAACCAGATCGATCTCAATAATATGACTATAGTATCCTGCCTTATCCTTCCAAGTTATGTTAAAACGGGTGTACGTTTGGCACCTCCAAGAAATCCTGCTTAATGTTTGGCCGTCCATTCTAAATCAATCAAGTAGGCATCACACCTGGAAGACTATTTTTGAGAACCGAAGTTGATTAAGCCAAACTACTTCTGAATGGTATAACAAAAGCAAGAGATCACAAGGCATACTAAAAATATATTTATTCATCTTCGTGTGTAAGAAAACCGAAGCATTTATCGCCAGCCATACAACGTTCACTGCACAAAGAGGATTGTGTAGTGATCTGTATCATGGTTCTAATTTTGCAAACCTAACACCAAATTTTTACGAAAATTGGCACTGCTTGAAAATGGTCATTTGAACGACCGGGACCAATCTGGGTTTGACTATAATAATTTTAATCATTGGAATCATAAAAGTACTCTTTGCTCGGGTATCATCATTAACCACATTTAAATAATCGCCACCCGATGCAAGAATAAATTTTCATAACTCCTGTACTGTCAACTTCATATACTATTGTTTAACTTTATGGATATTGGGAATAAACCAAGGCTTTATAACATTATATAAAGTACTTAAATGAGGTCTGTCAAAACGAATGGTAAGCAAACAACCGGTTAAATGGTGTTCAAACATGAATTGGGAAAAACAGAAAACTATTAAAGATGTCATATTTTGTTCTCATCATGGCCATTTTCATCCAGCTGACCCCACAACAACTTATGGAAGAAATCAGATAAATTAACGAATTCGTTACACTTACGGTACACATTTTAGGAAGCAGACAATAATAACTATATTGGACATATTTACAAGATATTAACCGTTACAGCACACGAGTTACAGCAAACAATATTTTATCCTTGTGAAGGTACTATTAGCATATACACAGATGAATCAACTATATACCTAACATAGTCTAAAACACAATAAGTATTTTGTGTAATATTTCACCAATTAGTAACATGCCATCTCAACAGTCACCGCATGTGAAACCCACCTACTAAGACACATAGCCAGGCAATTTGGCAAATTGCACAATAACAAGTAGACCTAATATGTGATCGAGACGAAACCACGATGATTAAAGATAAATCAGGAATTCTAACATTAAACACGAAGTGTGTCTTAAAAAATTACGAATTCCAGTTAACAGCCATTGAGGAAAAATCTCACCAGATCATATCTTTAATAGTCATGTCATTTAAACTTCAATATGGAGATGAAAATGGATATAATGGCCGACAACTTCACAAGAGAGATTGCAAAATACATCATGCTGGAAAAGGTCAAAGTAAGCAACTGTTTTATCTTTTACTGTAGTGTAAAATAAAACACTCGTTTATTGCTGACTAGCATTTACTTGTATAAAAAAGAAAGAATAAAGATATAAATTGAGTTTGTATAAAATTAATCACTAGCAATAGTTTAATCTCTAACTAATTTGGCCCCACCAGTGGTAAACTGACTAGTTATACCAATTATAATTGTCAATTTTAACGAGGACAAATTTTAATACCATGATTTTGAAAAACGGGGGCGACAATGTTTCACCTTCAGCGAGCGCGTCTTCTTCCTCAACTTCAGAATCAAGCATGTTAACTAACGTGCAATTAACAACACTAATCGAAAATAGTGTCGCTGTGGCACTCAGGTCTGTAGATAACACCGGCACTAGCACTAGCGCAGATTCTGACAACACTGAAACACCAACCACAGTTTTACCTATTACTACGTCTGGTTCGGTCTCACATATCGCATTTAGAGCGCCGCAACCTCTGTACAATCAAAATCCGGCAGTATTGTTCGAGATATTGGAATAACAATTTCTGGTTACCAATATCGTCGCTGAGAAAACCAAATACTCCAATGCTGTCGGAGCATTGGACAGTAGACTACATGATGTTTTTGCAGACCTAATTATTTGGGATAAGGGTTCCATGCCGTACACGTTTTTTAAAACTGCCGAGACCTTTAGGTCTCGGCGAGTCTGAAAAAACTAAATTAAATAATTTACTTGACAGTTTAAAACCTTCTCAGTTATTAGCCAAGTTCCACCAGAACGCTGGAGGTAATTTTAATGAAGAATCGGTTAAACAACGCTGGTTAAAACGTCTGCCTCAACAGGTGAAGATGGTTCTCACCCCTTTTGAGAACGATTTCCCTCTTAACACACTAGCACAAAGAGCCAATAACGTTATGAAGACGATGTGGGGATACGCATTAATTCCATTGAAAAGCCCTTCAGTTCATCTGTTGATTCCAATGCTGACATCAAATGTATGAAACACATCATTACAGAGATTGCAGAATTAAGAAATAATGGAACTCGAACTCCTGTTCGTTCCAACAGCTGGAACCGAGGTTCCGTTCTAATTTGCGAAACGATGAATATTTTTGCCACAAAAGATTCTGTAGCAAAGCAAATAAATGTTTACCGTTTTGTAAGCATTTTGGTAAAAGCACACCAGAAAATAATTCAAAAAACACGTAAATCATCAACACATGGCAGCATGTGTTGATGACAATAATTCCTGTCGCCTTATGGTGCGGGAAATCTTTTCCAATCAACACATTCTCATAGAAACAGGAGCGGATATTTCTGTTATCCACCCTTCCTAATCTATTTAAAATTACCACTTAATCTTCCTCTTCTAACTCAGCATTCAACCTGTTCGCTGCGAATGGTTCAAAAGTTAAAGCTTTTGGTACCAGTTCGTTAGAGTTGGATTTTGGACCTAGAAAAAACTATTTTGGAATTTCATAATTGCAGAAGTCTCGTTGCCAATTTTAGGAGCTGACTCTTAAAAAAACTGGTCTTATCGTCGAAATTCAAAAAAGAAAAACTCATCGATTCTTTGACCAAACTTTCCACCGTTTGTGCAGTGTGAAGATCGACACATTTCTCTCTGCTTAATATCGACCAGACTCAACTTCTCTCTTTTATCTCAGAGTTACTGTCAGAATTCTCTGAAGTAATTAGAGACGACTTCAAAATTAAGCCAATACTCCACAACGTCATTCATGGCCTTGTAACAAATGGTCCTACAATCTCAGCTAAAGCTCGACGTTTATCGGCAGATAACTAGATTTAGCTAAGGCAGCTTTAGCTATGGAAGAGTTCTAATACTTGGTGGGGAGAGGCATTTGCCGGCCAAGCGAGAAATGATTAATTAAATTTGGCCCAAGTGATTCCGCATGGGACAGTCTTCTTCACAAGGTAAAGAAAAAGAATGGAACTTGGATACCATGCAGAGATTATTGGGCTCTTAACAACGTCACAATTCCCGATAGGTATCCCATTCCGTACTTACAAGATTTCATCGGCAACTAGCAGGATGCAATATGTTCTCGATATTGGATCTGGTAAGAGCTTACTATCAAATCCCCGTCAAACCTGCCGACATTTCTAAAACCGCCATCATCACCTCTTTTGGAATATTTGAATTCACAAGAATGACCTTTGGCTTGCGTAATACGGCTCAATCTTTTCAACGTCTAATGCATAGAGTGTTAGCAGGATTTTTATTCGGTTTTTGTTATTTAGACGACATTTTAGTAGCTTCTAAATCTCTTAAGGAACACATTGCCCATTTGAGAATAATTTTCTCCAAATTATCTGAATTTGGCTTAATCATCAATTTAGAGAAATGCATTTTTGCTAAATCTCAAGTTGACTTTCTCGGCCACTCAGTGAACGCCGTCGGTATTCAACTTCGAATGACCAAAACAAGTTAGTCGACTTAAACGTTTTTTAGGAATGATACATTTCTACCGACGCTTCATTTCTGGAGCTGCAAAAGATCAGCTAATACTTAACAGTTTTCTTAGGGGCTACAAGTCGTAAATAGTAAAGTTTTAATTAATTTGTCTGAGGCATCCATGAAGGCTGTTGAGAATTGCAAGACTAAGTTGTGTCAAGCCACAACTCTTGCACATGATTCCATGTCAGCTCGGTTGGCAATCATGGTGGACGCTTCTGACATAGCCTTGGGTGCAGTAGTCCAACAGTCAGTGGGGGGTTTCTGGCAACCGTTTGTATTCTTCTCCGTTAGACTCAATGATGCTCAGCAACGTTATAGCACTTACGACCGAGAACTACTTGCCGCTTATTCAGGCATTAAACACTTTTGATATCTTCTTGAAGGTCGTAGTTTCACTGTTTACACTGACCACAAATCCCTTACTTTCGCATGTCAACAAACTCTAACTAAAGCAATATCTCGACAATTTCGTCACTTGGATTTTATTGGTCAGTTCACCACAGATATTCGTCATATTTCGGGTGTGGACAACGTCGTAGCTGTTGCACTTCCAAGAATCGATCAGATTTCTTTACTGGAATCAATTGATTATGAAAGCATTGCAGATGCTCAGGTGACGGACAAAGAACTTCAACAGTTTATTTTGAGTAACAACTCACTCAAATTCACTCAGATTCCCATTTGTCTCAATTCGACAAAATCTATTTTTTGCGATATTTCTACTAAAATTTCACGACCTTTCATTTCCAAACAGTTTAGACCATCTGTTTTTAATTCAAAAGCTTCTGTTAAACTCCTTACAGAAAAAGTAATCTGATCAGACATTAAAAAGGAGATAAAATTTATGGCACAGAATTGCTTAGTTTGTCAGTCTCAAGACATACCAATCCCCATTTGGATATCATTTGTTCACTTCCATCTTCAGACAATCAGCGATATTGCGTTACACTGATTGATAGATACACTCGGCTATCTCTATTCCGGACATTACAGCACCAACAGTCGCTTTTGCTGTTTACTCAGGCTGGATTGCTCGATTCGGTGTTCCTGCTTCCATAGTCACCAACCAAGGTTCACAATTCGAGTCGCATCTCCGCCGAACTTTCAAAACTGTGGGGGTTTGAAAACAAAAAACCACGAGTTATAACCCGAAATGCAATGGCATCATTGAGAGATGGCATATCTCAAAAGTTCCTTAATGTGCTACAATCGTCCTGATTGGACACAATTTCTACCGTCCATTCTTTTAGGTTTAAGAGTAACCTTCAACGACGACATTCAATCTTCAGCCTATTTTGAATCGAAAGTAAATGAAGTCGAGATACATGATCGACTGCGAAATTCAATTAGACGTTAGGACCAACCGCTATTGGAATACTAACGAAATGAAAATGATAAGTGCTAAAGCTAATATATCGATGGAAGCTATAACAAAATATATTGGGGATTAACGAGATGCATTTGCAAAACTCATTACGTGCGCAGCGTATTTGCGAATATCGACGAATTAAAAGAGCGAATAAGCTGGTATAATAGCATGCAACCAATACTAGTGAAATTTGAGACCACATGGCTCAAAATTAACATAAAAATTCAACTAAATAAAATGTTGGAGCATCATCGTCAGCATCATCATTCAAAAATAAAATATTTAACTTTGGCTGTAAATCTTTTAATTTCGGACCAAATTAAGGCACTGGGCTTGATTCCTTTCATAATGTCGGTCCAATAACGTTTAATTTGGACATTTTGTTCGATTAATTGCACTGTGCGTTTAATTTCAACTTTCCAAGCGTTGGTTTAGTTCGAAAAGGTGTTGTTGATGATGTCGTCGAGCCAGAATTATAATTTCGATGTTGTGCCAAATTTTTTTTTAGAGTTTTAATTTTGGTTATGAGGAAAGATTTATATTTGTAGAGTCGTTCAATTGTTGGATTTGAATAACAAATCTTATTGTTTATCCTTCTTTTTTTTTGGGCGTATTTGTTTTTAGATTGTCCAAAATTAGTTTAGAGATTGCCAAAATATAAGTGTTGCATTCATCTGTGGTTAGATTTCGATCTGCCGGAATTAGATAATTTTGCTCCACGCTCGCCGCCGAATCCAAAAGATGCTGATGTTGTTGTGTTGCTGCTACCGCTGCTGTTGTTATCCGATGTGATTTCTTCAAATGTTCAGTCCATTTTTGTCGTCGTCGTGCTCTTTGTTGTCAATTTGGTGGATGCCACTTTCTAAATCTTAAATTTTTTGTAGTACAATTTCGATGACACAATGGTCACTGTCGAAATGATGGGTTGGTATTTGTTCGTCTAGATTTTTTTGAATTTCGATACGTGCGTCTATTATGGCCAAGTCTTACGCAAGTTTAAGGTTTGGAAAATGTTGCTCCATTCCTCTTCGAATCGTTCGTCCGTGATATGTTGAGCATTGCCCGTGCAGTAGATAGAAATGAGAACAATTCTGTAAGCCGAAAATTTGATGTTTAATTTGATGATAGCAATTTCGATTTCCTCCTTGATGAGGAAACCATCCCTTGATGGTTTCTTGATGAGAATAGCCATCCGTCCTCCATGTTTTGGAAATTTATTCTGGAAACTTATTCTGTCACGTCGAATTATGTTGTAATTTTGAAATTCAATTTTGTGTTTATCGTCTCGTTTATAAGTAAACAGTCCGGATGATGTGTTTTCAGAAATTGTAGCAGGTTGAGTCGTCGTTCAACGCTAATTATGGAATTAACGTTCAGTGCAATAATTTTGAATTTAGAATTTTAATGATGATGATGTCTTGGTCGTCGTCGTCGTTGTCGTTAGTCGAAACTTAAAGTTGGATTGTCCAGAATTATATTTGTTTAATAGTTTCCAAAAGCTGTGCGATCTGTTCGCTTTGCTGCTATATGACAATGGCCATCTTATCAATTCGATTGGAGAAAATTTTAATGTCATTTTGCTGTTGTTGTTGTTGCTGCAGATCGAGTCAAACATCTTGGGTGTCGGTTTTGATGTCGACTGTTGTTTACGTCTTCAATTCGTTTCTTGAGACGTGCTAACATATAGTTTGGTAGGTCGAGCAACCTTTATACGATACATGATGGCCAGATTGTTTGCAATTAATGCAGAAAATATTTTGTTTTGCAACTTCGTCGGTGACATGCACTCTCCCGGTTCGTGTAAATTTGCTCATTTTACACATCTTAATTACAATCGCAGTATGGCCGTAACGTTGACAATTTTTGCATTGAAGGATTTCATCTTGTTTATTTAGGGTATGCCATTCGATTTTCTGGTAATTAATATGCTTAATTGTGTATATTAAATTAAGCGGAGTCGTCGGCTCAAATTGCAAAATATAAAGAGGCAAAAGTTTTCTATTTCGCTCAGCACGTTTTGAGCGCATTTGTAGTATTTTGCCAAAGCTACGATGTTTTTAACTCCTTGTTCATAGATATGAATCGGTGGTGGACGACGCTGTTTTTTTAGTTTGTCCGTTATAGTAGTGGTGGTGGTCGCTGTAACGTTATTTGCCGTTGTCATCGTCTCTTTCGACGCCGATGTTGAGGGTTTGTTATTGTTAATGTTCGTTGCTTGTTTATTGAGGGAAAAAAATGTGTCTTTTGGTTGTTGTTGTTATTCGACTTGGTGTTAGTTGAAGTAATACTCTGTTTGTTAATCGCCAATTTAATTGCCGAAGAATTTTTTGATTTTATTTTTTTCTTGATAATTTCAAAAGGCGAAGAAATGTCATTGTCGCTGTCATCGTTTTGTGATGGTTCACAATACATCGGAGTCGTTTCTTCGTCGTTCTCATTCATCGGAATGAGGGGGCCGACCGGATTTTTTGACACAAAACTGATATTATTTTTGGTCACATTTGATGCCCGAGTATTTGGTTTTATATTGGTATTTTTACGCGAGATTTTTTGTATAAAATTTGCGCGATTTATTTCATTATTAATTGCGCCGAGGCATATTTGGATATTACAACAAAAGCAGTTGGTTAATGTGTCTTCTTTTTATAGGTTCAACTGGTATAGTTATACTTCTTTAATTAGTTTTTGCTGTCTTCCAGCTAGATGTTCGAATTGGGGTGGCAGGTTTGCTATGTCTTACTACTTTCTTAAGTAGACCACTTTCACCTTTATAACTTATATAACACTTTTACCCTCGGTCTTACCCTCTCTTTTCTAAATAATAAGGTCGAATTTGACCTATCACTGAGTATAGCTTTCATGATTATCATTATCAAATTAATAAGAAAGGACTGAACACTGAAATGGACAAAACAAAAAGAGCTAACCATTACGAATTATCTAATGAATTAATTACTGGTGACTATGGAGAATAATGAATGAGTCGTAATTACTACTTATTACTATAATTAAAATAAATTGATTGACATAGTTGAGTATATAGCTGCTACATAGACAATTTTCAGCATATTTGAATAAAAATGTACAAACACTAACAGGTCAATGTTAAACCGAATTAAAGACTTGGTATTACTACACATATACCATAAACCGTGAGTTTAATTTAAATAAAAAAAAAAATGTTTGTGTTTCTAAATTACGATTACAAATCACAAATTCTATTCAATAAAAAACTAATTATGACAAATCTAATTGTGGCTTTGAACACAGCATCTGCTTTCAAAATGCAAATAATAGTTATATGCTTAAACGAGTGTGAAACAAAACATTTCAAAAGTGTAATCACAATCAAATTTTCTTTATAGTGTGTCATCCTTGGCGATGACGATTTAAATGCGCTCATGTTGATGGATTGAAATCGAATACTTAATTGGCCAAATTATGTGTACAAAGGCGTAATCAAAATTTGCATCGCATTTCCTGGACATTTTTAATTCGTTTAAAATACGCCTGTGGCATGTGCATTGTACAATTCATCATCAAATAGGATGCTCGAGTGTTTCGGTAATTACCGTACTTAATCAAAATCATTGATCATCGCAGTCCATTCTAATTACCGATTTTTTTATGTTCGAATAAATTCCAAACTAAACCTCCAAAATTGAATAGACGAGAAATATTTATGCGTGGCATTTCAGAATTAACTTTATGTCGTGATCGCGATCGATTGATCGGAAATTCTTAAACAACTTCCTTGAAGAATTTTTTTTTTTAATATCAAGCACCACGATCAAAATGATGTAAAACAAGACGAAGAAGAAGAAGTTGGAAAAAAACGTTGATCTTCATTTTGGGTTAACTAAACGAAAGATGATACGTTCATATATATAAAATTGTGATGGATCAAGGTGAGATCGACAATGAATTGATTCATGATTTCTAATTTTGTTTTCTAATTCGTAACGTAATGTAATGATGATGATGATACAAAATCTATGATGTCTTCTATTGTATGTACATACATTTATAAGTGGAAAATAACGCGAGACATGACAATGTTTTATGTAAGTTATAGACATGAGAGTGGTTCAGTTGGAATTATGGTAATCGATTTCTATACGATTTTAATTACAAGATCTTGAAATAATCAATATTATGATTTATTGTCAATATAACATTAGTCGATTTCAAGTTTGTTATACGAATTTGAATCGAATCGAATCGATTGTAGTTGAATGAGCACATTGTCTGTATGGTTATTGTGTATACGGGCTCATTTGAATTTCGAACATGTTATTTAAAAACTAACTTTTGAAGAGGTGTGATCGATTATTGTTATTATTCAATAGGTCACATGTTTTATGTTTTTTGTTGTTCGAAATAGTTTCAAGGTTGTTGCATTGGAATTTGGAGTAAATAGACGAGGGATGCTATGACATGATTTGGTATTTTTTGGTAAAATGAAACTTGCCTTAATATAGATAAATTCCAAAGCAAAGAATTGGTTTAAAAGGCAAAATGTTGAAATTATTTTATATTCTATTCGAGTGCATAAACTGACCTAGAGGAACGATAGTGCTACGAAAATAAAACAAATAATAAATTGGTCCTATATGACCCTTTGCATAATGTTTTAGATACCAAGAAGAGGCTAGTTTGTTCTCTAGATTCTAAACAAATTGATTAACATTTAAAAATAATTGAATTTAACATTTTATGACCAATACGTCATATAATCGCCGAAAATCTAATTTATATACACTTTATTTGACACAAAACTTAAAAAATTTATATAAGTTAGATTTTTTAAAAATTTATGACGTTTTATGACAAATACGTCCTTTTCTTGTCCGTATCAGCCAAATATATCAAAATTCTTAATAATTTAACCTGGTCTAAACCTTCATCCGTTTCTGCCTTATTTTTTATATTCCAAATTTCCTTATCCATTGATTATCTTCTCGGATGAGGAAAACCATTCGGAAATATGATTCGGAGTTTGCTGAATCAACTGACCGACTTAATTATTTGAACGAGACTAAACATACCTTAAAATCTATGTTGTATCAACTCTGTTTTTTATCAAATACGCTACATTGGTTAAGGATGTTTTGTCGGAAGTTTTATCCGTTATTTCATCAATAATTACTTAACTTTTGTGGTTCTTTAACTGACTTGTAATTTACTTCCATAAATGCCTATAACCCCACAGGTCCTCCAATAATTTTTTTTTTCTTCGCCAGACGTAATGGCGATAAAACACTTAAAGACGATGGTCAAATAACACCCAGATTAAGCAAACATTACAATTCTCCTTTTGCGATTTTTAGTTTTCATTATTAAAAGGACGACATCGATTTGCTGTTAATTGACAAACAGTAAAAATTACATGTACGACGGTATGCTTGACCGGTTTTTAAAAATTTGATTGTGTTCAAAGTAAAATTCTGCAAAGAAATTTGAGGTTCTAAGTCATGTGCTTCCATCAATTAAAGCTTTGTTCTTTAAATTTAACTAAAAGTGGGTTCCTATTATATGGCGATTAATCGATGCAATGACGAATGAATATGTGAAAAGACGCCAAAAGCCATCACAATATGGTAAAGTAGAGTGCTTTAAGCGTTTATTTTAGTTCCGTTAGCTGCTGATAGGTAAATATCTAAAGAAACTTAAGCTTTTTGGGATTTACTTAAAGAAACCACTGGTGACCATGATATTACCGATTAATATTTCAAAATGTGTGAAAATGGTTCATGTGGGTGTAATAACGGAGAAAAAAAACCGGTAGTACTGCACATAGGACTGCAACCGCAACTATAGCACGGCCCGCATCAATTGCCAACACGAATATTTCGGTGGAGTTAATAAAACTATACCCGAGTTTTGAACAAACAGTCGGGTGGTTTGATTCGCCAAAGCTAAGATACAATCCGAAAAATAGTCAGTGGATCCGAAAAATAGTCAGTGAGGTTACAAAATTCAGTAAAGTCCGTCGTTCACCATCAAAAATTTATAAATCCTAAAAAGGACACCTTTCAGTTAGATCAAGCGTTAATCAATTAGCGAACAATAACGATTAGTGGCATTGTTTTCCAGTATTGATATGGGCGTTTTGAAACAATCAGAGTTTTATATTTTCATAGCTAGTCAAGCCGGTCAAGCCGACAAATTCGATCGCAATTTGTTACAACCACGAGGATTTATCCATCAGAAGATAGAATTGAAGCCATAAACCTTTCCCCGACCCCCACAACTGTTTTTCGAATTCAGCGATTCTAAGAAATGGTTAACTACTACCATCGGTTTGTACCATTGCTCACCGAAACACTCACCAACGCTTTTGATTCACAATTATGATTATGCCGGGTAAAGCTTGATGGCCGATGCTTCTGATGTAGTGGCAACGGACAACAAACTTTTATGTGACATGTCCATAAAGAAACCACGGTTGTTCGTACTAGAGGAATTGAGAAAGAGGATTTCCGAAAATCTTCATGAAATACGAGCATCTCATTCTAGAATAAGAGCTTTCAGCTAAACTTGTCAGCTAATCGATCAATATATTATTGTGGACGAAACAGTGCCACCAATGTCAACGATCAAAAGTTCAGCGTCTTATTAAATCTGGTAAGCCGGAAGCAGGTTATATTTGTGATATAACTGCACTAACAGTGGCGAACACTTTGATCAACAACTTGTTCTCGAGATATGAAGTGCCTTTTATAGTCACGACCGATGACAAATTAACGAAACTTCTGGCAAGCTACCAAATACGTACGATCAATAGTCTGCTATGTAAAAGCAAAAACCACAAGCTCTTTGCGATTGTGAGCTATTTGGGACTATATCAAGACTAATAAACTCTATAAAAAGACTAATAAACTATGGTGGCATTTAAAGCCTCTACTAAGTCAAATAGAGTGGGTTTGGGCCCATGTTTAAAATCGTCACTAATGAAAATCATTTAAGGAGCCGTTTGATGAATAGAGCGCCAAAATTCGAAACTGTTTCTGGCGAGCTTAATATGAGAAAGTCAAATGATAAAGAAATCTGAAAAGCATCCTGAATCAGTTAAGCTATTGGACATATAATGTAGCCTCCATACTGATGATTTATACTTTGCAATTCAGAGCAAATTCATTAGAAAAATGTACGACAAGATTTGAAAAACTTGAGCGCATTCAAATTACACGATGGCTAGGATCTCATAAAAAAAATTGAGTTGCATAGGTTTTGCCACGCTAGTCAATGTTGCTGCATATTGTTGTACCAGCAGTGGAAACTCAGTCGCTATGCATTTCAGAATACCCTAAACGAAAGCAGCGCCTGTAAATCAGATAAACTTAATTCAGCTAAATGGTGCTTTCTTGCTCACACAGTTCTTTTCACTTGGTCAAAATGCTCTAACCTAAAGTTAGATATTAACGATTGGCGCTCAAGAAGCAAAAGCAAAATTAAAGCAGTTGGTGATTTGATCCAATAAAATTACTTCTCCATTATTTTGTTGCATTCGTAGTCGAGATAATTGTGCAAAGACCATTTAAATCCAACCAACAAAGGCGCGGTACGATTCCATCCCACACCATCAATATAATCAAAATTTGTATTTGTATAAAGTAAACCCGGTAGTGTTTCAATTTAAATCCAACAAGTAGATTTGCATACAACAATGTATGTATAACAACAACAACAACAATAAAAAAAAACATCTTTCCATTCTTTCGTTTCCTGCAACTACTGTAAATTATCATTTTGTCTTTCTTAAGAATCATAAATTATTCTTTCATTTCATTTAAGACAACAATAACAACAACAATATATAAATTTGGAATCTCTTGAGAAACAACTCTTGTTGTTGTATTTTTGTGTAAGTCAAGGAACAAGCACGAGGAAGTATGCGAAAATTTAAATATTTTGTGTTAAGATGATGATGCCATGAAGAAAACGAAGAAGAAGACATTTTTTTTTTTAATTTAAAAAATCGTGTTTACGTTTCTACATCGTTTGCACCAGCGTATATTGCTCGTATATAAAGTAGAAAATAATTATGTCATTTTTATTGGTGTCAATCCTAGAGATGACTAGAAATGTGAATTATTATAACTTTACTCGTATATATATATTGCAATAAATATAGGAATTTAAAGTGGCTGGCATAATATCGCGTTTCCGAAGTAAAACATAAAAGCAGACTAAAACGACAGGCAGACAAACAATTTATTTAATGAATCGGATGATCGCATAATCAAGCTCGCATAACAATGAAACTGGGACAGTACATTAAATGTGCATAAAGAAAAATTTTTTTTTTGTTTTAATCTTGCAACGCCGTAATCTTGAGTTTTTTGTTTAAAATATTTTTAATTGAAACAGCGTGTGTCTCATCGTGGTACCATACATATATAGCTCATAAGTCATCTAACGAATATCTTGGTTTTAATCGCACCAAATGAAATTTTTCCAATTTCAAAAATATTAATAAGTGTGACCATTATTTGACAGTGTGACAGGCCGGCAGCAACACGATAAAGATCTCGATATTACTTTATTAGATACTGTCTTAAATTTTTAATTTATGTTTCGTCGTGAGGTAATAAGACACTGAAAGTTGAATTAGATATGTGTGTGTGCGCCATTGGACGCCGCATGCAATGGGGGATGATTAATTCGTTTCGAATATGTTATTAGTTTAATGACTTTTCGTTTTTCGTTTCGATGCATTTTGGCATTCAGCAAAATGTTAAACTTAATGGGTGTATTAATCCCAAAATTACATTTCTATTTTTTTGTTTTAAATTAATTAATTGCAGCAGCTCGGTTAATTCATTTTCGACTGCCATGAACTATATATAGGCGAGTCTAAAAGGCATACATTTAATAAATGTAGTTTTGGGTGTGCTATAATGGCCTTTACATCTAAAATGTATTTATTCGACCATAAGCTGTTATTATGGTCAAATATAAAAGATGGCTATAGTTTCCCGTTTGCTGTTGGTAAGGGTTTCATAGAAACCATGTAATTGTTATCGGTGATATTGCAAGCAAATACGACGGTGTGATGACTGCAAAATGGTTAAAACTAACAATACGCTTGAAACGATGGCATCTGCAACAACAAAGAAAACTTCTGACGTCACATCTTTTCCAGGGCAGACCGGAGCTGAATGATTTGGGAAGTCGTAATATTGTGATAATGACCAAAAAAGTGTGTAAGTGTTCTCCATCCAACAATTTGGAAGCTGAAAAAATTTAAAATTGCAGCGGCATTTGTACAAAAAACATTCAAGCCACGTGTATCAAAGTTAACAGGAACACTTTTGCGCTTTTTAACATCAATAAATTCAAGTGGTTTCGGAATAATTGCTATCATATTTTAACATGTTTGCGCGGAATAACAATTGAAATATGAAATTATTGCAAAGATTGTCAGATGACGAGAAAGATATAACTAGCATTAAAGAATATATTACCAATGTAAACTAAAGCCGAATAGTATTGGAGAAGAAGAAATGCATTCTAATCAAGCCATACGTCATGTTGATTGATTTAGAATGTACGGCCAAGCATTAACGTGCCGGGTTCACCGTACCCCCATTTTTACATATACTTGGAAGGATAAGGCAGGATGTTAGTTAAGTTTTTGAAACTGACAGGCACCGTGTCAACCAATAGTTAGTAAATTTTTGTTGGAGTAGGGAAAGGAAAGGTATGTCAGTTATGATCGAATTGGTCCGATTTCCCGATGGTCAATATTCGAACTACCGTTAGCATAAGACAATCACAATTTTACAGAACTCCTCTGCATTCTGTCTTCTCTTATTAGCAAATCCAGTCTGTCTTATAATCGCACGAAAATTTAATTAATATACACTTTATTTGACACAATCTTTAAAATTAATATAAATTAGATTTTAAAATAACTGATTAAACATTACAAATCAATTGAATTAACCGTTTTATGACAAATACCGTTCAACTCAAGCCATACGTCGTAACCATAAATCGATATTTGTTTTTCCATCTGCTTAGCCGATATAAGCTTAGGATCCGATGTATCATTATTTTCAACACGACATCATAATCAATACTAAACCCTGACTGACATTATGGATTAACTCGGAAATGTACTTCCCGTCCGACTACTTCGTATATAAAAAACATTGAGTTAATATGAATATTATCCTTTATTACCACTACAA
The DNA here is from genome assembly GCA_963556175.1 of Tipula confusa. NCBI lineage: Eukaryota > Metazoa > Arthropoda > Insecta > Diptera > Tipulidae > Tipula > Tipula confusa. Next base: position 32,499,995 of record OY744476.1, read on the forward strand.
TGTCAATTGCAATATATTGGTTTAAATGTTTCCATTTAGTTCTGGATTGTAATGACGTAAGGTATTTGTTCTGCCACCTGTTGCAGAAATGTTGATGGATTTGTTTAGTGATATTTAGTTTGGAAGTTTTTGTCAATGAATGTCCAATAAGGTCTACGTATTAAGAGATTAATTTATTTAGCCTCCAAACACAAAGCTCCTGGAGCTTAGACCACTCTTGTCCTCAGCTAATAACATATTCATCTCTTCTATGGTAAGAATAGTTTTGCTTATGATTATTTTATATGTGAAATTCAGTAGATACTTCCAAAATGGGAAGCGTTTCGTGGTATAAACTGTCAGGAAATTGAATTGCAATAAATAAACGGAGAAACATGAGTAAATTTTTTTGTAATTTTTTTGAATTAGTCTCGAATTTAGTTCCAGAACATCTAAACCAGATGTTGAATCAAAATTTTTAATTAAATTTACACTTTGTACAACAAAATAATTAAATAAATTAATTAATTTTGTTGTTGTTGTTGTTGGATGGTGATGATACTGTTTTTGATGATGGGATGCTCTCTGTTTGGCGTTAAAATTTGGAATGTGATTTTTAATATGATTTGTGGTTTCTGCTTAAGTGGCTCTCTTTATTACTCTGGTGGTGATCATTTATATCATGAGTTCCGTTGCAAGCCCGTTATTATAGTCGTACATTATTGACCCATTATTGTAACCTACTATTTTCGAGTCTACCGTCTGCTCGTAGTAAGCCATTTTCATCTCTGAATGGATTTAATAAGTCCAGATTGCTAGATCTATTGATGTTTACTTTTCGTTCAAGGACGAATATCTTTTTTTCATTCAAATTGTGCTGCTCGAATTTTCAAACTGTGTTGGACGTTTCTGACAATTTTCGCAGGCTTAAAATAAGTTCTTTAACAGTTTTTCGTTTGTTAAATGTAGTTTTGACGCGTTAGTGATGAATCGGGGAGAATGACGCGAATACTCGTTGTAGTTTAAAATACGAGGAATATTTTAGTAACATGATATTTAGGAGTTCGTTAGTTACTAATCCAATGCAAATTGATAAAGGGTACAATTTGTCGATAACAAATTATCGACTATTCTTGTGAATAATGCTGGATATTGATTATAGCTTCGTCCTGTTTTGGTTTTGATGATTCTACTGACCAATTATGAAGCCGGGAAGATCTCGTATACGTTAACGACTTTAGTTCAAAGTGCTTGAGCTTCAGGTGTATATTGACGATATCTTGGGTGTATTCAGATCTGGTGATACATCTTCACTGCATTGGAGCGGCTGTAAAAACTACCTTATGGGTTCGAAATCCAATTATAGCATATCGCTTACCAGGTTTTGTAGTGTTGATGCACAGATTATCGTGTAACGAATATCATGTACTGGTTTTGGCTGATGTGTCCTATACTTTATGCATAGTTTCGAAATACGTGATTAGCCGCAGATATACTTACTTTGATGGGTGCGTTGGTTGGTTTCACTTCTACCATGTGTCCAAGATCCTTATAATCCTTCATAAAATGACTGTGTTGCCTAGATAGTTCCGGATCTCTTACAAATTTACTTTGAACAGCATTCAATCATTTGAAGGTAATACCCAACGATTCGTTCAATGGCCATCTACCCGATTTAAATGGTAATCTCACCATGAAATGGTTATCCAATAATTTTGTAGTAGATTTCGAAAAATTGATCGGCACCAATAAAAAAATCGATTTATGATGAAGAATGTAAATTGAAGTCTGCAAGTTTCTGAGTTGGTTTAACCTTGGTGATGAATGGAACAATATACGAAGACAATTCTGATGTAAATGTTGAGGTGAGGTAAGATAATTACATATACGATCCCTCGTGTGATGATCAACTTTTGATTAGCAAGGTCCTGTATGATGATTATTTTGCGCAAGAGCTTCCGAATTTAAGGAGCTTTGAGACCCGGAATCGAGTAGAATTCGACATAACTGATATTGGCTATCAGTGGCAGGATAATATTTGGAGTGCGTACGAGATAAGTGTAGTGGTTGAGATAATAATAACGTAAAGTTGTGGTTGTTGTTTATTGTCAATCGGGATGACATTTAATGATCCTTTGGTGGTAGAAACGAGGTGTAACAGCAAGTTGTAACATTTTCTTCAGATGTGACATTTTCATTTTGATCTGCATTAATAAACCGAGTGAAACTTTCTTAACAAATTGAAGCAATGGTTGTTGGTTTGTATAAATGTTCTTCATTATTCAACTGTCCATAGACTAAACTAAGGGCATTGGAATAATACATGGCCGTTATTCTGACAAATCCCCTTGAGTGAACACTCTGTGATGATAAACATTGAGCTGCTCGTCTCAAAAGCTTACAAGGTTGGGAACTCATCTAATTAATAAAATAACATAAAAACTAGCGTAGATCGAGGACTTCGCCTTCAGGCCCTACAGCTTTGAGCCAACGAAACACTTTGTCAGCAGTGTTCAATATACTCCAAATTTGTTGTGAAGTTGGTATTTCCATGAAACTCTTAATAAATAATTAACCCGAAAACTGTTTTCTGTCATATTGCGTGTTTATTTTGTTGAGTGCTTCCATATAATGTCCGTCCGGTATTGGTAAAGGTTTTAAATGATCTGCTGCATCACCACTCAAGAATACTTTTAAATATTTCTGGGCTAGATAGAGATTCGGGTTTTCATGGATGGTGGTTGCAAACAAATTATTTTCATTATTCAGATGTAAGTGGTATGCGAAGCAAAGCTCAGTTTCGATCTGACGAAAAATCGTAATAATTTTGTTAAAAATTATTAGTCATCTCATCAGGCCATGGCGGCCGAGTGCTATGTGTAATTGCTACTTTACGCTCTATATATGTGTATCTACAGTGTACATGTAGCGTTAGCGAATTATATGGGTTTGCACGAAATATCTAAATAATTTTAATTGTGTGTGTAGCGATGGTCGCTACAAGATCATAAAATGTTTGCCATTCTATGTAACTGCTGGAGAATGGACCAATATTTATATTTAAGAGTTTTACGTCAACCATGGATGTTTAAACTGTTCACATCAGTATTCATACATTACGGCAATTCATTTTCGTGTATAAAAATCCGCTCAGTGAGTTGTGATGACAGTGATTGCCTTTCCAAATTTACGAAATTGAATAAATTGCCAATAGCACACGTAATAGTGGTCCGATTCTGATGACTGATACCGTAATTAAAAGGTTTTTTGTAGCTCATATATAAACTGTTTGCTGATTTTTTTTGTATCAGCCTATAAGCTCTTGCGGCCAATGACCAGTTTTTCAATTCCTAAAGCTGCTGAGATTTTTAATTTAAGGTCACAGTAGAGGTTTATGATTGTTTAATCCACTTGGATGTGAATAATAAGGTGCTGGCCAAGATGTGCTTCTGCTCATTTTGTTTAAGGATTGTGGTAATTGTTTGCCCTTTCTAGTGGCTATATGTTTAACTGAAACCTTCAGTGTCATCATTTTTTTCATCTTATTTTCTAATTTGTTCTCGTTTTGTGAAGATTTATTAAGCGCTACTAATTCCAAACTGCAGCTTGCCATAATTTACATGAACCTTTGATAAACTCGACCATTCAATTCCCAAATGTCTCGCTGTTGTCTTATCTCCCGGACCGTTGGCAGTCCAAAGTGTGAAAAAATCTGCCTTTTGTCACTGATATAGTTGTCCTTGGAAAACTATCCATTAAAGATTTGTGGCATTTTATATACCTCTTCATACCGAGTTAGTACTATTTTCGTCCTAGTTGAAATATTTACAGGGATTAGCCATTCCTCGACATATTATTGGTGACAGTGAAGAAATGGAACACATACAACTATAGGGATTCGCGGATGCACGTTGTTATTTAGACAACGATGTCTATTTTGTGCATCTTATGTTCAGTAAGTCTAATGTGGCTCTAGCACAAAAATCGGCATTAGCCAACTTAGTTTTATGCGTTGCACTCTTCTTCTTGCACATCTAATCCGTAAGATTTAAGACAACATACATTTTTCTGTGGATAGGGTGTTTTAGTGGTCTAATTCGACAATTGCACGAAATTGGATTCACTAAGGTATACCAACAAATTGGAAAACATTTGTCGTTAATCGGGTCAGCATCATTTAAAATTTATGCTATTCTCATCCGTGGATACATTTTAATCCAAATCAAATCCAACAGATATTGTCTCCAAGGTAGAGGGCTGTTCAATTAATAGACAGCGAACAGTGGCTTTTGGGTTCATTATTTCTAAACTCACCAGACGTGAGTGGTTTAAATTAAATTTTCTTCGATGTGATCATTAACGATATTTCTGAAGCAACGCACGACAATGCCTCCCAGGCACTTTATAACAGAGGTATTCTCACATAGTCTACGTGGAAAGCATTTGCATGTAGGGCTATAAGGTTTTACTGTCAATAGTACGTGATATTCAACTGGCAGTTTTATCTTCCAAGTTCTCGACATTTTGACATTCTTGAACCAGCACACAGGGTCATTTTTTGATTGATCATCCACTTGAATTTTTGATTTGATGCATATAATGCCTTTTGCGACTATTATATAGGTCATTTTAAGCTAATTTGAATATTCAAAGAATTCGGTGATCTTTGATTACGTCCAGATCTAATCTTTTACAATCACCTTATTCACTTCAGTTACAACATTGCAGATGCTGGATCTGTAATCAAAAATTAAGAACAAATTTCATTGGAAAATATCCATTCAATCAACGTTCGATTGTTGATTTTATTCGCAATCCGATCATCTTTTATAACTTCATCGCGTTACAACACAACTAAGTACCGCGATTACAATATATCGAAACATTATTGATGTTTCACAAAACCAATAATTAAACGATAAATAATTATTGATCTTCTCGAGATCGTTATGATTGCTCCCAATTTTTTTTTTTTTTTTTTTGTATAGAACAATCGCGTAATTTTGAACACATTTTTTGTTTTGAAAGTTCGATAAAATGTTAAAAATAAATAATTGACGTAATCCGATCAAATTGGTGGATAAATTTGTTAGATTTGATTCATTGGGTAACTCTATATTTAATGATGAAGCCATGAATCGTTTTTCTTTCTCTCTCTCTATAGGTCAAATCAACCAATTTAAACGATGCTCCTGGAATAGTTCAAGGTGTTGATAAAACCAAACCGCACCTAGTTTTGGTGTGGTACACCACATCGAATCAATTAACAGTAATCGATTAGTAATTACCACGTAATAAAACCTTTTTATAGTTTGACACGAACCTTTAAAATTAAAGTGAGTAGCATTTTTAATTATATACGTGTGCTTACACATACACACACATATACGAAAAAGTCAACGATTATGCAATTACCTATATCGCGTTTAAGATTTTCACCTTTACCTTAACTCAAATTTACTTTTATTTTAGTTATCTCATTACTTTCTCGAATTCTATAAACTTTGAATAGGTTGGTTGTATGATAAGTACAGGCTCTTAGGTAGCATTAGCTAAGTAGACCCAAAATAAGGAGATTTTTACAGCTTAACTTCGAATTTCTGATGGGATGACAATTAACTTTTAACAAAGCCTATTACAAAATTTATTTTGGTGTTGAGAGCTTTTGATTAAAGTGTCACTCATCAAAATCAGAAAAATGGCGAACAAAAACAAAAATACATTAAAGAAATTAAAGCAAAAAAAAAAAGAGTGATAGAACTGACCTTTACGCCCTATGAGCAACATGACGTGGGATCCATAACATTTTCTCTTCAGTAATTTACTCTGGTTGATTCAATTACTCTCGTCGAACATCCAATTTAGCCAATTTCGTCACTGGTCGCTTGAAGACACCTGTCTTTATCGTGATGTCCACAACTCGCACTCGTCCATCTTTGACGGGGTAAACTTGAAGAACAACTCCTTTTGGTCAATAATTTTCAATTAGCAATTGCATCGGCTATTTCCTTTTCGGCTTTCCTAAAGTTTGTCCCGTTGTCTGAGTACATCTGTTCAGGGGATCCTCATCGACTGCCGAATTGTCCAATTACAAACATGAAACCGTTACTTGATAGGTCGTGCGATATTTCTAAATGCATCGCACGTGTGACCATGCAAGTAAACATTACACCGTAACGTTTCACTTGGCTTCGTGTAACGGTGACTTCAAAGGGTTCCAAGTAATCAATATCACATTTGATGAAAGGTCTGCCTGTTCCGGCAGTTGTCCAATTACTGGGATCTCTAGCATTGCCTTTTTATGTTTGCAGTGTTGACATTCACGGGAAATTTGTTTTAGAGTGTTACTCAATCGAGGAATCCAAAATCTTTCTCGAACATTATAGATGATGGTGTCAATTCCCATAGATTATTCTTTGCATGGTGCCATTTGATGATTAGTTTGGTAATGGGATGATTGACGTCCAAGACAATCGGATTTTTCTTGTGGTCTCTAAGGTTGGAATTGTTTAAGCGACCCTTTAGCCAAATAATTCCGTCCATATCAACTACACACGGAAGACGTCCCAAACTGCTGATTTTCGGAATTGAATTACCGATTGACAAGAGTTGTAACTCGTAAGAATAGCTGCCTGTATTCGTCAAATTTTCAATTTTCCAATACTTTCCAAATTTGTTGACTTCAGGAATTGGGAGGATAGCAAGGTCATTGAAGATGACGTTGACGTACTCGGTTTTTAATTCTTCAATTTCTGAATTGTTAATCGCTGGCCGTCAATCATCTGCCACATTATCGGTTGTCGGTACGTAATACCATTCGGATGCGTTTGTCAACTCCTGAATTTCGACAACTCTCTGAGCGGCGAAAACTTTGAATCGTTTAGCGTGTGACTTGATCCAATGAAGAGTATTTTCTGAATCACTCCAAAGATATGTTGCATCTATGTTGAGATTCAGCAATTTTTTTAAGGACATGGCCAACCTCGCACCCAAAAGATCCACTTGTAACTTAAGTCTGGGAATAAACATCAGCTTAAGATGTGCCACGCGGGACTTTGTGTTTACCAATGCACATTATTGCACTTCGTCTTTATGTTTGAACCGCAAAAATGCAACAGCAGCAAATGCATCTTGAGATGCGCCACAAAAAATATGAAGTTCTATTTGACTATCGGTTATTGAGAACGACGTGTATCTTCAAGGAATCTGTAGTGTCCTCACCTAAGATTTGTACCGCAATTTTTCCACTTGGCATACTGTCGTTTGGTGATTTCGTCATCCCAGTTGATAGCACTTTCCCATTTTTTTTTGCAGGAGAATTTTTCCGCCAGTTAGAATATTTGACTGGAGTCCCAAAGGATCGAAAATCGACATAATTATTTTAAATACTTCTCGCTTCGTCGGTCGTCTCGACAGGTTGATGATGTCTGGTTGTATTTTGGTGAAGTTTAAGGGTACTCATAATTACTTTCAAAACAGCTTTTGAATTGGAAACCCAATTGCAAATCACAAAATTGCATTTTTTGTAAACAGCAATGACGTCTTTGATTAGTTGAATCGCTTTTGGCTCGTCTGTTGCACCACCCAAATAATCGTCCATACAATGATTTTTAATTATTTCATTACTAGCTTCCGGGTGCTCCACCATGAACTCGCGGGCATTTTGATGAGCCAGACATGGACCGCATGTGGAACGAAAAATAGTACTTGAATCTCAGAAACATTTTTTTTTATGTCGGCGACGAACGCGACTGCTTAGATGCGGAAATTAGCCAGATTTTTATGCTCGAAACTGATTTTTGAAAATGAACGAATATTTTACAGCAGTATTTATGCTAATATCGGGAGCTTTCGATTAAAGTGTCACTCATCAAAATCGGACCACTAGTACGTGTGTTATTGCCAAATTTATGCATTATTGATAATTTTGTGGGCAAACCTTTTACCTGTTGTCGTGGCCTCAGTAGTACGTTATTTTGTGATAATGGCAACAATTTTGTTCGAAGCTGTTGGGAGCTAGAAAATATTGGCAGGAAGTTTTCTGAGCAAGAAAAAAGAAACCGTAAATGGCTTATGCTGCTCATTCCATGTGCCAATGATGGATGTTTGAATTGTTTGGCGGAATAATTTTCCTTTGGTTTATAACAAAAAGAATTTGATCGCAAAGATTTTGTTGCATTGTTCAAAACAAAAATTGGAAAATAGTTTGACTAAGTGTATTGCGCAAAAGAAAAAATGTTAATCGAAGCCATGTACTTAACAAACGACTTTTGTAATTTTATGTCGATTGATTCAGACACACAGATTGCAATTAAGATTTTTTATGAACTTCGCTAATTTGAATGATACTTGGAATTTTACTATCGGGAGATTTATGTAGTGCACGACTGAAAGTATGCATACATTGGCGCTTGAGATAGTTATGAAAGCGAATGTGTTTGAAAAAGGTGAAAAAAAAAAATAGTTTTGGTAAAAGGTAAAAAAAAAATTTTTTTTTTTATACAGATCATAATTTAAGATAAGTAAATCGCTAAATCTTAAATATCTTGTAAAAACAAATCGTAAATTGATTTATTGATGTCAGCGCGCGTCGATTTAAAATGATTAAGCGCACATCAAGTTCACGAAATCGTTATTTTGATATGTGTCTGTCGTTTTTTTTTGTTTTTTTTTTTTTTTTGTATCGACAACACATATTATACAAGAACATGACACGTGATTGGTTGGATTTTCTGTTGAACATGCATTGGCATTTAATATTTTATGTTTTGATCAATATCTCTGCATGTTTTACCATATCGGGACACTAAGTCTATCGGATATAATGTGATGATGAGGTTATCATGATGAAAGTTTTTTTTTTTTTTTTTTTTTTAATTATTTAAAATATTGTTGGAACTAAAGTTTAATATTTTAAGTCTGATTACATTTTTTTTCTGTATCTATAAAGACCGCAAGTAATGCATTGTATATAGTAGTATAAAATGTACTTTAGGTTGGTAGATAGGGTACCCACAACAAAGTGTAATGTTGAAAAGTTGGAAGGATATTTGCATTTTTCATTTTCTTATATTTTGAAATTCTCTATGGATGACGTTTCATATACACGAATAGGATATTTTCATCTCCAGTTTTTCTCGTTCGTATATACTTAACTTGTACATATTTTGGTTTTTATTTTTATTTAATTTCGCTGAAGACTGTGCTTGTCAGATAATTTCAGGTTGGGGAATTGTTAAGGTTTTCAACGGCAAATGAATTAAACAAAATGATAAATTAAAATTTATGTATATAGGTAACAAAATTCCGTTAGCTCAACCGAAGTTATACTAAGAAATTAAAATGCCTCTACTGACTTTCATTGATAAGTGTTTTGTTGAAGTAGAGATGTCTGTCTAGCGCCATAACTGATATCATAGATACTGGTATTAAAGAAAGGAATTTATAATCAAGTGCAAGTAACCTTCAATTTATTTATAGACTTTGAATTTTTAAAGAATTTTTTAGAGAAGTCGAATACTTTCTTCTGCCTAACACCTTTGTCAATTATTGTATGTAGACATATGTGTGCGTTTATTGCATAGTTTAGTGACAATGATATAGTGGGAACTTGACATTATCTACTTCTTCAGTAGTTCCAATAAAGAACCTTTAAAAACCGATGATGATTCTGAGCATAATTAAAGTTAGTCTGCTGGTTGGCCACTCTGCACACAGCTCCATAGTTAGTTGGTTTCTTCTGTCTACAACACGATTGCGGCTATGTAAAACAAGTGGTCAATGGTTTTCTTAAAATGACCAACACTGCTCGTTTCTCTAAAGAGAAATTGTTCTAGGTATAGGATACTATTTAGCTCAAACATTGCCTTTTTATTAGGTAATACCTGAAGACAATGTTTTGAGTCTGGATAAAACCTGTAATGATGGTTAAACTACCATTGCTAAAATAATGTAACAAATAAGTCTAGAACTGGTGGGACGCTTCTTAGTGTTGATAGGCTATTTACCATCTTGCAGTTTCTAGATTTTGGCCATTATAAATGTCTTAGTTTTGATAGGCTAACTGTTCCGGATTAAACTGACGCCATACTTACGACAAGTGGACAATTAATAACCCAGAGGAATGACACAATTTCGGACTATTACCTACTGTTATTATCAACGGTAAGTCACGCAGTGGTCAATATGAATCAACTCGAGCATTTTTAGATTCGGAATCGCAGTCGTGTTTTATCACCAAATCTTGTCTTCAACGCCTTGGTCTTTCAAGAACGAAATCAAATCTACAAACTAATGGCCTAGGATCTGTTCCCACAGGAAGAACTAAAGGTAAGACATCACTGGTCATTAATTCACGTGTAAATCTTAGTTACACTATAAACATGTCAGCACATATAGTAAACACTATTACGTTTAGTTTGCCATCAATGAGCTTCAATGTATCACATGCAGCATTAGACAAAATTTAGCGATGAGCGATATCAACTTCGGCTGCCATTCAAAAATCAACGACTCCAATTAAGAGGATCATTTATCAATGCTAAACGCCGGCTATTAAACATGGAAAAAAGATTTCCATCCAATCCAGAATTGTATGAGCAGTATAAACGATTCATCGAAGAATACGAGAAATTAGGCCACATGCATGAAGTAAATTGGGACACTTTACCTGAAGATGACTTATAGCCGTGCGAACATTGAAAGCTATTGCACAAGAGAAGCTAACCGAATATCCAGAAGAATCAGCAATTATAATGAACGACTTTTACGTTGCTGATCTTCTTTCGGGCGCAGAAAAAGCATGGAGATTGGAGGAAAACCTTATCAAAATTCTTGGCAGCCGCGGGTTACATTTACAAAAGTGGTGATCAAACTCCAATAAATTTCAACCATCATTTCCAAGGTCAAAAGTTAAAAATATTCCCAAATTAATTAAAAATGAAGAAAGAATGAAAACTGTTGGCATCATTTGGGATTCACAAGCTGATGTATAAAGTCAACCTAAAGTCGTCGGAAAAATGAACAAAGCGTAAAATATTATCAGAGGTTTCTAGAATCTACGATCCTCTAGGTTGGTTGTCTCCTATTATAGTATTGTTTAAGTTATTCTTGCAAGAATTATGGATATAACGTATTGATTGGGATTAATCACTATATACCAAACCATCTGAAGGATGAATTTGAAAATGTATATAATAAGCTTACTCAATTCACAGCCCAGTGAAATTCAAGTACACGCATTCTCCGATGGTTGTGTGGTGTACGATAGAAGCACATATACCGATGGTACTTTTAAAATATCACTTGTTTGTGCAAAAAGTAAAGTCGCTCCAATAAATCAAATCAGCTTACCTCGATTGGAGCTATGTGCAGCATTTGTAATGTGCAAATTAGTCAAATACGTTCAATCAACGGTTCCCGATGGTCAAGAAGTACAAGTATACGTATGGACTGATTTAATGGTGGTCATTCATTGGCTCTCCAACGTACCACGTAGATGGAAAAACTTTATAGCCAACCGTAGTTCGAAAATGATTGAGATTATTCCGAATATGTCTTGGTACCAGGAACATGGTACCAAGACATATTCGGCAAGGCAAAATCCGGCTGTCTTAATCTCAAGAGGTATTTAACCGGATAAATTGAATGACGTGGAGGCGTGGTGGAATGGACCACTATGGTTAACAACCAAGGATGCCACAAACTGGCCAAATACAACGAAAATAGTAAAACAGATCGAAGAATTGGTCCTTGAGATAAGAAAATATATTCTTCATGCTGTGACGGAGCAAGAGCCAAATGAGAATGATCAGTCGTCAAAAAATGTTTCGTCATGGTTTAAACTTAAGAAAGTAGTGGTTATCATGCTACGATTTGTTAAACGGTCAGATGACCAGAAGTTGAAAATACGCCGTAGTCGATATAATTTGAAACGTGCAAGGTATAGCATTCAAATAAGAAATTGAAGCTATTCAAAACAACAAGCAGTGACACTCCAAATCAAAATTATTGGGACTAGATTCATTCATAGACGCTAAAGGTACTATTCGAGTAGGAGGACGTCTTAAGCATTCTAATATAACATTTTCTGCCAAACACCGCGTCATAATACCACAACAAAGAATCAACCAAATAATAATTCATGAAATTCATGTTTTGTACTTGCATGCTGGGTTGAATTTCCTATTAAATGGATGAAGATTTGGAATGAGAAATTCGCGTCGCTCAGTGAAGGAAATTATGAACCAGTGCATAGTTCGTATTAAATATCGGGCTAGTACATCAAGTCAAAAAATGGGCAATCTTCCAGCATCAAGATTTACTGAAAAGCGGCCGTTTCTAAATATGTGAATTGATAACGCAGATCAAGTCAGGGTTAAACCGAAATGCTCGTATGGAGAAAGCATACCTAACTCTATTTGTATGCTTATCAATAAAGGCAGTACATAAAGAGGTAGCAATATTACCTCGGAAGCATTTTTAGCTGATTTTAAGCGAGTTGTGGTACGTTGCGGTATTCCAAAAAATATATTTTGTGACAATGGATCTAACTTCATTGCTGGTAATAATAAATTAAAAATTTGACATCGGGAAATATTGCAACAATTCAAGGGTTTACGAAATCATATTATCTTCAATTTTAATCATCCAACTGGTGCACATTTTCGGGGTTTATAGGAGGCGTCAGTAAAAATATCAAAATATCATATGAAGAGGGTCATGAACAACATGAATTTAACTTTCGAAGAATGGATTATGTTAACCACTCAATCAATTTTAAATTTTCGACCTTTATGTTGTTAACAATGTCTCTAAGCTTCAAATTCTAGCTCATATGTCATCATTTAATTGGTAAAGCTCTTACGGCGTTCCAGAACTACAATTGGAAGAGGTGAAGGAGTCAAAACAGAATCACTGGCAAAACATCCAAAAACGTATGCAATAATTTTGAAAAAAATTCCATTATGCATTTTCCAAATTTTGAATATTTTCGATTTGAGGCATAAATTTCTCAGTTTTGATAGGCTATAACCATCATACATTTTCCGGATTTTGGATATCTTCGATTTGTGACATAAATTTCTCAGTGTTGATAGGCTAACCATCATATCCCGGATTTTTGGATATTTTCTATTTAATGATAAGGCTCGTTTATGTTCTCTGAGCTAATCCCAGATGGATGGTGCTGCCGTCTTTGAGAGAGAAACCTTTATTTGACCGGCGGAGAGGTAGCAGTTTGTGCCGATGCTGGTTAGAAAATGACTTGTTTTTTCTGAACTCAAATCCTTGCAGACCGAACTCTTTCTACGATTACATTATCTGTTTAGTGACATTTAAAAGGAATTTAGCCCAACAGCACAAAGTTGTAACCACAAATCAAATTTTTAACTTATGAATATATGGAAAAAATTCAAAAATACCAACACTAACATAATAAACAAAAACATTTCATCTATTCTTGTACGAATATTAAAATTAAATCCACAGTTGGGAATATTATATATAGACACTCAAACAGTATGTAATGCTGTCTGTACGTACATATGTGGCAAACACAAAGTTAACTGAACAAAAGCAGCGCCAAGCTAAATGAATATAAAAAAAACATAAATTCGATACGACACTCTAGTCTCTGACTATAAACACGGAGTCGTATATATATGTATATCACTGAGACTCCGCACTACAATACAAGTGACATACATGACTTTGGTGTTCTATTTCACAACAGAAAAGTTTTGGAAAAAAAAACGAAAAATTTTAAAGTTGAATGAAAAATTTGTTGTTTGTTGTTGTTTCAGAACATAAAATTGGAATATGAATACGAGATCTGATTGTTTTGTGTACGTATGTAGGTATATAAGGTATTTTGCAGATAACGTATATATCAAAAGGTATGTTATGTAATGTTGATGTATATATGTATGACGACAGACGAAGGGTGTAAAATGTAATTTAAAGGCAGTTAAATGACATTTCAATTATGAAGCAACAACAAGTTGATTTTAGAATTTTGGATTAATGGTTGATATGTAATATACGAGTATGTGACGAGGAATGGGATTGAACATTTTGTTTATAATTCCCAGTTTTATCTTATTTTTCAGTTTGTATAAATATATATAGGTCGATGTGTTTGTGTGAGTGATTTTTCATGCTGTGTTTTTACCTGTACTAACATGAGTCTGCTCTTGAGATTTGACAAAGATATGAAAGGACATAGTTTTGCGAATTCTTTTGAAGTTTATTCATTTTAAATCCGTAAAAAGCTCGTGTACAGTTTGATGACCTACAGGTCATTTTAATCCTTTTACATGTCTTATGAAAAAAGACCGAACAAGGCACTTTATATATATATATATATATATATATATATATATATATAAATATATATATAAATATATATATAAATATATATATATATATATATATATATATATATATATATATATATATATATATATATAAATATATATATATATATATATATATATATATATATATATATTACCATTTTTTTAAATTTCTGGCAAACCTGTGGAACTACAAGATAGCCACAAACGTGTCTAAAATAAATCCGTATTATTTTTTGGACTATCTTGTGAAACTACAATATAGACACACACCACTTTCCGTGCATTACTAGAAAGACACGGAAAACAAATCAAAGTTGTTTTGTCTATATGGGTAAAAAGCCAAACGACAAGTTGGACAATAATCGTAAAATTGATAAAGAATTTTACAACCATAATTACTTCCCTTTTTTGTCTCTGGTGATAACGGAAGCACAATAATCCCTTCAGCTAACGACATATTGTGTTTAGCGGGAAATTCCCAAACGTTTCAGGAGATTAAAGAGACACTATTAGACGCATTAGACGTCCGACAGGAACTGTCGTACTATAAAGTTCAGCTTTGGGCAACAAAGCAGAGCGAAACCATGTCAGTAAACTTTTACTTTAGAACTTTTAAAGAAATAGTACAAGGTAAAATTCCATATACAACAAATCATGGCCTGCTAGAAACGCCTTCATTGAAGAAGACACTTTAGTCACCTTTACATCTGGCCTCCGAAAACCATACTTCGGATATGCCCAAGTTGCCAGGCCAAAGGACATATAGAAGAAGCATACGCTTTTCTATGCAAGTTCAATGCCAACGAACTAATTACAAATAATCATCGAAGAATTGTAAACATCATTCAAAATCAACACGCAAAACCTAATTTTACGTCAAAGAACCCTCAAAAATTTCAGGAAAATTTTAATACATCAAACCAAAATGTTAATTCTAACTATTCTGTAAAGAAAACGCCCATACCGATGGAAGTTGATGTTTCGATGAGACCAAGGCCTACGTTTAATACAAGAGTGGTGAATAACCATGAACTTTCTGAAAAGACTGAGGACTTTGTGAGATTTTCTTCGATTGGATTTTTAGATTCCAATCAATGGCCAAAATGTACTGTTGAGAAAGAAAGAAAAACTTTCTCCAACTATAATAAAGTATCACATTAGGACAAAGGACGAGAAACCTGTATTCACTAAAACGTATCGATATATACCCACAGCACTTTAAAACTGATGTTGAGGGACAAATTCAGAAAATGTTGGTAAGCAGGATAATTCACCATTCCAAAAGCCCTTATTCGACTCTATTGCTTCAGAAGAAAAGAAAATCAGGATAAGTATCCAATCCCTCAAACCGAAGAAATTTTGGAAGTTTGCGAAAATCAGTGTATTTTTCAACCTTCGATTTAAAACCTTGTTTTCACCATATACCAATGGACAAAAAATCTCAAGATAAAACAGCGTTCTCAACGAGAAAAGGTCAATTCGAATTCAATTGAATGCCTTTTGGCCCATAAAAATGGTCTCGCCACATTCCAACGGGCAATGAACACGTAATAACACAAGACGGTGTCAAACCAAACATGAATAAAATCCAAAAAATTATAAATTAGCTTGAAATTAGCACTACCTTGAACTCAGTTCAAGAGTGCTATAGGAGATTTATTAAGGACGACTCTAAAATAACAAAACCTATATGTCGAAATATCTAAAGAAAGACACAATTGTCAATATTAAAGACACAGAGTACATAAAAGCTTTTGGGACGCTAAAACAAATCCTGGCAATCGATCAAATATAAGCCTACCCAGACTTTACAAAACAATTTGTATTAACCACAGACGCATCAGATTTTGCTCTGGCATTCTTTAGCATTCTTCTCACGAACACTTAACTATGCAACTAATGAAACCCAGGCATTGGGTATAATATGGGTCAATAAATACAGACCATACGTGTACGGTAACAAATGATTAAAAGTCCTTAACTTTCATAGAATCCACAGAAAAAAATTCCAAAATTTTAAGATGATGGTTGGAATTAGAAAATTATGATTGCGAAGTAATCTATAAAGAGCAAGCGTAGTGGTAGACGCCCTGACTAAATTTCAATGAAGAGACAGATAACACTTCACGTGAATCTGAAAGAAGAACTGGAAACCGATCCAACGATGATAGTGACTTAGAAACTATCCATTTTGTGGACACGTCTTAAGACTACTTTATATACTTCTCTGACCGTCCTATTAACTACTATTATTAGGAATCAATTAATCCTTAAATTTTCACGTTTCGATACAGTAATTTTAGAAGGTACATTCCCAAAGTTTAAAAGTATCATGATTTCAAAAGAGTCCTTTCATAAAAAAACTTATGAACTTCCTTTAAAAGCATCATAATGGTAAATAAACCGCAATCTTAGCACCGAAAAGTTTATACCAACTAATTCAAAAGTCATTTCGAGAAAAAAAATTTCAAATCGGCCATTTCGTTTTTATTACGAAAATTGTCGAAGACGTAACCAATGAACGCGTTAAAATACAATTATAGTCAAAGAGCATGAAAGAGCACATCGTGGAACACGATTGGCCAATATTATTAAAAGAAACATTAACGCATGCAGCATTTGTAACGCAAACCAATACGATGGCAAACCTTACAATAGTAAAATATCTCCAAGACCAAGCACTGAAAGGCCATTAGAACAAGTGCACATTAATATTTTTAACATCAGCTGGAAAAATTTAATAGACGCTTTTCTACGCTTCGCTTTTCACCTGCAAATGAGTTCGATCGATACCAAGAACTTTATAAACCAATGCATGAACAAAGTATTACACTCACGCGTCTCAAGTATAGAAGGCTGGGTAAATGAAGCAAACAAACCTCAACAAATTATTTTAAAAGCATAAATCTGCACTGGCCGTATTATAGACAATGACCTTTCCCGTTTCCAAAATATATCGTCTTTATGTCAAATCCAGTGAAAAAAACAGATTAGGATCTATAGATAGTTACAAAATGACAGAACGGGCCATCTTTGTTTATGATTTTATGTCACAAGTTACGTTTTTTGTGTTTGCAAAAAAAAATGTGTCGAAAAATTAGTAGGTTATAGTTTATAGTCCCGTTTTCTTCCGTTAAGATGGCAGTCCTTATGAATGACTTTATTGATTTTTGTTGATGTCCAAGAGCCAGTCTAGTAAAGATGAAATGCTTTTTTTTATACTTTCTCTCGAGTTAATGCCATAGTGACCGCTGATGTCATAGAATAACGTTACGCAAACTATGGCCAATACGTTACTTAATATCTTAATGTATCATTTGGTGCAATGGGTCGATTTCTCTTAGGGTCGACTTTATTTTCGACTAAACATATTTTTATATCTGTACTTGGGATAATACTATATTGATAAATTTGCGTAAATAATTACAAAATCTTCGAATAAATTAATTAATTAAACAAGTTTTAGCTAAATGTTAACGTTTGGTTATGTCATGTATATTAGAATCATTATAATTTTTGAAGTACATCATAATGTGATGGTACTTGACCATCAAAAGCTCACCTACACTGATTTTAGTGTAGGACATTTTTATAACATCATAACGCTACATCTAAGGTCGAGCAATTTATTAGATCATTACAAATAGTTTTATTATATTATGATGGGGCATCTTTTGTGACTATTCCTATTATATATCCGTGGGGTCTACAGCGAAAGAAGCCGAATTCATAAAAATACTAAATTTGTTTGATTGTGGCTCAAATTAAATGTATTCACCACCATGTGTTTTCTGGACTGAGGGGTTTTTTACCATCATGCATTTTTTGGACATGATAAGTTTTCGAATAGTGACATTATTTTCAGGAACTCACGAAACGCCAGGCACTATCGCACACCAGCATTACATAAAACAAAACCAAAGGATTGGGTAAGAATGTTAGTTATGATAAACTTGACCCAGTTACTGACAACAAAGCGATCGATGAATTTTTTTTGTGGAAAGGAGAGGAAAGATAGGTCTGTTATAGCAGAATTGGTCTGGTTTTCCGGCAACCGGTGGGTCTCATACTGTTTCATAACTAACAGTTGCTTTTTTCAATTAACCCTAGATTTCAAAAAGCTTCGATATGCATCATTCGACTTTGTCCCATAAATCCTATCTTTTAAGTTATATTGAACAAACAATTCGGCGTATACTTCTGAAGTAACGTACACTTCTAAAATTTTTAGTGGCATCTTTGACAAATTCACTACTAAAAATATCAAACACCTTACAAATTGTTAAATAATTGTTCGACTTTGAACCTGAAAGTATCCTTGAAGGAAAACCGTAAGTGTAGTTATTTTCGTTGGTTCAGCTCCATTGATTGTTTCACTCTAACGGAGGATAAATCACTCATCAGCTGCCGCTGTAATTTTCTTTATTTCGGACACATGTAGTACATTTGTGAACTACTTTTAGAATAATACTGATTAGAAACAACTGCCCAGCATGATGCAAATCTCTTATGATGATGTTTGAAATGCAACAATTAGGCAATGCAACAGGGCGCATTTGTTCAAACGACGCCAGTGAATTTTTTAGTCTTTTTCAACTGTAATTAGATCATCATAATTGACAAACGGATTTAGAAACTTCAGCTTACTAAATGCAGATATCGGCCTTTAAGGGTTTAAACTTTGTAGATGGGCTGGATTGTTTTTCGGAGTAAAATTCGCCAAATGATTGAATCCGCACCAGTCATAATATCATCGACCTAAATGTCATCCTTGGTCCGCATGGCCGCTTCCTGAAATTTAATTTTGTTATCTTCTGCTTTCTGTAGTAATGTCCCAGTCGTGAAAAAATACGCTGAAACTAATCCAACAGTCACGGTTATTGTAGGGCTTGTAAGGGTAGCACTATCGCAGATGGGTTACTTCTACATAAAATCATCTGATATTTCTAGTTTTCTGGCCCTACAATTATTTACCAGCACATTTTTTAAATGTTTCCGGTAAACAGTATTCGATACTTGCAAAATCTGACGAGTACCTAATAAAGACTTTTTTCACGATAGGATCACCAAGTAGGATATCATTCAAAGAATATCCACTGCTGGTGTTATCTGAAGCGCCAAATACCACTCACTACTTTGCGTTGATTTTCGAAGGTTTTATGATGCCTCGGTTATATAATAACTGCTTCCTCGAAACGCCCTAATGCTTTGAGCTTGTCCATGTAGCTATATTATTGATCTTGAAATTCTGGATATCTGATACCTTTTCTATCAATTGCCATCAATCTCTTGTATATAGCTATTGTGTATAGTTTCCCAAGTAGATTTGGCCAAGCTTTGGATGGTAAAAAGATAACCAATCACCAGTCTGCATTTTCTGTGTTAATTTGTACAAAGTGACGTTTGAAATTTTTACAAAGTGTCTGCTTAAACACATCGGTCTTAAGTTCGATCTCCGAAACTGAGTGCAACGCCCTTTGACTGACGACCTACAACATGTTCGACTGACTTGTAATTCCAAAACATGTAATTGGCTATACGTTTGTCTTATCTTTATTCTTAATTATAAAAAGCTTACTGGACTAACGTTTGTTCGTGGAATCAAACACCTTGTCTTGTAAAAAAAGTTCTAAGTACAGTTATGTTTATGTTTAGTTTTAAGACCACCTAAAGTCAAGAATTGTTAAAGTGACACAGTAGTTCTTTTGCATTGTTTCCTTTTAGTTTAACCACTCAGATATTATATGCATATGACTGGGTCTGGTTAGAATAAGTGTACATGATATTTTCCTGTGATCTTCCACAGATTAAAGGATAATGGATACGGATCATATTCTTACCGTAAAATTCCAGATATATTAATTATAACTTTGACACAGCATTGTGACTGTATTACTGTCCTTTCCCACAAATGCACATATAAAAAAACCAATATTTCGTTGAATGGAGGCAAATTCTAGCTGGAAATTCAAAAACAACCTCATGTCGATGACAGATTTGAAGGAAATTGGATTTGGTAGTATTACGTAATTTGGATGCTGTGAAAAGGAGAGGTACGTCGTGAAAGTTGTTACATTTATTAAGGAACGGGCATAAACAGCTACTTCCCATTCAACATGCTTTACTTTGCTTTGCCATAATAATCGAATAATATCGTCTCAAAGTACATAAACCATTATTGGACGCTAGATCGTGTCCAATGTACGGACCTACAATTTTACAAAGATAAGTCTGATTGTTGCCCGCTCTAGCATTAAAGTATCCAATTACTATTTTGATGTCATGCTTAATATTATATTATTATTGACTGCTTTGAAATTCAAAACAGCTTTCAATACTTGGGACCAAAAAACAAATCCTTAACCAAGATTGGTGAGATTAAGAGCCAGGATCCAGTTAAATTTTGGCGGTATGGATATTTTTTTTTTTGATACCATTTTTAGCAATTGTAACTTTTAAGGATGCGGAGTATCAGCGCAGCAACCCCAACCTTTTTGTAGTGGCCACATGCAACAAGCTATTAATAATGGAATACGGGTGCCTCTTTCCTCAGGGACAGCTTACAATTGAGGCTATTAAAATTCCATAAAATTAATCGATGACGATGATTTTTGATAGAACCAGGTGACAATAAGTATTTTAACTTTTCAATCAAGGTAGCATTTGCTATCATGGCAGCATTTGCTATGACCCTAAAGTCTCAAGGTCAAACACTGTACAAAATTGATGTTAATCTATTGGATCCTGTACTTGGGCATGGACAACTTTATGTTTACATTCTCAATAGTCCGTCGTTTCTTCGACTATGCAAAGTCAAGAATCTATCTACTCTACACCATGGCAAGCTTATTTATTTTGTAAGTATCTGACAATATTATTAGACTTTGTTTGTTTAGTGTGGCATCCTAATCATGTCTGTGTAACTCGTCCCAACACACTTATTCACTTAACGTAATTTTTTTTTATTTTAACTTAACTATCCATCAATTTAATGTTTAAATAGCTTAAAATAAGTACATGGATATTTTTTGCCTTAAATAATTTAAAAATCGTATAGAAAACACAAATTTGGACACTTAAAAAACTTGCCGGTCAATTAAATTTCATGTTAACGCCACTTAATCTAACGCGCAAGCGCACAAATCATTAAATTTTCTCTTTCGCGCCATTAAATTAGATTATAATAAACTTAAGTCGAAATGTTAATTAAAATCATTTCTCGAAATCTAATTTCACTTGTTTTGGACCATTAAAATAATTTGGTGCAAAAACTCTTTACCATTTTTGGTACAAGACATAATATATTCCAATTTCTAATAATTTTTTCTAATTTAAAATTTTAATAACTCAAAATGTGAGACAACTTAACCGATCATCATCTTGATCTTGAATGAAATATTAGAATAATTTTTTTTAATTTTAATTTAAAATTATTTATTATAAGACGCAGAGTTTATTGCGGTGTGATTTATGGTATGAGGTAATGAAACGGTGTAAAGGTGTGTGCGCATGCATTTTATAAAATCTATAGATGAATGCCTTTCGACGATGATGATGAATTTTTAACCTACACTTTTAAATAATTGAATTATAGGCATCGAATCAACGAACCATCCAACACGCGAGTCATACTACTAGAAATACTGTATATAGGTAATTTTAATTTTTTCATTCATCTTCATGACTTCCATTCTAAAATTTTTTTTTTTTTTTTGTATTTCCTCCCAAACGAAAATGAAAATGAGATCGTTCGCGCGCGATCATCATATTATACTATTATAGCTCATGTTGTGTGAGAGAGTAAATTTACCCCAACATAATATAATGTTTAGTACATCCCCACTTTCTTGGTGCCGAAACTATATGAACAAGACAAGTAATATAACAACACAAATAGTTTTTTTTTGTTGTTGTATTATTAGAAACAATAACAAAATGTAATGCTACCTTTCACACACCAATTTGTTGTTGTTGTTGTTGTTGATGAGAACGATCGCGGATTTACAATTTAAAAGTTACATTTTCATACCTCCACCGGTGGATATAAAAGCTGCACCATCGTTAGAATCCTTTATTAGTCTATTTTGGATTTTGGAACTATACAGTACCCCATCACACGTGATCTTATATTATATATCGTTTCGAGTGCATTAAGGTGGATTATTTTGAAAAAATATATAGTATATATTATATTGTGAAGTGAATATTTAAGTGATCGTGATTTAATATAATTAAATTTTATTTTCTTATTACTTAAAGGTGTTATTCAGTAAAATACAAAAAAAAAAAAAAGTTATTAAAAATGTATAAGTTAATTGTAAGTAAATTAGTTATAACTAAGTGATCGTACATTTAAAATTTTCGCGTAATTTTAATTTTAAAGAACTTATGAGCAAAAGTCGTGATCAATCGAACTGATCTTCCATCATTATTTCGTATTATATGCATACTTATAAATATAGTATTTGAAAATGTCGATAGATCGACAACAAAATTTATGTGATCTTGTGATCGTATTTTATTATTATTTTTTTTTTAAAAACCGTTCGTTATTTAAAATATATGATCTTGATGTGCACGATTTATGGAAATTGGATATTTTTTGATGTGATGTAAAAATAACGATGCGCTATACGCGATCAATAAAAGATTGATGATCGAAATTGATCATAAATTTTGTTTGTGTTTAATGTAGTTTTTTTTTTATATAACCGCAAATTATCCAAATAATGTATATACATATTTTAATTAATGTTTACATGCGCGCCACGGGCACTATTTACAACTTGATATTTAACCTTAACGATCGTGTACACATATACGCACATAAACACATTTTTAAATTACTTAGTTTAATTTAACGTAAATTAACCGATCGACAGTCAAAAATTGGTGAACATCTCGTCAAGTGGGCTACCTAAACATCATATATAATAAATTATTATACTATATAACACCAACCTTGACCATCTAGATGTACGAGTAATATTTGAAACTGTTAAATAACTATTTTTAGTTTTTTTTTTGTGTTGTGTTGTATGGATAATTTTTGCATTGTCATTGATTGCGTTATACACGATAAAATAACTATTTGGCGCTTAACCACTTTTATATAAAATGCTGATGATCATTATAATATTTCGATGACCTTATCAGCTGTATACTTGTATATAGTTTTACGGTATAAAATTCTTTATGATGATCGATTAGACTTTGTCTACAGTCTTGTGTAGTAATATAACATTTTTTTTTAAATAGTGAAAGTCTCTATGTCTAATGTACTTGCTTTGCTATAATTTTTTTTATTATTTTTTATGTATGTACATAAATATCAAAATACTTTAAGAAAAATACCGAGACGTAGCTGTTCAGAAGAATATTTATAATACTTCAACCTCACCTACAAATTGAATTAAAGATTCAAATTTAATTATTTTTTTCAAATTATTTTATCAGATCACGTTTATCGCAAATATATAAATTTCAAGAATTTTTATTTACAATAAAAGTGCTTTAAACATTTTAAATTGCTTTTGAGCAACGAAATATAATGTTTCGGCTAGTCACCGCTAGTCGGTAAATCAAAAATAATAACTAAGCCAGTTTAATATGTCATTTAAATTTAGTTACCCTTAAACCATGTAAACTATATACGGCTTAACTTAAGCCTTCTGAGCTTAAGTCACTTATTTAATCAAAATTATTTTAAAAGAAATCCGGCTTAACTTAAGTTTATTTCGGTTTAAATATAAATAAGCTTTTGTCTATAAAATAATACGAGTTATTTGTTGCTTAAGCCACATTACGAAGAAGCTTAAGACATTTAAGAACTAATGCTTAAGTTAACTAGAATTTAAATCTTAGGTCACTTAATTGCAAAATAATCCTTTTTGTTTTAAACACATACACAAATATTTAGGCATCATTCTAAGGTAAAGAAATTGTAAAATTCCAAGTGCAACGAAAAATGATGATTCCGCTAGTCACCACTAGTCGATAAATCAAAAATAATATATATGTCAGTTATTTAAAAGGTTACAATATATAATTTAAATTTAGTCAGACAAATGTATATTACGGCTTAACTTAAATCTACAAGCTTAAGCCATTTATTTAATCAAATTAATTAAAATAAAATTTGGCTTAACTTAAGTTTAGTTAGGTTCTAATATAATTTAACATTTTATTCATAAGTTTAATTTTTGCGTGAGGCGCATTTCTGTCAAATCAAGCTTTATTCTAAAGTTCAGATTAAATTTCTAGAAATAATTACACCGACAAATTATGTAAGCCAAAATATGATTATGACTTAAAATTTAAAATCTCACTCCGAGTCTCTTCATTTTAAGTTTAAGTCACTTAAGTACAACTGAAATTTTCAATTAAATTTTAAACAATTTTTAGGCATCATTCTAAGCTAAAGAATTATTGTTTTCATAATCTGATACAAATCTTTTAGATGCCCATAAAAAACCAAATGTATTACTTAAGTAGGTGACTTAAGTCATGCTGACTTTTTTTCACACAGGATTACCGTGTTAATAAACTAAGTTCAACAAAATGTCGGAAGTTATTCTTTAAATAAAAGTTCAAACTAAGTTTAGTTAGTAAATTGGTACAATAATCTGACTTAAGTCACTTATATGAAATTTTCCTTAAATCACAAAGCTTAGTGTAAAATAGACTAAAAGTTTTTTTTTTCATTAAAGTTTCTTTTTATAATGAGTTTTGTTCTTACCAAGCCTACTTTAAATCTATTTAAATGACTTAAAATAAACCATTGACTTAAGTGTTTAAGTATTAAATAACACTCATAAAACTGACCATTTTATTGAATTTAATCCAATAACTACATTCGACAGCTACTTATATACGCTACCCTTTAAGTCATGCAGTTAAAACTAAAACTCACTAATATTGCTTTAAGAACATAAAAAAAACGAAATGACTTAAGCCACCTCGAATGTCAAAGAATTAATGTACATCAAGTTGTACGTTTTTCATTAAAAATTAAAACTTGCTTTACAAATCAAATGTACAATTTTAAAATGGTTAAAACGCAATTCCACCTTAGAACTGTTAAGCAAATTTAAGCAACATATACATATAATACTAATCTTAAGTCAAAAAAGTAAAGCTTACAAAATATTTTAGAAGTTAAATATAAAACTATGTAGAAACATAACTTAAGATCAACCATTACCTTAAGTAATGTTTTATTAAGTAACATTACTTAAATGTTTAACTTAAGCTAAACGGAGGCAAGATCGTTTAATTTGTATATATCTTTAGTCTTTTTTCTTATTTGACGCATAAATAATAACATGGACTTAGTTTTTGATAAATTAGGTTTAAACTTATAGTTTAGGACTTTTCCTCAAAATATCCAGTAATCTAGAACCTTACTAAAATTCAACACAAATTTGCCTTAAAATGTAATTCATCTAAGATGGGGTTAATCTTAAATAACAATAAAACTCTAGTTGTATCTAGTTGTATCATAAATGTGTAACATCCTCTAATTAAGTAAAATAAACCCAAACCAACTTATTATAAAATTTTTAGCAACAATTTTAATCACATAAAAATAACGTTTTTATAGTTTCTAAACAGACTTGCTTATATTTGTAGCCGACTTAAATTTTAAGCCACTGCATTAATTTTTTATTTAAACAAAATGTGGTTTTGGAAGCAATACAAAATTGTTTAATAATATGTTTAATTGTTACAGTGACTTAAACCAATTAAACACTAAAATTAAAGCTGTTAGAATGACTTAAGTCAAACTATGTTAAGTCTTAATTTTAACTTATGTCATTCCAGAACGCTTTCCTCAAACTGAATAATTTGATACTACCCTCAAGGCATGTTTCACTATTTTAATCATTTAAAGCTTAAATCACTTAATTTATACTGAAAGGATCCCACATTAATTTTTTAGTACATTAACTACCCAAAATGGCTAGAACTTTAGATTTATTCAAATTACCTGTAAGCTAGGATAAGTCTTAAAGTGGATATAAAGTATCCTAAGCTTAACGTACTCACAATTAAATTTGACGTTTAACTTTTTGTCACTTATATCAAACAAGACCCAACTAATTAGGTTTAAGTCGATAAAAAAACAAATTGTCACATTAAGCTAATATTAAATGGCAACATAACTAATATTTATAACTAATATCTTAACTAATATCTTAAAACACATATTAAATCGTAAACATATTTGATCTCAGTTTTAAAATTTTGTTAATATTTAAAGTTACTAGACTTAAGTCCTTTTTAAGTAATTAGTTTTATATATTCGAATTAAAATCTTTATTACTTAAACAATTAGCTCAGTATCTAACTTAAACGGTTCCAGAAACCCCACCCTTTTCTTCCTTGTTCTTTCTTATTTTAGGTTATTCACCGTTGAGCGAAAGAACCACAGCTGACGAAGTGACTTAAGTAATGTTTTTTTTTACAAATTTAACTGATTTGAACTTAAGTCGAGTAAAACGTTAGAAACAATTTGCTTCATAAAAAATTAAAACTTGCTTAAACAACCAAACGTATGATTGCTTTGTTTAGCATATAAGCTGATTTAAGCCACATACGTAGCATTCGCCTTAAGTCACAAAGCTAATCCTAACAATAGACTTAAGTTTCGTTTTTCATCCTATGATCAAGTTTGTTTACTCTTGTTTCGAACCAAACTTAACTTATATCTATTTAAATCACGTTAGCTTTAGTCTTTATTTATTTAGTATAACATTCATAAGACTAAAGTGGATTGAGCTCTGTTCAATTACAAATATTTTTTGTATGCTATTTATATTGTCATTATCTAAGGTCATGCAGTTAAGACAAAAACTAACTTATTAATATTGGTATAAGTAACTAAACATAATAAAATGACTTAAGCCACTTATTATGTAACAGCAAAATGCTAGTCAGCACTGGTAATAAAATCATATACTCGAGACTATTGCTTTACGGTGTATATTTTTGAAAACCATTAGATTATATTTAATTTGACTTAAGCTAAAGGAACCATAATTGCTGAAATATATTTATAATTTGAAAATTGTTATTTGGACTTTAAGTTTCCTAATGGCTTAAGTTATATTTTTAATCTAAAAAGATGAACTTAATGTAAAATAACAGCTATACTATCTTTGTTAATTATAGCTTTATGACAGTGTAGTTGCATTCAAAATTCAATTTTAAAAATTCAATTTTAAAAATTTAACTATTTTTAAAACTTAAGTCATTACTAAAAGTTTTAAGTCACCTTTTATTTATACCTAATGTTGATTTGGTACAGGATAATACAGTTTATTATATAATTGTTAATATGCTTAATCCAATTTTAATGAAAAGCTTAAATGATTTTTTGTTATGAAAATTTTAAAATTAAAACTGGTTATATGACTTAAGTCATTTGAGTTTCACTTAAGTAAATATTATATCAAAAAGCTTAACCCAAACGAATTCTTGTAGTCGGTTACATCATCAAATATTTAATAACATATTTTTTAGTTAAGTCGAATTTAGATTAAAGTTTTACGAGTAAACACGGAATTTAAGCTTATTAAACTTCCGTTTACAGCTTTTTGAAAAAAGAAATACGAAATTTTTTTTTTACTCAAGTTAAATGTAATCAATATTGTAAGACTTATCCAAAAGTAACAGTTATATTTACAAACCAAATTTATCGTAATTGGCTTAAGTCAAACACAATTTAAGCCTACTTAATTATTTTACAACTCATCCTACGGTAAAACACAATCCAAATAGAATTTTATAATTTTTTTTATAAAACTATGAGACCTGCTGAGAATATTATTTTGCCAACCAATTTAACTGTTAATGGTAATTTACGACTTAACTTCGTAGCCTTAAACATTTAAAGGTTACTAATGTATCAAGAGTAGTAGAAACTGCATACTCAAGCTAAAGATTAAGTTTTTGTGTTTTAAAAAATGAGCTTATTTAATATGAACATTCAATTCTAAAAAGCAACTTAGACTTCTTAACTATACTAGACTTCTTAAGTTTACAATGACTTAAATAAAAAATTTTGTTCCAGTATTTTAAACTAAATTAAGTCACACATTAATCGCAGCTCCCTTGTTTATAATTAAGTTGAGCGGAGTGATTTACTCAACTAAAGAAGCATCAGCAAAATGTTTCAAGTAAACACGAAAATTCTCAGATAAAATGTCTACGAAAATTCGCGTCTTGGAAAGTCTTTAATCGGAAGATATGTTTCTGTTAAACAAACAAGGAACTCGTAAGAGTTTGGTTGGCACAATCCCAATATAAAAGGACATACAGAGATTATAATTTACAAACAAACCAACCATAAAAATTCAAACGATTTCATTAGTGACCAAATACGATATAGACATAAGCAAAGTATTCTGCAAAAGCATAAAGGAATCGACCAAAATTGTGTTTGAAAACTTCAAGTAATTATCACGCCTTCCCTGGCTCTGAAGTGTTCTTCGAAAACCACATCACTTAAGCTTCCTTAAGAGAGTCGAATTGTTCACGTTATCGAAAGCTTTAGTCATGTCGTTAAACAGAGCAGAGCACTTTTATCCTCGATCAATGATAACACTAAAAGACATTAGTATTGACACATAGATCAGAGATATTTGACTTAAGCTAAATGGAGACAAGACCGTTTAGTTTTTAGTAAATAAGGTTTAAAATGGTAGTCCATTTTATTATTGGCTTACAAGAGTAGTTTAAGTCAATTATTTACAAAGAAAGATTAAATCGCATAGAATTTTACGTTATTCAAAATCGCGATCGATTTAAAAAAAACTTTTAAAAATCATAGTTAAAACTGATTTAGACCTTAAATATAAATTTATGAACCTTACTAAAATTCTACATAACTTTGACTTAAAATGTAAGTCATCTAAGATGGGCTTGATCTTAAATAACAGTAAAACTCTAGTTGTATCTAGTTGTATCACAGATGCGTAACATACTTGAATTAAGTAAAACAAAACCCAAACCTAATTATTATAAAAATTTTAGCAAAAATTTTAATCACATAAAAATAACGTATTTGTAGCTTCCAAACAGACTTGCTTATATTTGTAGCCGACTTAAGTTTTATGACACTATATCAATTTTTTATTTAAACCAAATGTGGTTTTGAAAACAATAAAAAATTGTTCAATAATATGTTTAATTGTTACAGTGACTTAAACCAACTGAAAACTAAAATAAAAGCTGTTAGAATGACTTAAGTCAAACTATGTTAGACTTAAGTCATTATTTCTATACAGAAACCTTTACTGAAATTGAATAATTGAATTCTACACTCTAGGCACGTTTCGCCATTTTAATAATTTTAGGCTTAAGTCATTTAATTTATACTGAAAGGATCCCACATTATTTTTTTTGTACATTAACTACCCAAAATGGCTAGAACTTTGGATTTATTCAAATGGCCTGTAAGCTAGGGTAAGTCTTAAAGTGGATATAAAGTATCCCAAGCTTAACGTACTCACAATTAAATTTGACGTTTAACTTTTTGTGACTTATATCAAACAAGACCCAATTAATTAGGTTTAAGTCGATAAAAAAGCAAATTGTAACATTAAGCTAATGTTAAATGGGAACATAACTAATATTTATGTTTATCTTAAAACACATATTAAGTCATAAACACATTTGATCCCAGTTTTAAAATTTTGTTAATATTTAAAGTTACTAGACTTAAGTCCTTTTTAAGTAATTAGTTTTATATATTCGAATTAAAATCTTTATTACTTAAACAATTAGCTCAGTATCTACTAGCTTAAACGGTTCCAGAAACCCCACCCTTTTCTTCCTTGTTCTTTCTTATTTTAGGTTATTCACCGTTGAGCGAAAGAACCACAGCTGACGAAGTGACTTAAGTAATGTTTTTTTTTACAAATTTAACTGATTTAAACTTAAGTCGAGTAAAACGTTAGAAACAATTTGCTTCATAAAAAATTAAAACTTGCTTAAACAACCAAACTTATAATTGCTTTGTTTAGCATATAAGCTGATTTAAGCCACATATGTGGTATTCACCTTAAGTCACAAAGCTAATCCTAACAATACACTTAAGTTTCGTTTTTCATCCTATGATCAAGTTTGTTTACTCTTGTTTCGAACCAAACTTAACTTATATCTATTTCAATCACTTAAGATTTACTGTTAGCTTAAGTCTTTATTTATTTAGTATAACATTCATAAGACTAAAGTGGATTGAGCTCTGTTCAATTACCAAAATTTTTTGTATGCTTCTTATATTCATGCAGTTAAGACAAAAACTAACTAATTAATATTGGTTTAAGAAACTAAACATAAAAAAATGGCTTAAGCCACTTCTTATGTAACAGAAAATGCTAGTCAGCACTGGTAATAAAATCATATACACGAGACTGTTGCCTTACGGTGTATATTTTTGAAAACCATTAGATTATATTTAATTTGACTTAAGCTAAAGGAACCATAATTGCTGAAATATATTTATAATTTGAAAATTTTTATTTGGACTTAAAGATTCCTATTGGCTTAAGTTATATTTTTAATCTAAATAGATGAACTTAATGTAAAATAATAGCTATACTATCTTTGTTAATTGTAGTTTTATGACAGTGTAGTTGCATTTAAAATTCAATTTTAAAAATTTAACTATTTTTAAAACTTAAGTCATTACTAAAAGTTTTAAGTCACCTTTTATCTATACCTAATGTTGGTTTGGTAGAGGATAATACAGTTTATTATATAATTGTTAATATGACTTAAACCAATTTTAATGAAAAGCTTAAATGATTTTTTGTTATGAAAACTCTAAAATTAAAACTGTTTATATGACTTAAGTCATTTGAGTTTCACTTAAGTAAATATTATATCAAAAAGCTTAACCCAAACGAATTCTTGTAATCGATTACATCATCAAATATTTAATAATATATTTATAAGTTAAGTCTAATTTAGAATAAAGTTTTCCGATTAAAACCGGAATTTAAGCTTATTAAACTTCCGTTTACAGCTTTTTGTAAAAAGAAAAACGAAATTTTTTTTTGAATCAAGTAAAATGTAATTCATATTATAAGACGTATCCAAAAGTAACAGTTATATTTACAAACCAAATTTATCGTAATTGGCTTAAGTCAAACACAATTTAAGCCTACTTAATTATTTTACAACTCATCCTACTGTAAAACACAATCGAAATAGAATTTTAAGATTTAATATAAAACTATGATAGTTTTATACGATTTAACCGTAAATGCTATTTTACGACTTAAGCTAGTAGATTTAAACATTTAAAGGTTAATAATGTATCAAGAGTAGTAGAAACTGCATACTTAAGCTAAAGATTAATTTTTTGTGGTTTAAAAAATGAGCTTATTTAATATGAACATTCAATTCTAAAAAGCAACTTAGACTTTTTAACTATACTTAAGCTTACAATGACTTAAATAAAAATTTCGTTCCAGTATTTTAAACTAAATTAAGTCACACATTAATCGCAGCTCCTCTGTTTGTAATTAAGTTGAGCGGAGTGATTTACTCCTGTGTGCAAAACAATTGGAATAATTTCCAAAAATGCTCAACTAAAGAAGCATCAGCAAAATGTTTCAAGTAAACAGGGAAATTCTCAGAAAAAATGTCTAAGAAAGTTTTCGTCTTGGAAAGTCGTTGATCGGACGATATGTTTCTGTTGAACAAACAAGGAACTCGTAAGAGTTTGGTTGGCACAATCCCAATATAAAATGACATACAGAGATTATAATTTACAAACAAACCAACCATAAAAATTCAAACGATTTCATTAGTGACCAAATACGATATAGACATAAGCAAATTATTCTGCAAAAGCATAAAGGAATCGACCAAAATTGAGTTTGAAAACTTCAAGTAATTATCACGCCTTCCCTGGCTCTGAACTGTTCTTCGAAAACCACATCCTTAAGATAGTCGAATTGTTCACGTTATCGAAAGCTTTAGTCATGTCGTTAAACAGAGCAGAGGATCTTTATCCTCGATGAATGCTAGCACTAAAAGACATTAGTATTGACACATAGATCAGAAATAACTCCACCCGACCAACCATGTAGTTCTTTAAATTCTCTAAGGGAAGAATTTAAAAAACATTTCCAAAATTATACCTAAAACTTTATGAACCGCGATACTCTCCTAACTTAATACAACAGTTAATTGCAAGACCTGATTTTTTAGCATTAAAACGAAACCTTGACTGCAATTTACGTTACATTTTACAACCTAAACATTTTTATTATACCATATAAGACCTTATATATGCTATCTAAGCTGTTGGTAAACATTTTCTTGAAAATCTTTAAAACTTTTCATGTTAAACTCCTACGCCAATAACATAATATCATAAAAAAAAAATGTTTACGTATGTATTGTACACCCATACATACATAGTTTCTATCAAAATTTCAGTTTTAAAATCTCTGTATAATAATGCATTACAACAAGTAGTAGTCGTATATATAACGTCAGTGACATCTATTACAAATTTTAGCATTAGATCATTTCCCATAGATACCATCATAAAGAATAAGACGAAGAAGTTATGTCATATACATAGTTTTTCAGTTGTTGTTGTTGTTGTTGTTAGAACCAGCATACAAAAATTATGCAATTTATGTTTGTTGGCTGTTATTTTTTTGACTTAATTTTAATATTTTATGAGAGGAAGATAAGGAAAACAAAAAAATTATAATATTTTCTTCTCAAGAAGATGAATACCATTTTATAAACATAAATATAAAGTCATAATTTTTATTTCTATTCTGCAAAAGCATTCACAGCACAATGAAATATAAATTTTTTAGTTTTAACTTTTTTTTTTTTGCCATTCTTTAACTATTGTTAAGAGATGAAGTAAAGAAAATAAAAACATTAAGATTATTAAGTTATTACTATTATTACTATTTGTTATGTAAGTTTTTTTATGTTGTACTCATCATAATTGATGTAAATTTACAGTGTACATTTTAAAATATCAATGTATATATTATGAGTGTGTAGTTAGCGTAACCGTTTAACGATTTATGCAGAAGTTGAATATGTGGGTCAATCCATTTTTCTATATTATGTGTGCATTGAGATTTAAAATTATACTATATTGATGTGTGCGGTCATATAACGAACGTGATACCGCCTCACACCCCATATTGGTATCCACGCATCCGTTCCATATCACATTTGTGTGGCGAGGACAAAATATATACATATATATGTGCCAGTGCGCAAACACTATATATATAACCAATTCAAAAACAATAATAATATCAGCCACACACATTAATTTGCATATAAAATATATTTTTATGTTCACAATTTTACAACAACAACAACAAAACATCAAAAACCAAAAAATGCTTTTTTTGGAAATGTATATCTATATATGACTACATATATGTATCCAGTCATGTATGAACACTATTAAAATTAATATTTATATCGACTAATATTTTGCGTAATAAATTTTTTGGTCTCCTGAGCATTGGAAAAATAAAAATTCGGAATAAATTGATTTTATATAAAAAGGACGATCACAGTAATAATCCAAATTCGTTTTCGGTCGAGATCAATCGTGGTAGCATACATATTAAATGAATACTCTATCCACATTAGTGTAGTTCGCGATCTTTGATAATTATTTGATCACGATCATCGTGATCTTAACTTTTTAATGAGTGTTCGAACCATTTACAATAAAATATGTGATCGTGTGCGAATAACTTGATCGTTTTTATCGGAGATCGATATGATTTAACAGTAAAACACCTTAATCTATATATGATCATTAACAGATTGATCACACATAATTACGATCGTTAACTGCGATTGCGAAACATTTTAACAAATATTTACTTTCGATCGGTGATTTTTTTTATATTATTTAATAAAAAATGATCATTAACACATGGTTTGGCATTTTAAGATTATTTCTAGATATTTAAAAATCATTAAAAAATGTTCAGCAACATTTGACATTTTATAGTGAAAATATGTTTTGATCGTTACGTATCGATCATAACCGAAAAGTTTTGTTTACAGTATAATTATGTATACGTGAACTTTATATATTCGCCACCTCGTTAAATTGTTTGTGTCGATTCTAATCGATTAGTTCCTCCTTGAGCACAACTTAAAATGACATGGTTTCATTGAGCGATGAGTCTTGAAAAACACACGAGGTGGCTTTTCTAAACTACTTCAGAATTTATAATATTAGAGCTTTTAATGAAAAATATTTTTTTATGCCATCTAGGCAGTCTAATTACAAAGTTCCAATAATAACGAAAACTGTTCCATTATAATTTGGTGAAGTTTTCTAAAGACAAGTTCTACTTTTAAACAATACTGGTCTATAAGCTTTAAGCTACTATTTTTTCTGTGCTATAAATTAAAATATCATTTGTTTAGCATGATTTTCAAAATTTTTCAAGTAAAATCTTATAATATAAAGAGCTTTCATAGCAATTGATATCGTTTCACCTCATTGAAAGCTTTTTAGAACTAATAAACTTGCTTACACTTGTGTTCTTGAGTTAATATTTGAATTACAAAGTTTGTTCACTTTATTCAAAAGTTGAACTTACTTGAGCTTTTAAATAAATCTTAGTTTAATATATTTTTGGATCTGTCAAAGTCTGTATAATAGTTTGTAATTAAAATTTTAGTAAATTAAAATTCAATTTTTTTAGTGATCGTTAATTAGTAATATTCATAATTTGTGTATGAACTGAACTTTTTTGCTGGGTTAAAGCTTTTGTATTTTTAATCAATTTGTGGATATTTTTTACATTTATGCATTAAGTTCTGATGTTCCTTAAACTTTAAATATTTGATTATTAAGTTTTATATGAAAGTACCTAGATAACATAGAGCAAGCTTTCACTAAAACTTTTAAAAAGTTTCTAGTGTGATTTTAAAATTGTTGTTGGATTTTTTTTTAAATTCTATTCTGATCAATGAAGTTTCGAACTAAAAATTTTCTAATGTTAAACGTCAAAAACTTTTGAAAATAAGTCACATTAAGA
This sequence comes from Tipula confusa, assembly GCA_963556175.1. Lineage (NCBI taxonomy): Eukaryota > Metazoa > Arthropoda > Insecta > Diptera > Tipulidae > Tipula > Tipula confusa. The sequence goes on from OY744476.1 coordinate 32,535,399, forward strand.
TTATTTAATACTTAGCTTCTTCTAGACCTTTTTCAATAAAATGTCGGCCATTAGTGTAAAAAAAGTTAAAACTAATAAAAAATAATGGTATAACACTGGGTCGAAGCTTTTTTATTTCTCGAATTTTTAAATCCAGGCTTGTTCATTGTTGTTGTCTATTTGACATTAAAGAGCTTTTAATATTATTAAATCTTTAGTGAAATACTTTTGAATAACTTTTTTAAGTTATGAACTAACTGTACCATTTTTGAAAAGCATAAGTGATCGTTAACCATTTGATCACAAACACATAACTGTTGGTTTTTTAAAAACTCTTAAGCTTTAAATGGTTAAGTAATATTTACCACTTGACTTAATGTTAGCTTTTAATAGACTTAGGTTTTAGTATTAGACCAGTATGATAACTAATGATCTTCAAGCTTTTTGTCTTAGTTGCTAAAAGATCAAAATAACTGCAACTAAACTGGTTAACTGTTGGAAAACCTAAAATGTTGAGCTTTTTAAATAATTGTAAATCTTAAACGAACGTAATTTGTAGTGAAATAAGAGTCTAAAATTTAGGGAGCTTTTGTCTTAAAAAAATGATAATCTGAAAGCTTTTTGACTAAGTCAATAGAAATGCAAAGTAATTGAAGTTGCAATTGTAAACTTTTTATTTTTATTTACTGGAGAGCTTTTGTAATAATTTTAAAACTAGATCGAAAAGATAGTTTCCTGATAGTTTTAGTAGTCAACTCAATATCAACATTTCTAATAAGAATAAAAGACTACAATGTGTGAGTGCTTTTGATTTTACAAATCTTTTCAATCTTACAATAATTGTAAACAAAAGCTTAATGTCTACTTACCTTTGAAGTGAGCTTTTATTTGTATATTTGAGTTTTTATAGATAATCTTTTCGACTTGATTTGGAAAAGATATTCTCCAAGCTATATAATATTGTCAGTGTAGCCATTTAGTTACCCAATCTTAAGTTGTAATTTTTTGATAAAGCTTTAATTAAGAGCTTAACCTATGCGGCTAGTAAAAGTAGTTTGAATGAAGAAACATTTAAAATAAATTATAGATTTAAGTATGTGAGTGTTCAAAATATTTTAGGAATAATTTTATTCCTCAACAAATAAACTGATTCGGTAAACTTTTAAAGTTTACCTTATCAGTTTACAAAATTGTTACTTGTATTCACTACTTCAATTAAAGTGAGCGTTTATAGTATTATTGTTCAGCTTTTGAAGCTATATTTTTAGCCTTTATTAGAAAGTTTATAATTCTTAAGCTTTTATAATTATATTTAAGCTTTATAGAAATAAGTGTATGCCTGCGTTACCAAACTGAAAATCTTTAAGTTTTAAGCTTTACTACAAGGTCAATAAATCACTAAAGTAACCCAATTGTAAGCTGTATATTTTAAGTAAAGCTTTAATTAAGAGCTTATCTTAAACTTTCAGAAAACGTAATCTTTATGAGAATAAGTTCAAAAAAATGAAAACTTCGATTTGTACAAGCATTTGTATTTTAAATAATTCATAAGCTTTCAAAGTTTAAAATTTTTAATTTTTAAAACTTAAATTTTATTAAAACCTTACTTAAAGAGAAAATTGCTTTTCTGCAAAAGAATTGCTTTATTAACCAATAAAGCTCTAAATGAATCAAACTTAAGTTGTCAATTTTTAATAAAGCCTTTATTAAAAGCTTAATTTCTAGTTAACAAACGGAAATTGTATGATGGTAAATATGGCTAAAAAGTTTAAAAGTTTAAGAAGGTAGACATACAAATAATAAATATTCAGAAACTTTAAAAGCATAACATATTTGATTGAAAAGTATTTTATTTATTTATCGCTTCGCTTAAAGTGGATATCTAGTATCTAGTATTTTATTTGAGCTTTTATAGAAAATAATTTTAAGCTTGCTTGAAAAAGTTGATAATTTTCAAGCTATATGACTAAGCTAGTATATGCCTAAAGAAATCAACTTTAAGCTGTATATTTTTAATAAAGCTGTTTTTATGACCTTAAATTATACACAATACTAGCGGACGTAATTTGTATGAATATAAGCTAAACCAATAAAAGAATTTAAATCTTAAGTTAAAAGCTTGCAATAAAAGCTGGTAATAAAAGCTTGAACTTTAGTTATACTGCTAGCGAACGTAATTTGTATGAGTATGAAAATGTTAGAGCTTTTGATTTGATTTCAAAAGCTTAATTGTTATACAACACTACATTTAAAATGAGCTTTTGGTATTACATTTAAGCTTTTATAGAAAATCAACTTAATCTTGCTTTAGGAAATTAATAATGTTTAAGCTTTTTTGCTTAGTCAATAAAGACCTGACGTAATCAAATTTTAAGCAATACATTTCCAGTAAAGCCCTTATTAAGAGCTCAAGATTGAATGCTAGTGAATGTAACTTGTATAGAAATCAGTTTAAAAATCTAAATTTGATTTTAAAAGCTTACTTTCATTCACCAATTCACTTAAAGTGAACTTTTTGTAAAATGTTGAGATTTTATTGAAAATAAGGTTGAGCTTAAATACAGCAATAAATAAGTCAAACTTTAATCTTCATATTTTTGAAAATATGATCAATTAAATTTTGAATTAAAAGTTTATACATTTCGAAAATTGGTGAGTAAAAAGTTTAAAAAACTTGTATGTATAGAAGCTTTTCTCTTTTATAGAATTCATAAACCTTCCTATATTTAATTCCGGGCATTTTCAGTTTTATTTACCACTTGGCTTCAGACATGACTAAAAAGCTTTTAATATATAATTTGAGCTTTTACCAAAGCTATAAGCATGAGCTTTTGAACGAATGTTTTTATTATACGCGAATTGCAGTATTTTACAAGATTTAAATGTTATTGTATTTTTTGGAAGTTTTATTAGTCTAACCATTGAAATGTGGGAGCTTTTTGTGTTTTAAAGAATTAATAAGCTTTAAAAGCCTAAAATATATAATTTAAAAAAATTAATTTACTTACCACTTAAAGTGACATTCTAGTATTACAATTGAGCTTATGAAGAAAATTGATAATCATAAAGCTTTATGACTAAGTCAATAAACCCCTAGAGTACTCATATTTTAAGTTGTGCATTTTTAGTAAAGCCATTTTTGTGAGCTTAAGTTATACACATTGCTAACAAACGTAATTTGTATGAAAACAAGTAAAAGAAGTAGTGAACTTTGATGGTTGGAAGCTTCTCAGTAGTATTTTGAAGAAATCATAAGCTTAAAAAGCTTACAAAAATGAATTTTAAAGTTTTATTTATTATTCATCACTCACTTAAAAGCTTTTACCACTTTATTTAATAGTTGATAAAAAATAATTTTGAGCTTAGAAAATGTAATAATCTCGAAGCTTTATGACTTACTCAATATACTTGTCCTGAATTATTAAATTTAAAGCTTTATAGCAAAGCCTTAAAACTTAACAGCTTTTAATATCAGATTTCATAATCTAAATTATTATAATACACAAAACTTTTGATAGTGATAGTGAAATTTTTGTAATCAAATTTTCAGTAATCAAATTTTAAGTTCTACATGGTTGGTAAGGCTTTAATTAAGAGCTCAAGATGTTCTGCGAGGTAACGTAGTTTGTATGAGAATAAGCTTTAAAAAAATAACTTCGTTATGTGGAATCTATTGTATTTGAAAGAATTTATAAGCTCTAACAAATAACAATAAATGTTTACAAAATGTAATCAAAAATCCACCTAAAGTGAGGTTTTTGTAATATATTTGATCTCCTTTATACAATTGATAATACTTAAGCTTTATGACTTAGTCATAATACTGCAGAAGCAATTAAGTTGAAAGCTTTAATTTCTAGTAAAGCATGCTTTAAAAGCTTAAGTTATACTGGCAGCTAATGTGATTTGTATAAGAATAAGTTTATACAATGATTCAAATTGTAGAAACTTTTATCTTTTAAAGAATTCCAATATCTAATTTTAAAAGCTTAATTTATATTTATTATTACAATAAGCTTTACGTGCTATATTTAAGGTATTAATGACAATAATATTGAACCTGCTTTAGAAAATTGATGATCCTCAAGTATTAACCTAGTCAATATAGCTTTCTGAAGTCATCAATTCTTAAACTATAAAAATTAAAGACTTAATGAAGAGCTTTAGCTATACTGATAGGGAATGAAGTATGATACAACTTTAAGTAATCGCTTAAGTTAAACTGCTAAGCATTATTGAAATTGAGTAATTTCAAACCGTATGATGCTTTATTACAAAATTTATGAGTGCCACTTACTAAATTTTATTTCACTTTCTATAACGGAAGGAAGTAAGTCATATATCAGCATAATTTATGCTCAGAGGTGCATAAACTGTATGTATAGAATAAAACTATATAATAATTGACATTTAAAGTTATTAAAATGCAAACTCGCCCGTTCCACCACAGCTAAAGCAGTATACTATAAAACCATATCTCATATACGTATAATCCCCAATAGTAAATATAAAACATAGACAAACAAAAACCCAATTTATGTATTTAAAGCATAATACACCTACACACTCTCATAGCAAGTAAAATGATTTTTAGTTTATGTGTACATATATACACATTTTGATAATAACGAACAAAATCCCCCATAGGGGATATCTAATTTAAAACTATTATTATATTGTGATTCATGAAAACTATGAATAAAAAAAATTCTAATTAGAAATCTCCTACATTTCCTACTTTATCTATTTTATATATTTACTGTATATTAAATCCCATATATAAACACACAACATCCTCGTTCCAACGACGTATATTTAACAACAAAAAACTACTTTGCAAATATATATTCAATGGAAAATATTAAAATTTCATTCATTTTAATCGGTTATCCAAAAACAAAACAAAAATGATTTTTCCCAACGTTGAAAATTTCAATCAGCTTTTATCACCAATTTAGACGATGGATGAAAAACCATGCTAATATACCATTAGCGTGCACTTTGTAATTTATAAACAATTTAGCCACGAGTGCGACGATAATTTATTACTCATCATAAATAATTAACGTTCCAACGACTTTACAAGTTTGCAAAATAATTTTATAAAAAAACAAAAAAAAATTATTGATTAATTAATTAATTGAGTACGTGATTAATTTATTCTATTTGTTTGATTATTAATTTTGTTGCAGATGATTTCCGCATAGTAAAAAATTTACTTTTATTTTTTTTTAATTCCAGGGTTTACTTGTTTGTGTCACATACGTTTGTGCTGATGTTGCGCCAGGACAAAATCAATATTTGCCGCCAGCCCAAGGATATAATTACGATCGGCCACAAAAACCATTCCCATCGATAAATACACCAACACAAGTACCATTCCCACGGCCACAACAACCTCAACCAAAGCCAAATACTTATATTCCACCGCAAGTGCAACCAACACCACGGCCATATACACCACAACCGCAACCACAACCACAACCTGGTTATCAGGCACAACGACCAGCACCAGTCGATCACAGTCATCATGATGAAGTAAGTTTGATTGGAATTTATAGTTAGGTATAGTTTGATGGAAAATACTTATCTTAAACGATGGTGTGCCTTAAACTTTTAAATTGGAAATAAATTTTCAAAATTTTAACTAACTTTAGTAACATTCAAACTTTGTTCAAACTGGCCTCAAATCGATATTTTTGCTTAGTTTTTTAAATGATTTTAATTAGTAAACAAGTTAAAAATAATCCCAAGCTTCTCATAATTAAAGTTAATAAAATTGACATGCATGAAATGTATTCAAATTTGAAATGAACTTGATTAGTTAAATCAAACTAAATTTGAAATAGGCTTTATTAGCAATCCTCAATTGAATAAACAACATATTTGTGCCTTAAATTATGCGGAATGTTTGAACAAATTGACAATTTTATTAAAGTTTGATTAAAGTTTGTTTAAAGTTTGATTGGTACAAAACTTATTTAATGACCTTTTTTGTTATTTTATTCAAATTATCTAGACTGATAAGCCTTAAAATCTGAAATTCTATAAAATTTGACACGAACTTGATAAAAAAAACATAGAGAAAAAAATAAAAATTGAAACCAATAAAGTTTTCACAGTTCATTGAAAAGATTTCAGAAATTTGAATCATAACTAAATAATCCTCAATCTAATTTGAGTTTGAAAATATATAGCATGACTATAATCGATTTTTATACTAATCAAATTTACCATAATTCGGAGGATGTTCAAGTCATTTCAGATTCGTTTTAAAATCGTAGTAATTAAAATTGTAAAAAATTAACTTGTACAAAATATTGTTCAAGATTTGAAATCAACTTGATTACTTAAAACATGGTCGTAAAATATAAGTATAAGAACTAAAATTAAAAGAATAAAAAAAATATTAAACCGGAATGAAAAACAAAAAAGTTAGAATCAAAAAATTGTATTCAAAAATAAAAATTTAAAAAAATGTATTTATTACGTTCTTCAAGCTTAAGCCATTTTATGTTTTGAATAGTAGTTTTAAAGTTAAAATAAGTTTTCGAACTTAACAATGTTAAAAAGTTTGAATTAAATTTACTATTTATTTCAAGAACTCATCAAATTTGATCAAAATATTAAAATTTTAATGAAGTTCGAATGTAATACACGTTTATAAATTTTAAAAACCAATCAAACTAAGTTAAATTTGAAAGAAAATATTTCAAACCATTTTCGAATGTTGAAATTAAATTCACTTTCCCTAGAATAAACGACTAAAGCCACATCAAAATTTAGTTTTATATCTTAGTGGTTTAAATTTGAAATACAATTGACAAGTAAATCTTTTTATGTTCAAGATTTAAAATTAATTTGATTAGTTTGACAAATCCAAAAATAAAAAAAAAGATAGTTGGAATTAGAATTTTGCAAAATGCATTGAAATATAAAAGTTTCTCAAAAAAAAATGGGATAACAATTTACATTCAATCAAATTAACTAAATTTGAAAGAGACTTACTTCACAATAATTCAAACTAGTTTGAACGTTAGGGCTAGTAGTCATATTTAACACTTTTGAGCGATCAAATAAAATAGTATATGTGAAAAAATTTAAAAATTATTTTAATCAAACTTGATCAAAACATTTTTTTTTAAAAGAAAATTGAAAAGAACATAATTCTTGGTAGTTTGAAAGGAAAATTATTTCCTACAAAAAAGTTCACCCTGATTAGTTTGTTGACAAAAGCAGATTAGTAAGAAGTTATCAATAGTCAGATTTGAATCAAATTTTAAAACCACATTTGTAGTTTGAACGTAGTTTGAACTTAGTTTGAACGTAGTTTGAACGTTAAAGTAAAAATTATCTACTTAATATGAAACGTAATTATTTTTTTACGAAATACCTCAGAACTTGCAAAATTTGAGTCAAACTTGGCAAGCATATATAGTCTTGAATTTTGTTTGAAAAGATATAGCATGACTTTTAAACGTTTTATTTATCCAAATCAAATTCACCAATAAAAATAAAATTGACATCAAATAAATGTTGTTCAAGATTTAAAATGAACTTGATTACTCAAAACATCGCTGGCAAAATATTTAAAATATTTTTAAAAAAAATTTAAAACCTGATGGAAACACAAAAAATTTGAATCTAGTTTGAATTAAAAGATTGTAGTCAGAAATAAGATTTTAAATAAAAACTTGCTTGAATTAATTTTAAAAAGATAGGTTACTATACGTTCATCAAGCATTTTATCTGTTAATCAAAAATTTGAACGTTAAAATGAGTATTCAAACTTAACACTATTAAAAAAGGTTAAATTTAACGTTTATAAGAAGTTAAATGCGTCTTGATTTGACTTTAAACTAGTATAAAAGTTATTAAAATGTTTTATTGCTTATACATATCACTTTTGAATAGTTTTTGAATAGTTTTGAATAGTTTGAATAATTTGAATAGTTTTAATTTATAATTTATTTTAAAAACTTGAAACTAAAACTAGTTCCTACTAGTTTGAAAACTAAAACTAGTTCCTACATAAAAGCTCATCCTGATTAGGGTGTTGATAAAAAAAGGCCAATTAAAAATTATCAATACTCAGAGTTGAATCAAACTTTAAAACCACATTATCCCTTAAATTTGAGTGTAGTTTGAACGTTAAAGTACAAATTTTCTAAAGTATAAATTTTCTACTTGATATGAGAATTTTTTTTTTACGAAATACTTGAGAAATTGCAAATGTTGAGTCAAACTTTACGTCAAATTTGACATCACAAAGTAGGTTGCAATCGAACGTGTAAGCGATTAAACTTCAGCTTTTAAAACTGTCAACAAAATATCCATAGATAAAACTCGAATATTTTCGTACTTCTGACTAGGCTTAAAAATAAATTAGATTGCATTAAGGTATATATTGGTTTCAGTTGACTCACAAGTTACTGACAGGTAAGTTGGGTATACGCTGCCACCTGGGTATACGCTTACAATTCATATTCAATTCGGTGTTTTCATTTCAAACATCAATGCACACACTCAAGTAGTCTCATTACAGTTTTGGCTTACCGCTGAAGGTTTTATTATGGATATAGCACCATTGCTTTGACAGCCTCATGTCCCTTCCAACAGAACATTGAGTTGAGCCCATATCTTAGTCTGAGTGAAAGAAAACCATTTCGATAGAAAAATCCACCACAGTCCATTATGATTAAAAATTGAGTTCCAATAAATCAAAAAAATTAAGATCCTGGAACCAATCATTGTGGAACTGCAACATTTTAGTTGGAAGTGGAAAAACTGATTGTGTGATATCACGACGCTATAGAAACGATCAACTTTACCTTTATTTACGTAAAAAGTAAGCCTTGTTTATACATATGAGTCAATACGGTCTTTAAAGGACAAGTAAAATGTGTACCAATTGGGTACTAACCATATAAGGTAACCCGCATGCTGATTTTAAGAGATAGAAATCTTAGTTTGAAATAATTTCGGGATGTCTGATAGACTGGAGATTATACGGTAATTTACGACATCAGTCAAGCGTCCACTCACCAAAAACGCTTGATAAATCTCGATTTTCAAACTTCAGAAAAGTATAGCTAAATTCCCAGTGTAAACTTCACAAAAGTATAGCTTCAGAATCCCAGTAAAGCTAAATTCAAATTAAAGAAATAAGTTAGCAGTTTGGTCTGAACTTAAACACACATTTTTATTTTTACCCGGAAGTGCACACGAAACATCCCCAACACCAAACTGAATAAGAGATTTTTGATTTTTGCTAAAGAATTTTGCTCTGTGGAGAAGAAAAATGCACACTCTCAAAAAACGTTGCAAAAATATCAGTGGATCCTTGCGACAGTATCTCACAATGGATTCCATAAGTTAAACCTCACAAAAATCATAATTTAGTCGACATCAGCAGCTACAAGTAGAAGTTCGTTATAAAATTTATCAAATGAGGATCGATAAGGGATGTAGATAATTAGTCACAATGTCAGCTTACCTAAGTTAATGAAGCATATTGTCAGGAACACAGCACAATGACGTTGACGTTCTAGTATATCATTGGCGATTAGGTAGAGTTCCAATTATTAACCAACTATTTTTCACCACGTTGATCTGATATAGTTTAGTGGGTGACTTATTTGTACTTCCACAGGGCGTAATTGTCCATTACGAAGTCACCACAATGAAAATTTTGAGCCATTTCACAAAATTTTGTAATATCAAAAACCTTACTATAAACAATTTTGAAACCTAAACCGAAAGGGTTATATTCTCAATACGCGACACAGACCGCACAATAATACCTTTTTTCATGTATAAATTCCAGCACCATCACCACGAACCCGGTATGCCATTCGATTTCAACTATGCCGTTAACGATGTCGAAACCCAAAATGACTATTCGCACAAAGCTGTAAGCGATGGTGATGTAACCCGAGGTGAATATCGTATCCAACTTCCCGATGGTCGTACCCAAATTGTACGGTACACAGCCGATTGGAAAAATGGTTATAACGCAGAAGTAACATATGAAGGTACAGCCCAATATCCAGAAGATAATAAATCAGGTGGTTACAGATATTAAACGTGGTTCAAACACAAATACGACGAATGTATTTATTACAAAACTATACACAAAAAAAAAAATTAAACAAATCACAAAATAATTCCATAAATATAATAAAATTATTTATTATTGTAATATTATTTTTAACACATACATACATTCTCTCTCATACATACACACACACACTCACACAAACACGACATAATTTAAAAATTAATTAATTTAATTAATTAATTTGTACAATTTTTTTCGTCTAATTATTTTTATGTATATTATGATTATATTTCATCCCTCCTCCAGTATTTGTAAAATCTAAAAAACAAAACAAAAATTGTGTAAATAAATTAAAAATAATAAATAAATAAATATATAAAATTAAATTTTTTAATTTTATTCTATTTTATATATATATTTATATTTAACAACTAAAAAAATTAAAATGTTAAATTTTTAATATAACAACAAAATGCGAAATAAAAATTAAATAAAATTTTTATATGATATATAAAATAAATAAATAAAATAATTTTAAAATTTTAAATTTAATTTAAAAAAAAAAACAAATTTGTATTTTTTATTTAAATATTTAATAAATAAAAAAAATAAAAATAAAAAATAAAAATGGATTAAATAAATAAACGACTTTTTTAATTTTTATTTTATTTATTTAGAGTTTTGGGTATATTGTGTGTGTGTGCGAGCCAGGCAATCAATCAAACTGTCTCATTTTATTTGATTTGTGCGATGTTTGCTTTTTATGCGATTTTAATTTTGAAATGCAAAATTCAGCCAATGTGCAATGTCCTTTTATTACGTAACTTGATTGATGCAATAAATTTATTCCACGAACTTAGTTGGATTTAATTTGATGGAATAGAGTAATAAATTAAATTTTAGATTTTTTAGCTAAAATATAGGGTGGTATATAAAGGACGAGATGTTTTTTCAATATTTATGATTTAGTATAAGCTTTGAGTGAGGCTATCCAAAAGGATAAAAATTAAAATGGACATAAAATAGTTACCCCGATGAAGTGCCTTATCTAGTGCAAAACTAAAAAGGGTAACAAGTTACGCCTTTTTAATGTATATACAGCTTTCTAGAATTGTCTTAGCTACACTGTTGATCTATAAAATCCACCAACAAATCATTGCTAACGGATTTACAGCCTAGTCCTTCGAGCCTTTAGCTCAAGCTGAAATTTTAGCGCTATAAATTATTGAAAACTATAAAACTAAAGGGTACTATGTGAGACTAAGCAATGGCGGAAGCTTGAGCATTAAGGCGAATGGTGAAGATCTTGGATAGTTTAGACTCAAATTGCAAAATTTACGGCTGACATACATGTGAGTGAGATTAAAGCCTTTAATGCGATTTTGGCTGACGAGTGGAAAAAATTTCAATCTCTTTGGCGGTTAATGAAGGGTAACTTTGATGAAACGAATTATGATGCTGAACTAAAACTGTATTTATTTAGAATGGAAAAAAGGCATGAAGCAATTTCCTATAAGAAATGTCTAAGCTAAACAAGTGTGACACAGAAGTCCGCCTTCCTCGGGTTAATATTCCAGATTTTATTGAAAATTACGCAGATTTTCCATCTTTCCGTGACCTTTTTGAAAATTTAGTTCATAACAACGAAAGAATTTCCAAAGTGCATATACTGCAACAATTAAAATGCTTACTCAAAGGAGATGCGTATACATTAATCAAGCATCTTACAGTGACCGAATACCAATTACGATGAAGCTTGGGAAAAAGTAAAGAGCAAATATGATAAACGCAAACACGTGGTTAATACGATATTCAAGCGATTTTTGGACCAACCAAGCTTGCAGCAAAGAGGCATGGGCGAATAAAACCGTGGAGATGGATTTTCCTACTTTGAATAAACTATTGCAGTTTCTAAATAACAGACGCGATGCGCTCGAAAGTCTAAACTCAATGCAAAGACAGAAGGCTCCTTCAACAAAGCGGGTGACTTCTTTGATATCGCATGTTGAAGAAATTGTATTTTTGTTATGTTCAGGGTAGCATTATTAAAGAAAATGTGACCAGTTTTTGAAGCTCTCAATACCTGAACGCAAGCAAATAGTAGTCGAAAAAAACTGTGTTTTAACTGCCTGTCTCCTTCTCATCAGTCTGTTGTATGTAAATCAAAATATAAGTGCGGAAAATGTCATCGAAAACACCATATGACTTTGCATCCCGAAGAAGTAGAAGCATTAAGCTGTGAAATAACCATAAATGGTAATATCCTGCAAGTTCCAGAGGTGAGAGCAGCTGATAACATTACAGTGAATACAACAATTATACCTACTTTCCAATCATTACTTCCAACGGCTGAAGTGGAAATAGCAGATGAGCACGGACACATGCCAAAATGCAGGAAATTGTTAGACTTGGGGTCCCAGGCTTCATTTATAACGGAGGCGTGTATGCAGCGTTTAAGCTTACGTCGATCCAAAGCCAGCATTTCTATAATTGGCTTGCATTTCTAAAAGTGACTACCAGAGGGATGGCTACTATTACTTTGAATTCAAACTACTCTTCAAATGATAGTATTCCAATTGACGCATTAATAATAAGTCAGCTGCCAAATAGACTACACCAAGTTTCAATTTTTCCTGCAATATGGATTTCCTGAATGACTTAAAACTAGCCGACCCTAAATATAATCAAATTGGGCCAGTGGACATTTTAATAGGTGCTGATCGATTTTTTCATATATTAAGAAATGGTCGGCTCACTAACGCGAGCAATACTTTAGTTGAACAACGGACTATGTTCATTTGGATTATATCTGACAGTGTGGGGTTAGGTGAGGATTTGCAAGTAAACAGCTGTACGTTAAACTTAGACGTTGAGATCGACAGCACACTTAGACGTTGAGATCGATCGCACACTAAAAGGTTTTTTCGAGCAAGAAGAATTATCCAGCCCACGTATTGTAGATCTAGAGGCGGCTGAGTGCGAAAAGCATTACAAAGGCACACACCGGCGAAATATTAAAGGGCAATATATGGTAGCAATCCCATTTTAAAAAAAATGCTGTGCAGCTCGGGAATTCGGTGCATGCTGCCAAAAGAAGATTTTTGGCGTGGGAACAGAAGCTGCAAGTTAATCCATCGCTTAAAGAGGAATATTCAAAGTTTATAAATGAATATATAAATTTAGGCATTTTAGTACCCCTAAGATCAGCAGATCACTCTATAAATGATTCGAGATGTTTTTATTTGCCACATCATTGTGTACTCAAGATATCTCAAGCTGCGAGTGGTGTTTGATGGCTCGGCAAAGTGCTCCAGTGGAGTTTCATTAAATGAAACTATCCTTGTGGGTCCTACCATACAGCTAACTTTATGGTCAATTTTAATGAGATTCCTCAACCACAAAATAGCTTTGGTCGGAGACATTGAAAAACTGTATAATAAGACAATACGCATTTTTAGCAAATTCTGCATCAAAGTGAGGTAACTGATGAGTTTAGACATTATAAGCTAAAATATTAGGCCTTCAATGGAATGTTTTTGAAGATGTATTTACGTTCAAGTTAACTTTAGAGGGCAACGGTGAACCAACAAAGCGAAGAGTGATATCTGAGTACTCCAGGGTTTTTAAACCAACTGGATGGTTTTCTCCATCTATCATCTTGATGAAAATAGTGTTTCAAGCCTTATGGTTAATAAACCAGGGCTGGGATGATGTATTGCTTGACAACATAGCAAGCGCATACAATAAAATTCGAAATAAGCTGAAGCTTTTAGAAGTGCTAAAAGTAAGGCGTTACATTCCACACTGCCGGATAGAGTTGCACGGATTCTCCGATGCAAGTGAGAAAGCTTATAGTGCAGTCGTGTTTTGTAGAGCACATCATGCAAACGGTGCCATAACTGTAAGTTTAATGGCTTTAAAAACGAAAGTGGCACCCATTAGGCAAATCTCCTTGCTAAGACTTGAGTTGTGTGGGGCACAATTGGTAACCAAGCTTCTAACGTTAGTGAAAGAAACGGTAAAGCAGCCAGTTAAATGTTATGGGTGGACGGATTCTACGATTGTGCTGATGTGGCTATCCAGCCATCCATCAAGATGAAAAACTTTCATGGCTAATCGCACTTCCGAGATTTTAAGTCAGCTGCCCAGAAAGTGTTGGAACCATGTAAGATCTGAAAACAATCCAGCAAATTGCACGATTCGTAGATGCCAATGATAATTTGAGAGTTGGTGGCAGCCTAAAAAATATCGATTGCCAATATGATTACAAGCATCCGATAATAATGCCTAAAGGTCATTCGCTAGGCCAAATGGTGATAAAACACTTCCATGAAAGAAATGTATATACTGGTTTAACGCTAACATTTCTAACATTTCTGTTGAGACGGAAATACTGGGTAGTTGGGGAAAGAAGCACTGTTAGAAACATCGTAAATAAATGCGTAACATGTTTTAGAAATAATGCTAAAACTTCTAAACAGTTAATGGGGGATCTCCCAATAGCAAGAATGAGAGCTGCCGGGCCATTCACTTGCTTTTCTAGCATCTCTCAAACGCTTAGTTGCGAGAAGAGGGGCACCTGCTAATATATACAGTGATAACGGTTCTAACTTTGTTGGGGCGAAAAGAAAAATGAATGAATTATATCAAATCATTTCAAACAATAACCAAAATTCTATCATTGTAGAATTTTTAGCAATAACCAAGTTGCAATGGCATTTTATACCACCTGCGTCGCCTCATTTTGGCGATCTTTGAGAGGCGGCAGTTAAATCAGTGAAAACCCACCATTACAAATGCATATCTAACACACATTGACGTTTGAGGAGATGGCTACTCTGCTTTGCCAAATTGGAGCAATTCTAAATTCAAGGCCACTATATGCGACGACTGCTGAAGATGCAGTCTTCGATGTCTTAACACCAGCTCACTTTCTAATAGGCTCAGTGAATTTATTATTTAACTGAAGAAGAAATCGATGAAGGCATACCAATGGGAAGGCCTTCTCGATGGCGGTATATACACAAACGTGTGCAATCATTTTGGAAAAAATTCAACATCGAATATTTACACAATCTCCAGCTAAGGGCGAAATGGCGGAGACCACAACAAAATTTCAGTGTAAGCGACGTAGTACTTATTAAAGAAGAAAATTTGCCATCATACCAATGGGCGCTTGGCAGAATCATTCACCTGCATCCAGATAGTCAAGGACGAGTGCGAGTTGTCACATTAAAGACATCAACATCTACGTTTAAGCGGCCAATTATTAAAATATGCAAGCTGCCGGAGCAAGATGAGGTTCTAATTGTTAACGATGGTATAGTTAATTGGGCGGAGAATGATGCATAATCGAACAATTAGAACTAAAGTGTTTTTGTAGTTTGCTACAGACAAAAATTTGCTGGCTAGTGTAGTGTAGATTTTACACAGCCATATAAAATCAGTTCCAAATTTTAAATTTATTGACATATTTTGTGGAATTTACAAGGCTATAGACTGTCTAAATTTGTATTTTGGGCCAAAACATACAGAATTTTTTGGCAGTAAATTCTGCTATCTATAATCGTCTTAGCTACTCTGCTGATCTATAAAATCTACCCACAACTCATTGCTAACGGATATACAGCCATTTAAAATCAGTTCCAAATTTAAAAATTTTCCACATATTTTGTGAAATATACAAAGCAAAATCCTTGGTAATTATTGTTAAACAGCAAGGGGTTTTGTTTAAGCAACAGATAATGCTCATTTTGGAACTAACAATTCAGCTTCAAATTTGAGGGAAGTGGAATTTTGATTCGTTATCTAGAAAACCGGGGATATATACAAAATTAAACGGGGGACCAACTGTATGTATGAACAACTATGGTCTATAAAAGCCAACGATTGATATTATTACGGTCTGAACTTTATACCTACATCTATAATAACAGTATTTAACCATCCTCAATGTCAAGATTAAAATTATCCAGCATCTTTTATTTTCATAATAACGTAAACAAACATATTTACGTGAACTTTGTCTGTATACACAACGATGAGGTCAAATTTTCAACTTAAAAAACGTGATATTTTAACTTTGTTACCTTCACCGCGATTTTTTCCCCGTCACGCAATCACGAAATCAACAAAATTGGTTTTTACCGCACACATCACATAAAAAAAATAAAAAAATCGTTTTCCAATTATGATTGTGAAACTGAATATACTATGATATGTATGCAGACAGACGTTTCGAAAACCATATAGGCAAAAACCCACAGTCATAATTGTATACATAGCACAAATAACATTAACTGATATGTGTTAAACCAAAAAATGGTAATTTTTGGTGAGGTAGCTAGACGTCCTCCCATTTTTATCATCCTTAACATAATTTTTTATCAGTGCAGAATACGTGCACATATATACCCGCGTTATATCTTCGTACGAGATCTTTAAACTGGTTCGGTATATTCTATATACCATAAGACAAAAAAAAACAGTAGAAGGGGAATCAACAATGAAAGCAATGGACGGTACTGTTCATGCGGTGAGTGTCTTCTTTTGTCTGTGTATATCTCTTCTATGTACCAAAAACATAATAGGACACAAAAAACGCAATATTTCGTGAAACATAAATTTAACTTTCTGATTGTTATCCTTACAGAATTTTTTTTTTTTTGTTTTGGTTTAAGGCTTTTTTGTGCTGTTTCACCAAAATAAAACACCACGCGGTGAAATAACACACACACCCAACATTACAAATTTGACAGAGAGACGATACCATGAATATGTATATGCGTATATCGCACAGTTAAAATTGCAAACTATTTTGATTTATTGCCGTATCCATTCCATGTACACTAATCGATGTTTTATTGGTGATTTTATTTAGTGCGGTTTTTCATGGACAAGAATGTGGCGAGTCTATAAATCTTTTTTGTGGTTGCAGGGCATATACATTTTAGCGTAACTATATAGCTTAATGTCTAATTTGGGTAAAAAAAAATTTCTAGATTCGTTATGTGATATTATCGATTTGGGGCACAATTTGAAAATATTTTAAATTCAGAAAAACGTCACGTGGAGGTTAGTCTATCCAATCTTTAAAGAAACGTCCAAATCCGTTCTGCAAAAAAAGCCAATCTATCAAGAAACTACTAAACCGCTTAACTAATTGATCATTTCGAATTTCTATTGGTAATTTGATAAACATATTTGAAGATTTGCTAGTCTGGATCAAATTCGGCTCCAACGGTTTTGGTTATTCTAGACAACCCAGCGAAACAAGACGTTCTCGACGCGAGGATGCCACCTTTTTAATTTTCATCAAATTTCTGACTTGGTTGAAGAGGAAACGGAAATTCTCGTTATCATCGTCTTTTAGGCCATACATCAGGTGCATGGCAGTTCTATTAAATATCAATAGCCATCTTTTATAACTTATCTATCAGGGTCCAATTCTCTCAGCCATACATAACAATGCAGCTTGTTATCACTTACAAGATATTTTGAATTGTGCAGATGACGTAAGACATACAAAGAAGGGAAGTCAGTTCCAATATGAGCTTTTAATATTACTCCCAACACAGTTACCATGAGTGACAAGGGACCCGAGGTATCCGAGGTCACTCCTTCTAATGTGTGGTCCCCACTACTTAAATCCATTGCGTTTTTATCTTTAAAATCAGTGAACATATATTTGGTTTTAAACTTATTGATTTAACGGAAGCCGAGAATCGTACAAAGGAGCCTGTAGTTCTTTGACACCATTTCCATTCAATGGAATTACACAGATATCATTTGCATTAGCCAAAACCTGGTAGGCCTGACAGTACAAGATGGTGTTATGGAGTGTCTCACTTTTACGATAAATAAATTCTAACAAAAGGTTAAAAAGTATCGGGGACAGAGGATCCCCTTGCCATTCACCAGAGCCGTCTACAAATATGCTTAGCCGTTCTACTAGCTAGGACCGTTTTGTTCTTCCGTGCGGTTGTAAAACGTATTCGCCCTTCTCTATATGCTATATTCTATTGCTAGAAAGATGACTATTGCGGAAACCATGATTTTTGGTATTAAATTTTACCATACCTAGAATCGCTTAGGCACCACCGATAACCTTAGTTTTCAAAACCTCCACAAAGCATTCGCATCATCTGTAGACATTATCAGAAGATGTATAGAGTGACAAAGAAAATATTGCATTGCAAGAACAGAAATTACTACCGCTCGAACCTCGTGATACAATGTTTCTTAATCAAACTATGGAACAACCATCAATCACGGAGGTGTCAGCTAAATCTCTTCATATGCAAGATTTTGAAGATGAAGTTCTAAGAGCAATTAAAGATTTAGGGGATAAGGCCTAGTCTCGCGATTTGTAGTTGGTTTACATGTTATCAAGCAAACTTTATTAATCCATAGCTATATGGAAGCTAATTTCCTAAACAAAATGATACATTAGAATATTGCAAACCAGTAAAACGTAGTAGTAATCACCAGCTTCCAAATCATCATGGACAAGATGATCTTCGAAATTGTGAAGAATTTCTAAACTTATCCGTAATTGAAAGAAGGGGGTTACCGAGAAATTGGCGCAGCGGTCAAAGCTGCGGTCTTTGGGACGGGAGGTACCGGGTTTGAATCCCAACGGGGGAGGGTTGCAAAAGGGATTTTTCATCACCTAATTACGATCGGTGATGACGATGAACATAACTATGACCCCCTGTTGGAGTGCAGAATCCATAGGCCGAACCATCGTGCATGTCAGTACAGGCTGGCTGGAGCAATACAATGTGCAGATGGATTTAAAATCGAAACTGTATTCGTGCGTCTGCGTCTTCGATTTGACTGGTGAAGGCGTAAGGTAAAACGTTAAAAATAAAACGCGAAGACGTTGGGAGAGCCCCAAAAAAGATTGCAGGGTTCAGATACAAAAAAAAGAAGGGGGTTGGTCGTCGATAACAGATTAACATCGTTCTAATTTACTGGGAGAAAATCATTCCCTGGATGTATTTCAACAATACGACCGATCGTCCAACTTGTAGAAGGAAAATTTTCATCCTATATTATAAAAATGTCGTCTAGTTTGACATTTTTATGCTTATCAGTCCATTTAGTTCTTTTTTGGAGACAGCTTAAATAATCACGTTGCCAACAGACTTAAATTTGATGTTTGATCTTCTTAACCAACCGTTCAATATGTCATCCTCTGGTAGTGTTTGAAGTACTCGTCCAATGGTAAAGTGTATTGGTGTCAATATTAAATCATCTACATCATCGGATGAGGAATCAATCGCACACAAAGGACGCTAGTTAAGAATGCTTTCTATGCCGGTCATCAAGGTACTGAATTCTTCCATCGACAATCAACTTATTTGAGATGAATTTTAGCCGACTTGACAGCGATTTCCCATAGTCCATTTATATGTGAAGCACCTGGTGGATTAAAGTGCCATATGATATCTTGCCTTAAAATATAAGAACTGATATTAGTTTAATTTGCTTTACGAAACTCTTACAGTTCTTTTAACAATGTGTGAGCGCCCAGAAAATTGGTGTCAAGAAATATAGTCTTTCACCAACTCGTTACACCCCATTGTTATCAATGAAAGGATTTAATGCTTTAAGTTTGCTGGATTTGTGAACTGGCAGATTATTCTGCAGATTTTTCATATCTTCATTAAATGATATGGCTTGTCCAAAATGAATTATAATCCAACATGCTTCGTCGATGTCTAATGGTAGTAATGCAAAAGTAGTTCGCTGAATCTTTTGCACCTGACAATTGTAGAAAACTGTATGTGCGTAATGCTAATACTTTTGCCATTTTATGGAAGCTGGAAAGTTTGTCGATGATGCCTTGAACGACACAGTTCGTTACGACAGCTTTAAATGCTAGTGTTTCAACCTTTTCCTCTTCATAAGTGCCATATGAAGAAAGTTGTGGTGGCCTTAGATTCGACCAGCCATTGAGGCCCATTCCGCCATTGTTTTTTTCCCATCAACTCATTGGACCTTATTCTACGAGACGCGCAATCAGCTGGATTATCAGTTTACGTGTCTCTCTTGAAATGAGACAATATTTCAGAAGTGCGGTTGGCAACAAATGTTGGCCATCTTCGGGGATGGGATGAAAGCCAATCAATAATTAACTTTGTGAGCAAGACAGCACCGTATTTTTTGCGGTTATTAAATGCGTGACGACTGTATTTCCAGTGTTGCTACGACAATACACAGCCGCAGCATATGCATATTGACTATATATTGACTATTTATGAGACCCAAGCCATCGTGGTATCCGTATATGCCGCAAGCTTTTCAACTCTTGGTGTAAATTTTCCCAATTTTTTCGCGTTTGGACTGTCAATTCATCATCTCATTCAAGAGCTTGCAACCAAGTGCTTTGAAACAAAATCTTTACCTTCATAATCGTAGGGGCAAGCCATCCTAGTGGATCAAATATCTTACTCGGTTCCGATAGCATCGATCTTTTTGTATGAAATACTTGACTTTCAAAATTTGTTGCAAAGTAAAACTCATCAGTTTGGGGACTTCATTCCAAGCCCAATAATTTGGCTGATTCCGGATGTTCTGAAAATTTTAATATATTTTCCACCATTCCATGTGTCCTGCCAATTTTTCGTCGAATTATCCACATAAATATCTAGTTTGATTGCTGATACTGCTGCCTCGTGCTCTTCACCATTTATCAAGGCTAATTCCTTTAGACATCTTGTTGATAAAAATGATGCTGATGCTGTTCCGTACGTCAAATTCTTTAATCGATAGTGTCAAATTGGTTGCTTATTACTTTCTCGCCAGACAATATTTTGTACTTTTGCACTCTCTGCATCAACTAGTACCTGGCGATATATTTTTCTACGTCCCCAGTTAAGACGAATTGGTGCTGCCGGCACCGTAAAATTATGTCCATTAGTGACGATTGTACGACTGGACCCACACGCAAGATGTTGTTTAATGATTTGTCAGTGTTTGATTTAGTTGTCGTGCTAGAGATTTTAAGTCCCCTCATGATGTGGCAAATAATATTGCTGCTGTAAAGATTGTCCATTCGTTATTTCTTGTATATGACTTACCTCTTCATACTCCTTCATGAAATCAATGGATATGTTGGTACCGATTCGACTTCCCAAAAGGCTCGTCAATTGATCATCAACTGATCCTCTACGATTGAATTGTGGATCTGATAATATCACCCGTTTAGTTGATCACAGTCAAAGGGATCAAAATCACTAACTGGAATTAATGAAGCTATTTTAGGCATGATGTACGCTTCAACTTCCAATTGCGGATATGGATTAGCAATTGGCCGCACAAAAATATGCACCTTTCCTCTTGAATGCTCGCAATGGCCAGTAAAGGCCATTATTATTATTATTATTATTATTATTTAATGATTGATCTAACCGGAAGTTATCTTGCATCACGATCATCAGCCTTTACTAACATCAAACCTATACCTAAATTTAAATCTATCACTGGCTTGATGCATCTAGACAGGCAAACGGATATTAAAAAATAAAAAGGTTTCCATTTCAAATGTACTTGCATTAAACATACATAGATCACTATCATCGCCCTAAACAAAGTTCATCATATACCATAAACAAAAACAACAACAACACCAACAACAACAAAACCACTGTATAATGATTAACTTCCACTCAGCTCCGATTAATCTTCAAAAACAATAAAAATAAAAACTCAAAAAAACTACATGAACTTATATCGTTAACTTTCAATTTTTAAAGATCACGTTTGATCTTCTTTCGTATAATATTTGCTATAAAGTTTCCTCTATATACGTACGGCGGGTATATGTACATCGTATGTATGGGAATACCTACGTGGTATGGAGTTTTTTTTTTGTTCATCGTAAATTAAAATTAATCGATAAAACAATTAAATGCTAACACTTTTGAAATCTTGATATTTCTCCAGTGCCATTAGTCTTGTTTTAATAGTTTTTTTTTAAATGGTACATTAAGATGTACTTGCTTTTGTATATAAACTTATATGAGTGCAGTGAGGGCAAGTGGGTAATGTCGCACTTACAAAAAGTTTGTGACATTGCCGTCTATGATTTTTTGTTTGTTTTTGCGCTTACACAGCATTAACAATTTCCTTTATATACCGGATATACGATTTCTACTACATGTAAGTATAAGCTCGTTAAACTTAACTACTTTTCTTTAACTAACTGTAATAAACATTTGAGCTTGCATCATAATTCGAAGTACATTCAAATACTTATGACTAGGAATGTAAAGATGAAATCAAATAGAAAAAGTATATTTTAGTTACGCTATTGAATACGAGATAGAGGCAAAATATAGATAAAAGATTATTTAAGCTTTGTGTCTATGGTAAATAGAAAAACAAAAGCTTCACAAATAGATTTAATGTACAGTTGGTCGTCAAAAACTTAGTTTTGAAAATAACCACAAGGTTGCAAAATAAAATAGAAAAGCTTCGATTTAACTTTATTTTACCGGAAATTTACAGTTATGTTTAACCAAGAAACTTAACACGTGGAAAGGGGTGGTCACTATAAAAATTGGAATTTTCATGTTATTTGGTGATAGCCACTGGACGATTGTTAACAAGAAGAAACGAAGCAGCATAGGTTCAAATATCGGACACGTGATTTAAAGCGAAGACCGTGGTGTTTTTTGCTTCTCCTATTATTTCGGTTTTGTATCTAACAGTAAATTTTGAACTTAGATGTTTAACATAACAAGTCTCACTTGGTTAACAAGGCTTTATTGATTTTCTCTTAAGGTTATGATAATTTAGGTCTTTGAGTCTCGTTTTGATGATTGTCAAATTTTGTTTGTTATTCACCGTCGAATATAACGATATGTTTGTTGATAACATTTTTGCAGTTTGATTACCCATGGACGTACTCCATCGTCTTGGGTGGCTTGCTAGCATATCAAGTACAATTTGAGAACCAGTCAAGGCATGAGTGTATTTGATAGCAAATCGTGGCTCTAATTTTATGACTTTGTGATATATGTTAGCAGCACGTTAGCAGCATAATTTATATTCTAAAATATTTAGTATGGTTAACCAGATAATTTGTTTTAATGGAAGAACTCGATTGTACCAGCCTAGCTAATCAGCCCAAAGGATCTGTATAAAAATTTTGAATTTTTCCACAATGGGAGACCACCACCCAATAGATCGAATAACCGACTTGATTCGGATGGCTCGTTTTTTTTGTATTGAGGTTAATCTAAACCTGTCCTTCGTCGAGTTCCAACAATTGTCCATTATATTAGTAAGTCCTGCTTCTTGTTGAGTATGGACTAGGATTTTTTAAATGGTCGCTTCAAAAGCCTTTATATAGACGGGATGCCATGTAGTATTCTACAATACCATATTGGATTTCTATTTTTTCATATTAAAGCCTTTAAAAAATCAACAGCATTACAAGTCAATTACACACCCTTAACTGAGATCTTTTTCAAGAACTTTAGGACCGTATTTTTACAATTGGTGATCGTTGGAGGTGGTGGTCAGCGCAACGAACGATTTTAATCGCAAAATTGTTCAAGGTGCTGTGATCAGCAGCGAGATCGAACTCAACAGGGCGGTGTGTTTAAACCAACTCCTAAACCATCACTATACTACTGATGACATTTAAGCCATAAATATGCGGAAAATTATGGGAATAGTTTATTTTAGGTGAAATCCTCATCATCAGCACCGAAAATCAGGTCACCAACATAAGTACCTTTCCAGATGATGTCTGAAGGCTTAGAATATGAATTTAGGATTTCCTAAGGTACTTATTTAATTAGTCTGGTAGCCATAGATAGGATACAGAAGGCAATCCAAAAGTAACCATAAATAAATGGAAATTTCGGAGAGGCTTTAACTATAACTATAACTATAACTATAACTATAACTATAACTATAACTATAACTATAACTATAACTATAACTATAACTATAACTATAACTATAACTATAACTATAACTATAACTATAACTATAACTATAACTATAACTATAACTATAACTATAACTATAACTATAACTATAACTATAACTATAACTATAACTATAACTATAACTATAACTATAACTATAACTATAACTATAACTATAACTATAACTATAACTATAACTATAACTATAACTATAACTATAACTATAACTATAACTATAACTATAACTATAACTATAACTATAACTATAACTATAACTATAACTATAACTATAACTATAACTATAACTATAACTATAACTATAACTATAACTATAACTATAACTATAACTATAACTATAACTATAACTATAACTATAACTATAACTATAACTATAACTATAACTATAACTATAACTATAACTATAACTATAACTATAACTATAACTATAACTATAACTATAACTATAACTATAACTATAACTATAACTATAACTATAACTATAACTATAACTATAACTATAACTATAACTATAACTATAACTATAACTATAACTATAACTATAACTATAACTATAACTATAACTATAACTATAACTATAACTATAACTATAACTATAACTATAACTATAACTATAACTATAACTATAACTATAACTATAACTATAACTATAACTATAACTATAACTATAACTATAACTATAACTATAACTATAACTATAACTATAACTATAACTATAACTATAACTATAACTATAACTATAACTATAACTATAACTATAACTATAACTATAACTATAACTATAACTATAACTATAACTATAACTATAACTATAACTATAACTATAACTATAACTATAACTATAACTATAACTATAACTATAACTATAACTATAACTATAACTATAACTATAACTATAACTATAACTATAACTATAACTATAACTATAACTATAACTATAACTATAACTATAACTATAACTATAACTATAACTATAACTATAACTATAACTATAACTATAACTATAACTATAACTATAACTATAACTATAACTATAACTATAACTATAACTATAACTATAACTATAACTATAACTATAACTATAACTATAACTATAACTATAACTATAACTATAACTATAACTATAACTATAACTATAACTATAACTATAACTATATGGAATTGGAAAGCAGATGTTAAAAAGAAATCGGCCTCAACTTTTATATTACTTAATACGCAAAGTTAATAACATTTTCAAATTATTTCACAAATCCATATTATATGAACATAAAACCAATACGGAGCCGTCCAAATGCCGTCAGTTAAATGCAGATCGTTATGCTGTACCTACTCGTATTTACAGTAATCAAATCATCTACATAAAATTCTCATTATACATACCACAAATTGATGAATGTGATTTACTATAGCAGATTACCATTAAATTATTCAAGTGTGGTGATTTAATGGAAGTTAATTACCATTTACCATTTAAATGTTTCTTGTTATCTTAATTACTACTGTAGCCGTTACAGCATAACTTTGTATATACAACTAAGATATACATTAAAGTGGATTAAATGGATTGTAGTTTTATGAAATATTTAAATATGTTTTATGTAATGTTAGACTAAATATAAATTTTGTGAGATTTTTTTTGTTAGAATATCAAAAATTGCCGATCTTAGTTTGTGTTTAAGACGCAAAAAGTATTCACAAATATTAGAAAATACACAACAGTTTTATTCAAAAGGACTTATAATAGTATTTGTCACTATTTATCGACCCTGGATTTTTTTTTTAATATTTGAGAATATGCAGCAAACGCTCGCTTTCTATAATATGACGTATCTTAGGATCAGTTCACAAAATAAATCCGAGCCAGAGTACTATATCATGTGCATGATTCTTCTTTTGAATATATCTTTAACCATCTTTCACACTAATTCCATTAGAGTTCAATTCTCATGCCCATACATGAAATCTGATCTGATCAACATCTTATACAACTTCAGATTGACACCATTTGCAAGGTATGTTGATTTTAGCAGTGAACGTAAGGCATACAAAACATGGTTACCAGTGACAAAACGCACTTGAATGTCCCGTCCCACACAGTTATCATGAGAGTAAAGGGATCCTAGGTACCCGACAACTTGTTACTCTTTCAAATATGTAGTCATCAGTAATTTTAGTGATATCGATTTAAATGATTGACTCAATTGCTGGAAAATTGACCAATAAGGTTCAAAGTTTCAGATCTATTATGTTATTAAGATTATTATATATTACAAAACTTATTAAAAAGCCATTATACAAAGATTCTTCTTGGCGGTTATGTAAATTGTAAATATTTGCAATTTGATAATAGTTCTGTGAAAGTACATAAAGACATTCACTTACGATCACTATATGCACAAATATTTGTCTATTTATGTATTATTTACAAATGTATATATATATATATATATATATATATATATATATATATATATATATATATACATATATATATACTGGATTATACGTGATACCACTGACTTGATGACATGAGCGACCAAATTTCAGAGATTCGATTTACTTCAAAGGTTTTGGATTTGCTAGAGTTTCCTTTTACCCACCCAAGCGTGATCATCGGATCTGTTCTTGCGTAAATATCTGCGTTTTCCAAATTTAATGCTTCTTATGGACGGTTTTTAATACAGTTTTGCTAGTCACATAAGGCTCACATAGGGCCTCACATAATACCAGTCAAGGTAACGAAATTTTAGTTTTTATTTAAAGCAGCTGTATCCACAGATTCTGCATCAATAGTTTTGGATAGTTTTTGGTGCAAACCATTTTAGTAAATTCAAATATGTACAGTTTTGGGTTCCATATGTAATTTCATCGACATTAAATATGGGACACAAGCCACCTTCTTGGTCACTTTCAGATACATGAACTATTAGTTTTTTGTTATTACTAGTCCATTTTCTTAGATGAAATCGTTCTGCCTAAGGAGTTGTATGAGATGGGATTTAGCTTCCACTGCTTGACTTGATGTATCCGCTCGTGCGGTAGAAGGTTATCTACGTATAAATCTCTTCACGCATGATTTGTTAAAGGGACTTGACATTTTTCTTTTTCATTATTTGCCAGTTGACATAAGGCCTTAATAGCAAAATATGTCACTGCTTTGATCCCATATGTAACTGTTTTAAGTTAAATGTTTTGATTTCTTGTTTTGGTGTTTCCAAGTGTTGATATTCTTTCTATCATTTTCTTTGTTTGAAATTTGACGGAACATCTTTTCTATGTCGGAAAAGGCATTTTTTTTTTTTTGGTTTAGCCACTCTCAATGTTTTGAAGGTTTGTTGTTGTGCTTTTGTCTTGAAACATTTTAATTAATTGCTCAACACGAGTTAAAAAAAGAAGGACAACTCTTTAATATAAAGAAATTAACCTGCTTTTTATATATTCCAGCCGTAACAACTTGACACACCTTTCTATGATGATCAAATTCGAATTGCAAATTATACCGGTTCTCATCGGCAACACTTAATAGTGACATCTTTATATCCAATGACTTTATTGATATAATGACGACAATTTGTTATTTCTTCAGCTTACTAGATGCCTGCATAAAAATCCCATTTTACTCTTTCCAAGATGAAAGCTTTTTAGAATTAAATCCTCTATGCTGCTTAAAAGGTCTAGTCTTTATGAAATCTACGCCCAGCTACCTCTGTCTTCTTGTGGCCACCACTCCTGCCACAGCTGCATGGTATCAGCAATCAACACTATTTTTAGTTCTTGTTTGTCCTGTACCCTTCATAGCATATACAAATTATTCCTTGCTCTAGCGAAAAGGTCAATCGAAATAGTTCCTGCCATAACTAGTTCTGTCGGTTCTGAGGCAGTTGATAAAGAAATAATAAAACTCTTTCACTCAGGTAGCTAGTCCAGATTTTAATAGTTTTTGGCCTGTTAGGTTTTTCTTGCCCTTGCGAACCAGTATCAGCTTTTGTTCAGTCCATTTTGGTGGAATATTATAATGCAATTTAACCAAAGCTTATAAAAACTAGTTTGCGCAGTTATTTTGGGAAAACAGGGTGTCAACAATACTTTGTATATTTTCCGCATTCATTGCTTCTCAGTTTGCTTCTTCCAGCTCGTTTTCTTGCTTTTATGAATTAATTTTCCTTAATCTTTTATGCCTTCTTATATAGGCACAGCAAATTCTATTATCTCTCGTTCTCATTCTTGTGGTTTTACTTCTGTACCTTAGGTACCTTCTTCAATGCAGAGTAGTTTCACCTGTTCAGGCATCGTAGCCATCCCATCATATAGCAAAGACTGTTGAGTCAGTGGTTACATTTTTTATCACAGGTGCATATTTACTGTCGCTTAGAAATTTTCGTAGATGTTGTATTACTCTTGTCAGATTACTCACCTCAGTTCTGATGTACCATTCTCTGACTCCAGGTTAACATCACATATGAACATCAGGTATGTATTCCTTTCAACTATCACGTTTAACTCTTATCTCGCTGCCATCTCCAGTATTTTGCTACTACGGGAGTTTGTAGAAGGGTAACCTCAATCAACTGCCTTAGAATTGAAATATCATGCAACTAAGATGGTGTCATCTATTCTTTGGATCGCGCCTCAAGTGGGTCTAACTTTTGCGAAAGTAATTCATTACCCTTATTTGGAGTAAAATAGCAGCTAAAAATTAAAATTCTTTGCACTGCTCGATGACAATTAAAGCAGTTCCACCTTGAGCACCATTATAAGATGTTCGAGCAGATCACCTGCCAGCCGACTTTCATTTAAGTTTGCTTGCAAAACACCGCTTCTGGTGTTAAATATTTTGGTTCTATCGCATTGCAAGTCTATTCCACATGGCCGGACTCTCTACACAATGCGCTTATTCATGCCTTATGCTCTTCTGTATGTGGTTCTGCAATTTTGTTGAGTGTAACCATATCCAAAATATCTGAAACAACGAGCCTCAGTGACTCGTTCTTCCTCTGCTTTTTACCCAAAATTAACCAAATTGAATTTAAGTTTAGTTCAACGATTGCAATTCGTTAACCTCCACTGCTTGCATTCAAGGGTGTCACTTTAAACTCTATAAGTTTAACTTTGAGATGCTCTCTTGTGTGGCCTACTCTATCTTTTCTGGCGTGGTAAAGCAGTCTAGGTCTCTGATTTTAACCGTGTTTTACGGTTCCAGAAGTGAGAGTCTTCCTACAATCTGTTTTACTTTCACTGTTGAAACATATAATTCCAGTAGCATATTTCCTGTTTTGGTGTCTCGTATGGAATGCATTTTGACATTACTCTTTCCTGGATTTGTTTTGCTTTTTATTTCTTTTAGTATTCCCGTATAAGTTTGCCATTGCTCCAATTTTATTACCCACACATTTGGAAGTTGGATCATCAGCTCTAAGAAACTAAGTTGCTGGTGCTAAATGCAGTATGCTGATTTATCAGCAGCATACTGCATTTAGCACCAGCAACTTAGGTTCGTGTCTATCGCCATATCAAGGTACTGGACAAGTTTCAGTTGATAGAATTAGTCCAAAGTTTTTTCTCTACTTAGTCGATCTTTTTATCACCTGGCCCAGTTTTCTTTGGACAACTTTAGTATCTCTCACTATACTATAACAGAAACCAAATCATCCGCAAAGCCAATCAGAGTGGCTTCATCTAACGTCAGCATTTTAAGGATTCCATTCTAAATGAAATTCAAAAGGTATGGGCACAAGTCTGATCCCTAAGTGGCACCAGATGTTATTTTCTTTTTATTCATGGGACCCATTAGATGTGTTGAAGAAGAAAATCATATCACTTAGAGGTTGCTCTCTAAGATGCGTAATAAATGTTTTGGGACCCTACAAATAAAACCTATATAACGCATGCTGTGATCGGACCAGCGTGCCGAATTGAGCATTTTTAACATTAAGGGATACTAACAAGATTATTTTGCTGAGGAAATGTTTACCAATTTTGTCATCATCCTAAATAATATGAAAGATAGTAGAGCAGCCACTTTTGAAACCACATTTTTTACACAAAAGAATTCCTGTCTCCTGGATTGCAGTAGTTAGTTCGGATTTTGAAAGTTTTTTTAGTAGTTTTGGAAGCAGCAAAGGCCGGTTCCGGTTTTGCAAATATACCTCTGTGTGTGAATTTGTAATTAAAACCATTAAAGTGCACACAACCAATCAAGTACCAAGCATAATTATTAAATCTTCACATTTGCTTACATATAACTCCGCAGACACAGAATGTAAACAAAAATCAATCACTGTCATGTTGCGTCTAGTATGTGATGATTGATTTTATCGATTATGCAACCAATGATTTCATCTGCATATTATAAGAATTATAACGACAACAACAACCATAACAACAACAAAATCATACTACCATAATGTACACATAACCTAGAAAACTCTTATAAACATACAATCTCTCGTCAGACACAAACCGCGATGATTTAATTTACATTTTAACAGTTTTTTTTTTTTTTTTTTTTTTTTTGTTGTCTGACTATTACCATTTTATTACTATTGTTACTATTACGATCGTTATGGTTATAGAGCTTATTATTACTATTATTATTAATTTTTGATGATTATTCAAGATTTATAGTGATTGATTTTTTTTTTACGGTCAATATAAATTATTAAGATTAATAATCGATAATAAACCAGACAAACTATCGATCGATCGGTCTTTAAGGTTATTCAGTCTTTCTCGCGATCGTGTCGAATGATTTACAAGTACATAGCAATATTACGTGTGTAAATAAATAAAAATCGATCGTAAAAGGAAAAGTGAAATAAAAACATAATTAAATTTAATAAATTAAATAATACATAAATAATTAATTAAAGTACAAGATAAAAAAAATATGATGATCGTTTGATAAGTATCTGGGTTCGACAAGAGATGGCATCACTAAAAAAAATTTTTTTTTATCTTTATTGACCCTATTTTGGTTAACTGAAAATACTAGCTTGTACTAAATACTACCCAACACAAACTATTGTGGCCGAGAATAGAAAAAAAGGATGTAATCTATAAACAAGATCATATAGTGAGCAGCACATTATTGCTCCTAAAATATTCATAACGAATCAAGAACAATCCACTTAAAGAATTTTGTGTTTGTGAACGAAAGATATATATATATATATATATATATATATATATATATATATATATATATATAAACCGGTTATATACCGGTTAAAGCTTGCAATATTTACACCATAGGCTTGAAAATGACTTCAACGCTTTCAAGCTGTTGAAAAAATAGCCAACATTACATTTTTTGTTAAATTCAAAATGCATGTTTCTGGGAAAATTCTGGGAGATAGAGGAGCTATCACAAATCAAAGAGCTTTCATCTAAAAAATGGCAAGTATGTAGTGAAACTTTCCTTTAAAAACATTTCTTCAGAACTAGAAAATTTATTAATTAGTGCCACCCAGCGCGTCCTAAACATTGAACGAAAATTAGCAAAACAACAACATCTTTGTCGCACAATTCTGAGAATAAATTAGTATAGGCCATATGATGGAGATACCATAAATAAAAAATGCCGTTAAATTTGAGAATATATCACTTTGCCTCACCATGCAATAACTAAAGTAGCAAGCAACACTACAAAGTTACGAGTAGTATTGAACGTACCACACAGAACTTCGACAGAAATTTTTCTAAACGATACACTAATGGTAAAGCCAACAATCCAACCAACCTTGTGGGAAATATTGTTGAGGTTTCGATTCCATTGAATTGTAATCTTGGCGGCTTTGAAAATTTTCACGGTGGCAATTTCGAGGACTGCAAAAAAGATGCGTATATTAAGCTAGAGAAGAACTATTTATTATTTTGATAGCTGAGATCTCGGAACTGTTTAAAAAAGGACATTAACTAAACCTACACCAACACCGCTGTTTACCACCGACTGTTACAAAATCAGAAATATGAAAATTGGCCATTATTTTCTGGAGATTATTTAGTGTTGACATCGTTTCGAGATCTTTATAAAACTCTCATTCTCGACACCAAATCTATTTTTGCTTTAGAAAAACTTCATTACCTTAAATTAAATTTGTCTGGTAAGGCAGACCAGCTACATCAAAATATTGAATACCTTCTCCACGTTGGGACGACTGCATCGTTCACATGATGGTACAGAAGTAAGATGGGAAATTTCGAAACAATGAGGGATGGCGGATGCACAAAATGGTGAACTTCCGAAATGAGAGAAGCAGCAATCATTTGCTCAAGATCATTTTAGAATTCATGAAGCCAGAAACTGCTTCGGTTCCGATGGGAACATTCTACACAACATTATGTAAAGCACAATGTCTTGTGCTTTACATCGTAAAACTCATCCTCGTTATGCTAGTTCTAGATTCAACCAACTATGTTAAAAATTGTTTGAGAAGTGACCACTATAATTCTAAATACCCATGTAGTAAAAGCTGTCCACAATGCAATCAACGACATCGTTCATTGGTTCGCGAAACCACTAAGACTAAATCTGTTGAAGATAACCTTGATATCAATTTAGAAATAATCTTATTAGAAACAACCTTTCTTAATCTACCATTGCACCATTAAGAAGTTTATGGACAATCAAGCTGTTTATCAAGCATTTGCCTGGTGCCTGAAAATATCTCGTTTTTTAGTGACTTTAATTTTTTTATTCTGGAACAAATTCACAAATGGACTGTGAATTTGACAGTATGCTCTAACTGACAGAAATACAAAACAACTGAAGGCACAGTAAAAATAGTACAAAAGCTCACACTTTGATAACAGTATTAATGACACTTTTGTTGACAGTGAAATTGGTCCAGATTTGCAGTCGTTTAATTATGATAGTTTCATGAGTTAATCATAAAATTAAATAAAGTGCTAGATTGCTCTTGTACACGATATATTGTTCAGATCGAAAACGAAATCAAAAAATTAACTCAACCATTTTTAATTTATGTATTGCATACCATTACTTACGATACAGCGAGTTCAAGCAAACTGTCTTGAGAATTAAGTATTAATCTGATCCTAACGGTCAAGCAGATGACAACGCCTCTCACCAAAATTTAACAACCCACATGCATACTATTGGTTAATGATATACAATATTTAACACCAGTGCATTTTTGAATTAAGTGACCTGCGACAGCTTTCCTGATGTGGCTTAAAAATATTTCCCATAGCTAGTACCAGGATTTTACTGCGGGAAAGAAACCAATATGAATTTTCAATTCACTGAATTTGCTTTCGTTAATTTATGTCGAGATGTTTCACCTAGCGTATTTTTTAAAGAATATGGTGGAAGAAGTGAGGTGTATTGTGTTGGTTTTGAGCATTTATTATGTCTGAGCCAGTCATGATATGCTCGCATTTGTGGGAGTTAAGCCGTTACCACCATTACCCATGAGGTAGGCTTCAATGCGTTTTGTTGATGAGGTGCCCCCAAAATAAATTAGGCCTAGGCCTTTAGTAGTGGTATCAAAATCAATGAAAAAAGTAAAAATAACCTTAAGCACACGGACTTAAGAACCATATTGTTGAAGAAATCCAATGCTGAGGATTCATTCAATTTAATAGCAATGCGGCAAACTTAAAACAAATTCACCATGCTTGAAGGATGGCAATTATACAAAGCGATGTTCACGTGAGCTATTTTATGTATAGACGCTGGAAACCAGATGATGGTTGGTATACAACCACTATCAAAATACGAAAAATGATAAAATGTGGACCTACTCACCAATGTTTTGCAAAATTGTTGATGCCCACATCAATGTTGAGTACTGCAAATCATTAAAACCAATCGCGCGGAACTTCGCATTCATATCAATTTCAATTCAACTGTTCAACATATCGCTGTTCACTTAGCAAATGGCCAGGGAGTACATTCGCTGATGAAAATGCATCAAAAAGAGATAATCAACCACCAAACACAACACTCACCGCTTTTCTCTAATTGTGTGCATCATATGACTTTGCAGTAGTCTCAAACTACCACTGAATTCGAACCAAATTGAAATACCAACATGCAACACCAGCAACAATTCTGAAATGGCCACAATCCTTAAAATATGCAAATCCTCATTTGGGATGAATACATCATGGCAGCTAAAAGATCGTTAGAGTTCCTTAACTAAACTTTGCGAGATTTTCGAAGAAAACTCAAATTCAAGCCGATCTAGCCAAAGTGCTACTACATTTAACAGGTCACTACATTAATCATAATTGAGTTTATGAAAGTGCCATATTCAACCCCGAAATATGATGATGTGAAAAGCTAATTCAACAAATGATCAGGAGAATCAATCAACACAGTGATGGATGAGGAACAAGCAAACAATTAACCAGCGAAATGTATAAATTTAATGGAGCCAACAGGAAAGCTACCAAACATATGAACGTTTTAAATTGAACCGACCACCGTAGCGTGCGCACGCAGCTTATAAATTATAATGAAATAATAAAAAAAATATAAGTACTTTTTTATTTAAGAATTGTTTATTTTTAAGTTACCTAAAATATGGACAAAAGTACCAATGAATTTTAAAAATGTCTTAAGTAATAAACGTGGCTATTATTAGATAATTGTAAAGTGGTAATCATGATACCTGGACGATCGGTATAACGAAATAAAAATCTCGAATTAATGAATAGCGAATTACCCAATATCGAAATATCAAAATATCGAATTTAATATCTCGAAAATGTTATCATAAATTTAAAATAATAAAAATAATCGTAATATTATTTGCGGCGCCACAAATAATATTACAAATTATTTTATTGTTCGAGATTCGAGGTAACCTTTTCGAGAATTTGAGATCAAAATTTTAGAATATCGAAAATTTTAAATTCGATATTTTAAAATTCGATATAATATTTTCTTTCAATATTTTGTTTAGTCGATTGGCGCGGTTTTAAGACTATCCCGCAACCAAAATTATGTTTAATGCGACAATCTATTTTTAATATTAGTATTATCACAGTGTATGATAAAATTGCCATTAAATTGTTCTAAAAACTATAACAAGTTCTAAATGTTACCACACTATTGTATGTCTGCGTATTATTTATATAACTAATCCCAATCGAATTTTATTGATCAACCTGAACCTACAGTACACAAAAAAATCGAAAACTTGCGTATCAACTTGATAATTATTTAAAAAATAAATAAATTAAATTGGAGAATAGTCTGCTTAAAAACCAAATCAACAATTTGAAAAACTGTTAATTTGACCGTTAAACATTCAACTCACCACTACATTGTACCTATACGAATACTGAACGAGACTACATCCGATTGTATACCGACGATATAAGTATAACATTTTTTTTATTCAAAATGGATGCGTAATGCATTTTTGTAAATCAGAACGAAAATTGAATCACAAACTTTTATAAACTTTCAAGTTTACCTTCGATATGGTAGTTCCACCATACCTGAAATATAACCAAAATATTTTGTCAGAAAGCTCTATAAATGTAAAACGATTTGTTGTACTCACCTATATATATTTCAATATGGTACTCTTGATGCCGACGAGGTTTTGGACTTTTCATCGCCATCACTAAATTTGTATTTCACTTTTTATCACACACACTTATCACAACTCTTATGAACACTAAACACTTAACCACACACACAAAACTTTTCACTTTTGAAACTTTGCATTTTCACATTACAAGAAAAAATCATGCAAGATGGATGCTAAGCTTATATTTACGTTCGTTGCCGGACCAAATTTTGCTATCGACTGAACTCAGATTTGGCTTCGTTGTTCGTTTTAAGTTTTGTGCAAATACACACACAACTACAAGGACAGATGACAATGCAAAATCTAATTATTACCATTAACCCTTTGATGATGTTTTTCGATCAATTTGAGATCTAAACACTGCACAGTAGAAACATTGGTTGTTATGGGGTTACTATAAAGTAAATATAATATTCCGTCGTAAGGTTCCGGGTTCGATGCTTGTTAAGGGATAAGTTTTTTTTTTAAATATTTAGACTTTGTTGATAATCAAAAAAGATTAAAAATCGGGAGGTCGTCATCGAAAACTCGACAACTATCGGTGTGATAGTAAATTTCAATAGCTTGCAAAAGGTTAAAATGCGAAGAAAGATTTTCGCAAGAAAATCCAAATATTGAAGAAAAAGGGCAAACCTATAAAACCCATATAAACCGGGTTGGTGGCGGATTGTTGGGAAATAAAAACCCTTCCCGTTTTAAATCTGCCCTGAAGCGTCTGTTCAACAGGAGATCTGGCCTTAAATAGCGTGTCATGTTAGAGGCGGCTGAAACAAAACCTGGTTGTTAGCATAAAATACTAAAGGGGAAGATACCGCAGTAAAATAGAAAACAGGAATTCGGAACACTTTTGTTTGGGGTATTGTTTGGGCCTATAGTTTGGGCCTATTGGCGGCTGGAAGTAAGCAAGCAGGCTACAATTGTCGACATTGTCACAATGTTCCAGTAAAGGGAAATTGGCTACTGAATCAAAAATGGTTCCAAATTTGTTTTGTTTAGCTAATCAAGATGTGGCCAATTTGTTTAGGGTCAATTCTCAGGTTCTGAGAATTTGTTCTACTGATATTAAAGCTTTGACACAGGAAGACCTATTAGAAATAGGGGACATTGATGTAGTTACTAGTGACTACACATGCATTACGCAGATATAGCCTCTATAAAACTGTTAAAAGCTTCTTATAGGGGAATACAAATGAGAATGTCATATTCAAACCGAAAATAATTCGGATTGGTTGGATAATTGGCCGAATTCATGAAACTAACGAGCCTTTAAAAGGTTCCATATATCTGAATAGAGCCTCAAAGCTCAAAATGAGGAGTTTGAAGGATCGGTCTAAGGTGTGTGCCGAGAAAATGATAATATTGCAAAGGGCTGCAGAAATGATCCAAAATTCATGTTTTTAACGATAAAGCCATTGGAATGAACTGATATTCCACTGGTAGTTTGAAGTGTCCGTTATACCCGAAGGCACGTTTTAGAAGATAAGGTCGATCTAACTTAATCTTAAGTCACTGTGAAGCTGCGCAAGACAGGAATTTTGATAGAAAGGCTTGAGCACCAAATTTTGAAAGGAAAAAAATTGGAGAGGTATTTTTGGGCATTGAAAGAGCGTATGATTTTGTGGTTCCAGAGAAATTATATCAGGTGCTTTGGAACCTGGGTTTCCCACAAAAAATTTCCAAATGGGGGGTATAATTTTATAAATGCCCATAAAATAATTGTCAAAGGAGGGGTTACAGGTAAGTGGGAGAGGTAAGCATTGGCCCGTAAAATATCACCAACTCTCCTCAATCTGGAAACGAGCATGCTTTATGAGTTTAACTCAGAAGATCAAGTGCAGGTGACTTTGTAATAAGGCTTTTCACGATAAAAGTTTTCACATTTAGAAATAATTACAGATGCTACTGTGAGTAATGCTCTGGTGGGTGTAGGGATTTGCATTACTTATCTAAAAAAAAAATGTTGAGAACAAATGATAGCACTGAAGTTTTGCAAATGCGGGTATAAGCGACTATACAAATATTTACGAGTTTATTTATGTTTACGCATTTAAAAAATAATAATTCTTCGATGTCCGTCACTCTCTAGGTATAGAGCTTGACGAAACATTTCCATTTTGTTAATGTGTATCTCAATAGCTCGATTGATTGAGATTTTACCAAGCAATTGCATCGCCAAAAACTTTTCTAGTTCATTGTACGCTAACTTCATTTTTCTTTTCAAGTTTGTGTCATAACTTTTTTTATGGTAAAGCTTGATTGACGAATAAAACATTTTAAATGCATAATTTGTAAACCACATTTAGGCTGATACAGAAAATTTATTTAGTTAAGAAAATCTGCGTGACAAAAGTTAGCAAGCGTTTACTATTAAGGCAGACGAAAATCTTTCAGCAACAATAACAATTTATTAAGAGCCGAGGGAAATGGCGAGCTAGCCAAAGTCAATTCGAAATAAAAGATGTTGAATGGTATATCAGTTGGCAACATTATAAAATTCTGCATCAAATTTTCATTTTATCATTTTACGAAACTCATCTGAATGACCTTATGTGGTGCGTTCAAACAATGTATATTGCTGAATGTATATTCAGCATTTGATAGTCCTGAAAAATAAAATATTACTTTCATATAACTTTTACCCAGCGAGCATAACGACTATATATTATATGAAACTACATACATCTATATTTATAGGCGTTTTTCTCACCAGGAGCAGTGTTGATGGTTTCACCAGCAGTATCAAATACGCTAATCAATGTTGTGAGCAATTTGTGTAACAAATCATTAAATGCAATCGGTCGTTTCGTTGCCACAGTGAAAATTCTTGTTATATTTCACGCATCGCCGTTCTTTATCGAAGTTTTTACCACTTTTAGGTATCTTGGTCTAAAATTTAAATATTTTTTTTAAAAAAAAACTTTTTGGATGCCGGTAACTTACCATACGACCTTCGTAGTTAAAAAAAATACATAACTATTAAATTACATGATCGTGATAATTAAAATTATGAAATTTCGAAAAAAGCGGAATAAAATGTGTTTCGATCTCTAAGAATGATAATGTTGGATGAGCGGCGCTCTATTAAGAAATGTTACAATGGCTAAGAGCGATTTAAGAATATTTAATACGAAATTTACGATTTGCATGTTTGATTGTAATGCGAGAGTTGGAAAATTATGATACGACATGTATTTGTTTACTTGTATACAGGGTGGTCCAAATTTAATGGTGACTTCCTCTTAAGTGATTGTAAAAAGTTGACCGAAAATCGAATATTAAACAATATGTGGAGTACGAATTAAAAAATTTCACCCTGTACACCCTGTACACTAATCGAATTGCATTCAAAGAAACAAATAGATTTGATCCTAGAAATTATATTTCATTTGAGATAAATTAGTCGAAAGAAAGATTGGTCAATGTAATACTTTTTCTGTACTGAGAAAAGATGAATTATTGCTCGTGTGTGATGTGCTTTAGGGTTTTTAGGTAAATAGAACAATTATGTAATTTAATTAAAAGTTAAATCTAAAAAATGGGATGTCAAAATTGTTTGCTTGGTATTTAAAAATATTTTATGATTTACAGATTCAGTGAATAGCTGAAGGATAGACAAGTATTTTTGGGGCAAGTAAAACGAATCATTTTTCATAAATTGAGGAATATTTACACGCTGTACCGGTCGAAACTTATGAATACGTTTGATTGAAGTTTTAAACATACACCGAGAAAAGAATTAAAAAGTGCAAGCGATGGGGGCTAAAATCTCTTTAATAGAATTGAATTCTGCGACAATGACTTAAATTATTGCGTAAATACACATTACGTACATAAAACCAATATGGAACCGAGCAAATGCCGACTATTACATATAGATCGTTATGCTGTAGTTATATACGGTTGCTCACTGTAACTATCGATTTACTGTTTGCACTGCTCAGTTTGCAGTCTAGACATTCTGTACTTCCACGCAAAATCAGTATTTATACGCTTTACATTCTACAATTTATTTTTGGCCACCGTATCAATTGTTTGGTAATTTTTACCAAAAATCCAGATTTTTTTTTTAATCGTAAATTCGGTCATCTGGAACTTTCTAACTATCGCTATACATCCTAAAATCTACTCAAAACTCAAAACCAATGAAATTTTACTCATTTTACATCCAAATAATATCGAACATGTTTACTCCGATTTTTTCAAAAATACATGGCTATTAACTGTCAAAATTTGGGTTTTGTATTTTCGAAAAATCAAGATCTTTTTAATCGTAACTTTGGTTGCAATTAATCCAAGCAATTATTCCAAAAATCCACTCAAAACCCAAGACTCACGGAATTCCACTCATTTTAGATGCAAATTAAATCGAAAATTTTCCTTTGATTTCCGAAAACTACAAGGTTATAGACTGTCAGGAATTCCAATCATTTTATTTACAAATAATATCGAAATTTCTCTCGGATTTTTCCAAAAATACAAGGCCATAAAATGTCAAAATTTGGATTTTGTATTTTCGAAAAATCAAGAGTTTTTCAATCGTAATTCCGATTATCTAGAACTTTCTAGATCTAGCACTTAAAATTCACTCAAAACTCAATACCAACGGAATTCTACTCATTTTACATCCAAATAATAGAAAAGTTTTACTCAGATTTTTCCAAAAATACAAGGCGTCAAAATTTGGACCGTCATTATAGACGTCAATTTATAGACCGTCAAAATTTGGATTTTGAATATTTGAAAAATCAAGTTTTTTTAACGAATTTTGTGTATCTAGAACTTTCTATTAGGCAGTGCTTCCTAATAGACTGGTCAATTAAGTTCAGGCAATTTAAACAAGACAAGTGACAACAGTCGTCGCTAATCGTACATTGGAAATAATCACTCAGAATTTTTAGACAAGGGGTCTACTATGCCATCAGATCGAGTAAATTATACTGTAGCAATCGGCGATACTCTTTAACAAAGTTAGTCTTCCATTTCTCCACAGATTGACCCGGAACATACGAAGTTCACTTTTAGCATTCATCTTCTTAATCAGGCAACTCGTTTTTGCAATGATATCAGCTTTTTCATTACACCTTTGATCATTTCGACGATTGAAGCCTTCTTGCTCAATCGTGGTTTTTTATTATATTGAGGTGTCTTCCCCTTTAGTATTTTATACTAACAACCAGGTTTTGTTTCAGCCGCCTCTAACATGAGACGCTGTTTAAGGCCCTATCTTCTGTTGAACAGACGCTTCAAGGTAGATTTAGAATGCGAAGGGTTTTTTATTTCCCAACAATCCGCTACCAACCCGGTTTACACGGGTTCTATTTCGGTGTAACATCATTTCTGAAATACCGAGTATTCACTATATTTGCTTTTCGTTGGTTCACAGTTTCCAGTATCTCATTATATATTGTGGTTTAGACGGTTAGGATTTAACTTACATGAAGTTAGATTTAATCTATTTGGGGTTGCAATTTGTTGTTCAAAAAGATTTTTAATCTGCATTTTAGCGAGGTCTAATAATTTTTCTGTAATGTGTCACTAATAATGACCTTATAATGACTAATAAGCTGGCTATTCTTTAGTCATATAGCAGTAGATAGTAAAGAGGAGTTGGTATTGGTTGTAAGTACTACACAGGCTACTACTTCAAATAGCACCCATGTATTGAAATTTACTATCACGCCCATTATTGACGAGTTCCCGATCAATTATGATTTGTAACCTTTTTTGATTATTAATATAGTCTAAATATTAAAAAAAAGAAAAATATCCCTTAACAAGCATCGAACCCGGAACCTTACGACGGAATATTATATTTACCATATAGTAACCCCAAACAACCAATGTTTGTAATGTGCAGTGTTTAGATCTCAAATTGATCGAAAAACATCATTTAAGAGTTAATCGCAATAATTAGATTTTGCATTGTCATCTGTCCTTGTATGTGTGTGTGCATTTGCACAATACTTAAATCGAACAACGAAGCCAACATTGAATCCGAGCTCAGTCGATAACAAATTTTGGTCCCGCAACGAATGTAAACATAAGCTAAGCCATCTTGCATGATTTTTTTTTCTAATGTGAAAATGCAAATTTTCAAAAGTGAAAAGTTTTGTGTGTGGTTAAGTGTTTAGTGTTCATAAGTGCTGTGAGTGTTAAGTGTGTGATAAAAAGTGAAATAAAAATTTAGTGATGGCGGTGAAAAATTCAAAAACTCTTCGGCATCAAGAGTACCATATTGAAATATATATAGGTGAGTACAACAAATCGTTTGAGAACTACATAAGAGAGCTTTCTGACAAAATATTTTGGTTTTATTTCAGGTATGGTGGAACTACCATATCGAAGGTAAGCTTTAAAGTTTATAAAAGTTTGTGATTTAATTTTTATTTTGATTTACGAAAATACATTACGCATCCATTTTGATTAAAAAATGTTATACTTATATCGTCGGTATACAATCGGGTGTAGTCTCGTTTAATATTCGTATAGATACAATGTAGTGGTGAGTTGAATGTTTAACGGTCAAACTAACAGTTTTTCA
Source organism: Tipula confusa (assembly GCA_963556175.1). Taxonomy (NCBI): domain Eukaryota; kingdom Metazoa; phylum Arthropoda; class Insecta; order Diptera; family Tipulidae; genus Tipula; species Tipula confusa. Next base: position 32,577,513 of record OY744476.1, read on the forward strand.
AATTGTTGATTTGGTTTTTAAGCAGACTATTCTCCAATTTAATTTATTTATTTTTTAAATAATTATCAAGTTGATACGCAAGTTTTCGATTTTTTTGTGTACTGTAGGTTCAGGTTGATCAATAAATTTGATTGGAGTATTTTTTCTCTGGTGATAAAATTTAGTTACTTTATTTAGATTTGGAACTTGTTATAATTTTTCGAAAGATTTAATGGCAATTTTATCATATTTTGTGATAATACTAATATTAAAAATGGGTTGTTGCAATAAACATCACTTTAGCTGCGGGATAGTCTTAAAACCTCGCCAATCGACTAAACAAAATATTGAAAGTAAATATTATATCGAATTTTAGAATATCGAATTTAAAAATTTCGATATTTCAAAATTTTGATCTCAAATTCTCGAAAAGGTTACCTCGAATCTCGAATAATAAAATAATTTGTAATATTATTTGTGGCGCCGCAAATAATATTTGGATTATTTTTATTATTCTAAATTTTAAGATAACATTTTCGAAATTTTAAAATCGACATTTTGAAATTTCGATATTGTGTAATTCGCTATTCATTAATCGAGATTTTTATTTCGTTATACCGATCGTCCAGGTATCATGATTAGCCTTTTAGTTTCACTTAAGCTTGTTAATTACTTTGCAATTTCTAATAATAGTCACGGTTATTACTTAAGACATTTTTAAAATTCTTTGGTACTTTTGTCCTCATTTTAGGTAACTTAAAAATAAGCAATTCTTAAATAAAAAATACTTATATTTTTTTATTACTTTATTATAATTTATAAGCTGGGTGCGCCCGCTACGCCGGTCGGTTCTATTTTAAACGTTCATATGTTTGATAGCTTTCCTGTTGGCTCTATTGAATTTATACATTTCGTTGGTTAATTGTTTGCTTGTTCCTCATCCATCACTGTGTCAAATATTTTGCTTTTGATTGATTCTCCGGATGATTTGTTGAATTAGCTTTTCACATCATCATTTTTGAGGGTTTAAAATGGCACTTTCATACAGTCAATTATGATTGTTGTAGTGACCTGTTAAATGTAGTAGCACTTTGGCTTTACCGGCTTAAATATGAGTTTTCCTTGGAAATCTCGCAAAGTCTAGTTAAGGAACTCTAACGACTTTTTAGCTGCCATGGTGCATTCATCCCAAATGATGAATTTGTATATTTTAAGGATTGTGGCCATTCCAGAATTGTTGCTCGTATTACATGTTGGTATTTCAATCTGGTTCTAATTCAATGGTAGTTTAAGTACTACTGCAAAGTACATAATTAGAGCAAAGTGGTGAGTGTTGTGTTTGGTGGATGATTATCTCTTTTTGATGCATTTTAATCTGCGAATGTACTCGCTGGCCATTTTCTAAATGAACAGCGATATGTTGAACAGTTGGATAGCATTCATGGATATTGAATGTAAAGATTCGCGCGATATATTTTAATAATTTGCAGTACTCAACATTAATATGGATATCAAAAACTTTGAAAAACAGCGGTGAGTAGGTCCTTTTTTTATTATTTTTCGTATTTTGATAGTGGTTGTGTACCAACCATCATCTGGTCTCCAGCGTCTATACATAAAATAAATCACGTGAATATCGCTTTGTACAATTGCCATACTTCAAGCATGGTGAATTTGTATTAAGTTTCCCGCATTACTATTTAATTGAATGAATCCTCAGCATTGGATTTCTCCAAGGATATGGTTCTTAAGTCCGTGTGCTTAAAGTTATTTTTATATTTAATTTTATTAATTTTGATACCATTACTGAGGACTAGGCCTGATTTATTTTGAGAAAACCTCATCAACAAAACGCATTTAAGCCTACCTCATGGGTAATGGTGGAAACGGCTTAACTCCCACAAATGTGAGCATATTATGACTGGCTCAGAGATTTAAAATGCTCAAATCCAACTCAATATACCTCTCTTATTCCTCCATATTCTAAAAAAAATAAGCTAGGTGAACATCTCGACACAAATTAACGAATGCAAATTCAGTGATTTGGCACTAGCTTTGGGAAATATTTTTAAGCAATATAAAGAAAGCTTTTGCAAGTCACTTAATTCAAAAATGCACTGGTGTTAAATATTCTATGTCATCAACCAATAGTATGCATATGGGTCGTTTAATTTTAGTGAGAGGCTTTGTCATCTGCTTGACCATTAGGATCAGATCACCTGATGAGGTTCCGTAGTCAGATTAGATACAAATCGATATGCTTTGGTTGATACCCACACTATACGATATAAACAGTAAAATACAGTATCATTTCGCACAACTCCAAACTTGGTATTGATAGTTGCTCAAACGGTGCAACGTTTTTTTAATAGTTATTTAATGATTGATTCCGCATCTGGATTCACTTTCTGGCCGTATACCAAAGCCGAGTAATAATATAATAATTTAATAATATAATAATACAGATTATATTATTATATTATACGGTGGCCAAGCGTTTTTCGAGAGATTATGTTTAAAGCTATGGGTCGTAACCTTCAAATCAATAAAAAAATACTTAATAGTATTGTGATGAAAATATAGAAAATGTAAGAGCGTATTCCAGGTTCATTCATGATATTTCCTCCTTATTAATTTAGTCAAACCAATCTATGAATACAAATTAAAAAAATAAATCTTATAAAAGGCCCCTATCCTACCATCTAACTTTCAAATAAATTTCACTTCTTAAACCAATCATTAAATCCAACGACGTCGAACATATTTATATTTTTAATAAGTCACGGCTTCGATAATATTGATCATGAAAATCATAAACAATGGTCAAGACTTAAGCTTCCACACTGTCAAAACACATAAAAATAATCACAACACAAAACAAAACTAGCAACAGCGTGTTACGACATTACAAGAAACAAGAAATCGTTTTGTTTGTAAAGACTAAAGAGTATATACAATTAAGATGTAATCAGATCTAAGTCGTATTGCTGTATATACCTATGTTCATTTCCATCTTACTTAATACCATAATATAAATATATATATATAAATATTTTGTATCATCCAGCTTCAATCTAGACTATAATATGTACATAATAAATTCACATAAAAAGTGTATTTTAGAGATTACAAAGATTAACTTCTGTGCGATGTGTTAGCATATAGTATAGTGCTTAGCAGATTTATATGCCCAAAACGTTTGTTGAAATGTTTCCTCCTCGATAAATCACTGTGTGCGACATGTTTCAATTTTTTTGTTTAACCGAATTGCAAAATTATTTTTCGCTTAACAATAAAAATGCAAATATTCCAGTCAAATAGTAAGATTCGCGAATTGCAGAGCAATAAATTAATTTTAGAACAGATTTTTTTTTTTTTTGCTATGTTCATGCATTTTACCAATTTCTTGTATTTATACTCGTAGTCTGTGTTTGGTGATGATTACATGACATTAAATTAAATTATTATTTTAATTCAATTTTAACTGTTGCATTTTACTTTCTTAAGTACACACAAATGTATAAATTCGTAATCACTTTATATATATAAAAAAAACAAATGAAAAACTTAAGACAGCAACAATAACCGTCACGAAAAAGATGATAAATTGTGGAAAATTTACATAAAACAACGATTACTTAATGGAAGAGGAATAGTTAAATTTTTTTTATTGCCGTTCTTGCATTATTTAGTGCTCGTTGTATTTGATATATTACAATTGAATTGGGGATAAGTGATTTGGAATGCGGTTATGAATAATTTCCGGTTCTAGTTTTTGTACTTTACCAGGATGAACATATAATTGGCCTGGCTTCGATATAAGGCACCATGCAATATTTATAAACGATGTTTACAGGTGTGACGAATTGCTACACAGGATGCGATTAAGAAAAATTGCAATCAATGTCTCACAATCAATGAGGAAGATATTTATTTTAATACAATTTATGTGCCAAACAAGATCTATTATTAGAGGTATCATTGACCCACAAGTGTAGCCACAAGTGTTTTTAACAATCTTGTTTTTAACATTCTCATTTTTTCGTTCTTAAGAAAATAATCCGAATGGCAATCGTTTTACGATATGTGTACTATGACCATACATAATTCACGAAACCCCAGCCCGGTACAAAAATTTTAATATTTGAAAGGTCTGGAGAACACTTGGTGAAATTGCTGAAACCATAGATCCTTGGCTGATTTATATCTTGCTAAAGACCTAAATTACAAATCAAGAGCCCTCTGCACCAAACAGTCAGCAGTCATTATCAATCCACATCCAAGCGTGCATCAACTAAATTCTTAATAAAATGTCATGTAGCTGCAGAATGTTCAGAAAATTCAACCGAGAGTTATGATGCAGTCAAATCATTTACTAATTTCCAAAGCGCAGTGTGCCAAAACAAGGATTACGGAATCTGTCAATGCGGTAAATTTCATTCATAAGGCCGCCAAATATACAAATTAATTGTTTCGGTATTTCTCATCAAATATATAGATGTCCATCACGACGCCACTGTCATACATGTGGTAAGAAGCATAATACGCTACTGCACCAATATCAGCCCCAAGAGAAACAAAATGCCAGACAGAAAAGATATTAAGATGCTACTCGCACAAAACAGAGCCACATCCGTAATTTTTCTTACTACTATCGTTATCGCAGGCTCACAAGCCTATTTTATAATTGAATATTTCTATTACCAATACTCCTATTAGTGCACATGTCCAAACCAATTTTATAATATTTAACGGCCAAATCACTATAAACATTGGATCAGAGTGTTTTTCGGAGATATCTATCAAGACTTTTATAATATCAAAAATTACAAATCAGATGCCACCACCAAAACTGCACACAAATATAAAACAGTCCTCTTGTGTCAAAATAGCAGATCTACAATTAAATCAGCGGACTAACATCAATATTCCTATGTGCTGAATATTTTTTCGATATTCTACCAAATGGTCAAATTTTTTCATTTGAGCCCAAACAGGCCCATACTTCAAAATACTCTCTTCAGTTGGATGGCTTGTGAACAAATTAATTATTTGAATTAAAACAGCCCAATTTTGATGATAGCTCGCATTGAAAAAAATGGGTTAATAAATCCACGATGGTATGCCCAAAAATTCAAGATTCACTAGTAAAATGAGTCGTATTCGATGGATCGTCCAAAACAAGCACATATAAGTATCTTCCTCAATAATTGTTTGGCATCAGGTTCCACTATTCAATCAAGCTTATATGTGATCATTCTGCATTATAGGGAACATAAAACAGCCATTTCTACCGACATAAAAACGATGTCTTGGCAGTGTTTGCAATTCTCAAAAATATTTTGGTGATCTGATCCATCAAAACCAATAGGTAATTTTCGCTTAATAACGGTTTTTAGTAAAGCAAATTGCTGAAGAAATTAAAACCACACCGACAGTATAGCATCTCAAGTTATATCCAACGACATATATACGTGAATAGCTTAATGACGGGTGCCAATGATGATTGATTTAGCAATTCAAATAAAGTAAAAGGTTGCGGAAACTTTAGCTAACTATGGCTTTCATCTTAGAAAATGGAGATCCAATAATACAAGAATGTTAGGTAACCTGAACGATGACCACGAAAAAACAAAGAACAAAAAATTCAAGATCACATACAACAATACTTTGCACCCACAAAGATGTTTTGGAATCAATTTGGAATCCAGTTACAGATAGTTTTAGTTTCACCTCACAGTTATCAGATTACGCGAATTTGACGAAAAGAACAGTGCTTCCCAGATTCATTCAGATGGTTCATAAATCCTAAGTTAATATTCGGGGATTCCATGATATCAGGTAATTTGCCTATGCAGCTATCGTATTCTTGTGAATAACTGCCCCAAGTGGGAGAATTTAGTTCAAATTATCTCAGCTAAGACCAAAGAATCACCAATTAAGCATCAACTAATTCCAATTATGAGCTGCACTGCTTCTAGCTAGCCATTAGGCTCGTCAAATCAATTATGAATCAAGGTACAAAATTAACAAAATAATTGCATGGACTGATTCTGCAATTGTTCTGGACTAGCTAGCTAGCCATCCAAGACGATGAAGCACCGTCATAGGTAATGGTACAGCTCAAACTGTATTAAGTCTCTCTCTCTCTCTCTCTCTCTCTCTCTCTCTCTCACACACACACACTTTATCTCTCTCTCTATCTCTCTCTCTCTCTCTCTATATTTATCTATCTCTCTCTCTCTCTCTCTCTCTCTCTCTTGACCGAGCAATTAGCGCAGTAGTCAGAGATGTGGTGTTTAGGTTGGGTGGTACAGGATCCGAATCCCAACGAGGGAAAGTTGAAAAAGGGATTTTCATCACTTGATTACGATCGGTGATTACTATGAACACTACTATAACCCCTTGTTGGAGCCTGGCAAGCTGGCTGGAGCAATGCAATTCGCAGATGGATATTCAAAACAAACCTATATACATGGATCCTCGATTTGGCTGGCAACGGCATAAATTAGGACGTTAAATTAACCACGAAAGAGTTTGTTCAGGAACTGCAAAGCATCTTGTGTCTAAAATTAGGGATTATATTACATAAGCAGCGGTGATGTAGTAATAATTGCTACAGTAGCATTGTCCGATGACTTAGACATAGTCCTGACAAAATTATTAATGAAGCATTACTACCTGGTATGTTGCATATAATGAACTGTTTGATAAACCTTGCAAAATACTTATTAAGAGCAAAGGTTATTCCCTAAACAGGGCTAGTAAAATATCAGAGAGCATAATGTGCGGAAGACTATTAGATTAATAAACTACGAGTAAGTAAAACAATCTATAAACCATACCGTCATTAAATTAGATACAAAGATGTCAAAAAATTCCCATTAAATTTAATTTGTAGGTAATTTCGCATATTTATTGCACAATCATAAATTTTGAACTGCATGTATCATGATGTAACACTAATTTAAAATCCTGTACGAACAATCATAGTAAAAATAAGATAAACATATCATATTTTCTCTAAAACTACAACACGACTATTTCAATCTAATGACATATCGATTACACAATGTAGTATACACCTTTTACATTCCACCTTTCACACGTCTTTTCATTTAATTTATCAAACATTAAAATTTGTAAACTTTGGTTGGTATTGCAAGAAATTCATCTGCAGGTAGTGTTCTTTTACGTAAACACCCAAAATAGCATAAACCGATAAGGCACATAAGCGATTTAACCTTGAAAATTATTGTCACGATAGAGACGTTCATACCATCAACTTGTGCATACAATGGTACACATCTACCCACATAATAGACTTTAATAACTTGAAAAAGGAATTTTCATCACTTGATTACGATCGGTGATTACTATGGACGCTACTATAATCCCTTGTTGAAGGCTTGCAGGCTGGCTAGAGCAATACAAGCGGTATATAGATATTCAAAGCAAACCTGCCTCCTCGATTTGGCTGGCGACAGCATAAATAAGAACGTTAAATTAACCGCGAAAGATTTTCTTCAGGAACTGCAAAGAATCTTGTGTCTCAAATGACAGATCATATGACATGAGCCAATTTATAATTACATTTTGTGCAGTGTTGTGGTGTCCTGGTAGTGCTTAATAAAACTTTAGTATGGAGTATGGATGGTGTGTTACCGGTCAATATTGACAAAATCCCGTAATTTTGTGAGCGGTCTTTAAATAGTTGCTTGGAGACACACTGCTGTAAAGTCATTAAAATAATTCCAAAAAGTGCCAATGTGTAAAATTTTGAATACATTTGCTTCAAGTTAGGCATTAATGTAGAATTGCGGGAATTGGGTTTAAACCCTCATACCTGGCCTACTGGTGTTTTTATTAGTTCTTTAAATTCATCAAATTTTCGGGTAACAGGGCCTTCACAGGTAAAATTGCGAGTGGCGAACACAACTTCAGCTGAAGAAGAGTTAATTTTAAGAAATCTACTCCAGGTGATAACTTTGCGATAGATATCAAATATTCTTTAAAAATTGGTCATTTGAATGTCCGCAGTTTAACCAAACATTTTGATGAGTAATCCGTTTTGTTACATGACCATCGTTTTCTTGCTTTGACTGAAACTCTTGCTACTAGGTAGCTTCTTCAAATAGGAGCAATTCAAATAGTTTGACTTTCTATGTAAATTTCAGTCAGATTTTAAACCAGGTCATAGCACTACAACACCACTAATCCATATATTGTTGATAATTTTTCCAGTATGTTATAGACAGGCAGAATTCGTTTGCTATTCTGGGTTTATTGGATTTTTCAAAGGCTTTTGATAGTATTAATCATACACAGTTGCTTCAGAAGCTTTTTTTGTTCTAAATATTTTCTAATTCTGCTAGTAACTTAATACATCCTTATTTCACTCCTGATCTTTTTTTGGATGATAAAATCATCGCCTTTGTCCCGTTAATAATTTGGGGCTCATAATGAATTCAAAATTATCTTGGAGTGACCATGTGAGTTATCTGTGCCAGCGGGTTAGTTATAGTTTATTCGCTTAGACTAATTAAAAAAATTTATCCTGTTAACTTACGAATTTATTTGGTTAAAAGTTTAATTATCAATTTGCCTACAAAAATAGCGAATCCGCAGAAATGGCGCTGCATCTCCTTGTTACCAAGGTGGAAGCGGTTTTCCACTCGAAAGAAATTGGACTGTGCGCTTTTTTGGGTATTAAGGAAGCTTTTGACAATACTGGATACGACTAAATTGCTAGGGCAATAAGGCGTAGAGGTATTGATGATCGAACTAACCACTGGATTAGTTTCATGTTGGCTAGTAGGAAGATTACATCGAAACTAGGTAATGAGTCAGTCACCTTTGCTGTGGTCACTCGTGATCGACGAGTTACTTAATCAGCTACATCTACCCGGTTATGACGTCATTAGTTATGCGGACGATCTAGTTATCATAGTCTTTGATGGGCATGAATGTCTGCCAGCATGCAACAGGCCTTGCTTGTTATTTTGAATTGATGCACTAAGTAGGGCTTTTCGATAAACCCTGCAAGACAGTCCTGGTACCGTTTACCAAAAGACGTAAATTGAACTTTGCTTCAGTTAGTCTAAATGATATTACTATCAGATACTCAAATGAAGTCAAATATCTGGGTGTTATCCTAGATAAGAAACTGAATTGGAACTCCCATATTATATCAACTACCAAACGCGCGATCAGAGCCTTGTGGGTCTGTAAGTGTATGTTCAGCAGGACTTGGGGCCTCAGCTCAAAAATGATTTACTGGATGTACATCATGATAGTGAGGCTAATTGTAACCTATAGGTCTATAGTTTGGTAGCCTAAGGTACAGCAAAAAGTTATTATCTCACTGCAGAGGCTAGCATGTCTCGGGATTACAGGTGCTATGAGCACCTGCCCTAAGGCGGCAACGGAAGCCCTCATCGGACTCACTCCACATCATATTTACGTCAAAAAATCAAGTGCTCTTCGCCTCAAAAATGGATAGTGGAATAGGCATTGGTGTCTAAAATATCAAAATCCCTGGAAATTTATTCCAGTGTTTTTCTAGCCGATATTCACGCCATCAAAATCTGTGTCTCAACTATTATGACTAAAGGTCTTAAAGGCGCCTACATCCACATTTTATCTCTAATAGTCAAGCAGCCTTGAAAGCATTGGCTTCTAACTGCTTGGATTCTAAGTCGGTTAAAAACTGTTATACACTGCTACCATCTCTCTCTTATCATAACAAAGTTAGGTTATGGTGGGTACCTGGTCACAGCGGTATCACTAGAAATCACTAGAAAGATAGCCGACGAGCTTGCTCGGGCTACACTAATTGGCCCTGAGCTGTTCTGTGGTATCCCGTGGGCCTCAGTAGCCTACACAATTAGTAAATGGGGAAAAATGCAGTGCTTGACCTAGTGGAACTATATTCCCAGCATACGACAGGCCAAATATTTGATCAGACCATTTCATCATAAAAACTTGGCGGTCAATTTAAGTAAAGGAAATATTAGGAAGCTAGTGAGTTTTCTTTCAGGTCACTGCAACATGAGATATCATTTGAACAAAATGAACCTGTTCACAGAGACAGAGTGCCGACTCTGTTTGGAAGAAATAGAAACTGCAAAGCACATACTATGTGAGTGTGTTGCTCTATGCACACTGAGGTGTATTCATTTTGAACAAATCCCAATAGCACAAAAGATCTTTCATGTCGCAGTGCTAGCCGTTTTGGGCAGGGGAAAAAAAGCTATGGCTTATGCTCCATTTAATATACTTTAATAATAATAAAAATAATAAAGAAGTCAATAAAATTTTTTTTATAAAAATCAAATCCCAACCATTCAAGTTAGCAAACCATAAACTAGTCAATAATTGTTACAGATGAACATTATAGTATCTATGGTATGATCATCAAGACCACATTTCTAATTTATAAACAAGTTTACGTCAAATAAAACTAAAATGCTAGTTTTTATATAAATGGCATTTTTAATGTACAGCTGTCAATAAACTAATCGACTGTTAAATAAAAACTTACAGATCAATTAAAACGCGACAATAGTTTAATCGGTAAAAATCGTCAATTTAACCTTAAATACATTTGAAAGTATAAGTTGTATTCACCCCAAGAAATTACTTGCGGTCACCTATATATGATCTTACGGTTATATCACTCAAATAAATGAGACTTTCGATTATATCATTTATTGACAAGAAATTTTATATCTCGGTTTGAAGAGGCAATAAGAATATAGATGTCAAGAAATTGTGCTCTCCTTTTAATGATTTTATTACTGGTTAGGGTTTGGGAAACACATAAAAAATTAATACAAGAAGAATTTGCAGCATATGAAACATAATCTGGCATTCTAATAATAGAATGGCATACACGTCTAGGGACTTTGCGTTGAATTTTTTCAATTCGATTATTACGAATATCATTCAGAGGCTAAAAAAGTATTATACTTGTGATCTTAACAACGTCTTGAAGGTATCCAAATCTTTGAAATCTTTACCAATACGAAACATAAATCGCATCATAGAATTAGCTTTGTTTATTGTTTTTTCGGTATGAAGAGCAAAAGTTAGGTTTTCATCAAGCACAATACCAAGGTCAAATACTTCTTTCATGCGACTGATATTAACATTTTTAAATTTATAGTCATAATAGACGGGATATATTGGGCGAATCTATCCAAATCTTGTTGGAGAAGCGCACAATCACCTACATTATTTAACTTCACGTATATTTTCATATCATTAGCATAAAGTAAAACTTTAGAATTTGATAAGCTTAGGATAACATCGTTAATGAATATATTGAATAGTAAGGGTCCTAGATGACTTCCCTGAGGACTCCGGGTATTACTTCCTGCAAACTCGTGGAAGTTTATATCGTTGAACGAGCGTATGAACGTGTGTGATAATTTATTCACTTATTGAAGTTCAGTCATCGTGTGCTCTAATTTAATAATTCATCGGGGATATTTCTATGGGCATTCGATTGCCAGAACTAACACTGCCTTTGTTCAATGGTTCAGAGTCCAAATGGTTGGCCTTTAGGGATATATTCATTGGTTTAATTCATAGTAAGAATATTGAGCCTACATAAAATTCGTGTATCTCATTTCCCAGATTCGTTCAAGCACAGCGTACAATCTGATTGAAAATCTTCCGGTTACTGCTGAGAACTATAATGTTGCCTGGAGATGATGTTGCCTGGAGGCAAATTGGAAACATAAAAAGGGCATCAACGACTAGCATCAGATCATTCTCGGTATAGTTGCCGATTTCAACAAATCTACTGTATCAACAGATACAACAGATATATCAACAGATCTACTGTACAGGATCGTCTATCATAACACGATGTGCGCCGTTCACTGGTGATAGATTAACATCAAAAATGCGTTTCCTGTTTGCAAAGGAGAATCACCTATATGTAAATTGCCTCATAGAGAGACACCAGGTACGCGAATGCACTTAACTGGCCTGTTCAATATGCTCGCTGAAGCATCATGTCACAATACACTTCAGGAACTACCAACCGGATAAGACTGCACGTATCTCCGCATCGCCAATAACAACTACATCGAGTGAAGAAATAACGTTGAAACAAGATAGATCATCGAGTAGTCATGTCGCTAGTGCAGAGCGACCAGCGGCCAGCAGTTTGAACTCAGTATCATTAAATTGGCCGAAAGTATCATTTAGCAACCGGCTTGTTTTGCTTGGTACAGCAATCGTCGACACTGCAAATGGCAATCATTTCAACTAATGACATATGTGAGCTTTTAAAGGCTAAACGATATCCAACGGAATCTCTGATTATACATAAAATATATCTAACTATTACGTCGAAAGTGTATGATTACAGCATCGAACTTAAATTTTATATGATTCCTAAGATTACGAATAATCTACCGTTACGGGTTGATTTTGAAATCACTTCGGAACTCATCGGAATCGAATTGGCTGATCTATATTTTAATGTGCCCAATCGCATCGATTTATTATTGGGAGTCGAAATGTATAATCAGCTATTTACAGGTGACTCTATCATGATAAGCAAGGAACTACCATCATTTCACAATACGGAACTAGGGTATGTCATTTATGGAAAGACCATACTACTAAACTGCACTACTAAACTGCGGATTGTCTTCAATGCCTCATCGAAAACATCATCGCAACTATCACTCAAAGATTGTCTGATGGTTGGACCAACCATCCAACAGGTTCTATTTTCCATAGTTATTTGATTTAAGAAACACATTTACGCGTTTTGTGGTCACATCGCGAAAATGTATCGCCAGATCCTCGTGCATGATAACCAACAAGATCTGCAGCGTATTTGGTGGCGAAATCAACATTCTGACACACTACAAGTTTTCAAACTACACTGAAAGAAAAAATAGGTAATTATAAACAAAACCAATGTATGCACTGTTACATAATGTAACAGTATGCACTGTTACATAATGTATGCACTGTTACATAATGTATGCACTGTTACATAATATATGCACTGTTACATATGATACTGCTAGTGCACCGTTCTTAGCGACGCGAACTCTAAAACAATTATGAGGGACACCAATTTCAAGCAGCAGCACAGGTTAAGGCGAGTAACTTCTATGTTGACGATGCGGCAACCACCAATGATGCCTTAAAGTAGAAGCTAGTGTTGATTGAACTATTGAAATTTTGGTCTAAGGATACATCATTATTATTGGAAAATCAAACACTTTCCCCAATCACGTTACCTAGTACTGGGCCTCTTATGGAATACAGACACTGATTACGTCGAGGCGACACTGGACAAATTGTCCTCATCTTCATATTTTTCTAAACGAAACATGCTGTCAGAAATATGCCAGCTCTTCGACCCAATGGGGTTATCTGCACCATTCATCATAACTGCCAAATTATTTATGCAGGCATTGTGGTATCTTCAAACTATTGGTTGAGATGATCCTATTCTAGATGACATAGCGCACAAATGGATTAAATTCAAGACCGAGCTCAATTTAAGAAAATAACAGTTCCTAGATCTATAGTCGTACCAAATATCAAACGTGTAGAGTTGCATGACTTCGACGATGCCTATTACAGGGCCTTTGGATGTGTCTTTTACGTTTAAGTGACTTGAACCATTGAAACATCAAACCATTGCTCGATTAGAGCTGTGAGCAGTACTGTTGGTGGCCGAAATAACAGACAAACTCGTTAATACTTTGGATATTTCAATCGACAGAATTTATTTATGGTCCGATTCCAAAATAACGTTATACAGGATCCGATCAGCCCCAAATAAATATGCCACGTTTGTAGCCAATCGAATTGCACAGATTCAAGAATATACTTTTCACCAACGAACTGGTACTTCCTTAATTCATCATCGAACCCTATGCTGATGTCGTTTCCAGGGGTCTCATGCCATCTGAGTTTAACGGTGCAACAATATGGTGAAACGGTCCAGACTATTTACTTCAATCCGACGAAGAATGGCCAAAGGCTTCGAGTCGAAAGCTTATAGTGTAGAACTGGAAAATGTGGACACGCGTAAATCAATCGGTTTCTACCAAAACTAGAAAAACGGTTGCCGAGCTTTCACACTCATTGTGACCTCAAATCTAGGGATGTCTTGCATTTGGAAGAAATAGTAATAAATCTATTTATCCTTTATTTGCTTTAATTATGAGTGCCACGCTGACGAGTTACAAACTCTTTCATCAGATGGTTAGACAAAACTTTCGGAACAACTACTTAGGACTTATAAATAAACTAATAAATCAAAATTATAACTCAATTCAGTTCCAAACATAAGTATGGAACATCATAGATTCCTATACTATACATCGTTTTGGAAAAATGTTCCCTAGAACGATATTTTTACTAGGATAATTCTTAGGCTTAATAATTCAATGAAACAAATACAAAATCGTACATCATAGTAACAAGTTTAAATTAAACGTTCCAATTTCAAAATCATATATTTTGGAAAGGATGAACCTCCAATTTTGCGAGGGTAAATTTAAAAAATTTGGAACATATTGGGATCATGTATGGGAACATCCCCATTATATAAAAAACGTATAATACCACTCTAAATCTCAAGAATATTGACAGACAAAAATTGTATATATATATTCATAAACCACCTGAATTAGTTAATTAACTTTTTTGTTAAATTTTTGTTAAATCTCGTGACTTTACCATACCAATCGATCACATTGACTGACATTTACATATTCATGTATATACATATATGTATAAAAGACGATATTGACCGAATTATTATGAGCACGATTTTGTTTACATATATGTTAAAAATTCAAAATCAACACAAAATGTAATTCATACCGCGTATATCACAACTAAACAAATTAAACCAAGCAGGAGGTTATGTACGAATATGTATTCAACGCCAGCATAATACAAAATAATTCATCAATTATAACACTTAATTTTTGTGCATACACACACAATTTGTATAAATATACAATATATATAGGCGAGATGACATGACATAAGTTTCGATCAAGAATATAAATAAACATTTTATATCCATTAAATTATTAAGTTTTATGTATATATAATACTTAATTTTCTTACCACCAGTAAGACGAAAATAATTTTAACATAATAAAACGACGATGACGACAAAAAATCACGATGTGCAATGGTATTGAATCAATATTTCTTTCTATTTATGTATATATACGAGTATATAACGTCTTGTCGTTTTACTTTATTGTTGTTGTTTTATTATTGTAATGCAATCATTATAAAATGATCATCATATATATGTGTTCTACTTATGAGCATATGTAATTTTGTGAATGGTTCACCAAAAAAAAATTGAAACTTCTATATTCTATATTTGATGATCATGATAATGATTAAACGATGATGATTTTTTCTTGAAACAATTAAAGTTATATAAAACCGTTGTGAATCCTTTCCATTTTCATTTACTATATATAAAAATGGAAATCATGATCACTCTTCATTTCTATACGATTTATTCGTGTTGGCCTACAATTGCGCTTATAAATATTGTATACGATTTAAAATATTTAACGTTTGGTGATGATTTATATCATAACAATACATACAGATATAATCACGTGTAAAACATATTTTTATAATTATGCTGGTCGTGTTAAATAAGGTTCCGTAAACATCTAATTAATTAACTTAAATAAATATATAAATAAATTACTAAATCAGGTTCGTCGTTTACTCTCTATTGTATGCAGTATTATATGATTGAAGTCTTTTGTTTTCTATGGAAAATTTATATCGTAAATTTCTTGTTTTTTTTTTTCCTAATTTGTCCAAAATAACGTAAATTCTCAGACAAAAATAAAAAAATGTTTTATTTAACGATAATAAACATTACCATAAAATAAACTATTATATAAATATATATTTAAATCATGCACTACTTTTATATATACATAATATATTTCGCATCTTAATTGAATGAACAGTTTATATTTAAATTAGAATACAGCTGGAGGATGCACATAAAATGAATACATAAGCAAAAAAAAAATCATGTTGTACACCACAAAAGTTACAAAATCTCAAACATTTCTCGTTACAAAGATGTTACATTTTGGCATACACCAAATATGGAATACCGCGCGGTAGAACATAATTCGCAACGATATACTTTTTGTATGTCTAGTCTTAAATGATAAATGAATTAATTTTTTTTTTTGTTTTGGTTATTTAATCGCGGTGCACTGTTTAATTCGCATTTAATTAAACGAATTTGTGGTATATCTGGGAAAATATATGAGTATAATATTAAATGTATACGAACAATTAACTTAACCACGGTTGATAGTTTTACATGTAAAAACATAATATTTAATTGGAATAAGCCCAAGGGCAGGCACGAAATTTTTCAAATACAATAATATTCATAAAGATGATATGATTTAAGAGATAAACTAGAAACTTTTTAATCTTATATATGTTAAATAGTTAATGATGCGTTATTACATCATTTGCGAGGGTAGATTTTGAAAATTGTTTAAACAAATAGCATAAGTACCTTCTCATATCTTGATATAGAAATCGTAATCACACTTTGCAATTGAAATCTTTCAATTAGAATTTTTGCAATAAAATCACCGTCGTGATCGGAAAGGCATTACAAATATAGATGTGAAAATATGTGGCTCTCCTATAATTCGATTTGAGAAAAGTTTTTCATATCGTTGACTGAAAAATGATCACATTTGATACAATGAATATCTATTCTTCTCAGATCATTGCCACTGTTACTTTGCATTGACAAAAAACAAATATAAGATTTTGTTGATATTTCACAAATATAATCCTATCGTTACTTTATTACAAAATCGAGAATTAAAAGGCATGCTACCGTTAAGAATATGTGGATGAATCAGTTAGTCTGATTGTGATGTAATAGTTTTGTGTCAAATGTACCAAAAATTCGTCTACCCAAACTTTTTTTTTATTAGTAAAAAAAACTATAGGAGTAAGTTAAAAAAGGACATAAAAAATTTAACAACACTTGACATGGGCAGTAAACAAGGAAAACTGAGTTCTAATATAAACATGAAAAAAAAATTATTTAAGGATGGTTTCTTCATCATAAACTGGATTAGTTTGCAAAACAATCATTAATCTTAAGATTGTATCATTGCCAATTTACACTTTCAAAATTTACTGAACATTTTATTAATTTGGTTTAATTAGCGATTTGTACAATTTAAAATTTTGTCGTTTTAATTGATCAATAAATACTGATTTAATTGTCGGTTACTTTATTGACAACTGTAAATCAGAAATGTCAATTATATAAAAAAATCCATTTTAGTTTTATTTAACATGTACTCGTTTATTAATTAGAAATGTATTATTTTTAAAGATGAACTTATCATTGACCATATATACTTACATCTGTAACGATTGTTGGCTGGTTTTATGGTTTTGTAATACTACTACTGCTCGATGTCTTTGTCGTAATCCTACTACTGTTCGATGACTTTTTTTATCGTTTATGTGTTTTTCCAAACTTAACAGTCGATGAATCGCTAGACCTCTAGAATCAAGAAACAAAACCCAATAGAGATGTTTTCATCATAAAGAAGAGTTGACAAATGACCACTGAATTTGTTTAGTAATATATCCAGAAAGTATAGTTCTTAAAAAAAATCGGCAGCGAGCAATAAGTCGATAACATGGAACATAAAAAATGTTGGTTGATTATTTTAAAAGGAGTTGCCTAAACGAAAGTTATTTAACTGGAATTTTGTTATTTTTGAACGACATTTTTTGCATTGGTAGCTTGTGATCTTAGGAGCCACACAACGAACTTTAAGGGCCCGTTCGATTTCTGTTAATATTTTTTTTCCTGTAATAATTTTGACAGTATTTTGCATGCAACCGAAACTTTGATATTTCGGAAATAATTTATAATAAACAGTAGGCCATATAGGTAAAATTTATTTATAGAATAATTATAAGTGCAGTGATAATTATAAAAATAAAAAGGCAAACCATTGCTTGGCCATGTTGTCACTTGTGCCATTATCATCTCAATTGTAAAGTCAAATAATTTGTGATCCCAAAATGTTGTTGATGCTCCTACTAAATTTTGTGCCTTATGTTTGGATAATAAACTAGGTTATTAATAGTAATACGATTTTTTGGCAAGAACAACAAATTTCATGAATTAATTGAAATTTTTAGGTGCATCCTGATCATTATAAAATCAATCAATATAAATCCATAACATTACAGATACAATGTAAAGCACAATACATTTTAGAGTACGAGATGGAATACTTGTATTGTCACCAGGATCAGATGTTTCTGATTTCCGCGCGTTATTCACGTTCAACCCATATTTTCAGATGTGATCATAAATAAACTAATAAAGCCATATTTGAATTAAATCATACTGTTAATTAATTTACAATTGTTAGCTATTTATCCCGAAACGTCACAATTACAATACTCAAATTATTATACAAAATTTGAACAGCAACCGAGCTCATCACTAAATATGGAAGAGACCATTATTTCACTCACGTCAAAATTATTACAAAGATCATAATTATTATGGAAATTGAAAGGGGCCTAGAAATTAGAATTTGGTTCGGTCACCAACCCTATTACATTTTTCGCATGAATTTGCTTTGTAAATATTTCAGGAACCATCAATTGGAAGCGCCATCATTTTTTAATAAACAAGGTGGCAAAAAAAATGTAATGCATTCAAACGTCGGATATCGTAAGATTAGAAGAATCTGTTCGTCTAATAAAGTTTAATATTATAGTTATAGTTTTGCCAGGGTACACCACTAATGCTTTCTTAAATCAATTTGAGTCAACATTTTGTTATGTCCTGCAATACCCAGCTAAGTTGTGAAACCAGTCAAAATACGGTAAAGAGCCACCATAGTTGTATATATACAATATATTTGTATAGGGTTATCCAATAAAAAGTTTCATTTTGAAAAGCCTGCTATTTGGGCAGTTGTCAATTTTGAAGCTGTCATCTTTTGACATTTGACAGGTAAAAACTACTCAATTACTAAAAATGGTACGATACATGCTTCAACAATGCATTGAAATTGTTAAAATTCACTACATAAATGGTGAACATTTTGCAGTCACAGTTCTCAAAACAAAAGCACTTTTTGGTCATCGTGAAGCACCTTCTCGGCCGGCAATAGTGAAACTGGTAGAACCATTTGAGCTGATGGGACAAGTTAGTGAAGTGATGAATCGAAACCGTGTGCGTCACTCAAGAACAACTAAAAATATTGCTGGTGTAGCCCGTAGTGTTGAAGAAAACCCAGGTTTGTCGATTCCTAGTCGATCTTTGGAATTAGACATTCCACTAACGACCTGACACCATATTTTGGTTATAGATTTAGGCTTAATGCTTTTAAAGTTCAGTTAACACAAGAAGCCGGTCGATCACCATAAACGTTGCATCTTCGCTGATCTTCAAATGCATCAAAATGTTCCGGAATTTCATCGAAAAATCATTCTCAATGATGAGGCCCATTTTCACCTCGGAGTTATGTTAATAAGCAGAATTGTCGCATTTAGGTTCAGAAAATCCAAAAATGATTGTGTAAAAGCCTCTTCATCCTCAAAGTGTCACTGTTTGGTGCGGTTTTTGAGCTGGCGGTGTGATTGGACCTTACTTTTTCGAAAATTAGGCTGGTGCAACTGTTACGTTGAATAGATTGCGCTACCGAGCTGTATGTAATTAATGATTTTTAATGGCCGGAATTGGAAGATATTGATGTCGAGATATTGAAGAACAGGGGCTGACATTTTTATTTTAACAAATTTTGCTTTAACAAAAAAGTGTAGGAGGAGTTTGATGGACATTGACAAGTACTCGTAGACATAGGTATGCAGATCGGGCTATGCCATGATGTTCAGTCACGAGGAATATTCAGACACGTGAAACATATTTATATTGATATACACTTTTTCAGACTTGGAAGATGTATGTCAATATTAAAAAGTAAAAATTCAATAGAAAAGTTCAATAGAAGTTACTAATGCCCTTCAACCAATCCTTAAATAGGATTAAATGCTTGAAAGATAATTATTCCGCAAAAGATCCAGAAAATTTACAAAATTCCAAAAAATAGAACAAAAAATTAAGATTAAGATGATTCGCCAAAACCAATCGGCAAACGTGTTATAGAGAGATATTCCAAAACAGAATTATTCAAATTCAATCAACAAGTATCGGAAATTTCGCTATTGACCAGCACCCTTTTGCCAAATGGCATATAAAATGAGAGTAACATTTCAATGAATATTTATTCTACTTGTGGTTTTGGTTCGTTATCGCAAATCGTTTGCATGGCATTTGCGGTTTAAAAAATAAATCTGTCGATTCTGAACACATTGTTTAGGCAATAGATCTAAATATATTGATCAATAATACTAATTTATAAGTGTCCAACATGTTTAAGATCACACCAGAAAGATAATTTTTACATCTCAATCGACTATGTCAATTTCAAAGCAAAGTAGATATAGGTTGTACATCTATAATAGGTTGCACATCTATAATTGCCATTATAGATGTACAACCCTTAAATTCGAATACCAAATATAATATTCAAATTAATGAAAGTCAGGCAGAATTAAATTTTTGCTTGACTAAACATACTTTGGTTGGTATCATTAATTACCAACCAGGACAATCCAGAAAATCTCCTGAGCACTATACTGCTTATATAAAAAGGAAATCAGGTTTATGGCAAATACTTGACGATTTAGCTGAATCTGTCATTGAAAGCAGCGCGAGAGCGACGATTAAGCCATGGCATAGTCCGATCTGTGTACGTATCTCAAAGTAATTGAGGATCGCGTTAATATTATGACCACTTCAAAAAATTCTATAAATCCATACTAATGTGATAGCATCCTCAAATTTTGGCAAATATCTTTACCGATGGCCTGTTTTTGGCCTTTAAATGTCCACTACACAAATTTTGTTATATGACATTATTGTAAAATCGATAACGGTCGATGAGGATGACTTACTCTTAATTTTGATAAATAGTTTTGTCAAAAGAAAAATTGATAAAAACATGACCATTTTCTCAATCGAATTTTGTTAGAAGTGTAGTGATGTCATTTACACTTTTATGGCTGTTATAAGGTTTACTGGCATAAATGAACCTTAACGCACTACGGGTTATCTATTAAATATATTGTAGTGCAACAACAATTTTAAAAATAAAAATGCCTGCTTTTTGGGGAGATTTACATTATTGTCCAAAATCGTATAAAGTAAATGTAGATGAATAGATTGTCACTGTGTCGCCAGTTCTTGTGATAAACCAGGACGTCCTATTGCCTAAATTTCTAAAGACAGTGGGCAAGATATGGCCCAGATATGGGAGCTTAATGGCCCAAGTGTTGCATCTGTTGATATAGAAGCCTCTATCAACTTCCATCGACTTTTACGAGGTGGAGAAATAAATACCAGCGATGGTGTAAATAATGGAATAGTAAATGTGATTGACGAATTAAAAATTAAATCAATTACAGTAATCTAAGCTGACACGAATAGATTTGGCCATAATAATTATAACCGTAATCAGCAATATAGAATAAACTTTAATAGGAATTTTCAATTTTAATAGGAAGCAGCGCAATCTATCTGATAAAATTGCAACCAAAAAATTAGACAACGCAGTTTTTCCCAAAAAAAGTTGACACTGGCAAATTCCCCACTAAAGTGGAAGCAAGAAAAAAATTCAGTAATTTTTTAGTCATATATAAAACAAAATCAAGAAGCGTAAGAGAAAAGGTGGTAGTGAAGCAATATAATGGCTACATTTTGAAACTTTTAACGGGGTTTATGGGGTTCGGTATAGTATTTGATTCATCCAGTATCAGTACAGTGGGAAGTGTAACAATGGCTGATTCGACTAAATTGTCAGAGACCGCAGTGTCCAAGTTGAGCGAAAACTCTATAGGTCGACGATATTAGCGAAATATTAAAGAGATACAGATAAATAGGAGAGACAGCCACCTTCAAACTTCTTGCTTAAAGAACTACTGGTCCAGAACTAGCATCGTAACTTCTTCCAGACCATCCAAAATATATGTAAATAAATTTCGTTTGTCTATAAAATTAAAGAATAGAAACCTTTCCGATTATAATAACTCATTGAGTCCATAAAACGAGTTTAAATTGAAACGTCCATTCCATCATTACGTCCAATAACATTATAGGAACTCTCGAAAATGGTTGAATTGGCGATACAGCATCCATACACAAAAGTCATCCTCAAATCTTTAAAGTGGTTTCCATGGAGTGAAAGCCTCATGGAAGGCCTTAGATGATAAAGCTGAAAAAAAGATACTTGGCTCATTTACATGTTACTGACCAAAATCGACGAGAAAACAAGAGAAGCGTGGGCGCCACAAATTGCTGTTGACTTTCCAACAATAGGACAATTTTTAAAATTTTTAAATAAACATTGCGATGCGTTGGAGAGCTGTGATGTTATTTATAGAACTTTAAATCTTATAAAAAACCTGTGAAATTAAACATGGCATCAGTGCAGCGCAAGTGTTTTGTGTGTTCGGAAAATCTTCCAATATTTCAATGTGATAAATTCAAAGAAAGAAGGACGCTATCGCAATTTCTTATGGAAAATATTTTACAGAATCTTAGCAATCACACATTGTTACATCCAAAAATAAAGGCACGTGAAAAAATCACGAATAATCATGTGCCACGCCTGTCAAA
Organism: Tipula confusa; assembly: GCA_963556175.1. Classification (NCBI taxonomy): domain Eukaryota; kingdom Metazoa; phylum Arthropoda; class Insecta; order Diptera; family Tipulidae; genus Tipula; species Tipula confusa. The sequence continues at coordinate 32,600,290 of OY744476.1, forward strand.
ACAGTTCTGGAAGACTGATCACATGTCGCGTATTACGTGACTCTGGGTCTTAAGTATCATTCATCCAAAGAAAAATTTTCATAAATTACAATTTTTGCTACAAATGGCCCACTTTTATATCGGTGGAGTAGCAACTTCAAATAACGTGTCAAGAGGCATGAATGCTATCAATTTACGCTCCATTAATAATGAAAAGGCAAAGTTAACAGAAAAGGTTTTGATTTTGAACTGGCTTGTGTCACCATTACCGTCAAACTATATTGATATTATAAGATAGGAATACATCTAGACTCTGAACTTAGCATATCCACAATTTTACCGTACAGATGAGATATACATTTTACTGCGTCGAATAGAAAATCTTTATATGCCAATAGGTTATGGGAAATTTTATTAAAGTTCAAAACATTTACAATTGCACTTACAGCAGACATTGAAAAGATGTACCACCAGGTACAATATAAATTAACCACCATAACTTATGGTGTAACGGCAGCTCCATTTTTGGTCATATATACTCTCCATCAAGTCTCCGACGAAGATAGAACTGATTTCTAACCAAAAAATACCAACATAGGGTAGGTTAGGTTAGGTTAGAGTGGCTGCTAACGCACACTTAGACCGGTAATGGTCCATTGTAATACCAAAGGATCCTACTCCTCTTTTACATTCATTGGAACTATTCAGAGCTACTTATGTAGTGTAAGGTATCTCACACATTGCAGTTCTTGAGATCCATAAGGGCATCGAAACAATACTTGCCCTAATGTTTGTACCTCCTGCAAGCTAGCGCCGGGCATGAGCAGTAGTAGTGGCTCACAGTCCCTTCCTCCTTCTCATCAAACAGCTTCTACAGAAGTCATTTGCCATTGACACAAGCCTCGTCGCATGCTCCCTAATGAGGTTATGTCCTGTGAGCACCCCCACGACTATACTTAAGTCAGGTCTACGTAGCAATAGTAGTGTTTTGGAGCCCTTCAAGTCAATGCAGATTTGCCATTTCCGGTTTCAATTGGACAGCTGTACCTTTCCTTGCCAGTTTGTCAGCCCTGCAGTTCTCCAGAATGTCCGAGTGACCGAGGACCCAGACTAACTGGATATTAAAATGCGGCATGTCAATGCAACCACGGACGTCAGAGAAACTGAGTCAAGTAACTTGATTGCCGCCTGACTATCCACATATATTATTATATCCCATGTGGATAAGACATTATGCATCAGCCAAGTCAGCGCTTCCTCAGTCACTACCACCTCTGCCTGGTACTAATTACTAGAAATTTTTTGGATTCCTTTTAGCTGGAGACTGCCAGTGAAATACTTACCAACTTAACAGCTGTATTCTCATTGAAGCCGGACCTAATTTGCAGAAATGGTAATCAAATAATAAGCTGGTTTTTCCTTCTCAAGAGACCATTGCAGTCATTGCGGATTACGAAACTATTACAAAAGTGCTTGGAATTTACTGGTGTACAACGACAGACACTTTCTCTTTCAATACGACGTTACCAAAGTAAATTGAAACTACAAAACGTACCATGCTGTCAAAATAGAAGGGACGATAAACAAGAGGGAGAGATGGTGAGATGAGTGCTCGATGCTGACGAGTATTCAAATATCGAGGTACGAGGTAGTGGCAACTAAAAAGTATTTAATCTTCACAGTTTCTATGATAAAAGTGAAATGGCGTTTACTGCCGTAGTCTACATTCGACGTTAACAGGTTTTAGCTGCATATTCAACTCAAATACTTTCCACAACAAAACAGTCTCTGAAGAGGAAAGGACAGTAGCATTGAAAAAGATTCGAGTGCTTTGGTACACTAAAAGGTTCATCTATAGAACAAGTCAAAGACGCCGAAGTGAAAAGGATCCATCTTTGGAATTGGTTCAAAAATGCGTTTTCTGTAGAACTCAATGCATTACAGGCAGGAAAGAAGGACCAGAAACAAATTAAGTTAATGGATCTAATGCCATTTCTGGATGGGAGTGAGCTAATTGGAGTCAGAGGGTGGCAAATATTCCCATCTTTGATATTTTTATCCTGGAGCATCATTCCTCTCATTTTTATTGAAGCAACACTATTGGATCATTGGCAGTCGTACTATCTATCCAACAAATAGTAAATGAGTAAATAACTCTTTGACCCATTCTTGAAACGGATTAAGTCGTTGACAATTTGACTCTAGGCCATTTCTTAATAATGAAACCATTAATTGCTACCCTTGACGAAAACATATCGGAATGAGCATAATCGACTCGATTACTGGCAGCGGGTCCAGAAACAAGTCTAAATTTTTGATGATATCGTTTAAAAATAAAACGAAGAACAGTGGTCCAAGATGAAGTCTTGGGGCACTCCCGAATGCTTTTTTAATAGACTTCAAATTAGGAGCAATGTCAAAAGATTTTAATTTTGAAAATTCTATTAGGATTGACACGGTAAATCGTCCACGAGGAAACCCCAAGTTGCTCATCAACTAGATTTGACTATTGGCAAACAACTAAGGACCAAAACCAATTAAGCATGTCAAGCTCTAGCATTATCAAGCTCTAGCGTTAGGCAACTTTTTTTGTAATTTTTAAAATTTAAATAGGCCATCAACAACTATTACTTTTTGAGAATAAAAATCGATCGATATATGCAAAAATACGGGTTAATGAATTACTTTGGTGAAACTGGTATATATCTTAACCGAGAGATAAGACACAATGAAAATATTAAACACTTTAATGAGGGTAAATACTTACACCAAATTCATAGACAAACGTATTCCACAAATTAACCGATATATTTACACACATATACGTATGATCGTTGTACTCTAACATAAATTGACTGCGCGGCTTTCCAATACATCATGGTAAATCATATCGTAAAAATTGCAGTAATAAAATCTTAAAATTTCGTAACTGATATGCAATAAATTAAAGTATTTTTCACATATTATATCTCGTACACAAATAAATTTTCATGTACATCGTTTTTCTATATTTTCTAATGTGATCATCATCATGATCATCTCTATTCGTCGTTGTTGTCGTTTTGTACACCACTCTAATCAATGAAATTAATGCAATTCAAGAATTAACTATAATATAGCAAATAATAATCCGCGCGCAAAATTCAAAAAAAAAAAAATGGAATTAGAAAAGTTGAAAATCCTTGATCATCTAAAAACCCAAGTAACACGATCTTGTCGAAATTTTTCTTTCACAGTCGTTTTAAACCATATACTATATATTTATGCTGATGGTGATGATGATGATGATGACGACGACTACGACACAATGATGGTTAAACGTGTGATCATGATCATGACGATGATGATACATTTACCATATATATATGTACATAATATCATCTTTACATACTCATATAGGTAAGATCGCAAAAAAAAAATTTAACAAAATATGCAACAGAATGAGAAGGAAAAGCATAATCATAGTTTTTCAGTATAAATAGATGAATTTTTCTAGCAGAAGATATCAGTTCTTCAATTCCATTTCACTAATAAACAAATATAGTAAAATCGCATCTTCTTCATTTAAATTAAATTAAATTTTTTTTAATTCGTTAATTCTGATTTAATTTTTTGTTTTTAAATTAGAAAGGTTGACAGTTGAAAAATTATTTGTGCACGACTATTTTCGAACTGATTATAATCCACGAAAAAATAATGATGAAGGTAAAGCATATCGCGTATACGATACGACCCACACATCAACTAACTATATATAACTATCTTAAAATATTTATTTAACAGCTTGGATTTGTGATCTTATTGGTAACGTGTGTGGCACATGTTAAACCTGAACCACCAGTTAATTCATATTTACCACCACCAAGTGGACCATCGGGGCCTTCGGGCGGATCTAATGGATTTGGTTCATCACAACAACCATCTGAACAATATGGTGTACCCGGTTTTGGTAATGGAAATAATGGTAACGGTGGTGGAAATGGTGGACAACCATCAAGCACATATGGAGTACCTGGTTTCGGTGATGCACAAGCACCATCGTCGAGCTATGGAGCACCTGATGCAGGACAAAATGGCAATGGTAATGGAAATGGATATCCATCAGCACCATCATCATCGTATGGAGCACCAGAAGGACAAAATGGAAATGGTAATGGACAACGACCATCAACGCAATATGGAGTTCCTGGTATGTTGAATAGAAATGGCAATGGAAACGGTAACGGGGCAAGACGTCCATCAACACAATATGGTGCACCAACAAATGGTAATGGCGCAAATGGTCAATCACAAAAACCATCATCACAATATGGAGTGCCATCAGCTAATGGTAATGGAAACGGAAATGGTAACGGATACTCTCAACGACCATCAACACAATATGGAGCTCCAGGCCAAAACGGTAATGGAAATGGTAATAGCAATGGATTCTCATCTGCACGTCAACAACAACAACCTTCATCACAATACGGAGTACCATCGGCAAATGGTAACGGAAACAGTAACGGTAACGGATACTCTCAACGACCATCAGCACAATACGGTGCCCCTGCTCAAAATGGAAATGGCAGCGGTCGCTCACAAACACCATCATCTGAATACGGTGTCCCATCAGCCAACGGTAACGGTAATGGTAACGGTAACGGTTACTCAAGTGGTCGTGCTCAACAATCCCCATCATCACAATACGGTGCCCCTTCACAAAATGGAAACGGTAATGGAAATGGATATGCCCAACAACCATCATCTCAATATGGTGCTCCATCAGCCAATAGTAATGGAAACGGTTTAGAAGGTGGTGAAAATGGATATTCACGTGGACCAGCCGGCGGACGAGGAAGTGCACAATACTCAGGTGGTGCCCAAGACGAATACGAAAATAACGAACCAGCCAAATATGAATTCAACTATCAAGTAGAAGATGCACAAAGCGGTTTATCGTTCGGCCACTCAGAACAACGTGATGGTGATTTAGCAACTGGTCAATACAATGTTTTACTTCCCGATGGTCGTAAACAAATTGTTGAATACGAAGCTGATCAAGAAGGATACCGACCACAAATCCGTTATGAAGGTGAAGCCAACGATCAAGGACAATTTGGCGGACAACAAGGTGGTGGATTATTAGATGGATCAAACGGATATCCAAGTGGAGGACCGGGACAATCGGGTTCCCTTGATGGCGGTGCTAATGGATATCCAAGTGGAAACCCAAATGAAAATCAATTAGGAGGAGGTGGTGGTGACAATGGATACCCAAGTGGTGGCCCAAATGGTAATGGCAATGGAAACGGTTATTCACGAGATGGTAATGGTAATGGTAAATCACGAAATGGCAACGGTAATGGTAATGGATATGCAAGAAACGGTAATGGCAATGGTAATGGTTTTGGTAAAGGGGGACAATCAGGCGAAGGATATCCAAGTGGAGGCCCATCGATACGTGGATCAGGATACTAAACGGAAACATAAAATATTTAATAGAAAAATTTTAAAACTGCCACGATGACCCTTATTAATTTGTATATTATATTATTTTTATTATATAAACTACTGTTAAGATTAAATAAATAATTAATTATATTTAATTAATGAAATCAATAAATAAATTATAAAATTTAATTGGATTTTTTCTGGATTGAATTTAACAACTGTAAAGAACTAAGTGGGTTTCTATTCGAAGCAACAAGCATCGCAACGATTACTCAATGGCAGAAATTCTTTAAAATTTAACAAAAAAATTTTTATAAATGTTACCACAACCAGAACGTCATGGACGATCAAAAATTAAATTATAATTTAATTAATGCATCAAAAACCAATGCTCGTGCTTAACCGAAATACCACAAAAAATTTTAATCACCCAATTAAGTAATTTACACATTTCAATTTAATTTTTGAAGATTTAAGCGATTTTTGAACGTTGCGCGCATGCAAAAAAAACGAAACACGCAAATATTCAATAATCCCCAAATTCCACCGCAAGTAAAAAATAATAATCTGCTTTACCACAATAATTGCGGCGCGGTATGGGAGAGTTGTTTAAATTTTTAATTTCGGTTGCGATCATTTTGGATTGGAATTTTTGTAAAAATGCCAAATTTAATTTAGTCCAATGAAGAAGTCAGAGTAACATAGAAACAACTACAGATGTTCCTAGCCAATCGGCATGGATGTGCAAAAAGGTGCGTAAACTGTTTGTTATTAAACCAAAAACCTTTACCTAACAGTTGAAAAATACTTTGTATTTCCAGGTGTATTCTCCCACTGTAAAATTATGTATGTTGGCACAGTTTACGATATAAGACACTTAGACACTCACGTTAAACTCTGCAACTCACATATATAAATTTCAAATATAAGGTTTTGAGAACGGTTTAATGCTGTTGAGCAACGAAATTTAACCTATAAAGAGATTTGTGTAATTATATCACAATTACTATGAGTAACAAACTTGTTCTTGTTTTGTAAATAGCAAAGCGAATTTGTTGAAATAATATAATGATATAATAGATTAAACTTCACTGGGGCGAAAAATTACCACAATAAACTTTTCCAACCTGTTAAAAATTTTAAAATTACCAACTTTTTATATCAAAACCAGACAGTTTGAAAATTAAACCCACCAATCGAATATTTTACTTTTGCATGTTACACTTCGGAGAATTGTATAAGGATAAAATCTTCCAAGCAATACTTGAAAAACCATTACCTCTAGAACGTCTTGTATGCCGTTACGAAAAATGGGCTGACGCGTGACGGCATGTGCGTCTTGGCTAAATTTTGATTGGTTACTATTTTAAATAGATGGCATTTTAAACATAGAAATGAAAAGAAACATTCTTTGAAAAGAAATTTTCGCAAAAACACAATCCACCGATCCAAACCAAAAGTAAGTAAATTTATTTTTATTTTTACACATATTTCGTCGATCGAATATCGGTTTATAGTAAACTCCAGTTTGACCATTTTAAGTTAGTAGTGGATCCTTAAGTTTTCAGTACCGAGCGGTACTGAATTTTTGGAACAAGTTGTTGTATATTTATCCGTTGCAGAGATATTCAGTATCGGTTTTGTCGTATATTCTTCAAATTTTGATTTATTTTGTACTGGTTTGTCGTAAACGTTTATTGTAAACCGGTCGTATAGTGATGGTTAAGGTGTTTGCTTAAACACACCACGGTCTTGAGCTCGATCTTCTTTTTTGGAAATCTAGACATCATTCCTGATTGAGCTACTCCAACTTACAAAAAGCCAAAACAACGATACAACACATCTTTTTTGCAACAAGCTCAAGATAAATTTGTTTGGGTTGCAATATCGATATTATTAGTGGTTGTGCTAACCATGAACAGGAAGTTAATTTAGGACAAAAAACCAACAGGATAATCAGCCATGGTATATGTAGATATTTTCGGGAATAAAAAAAATTTAAAAAAAAAACTAAAAAAATTGTGAGGCAATAATTACACAAGATGTCAGTGACTGACAAGATGATCGGTACAAACATAGACACTACAGAAAGCTTAGCTAACGAATGAACAAAATGATATTACTAGTGTATGGCAGGTTTTTCCGGATAAAATAACTGGTATAGTTAAACCAATAGAAAAACTGTAGGATTCATTACGGAACACAAAATCGATAAACTCATTATATTCAGTTATTAATGTCACTTTATCGATGGTTACTATTATTGAAGGTTTGTTCATATGTAGCCGTAATGATGATTTAAGATTTTACCATGGAAGAAGAATTGACCAATTTGTCTGTGCAAGAAGAATTTAAAAGACTATCATTTAATAGACTTAATACTCTGCAAGTCATAACTACTCATTTCATTAAACCAACATAAGGATTGACAATTTCAACTCAAAAAAGTGTCAAAAAACATGCTTTAGATTTACAAGATTCTATTTCTCAAAAAATTTAGTTTTCAGAACCAATATTGGATTATACTTATTGGAACCCAAACAGGGCTTGGATGTGGTTCTTAAATAAAAATGGGTAATAGGAGAAAATTTATTTTTGTAGTGTTTATTTCACCAAATAAAAAAGTCTCGGAAATAATAAAATTTTTAAACCTTTGGTTACTCATATAGAGTCGCGAAGGTTCAACGATTTTAAGAGATAATTTAGACAAACTACCTATGATGTTAGCCGGAGATGTTAATGTAAATTTTACAACAAGTGATTCAATCCCTTTGATAACATCCTTAAACTAGATATCAAACCACAATCGGTGCCGTATTTTCAAGATATCTTGATAACAACATTTCTAATACTTTAGTTTCATACTCCAGTTATCATAGGCGAATTATTTCAATAACACCGTCTGAAATCACAGAAATTACGTTAAATAATATTCCGTAACTCCATTGTAAAAAAGTATGTATTTTTACTAGCAATTTCGATGTTCCACATCAACCGGGCGTCCAGCGACGGCTACCTCTTTTTTAATTAGACACCCGTTTACGTACTTCCCTAATTAGGACTTAAGCCACCTAAAATTAACGGGGCCCATCCTAAATGAAAAATGCATGCTAGATAGGCAAAAAATCTATTTTGAATTAAAAATAAAGCCATCGTTTCGGTTTCTTCATCACATCATTCTAATGCCAGCCAGTAAAAGATTTTCTGAAAGATTGAACAATCTCGATTGAGTTGCTGCCTACCAATAATGAAAACAAATTATCTGCTCCAATTAGAAAACCACTACAACTGGTTGATTGAATTTGAGATCCATAAAGAGCAAAGTTCTCCACTTATTCAACGAAATACTAGTGGTATTTTGCCAAGGTATTGTATAAGTGGATATAATTCACTAGCACCATACATGCGTACACAAAAAAGTAATACTCGCATATAAAGAGTGTAACTTAGAGTCCATGATCATAGTCAGGTCACTGCCATCTTAATCCAGAACGAATATCTCACGTTTTGCTCTACTTATGTGAGGTAAGTCAAAAGGCTTGATTGCGAACAACTCCCTAATTCCTTTAACAAAGTTATCTTGGCAGGTAACTCCAAATCGCGCCAAACAATTTAAGATTGATCAAACAATAACACATCTTAGTTTATCCAATAACTCCAATATCCAATTAAATACCCCTAACGAGCGAACATTCTCTAGACTTGAAGAAACTCAGGTTTAGGTTTGCTACTTTCGAAAAACATCTCTCTGTTCATTCAAGACCCAAGCAGAAGTAATAAACGTATTTAGCAATTACACCAAAGCCCACTGGATGAAATTCATGTCAATCAAAACCTCGCAGTTGCTTCTTAAATCTATACCACTAGTCAAATTGAGGAAAAAGCGGTAAGGCATCTGTACCATAGACTGCATGGGTTTTTAAACGATTGTTGCAAAACCTCAATTTCTAAGTTGAACAGCTGATGCAACATATTCATTCTCAGCCATACATTTTAAGGAGGAGAACCCTATTTCAAATTGTGCTTAAAACAAAAAATGTTATTTGAGAAGAATTCAAATCACAGTGCCAAAAACTTAAAGCTCGGAGATTAGGCAATTAGGGGATAAATAACTAAACGAAGATTGTAATCTGTGTCCGAATACCTGGCATCTTGTAAAAATGAAATTAACAAAAAAATTAAACTAAATGATGGTAATACGTCCGTAAACCATCTTCAAACAAGAACAACAACAACTACACAAACGCCAACAGTAGTGCGTGTGGTACTACATCAAAAATTTAATTGAATTTCTTAAATAGATTTATAAAAGATGATAGCCGTCTTAAAATATTTTTATAGTCTTGTTATACGATTGTGTAATTTTTTTTATGAGGTGAGAACTGTTTGAATGAAGAAAATGAAGAAGTTTTTAATATTTTCTTTTAGCGAAGTATTGTTATGGTAGCTGGTGAAATATTTGCGCCTTTTTTTTTTATTTACTAATTTAGTGATGGATATGAACATTTTATGGTGTGAACTCATTTTATTTTTATTGGCCAATTTGTGGTGTGGACGAATTTAATTTATGTAACGTGTGTTGATTAATTATATCGTGTGCGGGTGTATAATTGCAAACAAATTTGGTTTTTATTGGTAAATAACTTTAACAACACTTAGCAATCGTGGAGATAAAGTTACCCAAGTTTAAGGTGTTGAGCTGGGTCAATAGTAAAATTTACATCATTTAATCACTGATTTCAAGACATAATTTATCAATTTATGGCATGAATCATGTATTTTCTGGATTTTGGAAATTTTTAATTTGTGGCATCAGGTTCAGGATTTATAATAAAACTCGTGATAAATTGATCGTGTTGATTGGAAAGTATCTAACCTTCTCATAAATTCGGTACTGTCATCTTTTGTTTAGGTGGTATATTAGCAACATATTTCTCAACAATTTTATTTTTTAGCAGAAGAGCTTGTGAAAAAAATTTGTTAGCATCCAAATAGTATTGCCAGGTAAAATCTATAATGTAGAAAGCAAAGTGTATTTCTTAGAAAACAAAACCAATATGTAAATAAATGCACATAGGTCGCATTATGTTTCACCAACATAATTTTACCAAGGTCAAAACATAAAAATTTAACAATTTCATACGTCAGATTAATAAATAAATTAAAAACAAATAAAACAATCATTATAAGCTCATTAACAATACAATTAATGATGCGAGTCATGGTAATGATTTTGTTGGTGGACTATGTATTTACGTTAAAAAACAATTTGCCAATAATCAAAGTGATTGTATATAGTATATACGACCACTCGAGATAATTGAATAAGACCACCATACATCAATGTGTTGAAATACACATTGCATTTGACACCTTGTAACATACAATTAATTGTATATACTGTCGTTGATCATATCGACGAATTTACTTTCAATTTACATAATTTGTACAAACAAATTACTTTCACATAAATCATAATAAAATCAAAACATCTTTATAGATCGTCTCTCATAAATCTGCTTAATTGATTTGCAGCTATATATATATATAGTATATAGAGTCTGAACGTATATGTCATTTCCATGCCGAATCAATGTTATAATGTTAAAACGACTAATTGACAAATGTAATCAATCATCGAGATTATGATGACGATGATTCTCGTTTTAGTAAATTTATGCAGCGACGATCAGTGTTTTATGTCAAAATATTTATCGTTTATGATCGTTTACTTATATAGAATTTTAAAAATCATAAATTAATTGATCTTAAAGTGATTGACAATTACATAGATAATTTTTCATCGTTTTATGAAAGTTAATTGCTAAACTAGTTATCATTGGAAGGTTTATGTTCGAACGCATTACACAAAAAATCCACCTACCGATAGTTATAGGTAGATATGGAGGTCGTATGATAAGTAGATTGCATTTGGGAAAGGATTTTATCTCTGAAAATCAGCAGCACAAATTAAGCAAAGCTGCTGATTGCATCACGGTTGCCAAGTGTGTGGTGCATCAGTAGTATCAATTTTTATATTTTGCACATCAGCCCGCCAAATCGATTGTTCTATGCTACGATTTGTGATTCAAACAACGAATTAACTGCCATCAAATCATCAGCATCAACGCTTGCTGCTGCCAACTCTAGAGTGATGTCACCATTATTTGTGTACTTAGCCACGGCACTAGTCAAAATGTTTGACCATTTTGGGCACCCTGTGATTGGGAGAGCACTATTGGACTCCGGGTCACAACTGAATTGTATGACCGAGTCATTTTCACCACTATTGAAGATACCACATCGCAACAGCACCACACAAATTCATGGCATTGGATCCAAAACCGTCGCATGTTCTAGCTGCTTAAACATAACTTTAATATCGACCACGAACAACTTTTCCACCACGTTGGATGTCCAAGTATTACCAAAAATAACCAGCTATCAACCAAATACATCAATTTACCATATCAAATCTTGGGCAATAGCCGATCCTGAATTTTTTAAGCTCTAAAATATTGATTTGTTGTTATGTGCGGAGATTTATCACGAACTGCTGTCAATGGGACCAATCAAGTTGGCTGATCATCTGCCTATGCTGAAGAATACCGTACTAGGTTGGGTGGTTTCCGAAAAATTATCGTCTCACTCACAATCTAACCACATTTGTCATGTGGTTGTCGATAATTCGAGCTAGTTGAGCGAAATAGAGAAGTTTTGGTCCATCGAAAATCTCCCTCATTCCATTAGATTGCTGTCACCCGAAGAAATTGAATGTGAAAATCATTTCACTAAATTCACCACGCGTGACAGTGATGGAAGATTTATTGTTAAACTTCCATTTTCATTAGATCCGGAGAGTTTTTGGCTACACGCCGATTTTACAATCTAGAAAAACGCTTACACAAGTCAGAATAAGCATTATCCAGCTATACCAAGATTTTTGCTGAATACAAGTCGTTAGGCCATATGGAATACATCGATTCAAAATCCATCATATCACCGAATTTTTACCTCCCACATCATTGCGTAATGAAGCGTGAAAGCTCCTCAACGAAATTACGGGTAGTTTTCGATAGGTTCGCCAAAACCTCGACCGGAAAGTCATTGAATACAATAATGATGGTGGGAACAGTAGTTCAAAACGATTTGTTTTCAATATTGATTCGTTTTCGAACACACGCATACGTGCTTAGCGCCGATATTGCCAAGATGTATCGGCAAATTTTAGTGCATGAAGATGATCGGAAGTTTCAACTAATCATGTAGTAAAATTCTCCTGCCGAACCACTGTCGACTTTTAAGCTGAAAACTGTACGTCATCCGCGCCGTATCTTGCCACAAGATGTTTAAAGAAATTAATTGCTATCGAGTTGAAGTACAGAATTTCAAAGATATTGCAATCGACAGGCATGGAACTTAGAAAGTGGTTCGCCAACATCTCTGAAATTATAAACGACATTCCACCGGAATTCACAGAAACGTTGCTGAAGATTGACGAAAATGATGTGATTAAAACATTAGGGATCTATTGCCATCCAACCTTTGATAAATTTATATTTGCTATTAACTTTAACGAAGAATCAACCATTTCCAAGAGAATCATTTTATCTCAAATTGCGCGAACTTACAACCCTCTTGGTCTATTGGCACCGGCAGTCATTTTGGGAAGATTGCTAATTCAGTCAGTATGGAACTTACAGCTGGGATCAAGCACTTCCCCAAAATCTACATACATACTGGCAAACATTTCAAAGAAGTGTCATCGTTATCAACCAGATCACGATAGATCATCACCTATTTAGCTCAGTTCGACCTCAGATCATCCAAATACAAGGATTTTCCGATGCAAGCGAGCGCGCAACAGTGTTGTGCTATATATTCGCAGTTTCACGGTTGATGGCCGTATAACCATCAAGTTGCTATGTAAATCACGTGTTGCACCACTAAAAAAAACACTTGGCCACGCCTAGAATTATGTGCGGCGATTTTATTGGCAGAGCTTACTCACAAAATTCTCGTAAAGTTGAATTTTAAAGTGAACCAAACATTCTACTGGTCCGATTCGACGATCACGTTGCACTGGATAAAATCGTGTCCATCAAAATGGATGACTTTCGTTTCAAATCGAGTCGCCGCAGTGCAAAAGGAAAACTGGCTACATGTATCCACCGAATATAACTTTCCTGCGGTAAGAAACTTTGTTTTGGCCAACGCTACGTAAAGAGTTTCCAATACTTGAGGAAACTTTTCCAGAAATGAAGAAAGTTGCAACAGTCAACATAGTGTCATCCAATCAGTCCCAATATACTAACCGAATTCAAATTCTACCATATGAGTTCAGGAAGTTGAGAAGAACTTTTGTCTAAATGCTGTGATTCAAGGTGCAACCGAATTCAAAATTTAGCGGACCATTAAAACTCGAAGAGTTGGAACGAGCTTTGCATACCATCATCCGAATAGTCCAGACAGAATGCTTTCCGTTCGAATAACTTGGACTGGAAAGGGCGAATTTCTGAATCAAACACCCGATACTTCGATCATTATCACTATTCATGGATACTAATCACATCATACGTGTTGGTGGCCGCCTTCAACGTACTACTCTGCCATACACTTCGAAACATCCTATCTTGCTTCCTAATTCCCATCAATTTGCCTTAACATTAATTTCGTTCTATCACAGGAAACTACTACATGCCGGTTCACGAGCGTTATTGGCAGCTGTTCGCCAAGAGTAATGGCCAATATATGGTGCGACAGTGTATAAAAACGTATGTCGGACATGTGAAAAATGCTATCGTGCCAGACCAATTCCTATGACACAGCAAATGAGGAATCTACCACCGGAAAGAGTGACAGCATCACCACCTTTTTATACGGTTGGTATAGACTTTGATGGTTCATTTATGGTACATATCACATCCGCGGTAAACCACAAACAAAAACGTACCTGTGCCTTTACATATGTTTCGTTACCAAGGCCATACACCTAGAATTGGCGTCTGATCTAAGCACCCAAGCCTTTTTAGGCTGTTTTAAACGATTTGTGGCCACCCGAGGACAAATTTCACCTCCGACGCACCAAAGGTCTCGCCAAATATACCTATAAACAATTGCTAACTTTGGATTTAGATTGTGGACTTCTGGACATTTTTTAATTGAGCGACCCCTCAATGCAGTACCTGAGCTAAGTGAACGAACACGCCTCGATACATGGAAGCAAATAGAATATTACAATCGGATATTTTGGAAAAAGTGTTCACCTGATAATTTGCCATCCCTACAGCAGAAGCACAAATGGACCAAACCATCAAGAAATATCACTGTCGGTGACCTTGTGGTTTTCATCGACGAAAATCAACCGCCACTTCGATAGAAACTCTTTCGATGGAACTTTTGCACTCGCTTCCTATCTATCATAACAATTTGTGTGCGAAGAGAGATATAGAAACGAAAAAAGGTCCGTCCATTTTTATTGTGCATCAAACGTAGAATTAAGAACAAAAACTCTTGTGCTCCAATATATTTATACATATATTTCAACAAATTATATTTTTGCAAAAAAGATCCTTATCACTGTGAACTTCATAAATTCTTCCAAGAAGCCATGTTCCTGGAGAAAACTCATCGTCTTTAAAGAGTACAAGCTCTTCTTTTGATGATAGTGGAAGAAGCAGTCATGAGCTTAGGCATGCTTCTATTTGACAAACTATTGGTGTCATCTCTTCAAATGTTAGATGTTGTTCTCCAATTATCCTGCGTTGATGATACTTTACGGACTTAACTGCCACTTCCTATAGTTCACCCATGTGTGGTGCTTTTGGCAGTATATAATGCTATTGTGGGGCATCCTTTGCAAGCTGTCTCACCAGGTTTTTGGGTAGTTATTTCAATGCAGTGATCATATTGCGATCATATTCTATGTGAACGAATTTTATTGCGAACCAGACGAACACTGCTAAATAGCCCTTATAGCTTTTATTACCTCGTCCTGGCGAATCTCGCAGGTGAAATGGTCCGGCATAATCCACTCCTGGAATGTTGAACTGCACTCCAGCACTGTGTGAAATTGTGCACGTGAAATTAAAATAAAATATAAATGTGTTATATTAGCAATTTTATGCTAGAATTTTCTAGTACCAGCTGGAGTGCAAACACTCATTTCACAATAATTTGATAATCTAATGTGATTGATGACTTTAATGATAGAGCTAGCAAAAATTAGACTGACTTAAGTAAAACAAAGGTCCATACTCCCGACACGATCTAGCGACCGATAATAGTGAAAGAATAATGTATTTTGCGATTGTGCATGACCGTATTATGGCTAGTATGTTCTTTCCTTACAAAAATATCCACTTGGAAGGTATCGAGTGATCCAAGATGAGAGATCTCTTCGGCCGACTTGAGGTCGAAACTGAAGAGTTAAATTTTTGTTACGGTAC
Organism: Tipula confusa; assembly: GCA_963556175.1. Taxonomy (NCBI): domain Eukaryota; kingdom Metazoa; phylum Arthropoda; class Insecta; order Diptera; family Tipulidae; genus Tipula; species Tipula confusa. The sequence continues at coordinate 32,616,150 of OY744476.1, forward strand.
GAGCCAGCAACTGTTTATAAAAACCTCAGTTGATTATTAACTAAAATATAGTGTAAATAACGAAAATAGCATTTTGTCTGAGATCAGACACCTTCCATACCACCCTTGTAATTTATATTTACCTATATGTACATCTTAAGCTACTGCATTGCGCGATTATCTCGATTTATATCAAAAAATAAATGTTTTTATCTCAAAAACATTATTGTATCGTTGTCTTTATATATAAAATGACATTTCCTCAAGTTAAGCTTTTGTGTTGTGCTTCTTGTCGCGTTCCTCGTTAAGTAATAAATAATTTTTATTATTTTTAAAGCAGATAAGATAAAAATGTAAATGTCGGTACAGTGTCTATATGTAAAACATGAATAATTTTCTATTTTTTTTTTTATGTAAAAATTACTCTTCTTCGCATCTTTTAAAAAAAAATTTTTCATCTTCGATTTAAGATAATAAAACATAAGAAAATAAACGCTGATGAAGACAATCTTTTTTGTATATACTCGTAGCAAGATGCAAACATAAACAAATTATTTTTTATTTTTATTTTTTACACATTTGTCATTATTAATCAATATAATTAATTATAATTTTATGTTTGTGTTTATTTAAATCACGCTAATTTATGTATTCAATGATTGTGGTGATAGATTTTTTTTAACACTTGCGGTATCACTGAGTTGTACAAAGTGTAGCGTTTAGTCGTTTTTGTCCACTTGTTTTACGCTTCAATTGTTAGTCGCTTAACCTCATGTAATGCTATATTTGTTACGTCTAAAAGCTCAGTAGGTGATTTGGCCAAAAATACCATTGATGAAAATCGAACTGTGCTTTTACAATTCATATTCTAGCATGACTTTGGTGGTTGGTAAGAAGATATATAATTTTTGTTACAAAAACATTTGTAAGGTTCTGATTGTCAAAATAAGATTTAAATAGTTTCAGTCATATATTATGGAAATGTATATATATTTTAAAGTAATATTTATCCTGATGACCAGAGCTTTTGAATAAGGTATCAATCATCACAATCGGGTCACTATTTCGTGTTGTATTGAATATAAAATCAAATTCGTAAATTTGCAAAAGCTAACCTCTTTGCTAACTTTATTTGCAAAAAAAAATTGTTGAAATGTTTATATATTTTATAGCAACATTTATACTGATGACCGGAGCTTTCAATTAAGGTATCATTCATCACAATCGGGCCACTATTTCGTGCTGTATTGAATATAAAATCAAATTCGTAAATTAGCAAAAGCTAACTAACCCCGAATTATTCGGAAAGCAATAGATCAAAAGGAATAAAAGTCTTACAGAAAAAGCATTGGAAATTTAAATGCAAACCAGCGGCATCATAAGGAATAATTCCAATGCCAGATGTCGATACTAGAGTCAACTATCAACGTCATGAAACACTCCCATGAAGAAACAACGCAGAAATTTGAGGCATACAATCAATTGCTTACATTCATCCTGTACCTTGAAGAATTAACATATATTGCAATATACACCATCCTGGAAATGATGAAGCTACGAAACTTTCAAACAGCCATAATCAGCACCATCACAGAAGTCCATGAAGGCATCCTCGATCCGTTGAACCTAAGTCCACACCACCTTCAGAAACTGATCAATCAAAGCATCCCACACTTAAAATTAAATCAAGCTATGCCATACCGAAGAGAGGATATAGCCGCCATTTATAAAACAGCCACAGTCAAAACCATAAAATTTGAAGCAGCTGTCATATTCGAGGTCAAAATTCAAATTGGCTAGTCGTTAGCGTAAACGTAGCTTACACATATACGATTATCAACTGCTTTGAAATAAAAATAACCAACTTCGCCGATGATGATGAGAGCTAAGAATATAGAATAGAACTGAGAGTTTGAATCCACAGTTAACTATTTTGCCTCTCTCCAAGAGTGTTGCTGCAATGGCGGTAGTAAAAGAAAAGCAATTGAGGTAAAAAAACACCAATAATATTATTAGCCATTTCATATAACATTAATTGGGAAAAATAAAAGCAGAAATCATCTTTAGTCTGCTTCCATAGATCTACCGGGCATGCAGGAAGGCTGAAACGGAGACTTCAAAGTATCTTGAAGCAGACGGAGTATTTGATATGCCTACTCCTAGTATGCGCTAGTATTGGTGGCTGACAATAATGTGCATAGTTCAAATGTGATAAACGTACTTCAGCACTTCGGCAGTATTTCAGCAGCAGCTTATGATGCAACGAAACCAGGATTTTGTGACTGGGCATTATTTAATATAATAGACCGTTGAAACTAATTTATTTTCGGCGATAAATCCGCTAAGGTCATTGTTCTACATTTTAAGAAAAATATCACAGTTGCGAAGCAATTGCTGACTTCATAGTTAGGAAATCTTTAGTTTTCAATGGCCATGCTTGTCTAGCCCTTGGATCAAGTTTGTTTATTACAATAAAAAGCAGCCATGGGTATTATGTCTTAGTTTTCCGGTATAAACAACTGGATCGACTGTATGGACAAGACTGATTGATTGGTGCATGGTATGCTTTATCGTAAAGAACATGTTCGACTGCAGCAATCCAGATACCAACTTAAAAAAACGGATTATAATGCATCAATAAAAGCCATGTCATCTGACATTGATCGGAAAAGTAAAAGTAATTTTTTTTAGCTGCTTCCAAAAATTCGACTTGACATGCAGGATCTCAAAACTATCGTGCACGACCAGGGCATTTGACGTGTTATATAAGGAAACTTGCTAAAGTGAAGATTACCATTAAAATTTTCCAGTATGAAATGTTCTATGCCGTAAATTTTGATAATTAGCTTTGAAAGGTAAACTTTTTCTTTGCGGCAACACTGTGAAGCTGTCGGAAGGAGTCTTAGCACGAATATTTTTTAAATTGAAGAACTGACACACGACGTTCGTCTTAAGTGAAAATTGAAACGGGTCTTATCAAAATTGAGAACTCCATTTCGAATAAACTGTTGAAGCTAAATTATTTGTGTTTTACGCTCTTTTTGCCACTGGTTACCTTTTCATGTCTATGTTGTTAAGGCTATTAAAGTATGTCTAATTTCTTGCTGGGCAGATGTGTGCAGATCGTGTTATTTTTGATGCGCCTGGGTAACCCTTATAACTAGTCAAATTTGACGCTCAACTGCAGTCTCTTGTTCTCGTTTTGGTTGAGCCACATATGATCATCTGCTGCGCAAGACTTTTAAAGCTACCCTAATAGTATTTAAGAGCTAGCTTTCCACTGAGTTACCTGTAGTCTGTGGATCTCGTCTTAAAGTGAAGCAAATTTTTGTATTTTTGCTTACAGCCTCAACTTTTACTTAGATTTTTCCGGTCCCATATGCAACCATACACGCGAGGTTAAAACAAATTTGATTGACTGCTTGGAAATATCAATAAGGAAAAGTACAAGCAATGATGGAATGACCTTATTCTGAATCAAACCGGTGATTCAAATCACGTAAAGCTCTATCAAAGCTTTAACAAAAACATCAATTCTAGCACAAGTAGAGATGGAAATGAAACTTTATCAAGTAGATAAAAATTCTAGGCCTTTGTGATGTTATATCGAGAATAGTGGTGGGCGTAGCAAAAAAAATCCATTTGAAAACAAGAAGCACAACCATCATTTTATGCTATATGCTTCAACTGTGTTGACTTTAAATAATACAATGCACAAATTGGAGCTGATTAAATTCATTGTAAAATGGGTAAAAAGTTGTTCAAATCAAGAGTGGCAGAGAGAGTTAAACCAGCAGTAACTTTACCATGGAAGTCAAGCAACCATATGCAAGGTTTTCTTTAAAAAATTACCAATTGGGAACATCAGTGAAGTAAGGAAAAAGTAAAAATAAACTTAAAAACCTCCACCCCACCTGGAAGGCCAGTGTGCCTTATCCCGAAGCCCTAAAATCTGGTTGTTATAATAACGGTAAAACATTGAAATATTAGGCCTTAGCGAAATAAGATGGAAAAACAGTGGAGATCTAACTACGAGTACAGGTATGACCTGCTATAGTTTGCATGGCACAACATTCATAATCAAGGGGTAGAAATACCTAACAACAGCTTCATCTGAATGACAGAGCACACTGTTCGAATAGAAACCAGTAAGCAACCAAATAATAACAGGAAGATTCCAGTCTTAATTAAGAAATACTACAATTATTTAACACTTCGCAGCTACAGAGATGCTAATGACACAATAAAAGATGAATTATATGAGCCGAAATGACATCAAAAATGACCAGAGCAATTTTAACGCAAAAAATGAGACCAATATTACAGGCATGACGCCTATCATGGGTAAAAAAGTATTAGAGTCAACAAGAAACTATAACGCAGATTGACTCACCGATTAATAATTCACAAATCCGTTATTCATAGATGGCAGTCAATTCGAACTCAAAAACATATACAAGTACACCAGATGATGTCACCAGGTGGCATAACAACAAACCCAATAGATCACGTGCTGCTAAACAAGAAATAATTTCTATCAACCCGGCAAGATGTCACAGCACTGAGATGTATAGTCATGCTCAGCGATCACCACCTAGTAATAGCAAGATTCAAAGTAAAACCTGCCGCTGTAAAATACCCAAGGAACATTAGGAAGAAATTAAACATTGAAAGGTTGAGAAAGGCCAATACCACAATTTTCTTCAGGGAAGCCCTGCAACTAAACATTACCAATAACGAAACTGGCACAGTTGCTCAAAAATGGTCACAAATAGAAGAAAACTACACCAAGACAGCCACTCGGATGCCAAGACAACACGACGGAAACCGTGGATAAAAGATAACACCTGGAAAATAATTGAGAAACTCCGTTAAGCAACAATTGTGTCATCAAAATACGGCATAAATTAGAAGACAATACGAAGATACATCTCGACAGGTAAGTAAAAAGACATGGAGTGATTTTAGGAAATATACTTCAGACATTCTTGAAACAGCGGAAAAAGCAAAAGCATCAGACGGGTCACCAAAAAATTTACCAAAACACCACAAATTAGAGATGCAGCACATTAAACTCTAACGTCAGAAAATTAACAGCTAAACTAGTAGAAAAAATAATTTGAACATATCCGCGCATTAACACTGAAAAAAATGAGGAACATTAAAGAAATAAACACCCATCCACCAGACGGAGGGGGAAGTTACAAGTGCCACAAGGCAATTGAAGAAGAATAAAGTTTACTGGATCGGACAATATCTCAACTGATCTACAAAATGCTCAAATATTTATAGTTTTGAATGTCCAATGCCTGTGTAAAATCAGTACTATTACAGAAGATCACACGAAGACTCCAAGTATTTGTAAATAAATTCTTCAGGCGTTTAATAAGATTCTTCTTGCAAAACAAAATCACGAAAGTTAAGCTCCTCCTGTAAACAAGGTAAATCGGAATATAGAAATAAATTACGAAACGAAAATGGAGATAAATAGGACACATACTTCGAAAGCCATGAAAAGGTATTACCAGGATGTCATTAGAATGGAATCAGCAAGAAAAGAGAAAAGTCGGAAGACCACCGATTTCATGAAAAATAACTTTGCTAACTGTATCCAAACAACTAGGTAAGGCATGGGGTTCTGATCATGGGGGGTGAATAAGATCAGAATCATTTAGTTAACCAATTAGTTTAATAACAAACTGAATGACATGTGCACAAGGCATTTATTTATTTTATATAGCGAACGACAAATGTTATGACATACAATTTTTTTTTTATGTTATGTTTCGACAACACCAATCTGCGCGATCATCATTACATACATTAAAAAAAATGTCGCGCGATCGTTAAGGTTCAACCTTTTTTCATTACGATCTTATATAACTTCCTCATTTCAATTCTTAAGAATGTAAAAATCTAAATTGCAAATTATATTTATGTCATTATATGTCTCAATTGCATAAATTACTCTGTGTATATATAGTTCGTTGGTATATAATGATGGTCAGTTTTATATTTCAAATTCCTGATGCCAACATACATTTATATGTAGATACGGTATACAATGATCACGATTTATGTTCCCCGACCATTTCAAATTGTGCATCTTTGAAACAATAAAACTCTATTATTTAATTCTATTAAGACATACCTCATAGAGTGCGCGAGATGAATAAAAACAAAAACAACAACAAGATCGTGATAAGATAATTATGATTTTAATAAAATCGCAAAATAAAATAAATTTATGTCTTCAATCGGTTATATATGTTAGAGCATCGTCTCTTCTAAACTACATGTATGCTAATAATACAAAACATTTTGCAGGTTAAAAGTTTAATTGTTGTTTGTTGTGCTAGAGAATTTTTTTATTTTTTTTTTATTTAAATCGCGATTAAATTTTTTACAACAATAACATGTTCTGCTTTGGTTGATTTTGCCAGTAGATTGCAAAAAAAAAATATGCGCAAAAATTTGTAAGACAAAATTGTAGTATTATGTCATTTAGGCGGATAATGACATTCACTTTATGTTGTAGTCGTAATTCAATTGTAATTATTAGTGGTATACATATATGGATACAGTGGTGGAAATAACTATAGGCATTTTTACTTTCCGACTTACCTACTTTGCATATATGTATGCTAATTTTTGTATCATTTTTTTTAAGTAACATTCACTTTTAATGTATATCCAATTTATTATGCATATTGAGTTGGATTGATACATTTATGGATTTTTAATCCAAAATGAATGCTATATATAAAAACTTGGTTTTAATACGCCTAAAATGTTAGAACTTTGTAGGTCAGTCTACACAAAAATTACATCATTGATATAGGTATAAAATTATACAGGGTGTGTTTTAAGATTCAGGTGGATTTTGTATTACCACCATTTGTCGTTTGATAAGTGTCTTAATTGTTTTAAGATATTCCGGAACGTTAAATCAACCGCCAGCTTAACAAAAATAAGAGCTTAGCAAATCTTGGCTGATCCTAAGTTTAACTACCCTGCTCCTATTAAGATATTATTGAGAGCCAAGCGACAACAAGGCTAATGTTGATGTAGAGTAGTACACAACCTAAAATTAAAGTAAAAAACTAAAAACCATTGAATTATAATACATATTTATGTAACTTATCTTCTTTCACGAATTGTTTATGTTTATATTTTTGACGTCTAATGTCAATATCAAACTAATTAGGCTAACTTCATTAATTTAAGATTGACATTAGACGTATAATTCAATAGTTTTTAGTTATTCACTTTAATTTTAGATTGTGTACTACTCTACATCAACATTCCGGCGGCCATGGATCGGTTGATTCATGTGACTGTACTGGTAGCTTACATAATTTGTGTATTGGACGCTGTATGATACTGTTACTGTTGTTAGCCAGACGTATATCTACGACTCGTATCTTGCCGTCCTTCCCTGGATATGTCTCGGTAACCCTTCCTAATGCCCAACATGTCGATGGTAGTCCTGCCTTCGCAATTATGATTATATCACCTACATTCAGTTCTTTTTTGCAGGATCGTTAAATACTCTTGGTGTCATCTGCTCCAAAAATGTTGCTGCATTTGTTTGATTAATCGCCACCTCGCCATGGGTAAAATATTCCGTTTTTTGATGTTTTCGTCTGCTGTGTCAATGAATGTACGCCCAATCAAGAAATGAGCTGCTTTTAAACCATCTATACCACCACGTTGGATCGTTGCTATCGGTCTTGAAATTAATATGGCCTCTATTTTCATCAGCAATGTTGACAATTCTTCAATGGTAGTATAGTTTCGCAAACCACTCTACTTAAATGTAATTTTGCTTGCTCTCCTTCGTACCGGATTGATTTTAAATGCTCCACAATAGTCCACACCTACTTTATGGAATCTGAATTCCATTGCTTGGATTCTGCTTGACGCACTTAATGCAATTGCATACTACTGCTTTGGATAATACCTTGCCTCTGATTATCCAAAACTTTTGCCTAATTATACTGATAAGCAGGCTCATTCCAGGATTATAATGCATTTGACCGCATGATGCTTCGTCGGTGAAATAATGGGATGCTTCACGTTGAAAGTGGCCATCGAATTTTGTATACGCCCACCTACGCTGATAATGCTACCTTCATCGATAAATGGATTTAAGGTTTACTGTTTTGTGGTAAGACGCATCTATTTTGTAATGCATCAACTTCACTGGGAAACTCGGTGTGTTGAATATGCCGTAACAGTATCTGCTCTGCAGCTTCTATTTCTTCTCTGGTTAAGTTTCGCCCTTTCTGCTTACTCTTCAGATTGTTGATGAATCGCCTTTTCATTGCTAAAACTTTAGCCATCTTGATAAAGCTGGAATATCTAGTGATGAGGTTGTCCATCAAATCGTTTGTATGCACTAGAAAAGCTTCCATTTCTACAGGGCGAAGTTCTTCGGTTGTGATCTGTCCTATTTTGGCTGTAATTATGTTTGCGCTTAGACCATCGCTCGTTTTCACCACAGCATATACAACTGCGGCATAAGCACGTTCACTGGCATCACTGAAACCGATTAAACTCATTTCACTGTTCGACTGCAAACGTACGACTGGCATCCGATAATATCGTTCTTTTATTGTGGAGAACTCGCTCTGGTAACTTCACGGTGAATTTAAAAGAATCTTGATACGGATCCCACTGAAGTCCTAACACTCTTGGACGCTTGACTTTAAATGAATGATCGCAAATCTCGTCGTTGGTTTGGTAGTAATTTGTTTCTAATCTCCTTTAAACTGCATGTTGCGAGGTACGCTGCTGATGCAGTGCCATGCATTCAACCTACACCTACCGGTACATTTTCTCTTCTTCGGAACTTTAATAATATTTTGATAAATGGTGGCTGCACGGTGGGTCTAGCCATTAGAACATCGTTTAGCGATATACTCGTGGAAGACTTAGCAGAGGCGTCGAACACGACTCTCAGATTAGTCGTCGTGCTGCTTTCTTTCAACACTCCGATGTGATACATAATATTTGCTTGGATTGTCCTTTGTATGAACCCTTTCCATGTGTCCAAGCTCCTGATACTCTGCCATGAATGCTTTATGCATGTTTGCAAACACCTCATCACGCTCAAATTTCTTCTCCAAAACCTTTATTCTATTTATTGCTGCATGGTACGATGTTCCAAGTAGATTGGCTGGTTGTTTGAAAAGTAATTTGAAAATGAACTTGTTGCCTTTGGCTTGCTTAATCGTCGCTTAAAATAACTTCTCATATATTTGTTTTTCTGGTGTTCTGATTGTTACTTTGGATCAACTAGCTCTAGCTCATTCAGCATTTGAATATCTTCTTTGCTTATATTGTATTGATTCGTTGTGACGGATACCTTCGGAATAATGTATGCCTGTGTCATTAAATTGGTTACACCATCGATTAAAGCTATTATTAGCTCTGCAGAACCTCTGGTTGTTCCCATACTCATCTCTCCCAATCCTTTAACTAAAATTTGGGCATTTTTACGTTCGATATTTAATTCTTTTACACAAAATCTCTTTCAGCTGTCTCCTGTACCCATAGCGATCTGGTTTCGTTGTCAAGCTTATTCAGTGCAATATAGATCAGCCACGGATCTCTCTTTTCGGCATCTGCACCTAACGCTTATAGCCCTCAAATTGTTTCATCGAATGCATCGGTTAACTTTCTAATATTCGCAGAGTTTGGTTGCGGTATATTTGGCTGTTCCATGTATGTTTTGATAAAAGCATTGACTGTGAAACGCTTCCTGTCGTATCTTTGTACCAGCTTCTGGAACGCTTCATTATTATAATTGGCATCAGTTACTGGGAGATGGCAGATGAATGACAATGGTTCTCCCTTCAATAAACCAGTCAGGTACTAGAACTTTTGTGTTGCAGTTAAATTTCCTCTTTCATGAATCGTGGAGCTGTATATGCCAAAGAAGGATTGCCACTCCATATAATCACCCTGAAAAAATTGTATATTTAATTTAGGTAGACGAACTTTGATAGCATGCAGCTGCGATGTGTTCATTGAATTATCCAGTGGTGCTAGCTTAAGTTGAGCTAGAATACGCTTGCGTGATGCAGCACTGAGACCTGCGAGAACCAAATAATAATGGTCTTTGAATTCGGATAAGTCCGATTCTGCTTTGTGGTCTAGATCAAACATCTCCCGTTCAATAACTTGGAATTCCATCAGTGATTTTTGTACTCTCTCTCTTGCTTAATAACAATGTAGCTTAGACTAACTTGCTCCATATTGTTCTTCACGCATGTGACCAACTTCGTCATTGACCCTTTAATTATTGGTTTCTGCTTTTTCAAACTATCCATCTTATTAACTCTTTGATCCACTTCACTGAGTGCAACCTTTAGGTAACGGCTCGATTGCTGAATCGAATAACGGCTCTAATTAATTTGTACGATATCAACTTAAATTGGTTTATTTGGCGCAATAATATTTATGTTAAATCACTTTAATTATGAGCTTAGCAATAATCACTACTTTAATTAGGCACACACGACACTGTTCTAACTATAAATAGTTCCCTATACCCACGACTACCGCTATAATTAGTTGGTTCAAGGTGATCGCCTACTCCTCCATGTGCTCCTAGAATGGCGTGGCGTTGTATCAATGATCGTCGTATTATAAATTTTTTGATCCCAAATTTCGCAAATACGGTGTTGATTTTTCGCTCCTTATTACTCCGAGATATTAGCAATACTGTCCCTGTTTCGGCGTTTTTCTTTTTTCTTAAAAATATTTAATTGGTTAATATTTACATAAATTTTGTTAGTTCAGATTCTTAGCCTAAACTTTATTATCTACAAATTATTATTATACATCCAATACTTCGTATTTACATACCCCGTATGGATATTTGGAAATAGCGAATTATATAATACACCAAAAATTGAAACAAAAAAAAATTTCGACAATAACCGAAATTTTCTTTGTTTCAAATTTTAGCGAATTATATAATTCGCTATATCCAAATATCCATACGGAGTATGTAAATACAAAGTATAGTAGATTGATCGCTGCAACCTGATGAGAGCCCAGATTTTTAAATAAGTTAAAATTTTATCTAGCTCGAAACCAAGAACTACTGAAACAAAGCAAATTTCACCCCTTTGTATATTATTTTATAAACAACTTATTAAAATTAAGTTGGCTGTAATTTAATAATAACTCATTCATTGGGTATGCAATTTTAAAACCAAAAGTAAAAGTCATAATTTTTTTCATTGGGGATGAGCCATGCTCTGTAAGTTAACTTACTATGTAAGTTTACTCGGAAGCGATTTCAACTCCTTGACTGGATAAAAAAATTATACATGCACAAGTTAAACAAGGAATGATTAGATCAAATATTTCATCTTACAAAGAATTTGTGATGTCCTTGCTGTGATTAATACACGTTAAACTAAAAATAACTCATAAATGTATTCCCATTTTATATTGGGATGTTATTATAAATATTCGTGACCTTTCGTAACCATCCAGTTGAGAAAAGTCAAAAACTCGAGAGAACTCAATTTGGGTATACAATTTATCATTTTTGACTGGATTTGAATAACTAAGGTCCATTGGATATATATATATATATATATATATATATATATATATATATATATATATATATATATATATATATATATATATATATATATTTATATATATATATATATATATATATTTATATATATATATATATATATATATATATATATATATATATATATATATATATATATATATAATTAATATTGAATATTGTAAAATCCCGCAGGGACTAACCAATGAAGGTTCATATATCGAAACTGTCCTTTACAAATAACACAAGGGCAATTTAACATAATTTGGAGTGTTCATTGAAATGTATTAGAATAGCTTCAATAAATACTGGATACTGAACGCCAATGTGTATTATGTCCGGTTACCAAAAAATCAATATGATGTAACAAAACAAGTCACGACCACAGGCAACCGAAAATTGAAACAAATGCATGCAGCTACCACAATTTTAATTGCCCTAAAAAAACTAAACTTTAACCTCCAAATTCCAATCTCATCATTAAGATGTACACGAAAAACCAAAATAGTTTAAAATTCGCATGGATTTTTTTTTGTCTTAAGACCACCCGTCAATATATAACAAATCTTAAGAAACCGGCAGATTTAATTAATTACAAATGATTATTAATTATATTTTCTTATTTCAATCGTTTTCGCTTTTCTTTCTGCGAGTCACGATTTAAAGTTTTGCGCTTTTAAAAAATGAACTACATAATATATTCGATTTAAAGAAAAATGACTTTACGACAACGGCTGATGATAATGATGATGATGATGATGATGATGAATTTATACGGCACCACACAAGAGAAGGTACATAAAAATAAAATGATCAACATGAATGAAGATAATGATAATAGTATTTTATGTTTATGAACGGCGCCTGTAGTCAGGAAACAGCAAGCAACTGTTCATACACAGCATCGTTCACAGTAACAGTCAGTTTCTGTGTTTCATTTTAAATACAACACTTTCACCGAATTAGTGGGCTCTTGACCTTGAAACTCATGAGTGTTTTGAGTTTTTTTTTGGGGAGATATTTATAGGTGTTTACTGCATTTGAATTTCCACTTGATGAGCTGGGGTTCGTATTTGCCAATTAGAGCCACGATCTCTTCTTGCAACTGCAGTAATTGTTCTTTTGTGTCAGTTCCAGTAATCAGATCATTCACGTACATATCTTTAGAGATTTCCTGGGCAACTATGAATAAGAAAAATACATTATATTCTGCTATCTGTTTCATAACCCAAGTAGCTCTGAAAGATGATGAGAATTAGCCATAAATGAAGGTGTTTAATCTAAAATATCCGTATTGGTTTTGATGGTTCATCTCTCTAAACAATTTTCTAAAATTATGTAACCTCTGAAGATACGACAATTTGACGATACATCTTTTGGACATCTATAGAAAAAACAACTATATTTTCGTGGAATCGCAATATGACCACAAACAAGTTCAACTACACGGTCCGACCCCCATTTAAGGAAATTCCTAAACTTTTTTTTGCAGAGCCATCAAAAACCACTCTCATCTTTGCTGGGGAACTGAGTATCTTATATACGCCTTGATGAGGTCTGTAATAACCAGTGTTAGTTCCCGCTTCGTGTGGCATTACTTCCATGGGTTCAATTGTTGATTTCTAGAAGAAAATCTTTATATAATTTACCATAATTTGAGTATCGGTTTAAATGGTATTATATTCCTCTCAGTCGCTTAATAGCAGAATGTAGACATTTTCTCAAGTCAGCAGAAGATTCCTTGAATTGCAATCTTATAACAAATCGCCGTTCAGAATTCCTTTGTAGGTTGCTTTTAAAGTGATCTTCGCAAAAAAAAGCTTTTAAAAAAGCTTCGCTTCCTCCGAAGACAAAATAATTTTCTGCTCGTTTATCAAAACAAACTCGCAAAATCACCCTAAGATTGTGATATCGACAGTTAAATTTTTTTGAGGAGTAAGAGCTAGAATAAAAGATTTGGATGATGAATTATCGAAAAGATAAAAAAGCACGATTTATTTAGTGACCCACAAATATTTTAAGAATAATATATTAAAGAAAGGTTGCATAGTTTTAAGCAATTTGAAAATAAAGAGACTAACACGTAGTTCATACAGAACAGATAATCTACACCCTTAAACAATACTAGAATAAGGAAAATTATGACCAAATTTCCTAATTTCAAAAATAAACCTGGTACAAGCATTGAAACATCTTTGGAGAGTATCGATATTTAATTGAAGCATGCCAAACAAAACTATATCTCTCCATAAATACACTGAGGCAAGAGAAAAAACATAAACATTCGTCTCTTAAATTGGCTATCCATCAACCCCATAACTTTATACAAATAACTAAGCATTCCAAAAACCATTTTACTAATACCAATGAAATCTACCAACTAAACAATCACCCCGAGTCCATGTTTTATTAAGAACTAACCGTAAATTCTTAACAATATTTGAAAATGGAATAAGAGAGCAGTCAAGATTAATTCCGAGAAAGGAGGAAGTACCTAACGCGTTCTTATAAAATATTATGTTTTGCGATTTTTTTGCATTTAAACTAGGCCCATTGACCATTTATAACTATACTAAACAAGTCATCATTAACTAAACCAATATTCCTAGCAACAAAATGTTGATCTAAACCACTATTCCTATATATTAAGACATGATTAGCAAAGATGTGGATCAAACGATCATAGACGATTCTATATCATTAATGTACATAGAAAAGAATAAGGGACCCAGCACTGAACCCTGCAGTACACCGGAAGTAACATGAAGGAAATCAGACAAAATGTTACCGGAAAAACTGCTTGAGCTCAATTAGAAAGGTATAGTTGAAAATCAACTTAGCAGCAGAAATTGAAAATGAAAACTTGGTAACTAACTTATTGAATAAAATCTTGTGATTAATTGAATCAAATGCCTTAGAAAAATCTAACAGAGATAAAGATGTAACTCTTTAATATCCATATTACGCCTAATGCCATAACTTAATAACGCAGTGGGAGTACTATGAAATTTTCTAAACCTCAGACTGAACTAAACTGACTAAACAATACCTACTCAAAGGAGTCTGAATTTGATCCTCGACGATTACCATTAATTTGTGTGGAGTAAGAGCGTCTTCAGAAAGCAAATCTACAGTACGACTACCAGAGCTCAAATTAGAGCAAAACAAATTATTAAATGGGGTGCAAAGGCCCCATTAATACTACTTTTGAATTTACCAAGGCCCAAATTACGAACATTACGCCAAAATGTTTTAGGAGTCAGATATTTACGATATTTACTAATTCTAACACATCGCATTTGAAACATCCTAAGACAACCAGAGTGGAGTTGGAACAACTTTCAAAAACCAAACTAATATAAGAAGAAGGTGATGGCTAATAGTATTGTTCGTTTGCCCTGAGACTACCCAACTAAAAGTTGTGTAGTCAACATCACTCGTCTTGTAAAAATATTAAAATATCAACATCACTCGTCTTGTAAAAATCAGGATCAGCCAGTGTATTTTTTTGGTGTATTTTAAGAAGCACAAATTTTGCTTTGTTAGCTGGAATTCTCGACTGCTGTTTGACTTAGTAATTATAGTCACTATCCCTCTAATCATTATGGTTCCGGCTTGTCCTCATTCGCTCATAGAAATTTGAGCAATACGCTAAGCATATCCTTAATAAAATTGGCTGGCGAATCTAAAAGGACATGGCAAACTATTAGTTCTCCTGAAGCATCCACTACTTTCACTAAAACTGTAGGAAATATTGACGAAATTGACACATTTTGTGAATGAAGAGAATGATGCTTCATACTGCATTTTTGGCATCATCTCGAGATGGACATTTAAAGATATGACGTTTACTGCTAAGGCAATCATCATATCGATTAGTTCGTTTGGCAAAATTTCTGCGTCCGATAATATCTATCAAAATAGCAAAAATTGTGCGAATTCAGGGTTATCTATATCTGTGACTTTTTCTAATTTTACCGTCTAATTTCTTCATTAAAAATATAGATCTCGATATTCAGCTACATCTCCCAACGCCTTGAGCCCACGCGGATCACTTCGCCAGATGAATCCATAAGACACTTAGTTTGAGCTGAATTAGAATTATGTATAAGCACTCCATCTGTCCTTACTCCATGAAGGTCCAAATAAAATAATTTATAGTGTGCTTCATTCTATCGTACCTCTTCTTCAGTGTATTTAGTGCACAGATACATCTTCTGCATATGCCAGAACCTGGTTGGACTTACTCTACATGATGCAACCCTTAAAGTGTTTCGCTTTTACGAAAGATAAATTCTAACACGAGAATAATGAGTATCGGGGACAGAGAATCTTCTTGCCGTGACTAGAGCTAATTGCAAAACTTCCTGATAGCTTTCCTGAAATTCAGTGACTAACCGATCCTTACGAAACCCTCCTTGATAGTCAGCTACAATTTTCTTCGCCATAGGGAAGTTATTGTCCAATACTATGTAAGACAGGAATGTTCATGCTGTGCAAAGGAGAGCTATTCCGCGATATTTTTCGCATTTTAAGCGATATCATTTCTTAATGATCGGGCACAACGCGGCCACATTCCATTCATCAGGCATAACTTAGCTTTGCCATACTAATCGAATAAGTTCGAAAAGATAGTTCCGCAAAGTATCCCCTCCGAATACCAAGAGCTCGGAATTAATGCAATCAACCGCAGAGGAACGGTTTCATTTTGGTCTCTGCATGGCCAGAGTGAATTCCTCGTAAGATTTGTCTTCTATGCACGTCTTCGCAGTCTGTATTTAACAACTTTCAAATACAGCATTTTACTCTTGTTGAATATTGAGTAAATCAGAGAAATGGTCCTTCCAAGTACGTCGAGCACTGCTTCGATTTTAACACGGAGGTTTCCATCATGATCCCGAATTGCCACAGATTTTTTCAATAGTTCACCCATAGACTCTATAGTACATTTGGTCCTAAGCAGCCATAGATGAGATTTGATAGCGTTTATCTTCTAAAATCTGTCTTGCAGGTTATGGTTTCCCCGTCTTGATGCTATCTTGATATTTTCATTCTCTTACCTTGGCTTATTGTAGAGCGATTTGTTTTGTGTATAGGATTGCATCATAGCTTATGAACATCTACTTGTTTAATTTCTCCAATTGTCTCTCATCTTTTGCAGCTTCTTGGCTACCTTGTTGCCTCTGGAATTTGGTGGATGATGGTTACCGCAGGATATTCACTTCAATCAGTCATTGTGAATGATGGCACTCCCATGCTTCGTAAATGACTTCTAAACGAGCATATTATCCCTGAAAATCTACTACATAATCCACGGATTGTCATAAAAGGCAACAAAACAAAGGCTCAGTCACTAGGCTGGCTACCCACATCCTTAAAAAACTTGACTGTTAAAAAGATCAATAAAAGAAAATATAGATTAAAAAAATTTATGGATAAGGACACGCAGTTAGGGACCGTTACGTGGAATGTATATAGTTACTTAGAAAACCACGTGCGTTTGATGGCACTACATTAGCCATGAAAGTGTATCGGTTGGAACTCATTGCTGTCCAAGAAACTCGAACGCATGTGACTAGCCAACCTGGCAACCATTTGAGTTCATGCGCCCACTGATGTAAGCCAACCTAAAGATAAAGACTCATCTTACAACAATTTGGATGATCTGATGGGATTCATACGTCAGATTAGTGAGCTGACAATGACAAGACTGATTTATGTGAAAACATAAGTCCGTATTGCTGATTTCAGTGATCATTAATTGGTTACGGCAAGGTTAACATTTCGGGCAAGTCAAGGATCACAAGAAAACGAAACTAAAGTTTCAACTGCAAAAGTGTGATCAACGAAGATGAGGCAACACAATATCAGGATTTTGTTAGCAGTAGCTGTTTCCGTTTCTGCCCAAGCGACTAGGTTTGGTAAAAATTAAACCCAAGTATCGTTTTGCTGTCGAGCAATAAAATATAGCCTATAACGCACGGAAGAACAAATCGATCCTTCCTATATGAGAACCGCCAAGCAAATTTGTAGACAGAAAAAACGTGAATGGTGGAAGGCTGAAGTTTTAAGAGTACAACCACTCAGCAATGAGCACAGTTTACTTAACTTTTTTAAATGAGTCTTCAAACTGCCTAAGACTAGGTTGGAAACCTTCGTAAGTGGTCAAATACAGACTGCGGAGATGTGCATAGAGGACCCATCTTACAAAAAATTCACACTGGGCATGCAGAAACTAAAATGAAACCGTTCCCTTGGGATTGATTGTATTAATTCCGAGGCGAAAACTATTGCAGCATAGCTCTTCTTTGCACAGCACACAAATTACTGTCTTACATAATTTTAAAGAAATAGGAGTAAGCGGAGGAGTAAGTGACTAACAAGGAGGATTTCGTCCAAATCGGTCAATCATTGATCCAGTTTTTTTTGCTTATGATGATTCTTTCTAAGTTTTACGGAAGAGCTCTTGACGTAAATCAGGTGTTCTTGGATTTCTAAGAAGCCTATTACTCAATTCATCGGAATGATTTGCTTAGCGATGTGTGGAAATACCTGAAAAATATGTGCTTGTGTGTAAAATGGTAGTAATACAGTCACATTGTTGTGTCAAAGATGAGAACAAGCTATCAAGAATTTTGCAACTAGCTCTGTTCAAAGCAAGAAGGTCTGACGTAAGAATTTATTTTTTGTAAAAGCGAAACACCTCAGGATTACATCTTGTACCGTCAGTTCAATCAGGTTCTGGCATATGCAGATGATATCTGTGTAACTGGACTGAAAAGAAGTGGTGTAAACGTACTACTGGATCCACTTGTACGGTTCTAAAACCAAATATATGATCTCCGGTTTCAGAGACCAAGACACAAAGAACTTTAATAGTGTTGTCCACACATTTGAAGATGTGACAAGTTTCAAATACTTCGGGTCCTTTGTCACTCATTATAATTGTGTGGGAGGGGATAAAGACGAAATACCTTGCTAATACCGACCGACTGAAGTTGTACAAGGAGGTGATCAGACCCGTTCTCTTGCATGGGTGTGAGAGTTGGACCCTGGATGGCTACTCAGAGATGGTTAATGACATTTGAAAGAATAGTTACGCGCATGGTATATGGTCCCAAATGCGACGATGATGATACTTCTCGGATTAGAGAACGACTTGTCTTCTTCTGGTTGTGTAGAACAATATGAAAATTTACTTCGAGATTGAAACCGATGACGCCGGATTGTTGATACAGTATAGACCAGCACTGGCTCGTTAAAACTATTTATTATTGTTATTATTATATATGTACACAACCTTGCAAAATTATTTAACTATAATAATAACCACTTTGAAACAATTATGAAGCGTTTTGTCTTACATTTACTCGTGTATCTTGTAGTTTTTGTGGTCTGATGTAATATAATTTGTGTTATAGCATCGTAACTTCTTTATGTGTGTATCTTCTTATTAATATATAGAATCATAATGAAAGTATGTATCCATTTATATGATATCGTAATTTATAAGAAGGAAGTCTTTAAATAATATACCGTCTTCTTCTTCTTCTTCTTTATCTTCACCAAAAACTCTTAAGAATTTAAATTATAAGATAACGACAAGTAATTTAAAATTAACTTTCATATTAACGTAATTTAGCGTTTGGATTACTCATAATTTAGCAAAATATATAACTTTTGAAGATGTACCCACTTTTGTACATAAATAGAGATGAAAGACAATGCGATCGATTGTTCTATTTCAAGGATTCTGCGCGATCTCTATGTATATACACAAATAAATGTAAGTACTTGATTATGGGCAATTTAAGTCCCATAAAATCGACACATTACAAATACACCGTCGATTACACAGCATGGCATAAATTTATGTGTTTCACAGCATGAATTAATTATTACGATTTCGTTCGGCTCTAAAAGACGGTTATACATATTAAGTAAAAGTTACAAATCGTATAGTAGATTGATTTGATTGAAATGTGAAAAACTGGAGTGATGATGATTATGACACCCTAAAACCATTTGTTATAATCTAAAAAAAAAATATATCTATAATTATACAATGTATGTTGTGTCGACTAGCTGTCACTAAAAATAATCTGCAATATATTTTGTAAAAATTAAAAAAAAAATTACAAAATTTGCAAATAGTTCATCGAATACCCGCATTCTCATATATGTATGCATAATATACTCTCGACTATATGTAATCTTTCAAAAGCTATCTGTACTTTGACATACATTAATTATTTCCATTCATCTGTCTCCGTACTTTTTCATTCAAGCACACAGTATTTGTATTTTCAATCCATAACCAAAATCTAAATCATATACATATTATGTTACATTCCAATCATAAATTTATGTTTATGCAAAATACTTACATCTTCACATACGCGATTTTAAGACAAGATCAATTATCATTGATGATTTACAATTTTGTGATAAAGATCTACTAAACTATCGACGTTTACATACTTAACTGCATTTTTATGTTATGTTTATTGCATTTGAATACATCGATTTGAATATTAAAGTGTGTTGCTGCTAGGTATATATAGCGTACATGGAGATAATACTATTTAACGTGAGTTCGATTGACTGTTTGCAGAAATACTCGTAATTTATTGACTTAAAAATCCCTTTCGCTTTTCTTTTCTTCTTTACAATGGCGCCGATATTTTAAAATTAAATTTTATTATTGATGAGGACTACATAGATGCATATAGATTTGTACCAGACTGTTAAATGACTGTTAATTTGTTAAAAATGAATTGATCCAGTTTTGTTTTTTTTTTTTTAATTTGTGCATGCAGATTTAAAATTGAAAGTTTTCTTGGCCTTTTCTTGGTGTGATCGTTAAAATTTTATTTGAAATAAATTCTTAAGACCATGTAATTTTAATTTTATGACTTTTTCTAAATGCGAAAGTTCGCTTCACTAACGAAAATTCGAACTTCGGGCATAATTTATTTCGGTTCAAGGTTTTGATTATTATTTTCTTATTGGATTGTCACAATGGCATCGTATAAGTCAAGGATCACAGTTTTTTTTTCTAGCTCCGATTTGGAAGCATATAAAGTGTCCAAGACCATTGTACTCTATCGGGGCTAGTGCATAATTTCCAGCCATGATTTGCCAGGATCTCTTGCTTTTAATAAGAAGCCCCAATACAAAAAATGTTTTGTAAAATTGACATACATGAAAAACACCAAACTACCAATAAAAGAGAACTAATAAAGTTCGTGACCTACGAAACAACGCCAGCCCTCAAACCTAGCCTTGCGGACCATACAACAGTTGGCAAAGTGTGAGTAATTAGTGTACCTACAGTCATATCAGAAGTTGTTCTTTGCAAACGACTTCATTTCCGGAAACAACACAGTACAAGAGGCCTCAGTTGATCAAAAACAGCTTAGAACGTTACTCAAAACTCTGCCTCAAATCGAAAATGTCCAGAAACCAAAAAATGCTAGATGGTTAGCCTATCAAAACTGCAAAATTTGTACCACAAATCGAAAATGTCTAAAATCCGAAAAATGCGTAAGGTTAGCCTAAAAAAACTGCATAAATTATACCATAAATCGAAAATGCCCAAATTCCAAAAAATGCATGATGGTTAGCCTATCAAAACCGAGAAATTTCTGCACAAAATCGAAAATGTCCAAATCCCGAAAAATGCGTTGTGGTTCGCCTAACAAAACTGCAAAATTTATACCAAAATTCGAAAATATCCGAAATCCGAAAAATGCGTGATGGCTAGCCTAACAAAACTGGGCCATTTATGCCACAAATCGAAAATGTCCAAATTCCTAAAAACGCGTGAAGGTTTGCCTACAAAACTGCATAATTTATACCGTAAATCGAAAATGTCCAAATTCCGAAAAATACATGATGGTTAGCCTATCAAAACTGCGAAATTTATGCCACAAATCGAAAATGCCCAAATTCCGAAAATTGTGTGAAGGTTTGCTTAACAAAACGGCATACTTTATACCACAAATCGAAAAATTTCCAATTCCGAAAAATGCGTGATGGTTCTATCAAAACAGAGCAATTTATGCCACAAATCGAAAATTCCCAATTTCCGAAAAATGCGTGAAGGTTTACCTAACAAAACTGCATAATTTATACCACAAATCGAAAATGTCCAAATTCTGAAAAATGCGTGAAGGTTTGCTTAACAAAACTGCATAATATACCATAACTCGAGAATGTCTAAATTCCGAAAAATGCATGATGTTAGCCTATCAAAACTGAGAAATGTCTGCACCAAATCGAAAATGTCCGAAATTCGGAAAATGCATGATGGTTTGCCTATCAACACTGCGAAATGTGTACCACAAATCGAAAATGTCCAAATTCCGAAAAATGCATTATGGTTAGCCTATCAAAAAAAGAAATGTATGCCTCAAATAGAAATTATCCAAAATCCGGAAAATTCATGTTGGGTTAGCCCATCAAAACTGAGTAATTTATGCCACAAATCGCATATGTCCAAAATCATCGTTAGAATCCAGCAAAAGGGCTCCCCTGGATTCAGCCACTACTCCCAACTTCAACAGTACATGGAAGGACCTTAAAATGTATCTTTTCTCGTTTGAGGAGATAATCATAGCCAGATGGCTCCACTTTGAAAAAAAACCCTCAATTAGTATTCAAGGATTTTGTGATGCCTCTAAAAAGGCGTATGCTATAGTCATCTATGCTAGGAGCGTCAGCCAAGATGACAAAATTATAAGGTAGCTCTACTTTTATCAAAGATAAAGGTAGTCTCAATTCAAACGATTTTGTAAGTACCACGACCTGAATTATACGGAGCGTTGTTACTCTCAAAATTGGTGGAAAAGGTTTAATATAGAGTGTTCAATATCCGAAGTTCTAGACTTATTCCTTTCATAGAAAGGATATCCGAAGTTAACAAACTACTTCGCATATGATGTCGGCGGCACTTCATCAAAAGATATTAAAAAGGGTACCAGACGATTATGCAGAAAATATTATACCATTAGGAAGAGAGCCCAAGAAATTAGGTACATACGCAGATACGGATCAGTATCAGAAAAAAGTAATATCCTGTCGCTTAATCATATCATTGACAAACAAATGATACTTTGAGTGGAAGGTCACGTCGTCCTATACTATTACCACCTATCGGAATGTCATCGTTTCCAGGCTAACCACCAAGCAACACCTGAAGGCAAATCTACCAAAAGGAGAGAGAGTCCCCTAAAAAGTACCTCAAAAGGTAGGGATTCAAAATCATACAAAGAATATATAGCAGTATTTGTATCGCGTTTTTAGCAGCGTTCAAGAGGTTTATAGCACGCAGAGGCCTATGTCAAAATATCGTCGGAACCCGTTCCATACTGTATAAAACGAAAAAGAAAGCCATTAAACCAGCTATTCTAAATTTTCAAAAGGTGGTAGCTAAAGGCGGAACAACATGGCATTTTATACCGCCTTCAGCACCTCATTTCGAACGACTTTGAAAGCAGGAGGTATAAATAATTTCTGGAAAGTAAATTGTCATACGAGAAGTGGACCACAGTAACTTTGCGAATCAATGGCTTAATTTGAGACCACTCTAATAACAATATTTGCAGGTTCTCCTAAGATAATATTAACACCAAGGCCTTTTTAATTAGAGACTAGCTAGTTGTTAAGGCAGAATCAAACATACTGAAAGAAAATCCCGTTCAGCGCTGGAGGTTTAAACAAAAATTTGATCAATATTTTTGGAAGTACTTGACTATACATAAAAAAATTTTCAAAGACGGGTAAAATGGAACTTTTAACATCCAGAGGTGGACAAAGATGACATCGTCTTGATCAAAGAAGATAATACTCTACCTATATAAAGTGGTCTATTGTATAAATTGTAGCGCTCCATCCTGGTAACGATAATTTGACGAGAGTAGTATCAATTAAAAATAGCAGTGGAAAGAAATTTAAGCTATTACCAAAGTATGCCCTCTTCCTTTTAACGACACAGCAATCGACAAAATAAGCCACTGAAAACAACTCAAAGAGTTTATACCAGTGTAACCTCCAGCAGCAAACTGCAAGTATTGTTACTGCTGTGTCTTGTAAAAATGGCAAATCTCACCGAAGGAACAACAACAAATGATGTTCCCTACAATTTAATTACCTTTACTCATAACCAGGGAATCCGGGATTTTTTTTTGAGTACATTGGGAATGTAAGGTATTGTAAAGAACTGAATACAAATCGGATCTAGGTGAGGAAATTCGATCATCTCTGTATAAATAGCCTATAGTCGAAATGTGTGCTCGGCCATCAACAGCCAGCTTCAAAATATTTTAACAAATATGAAGTGGAATAATTCATCATGGCGAGAAAAGCAACAAACAAAGGAGAGGTTCCATTAACATAATAGGAAACATGGCAATTGATGTTTGCATAAAAAGGGAATCAACAGTATTCTGACGCCACCATCAATTTATTAAAAAACACGAAGCAGAGACAATACACCATTGTCAACCAAGAGATCAGGGAGCAACTAAACGACCTTAGCAATGGGAAAAAGTTGCTTAATATATTGTAATATTCATGTTAAAGTTTTATGAAGTGCAGTATATGACACTCATTGCTATATTGAGGATCAACGGTTCGAAGAGTGTTTTCGGTACTTGCTTTTTAACCTTCCGCAGTCACAAAATTATCACAAATTATATTCTGCCGTCCATTTGATGAATTAATGCCATTCGAGAGTTTCCAGCTCCTTAATCAATTAGGCATATACATCAACATGTCGGCATGGTGATTTATTACCAAAAGTTTTTATGGTTCAGTTCACTGAAATTGTAGCTTCTATACACAGTTATTTGGCTACGTTAATGAAGAAGCCCATAACGCCTAAAAACTTTAAAAAATATTACGCTGCTATAGCATGTCGAGTACCAATTGGACATGAAGCAAATTGCTAAATCGCAAGAACCTGCCATGAAACCCCAAAACTGAAATTAGAATGTTTTAAATTAGCGGACTTAGCGATTTATAGGGAAATGTCAACGGGCAACACCCGTCCGTATATTGCAGAACCAATGCGGTAAACCATTTTCGATGCACTGCATTTTATTACACAACTAAGCATCCCAGTCACTCGGAAGCTAATATGAACAAATGTTCCACCAGGACGTTTTGAACATATCCATCTAGAGATTATGGAACCACTTCTACCTTCTAATAACCAGAAGCGAACTGCATTAAAGAGATTTCTGCAGTAACCAATGAACGAAATATCTGAAAATCTAATTGGGCCAATGTATATTTAGATTTGAATACTACGCAACAGATATGGTCACTACAGTTTCCCTGTTTTGGTTATCTCAATGTTGTTGTGATCTTCAGCCAAACGCACTTCAATATTTGCCGAAGACACTTATTTAAGAAAACTTCCAGTTTCTGTGTTTCTAGGTATGAAAGTTGTTGTAATTGTTGCTAATTGTCACATTATTTTTGTGTAAGCAGGCATATATCATCTGCATAATCCAGTTAATTGTGTTTACCTGTAAAACTTCTGAATACCAGCAATTGTCACATTGTCTCAAGAGTAATATAGTAAAGATCAATGAAATTGAAAATTCCTCTTTAAAACTCGATGGTATAGGAGCAAGCTATAGCTTGTCCAAACACACCATGTTTGATGACACCAGCGATAAGAGAGTCCAGTTTAATCTTGAAATCACGTGCCATTAAATCGGGTCGATCTGATTTTTGTTTACCATGTCCCAGCTTATCGATTATTTCGAACGATGTTGTATTAGCAGTGTTGAAAAATCTAGAGTTTCCACTTCCAATATTCGAAGCTGGAAGGCAGCATAACGGCGACACCTGCTACAATGTGTTAATGTTTTGCGATATATGTAACAAGATTAGTAAGGCATTAGTATTGTTCAGGTGTAATTCGTTTTTGATTTTGGCGAATTAATTTAGGTTGTTTGACCTAACTTGAAAATAGGGATCAAACAACCAATGCTGAGGTAGTTTGCCTGCACTGATGTTCGGCTTGAATACAGCTCGGATTGCTGTTAGGGCAGACTTAAACTACAGCATCCTCACGTTATTGTAGACTCGATTTAATGAAGCCCTCGATTTAATGAAGCCCTCGATTTAATGAAGCCCATTACTCCATTGATTGCCAATTCTGTTGCTTACGTGAAGGAAGCATTCAATCTTGTCTGAAATATCCCATCGGCATTAAACATTAACCGCATATTCTTGCCTAATGTCTGTAGCTTGTGGTGCTTGATCATTTGCCGAAAGCAAATGGGATATTCGATAATACGTTTTGCTGTGAATTTTAAAAATGTATGAACTAGTTCCCGGCAAGGAAAGAGCATATGCAATGTAACGTTATCGCAAAAATGAGCAATCGGTCGTATCAGAAATAAATATTTTGCAAAAAATCGGGATATTCTAACTGAACTCCATGAATATTATGAGGTTTTTAATCTTTGTGCTTTTTTTGACAAATTGAAATCTTCATCGATTTTACGGTTTTCTTAATTGAAGCAAAAAAAATGAAGCAGATCAAGAGTTAGTCGTAACAAGACGGCCACATGTCAAAACGCACAAAATAATCCAATTACTAGTTATTTCCTATGGTCGCAAAGTTTTCCAGTAAACGTTTTAAAACCGTTAGACTTTATTTTTAGGGATTTTTTAAAGCTTAAAATTTATGACAACAAGCTCATGGCCACTCATTGCTGGCAAAATCAAATAAATTAAGCTGCGTCACGAAATTCAGCCACATTTACGCAAAAACGACTTCAAAATGTCAACTAGGTGTTCGTTAAACAGACAGGTTATCTTTTCTATCAAAATTAATTTTATCATGAATTTTAGAACACCTCTATACATAAATATAGCATCAACGTGTCTTGCTACTGGTTTCAATATTTATTTTCAAAAAAAAAATTCAATTTATAAACTGTCCAGCCGTTGCCCTTATTTATGTATGGGTTCTTCATCAACACCAACCACTGCAACATTACTGTAAGTTTCAATAGATAAAACGCCAACAGCTGACAATATCAACAAATACTTTCAAATATTAAATGGTAATATTTCAAAATTATAAATAATAAAACGCCACGCTCATTGCCTAATATAACATGTGTTGTTAGAAATTGAAGCGTGCAGACAGCACACAAAGCATTATTGCTTATTGAACACAAATTTTTATATTCAATTGTATAGACCGAATTCGAATCTAATCAATTAGTTTTAAGATGATCTTGGATTTTGACTTACAACAGTTAATAAATGCATTTAATTGCTATTGAAGACATAAATATTGGTATGAATTTGTTTTTTGATGTCTCTTTGAGTAACGCACCTTAGTTGAACAGCCTTAAATTTTGAAAAAGATTCGTGATTCCAAGTTTTTGCTTATTTCGGAAGAATACTCGATATATTTGACAAATATATTACCAGTTATTACCATTCAAAAAGTTCACCAATTTATGTGGCAATTATAAAGGTCTGTATTAAAGGAATATAATATATTTTTACAGGTCAATTTAACGGGTCAATTGGATTTTGCTAATTTAACAATTTATAGTCTTGTACATTTTGAAAACATTTATGAAAATATTTTTAATTTAATTTTACTTCAAATGGTTGCAACTTGATCAATAATTGGATTAGAGAGAATTATTCTGTCCATAATGTAGCTTAAATAATTTTAGTGGCCATATTTACGTTAGAAATGTTTTAAAAAAATCGAAAAAAAAACAAATTTTGACAGTCTTGTATAGCCTTGGATATTTTGAAAAAAATTTGTGGAATAATTTCGAATTTCATTTGATTTCATATGGCTGTGACTTCATCAATAATTGGCTTAGAGAGGATTATTCTGTCCATAATGTAGCTTAAATAATTTAAAAAGCATTAACCCTTTCAAAATACCGAGAAATTGGTGTAGTAGTTAAAGCTAAAATTTGTGCAATTACTACAGTATATATTTATGATGGTAGACCTCTTTTACATCGAATCTTATCAGGGCTACAACAAACGATACCACTGGTAAGATGCACTGCTTTAATACTCAGGCAGACAAATACGTTAATTTATGCCTTGTACATTCGTTTTTTTTTCCTTGTTGTGAGATAAATTGGGAATGAACCCGCAACACCCGTCTTATAAAATGGACGAATTAATTTGACTCTTAAAGTTGGTAAATCGTTCATCACTTAGTGTTGCAATTTGTCTTGCTAACGTCAACAAACGAAACATTTTCTGGTAACCTCACGAATTAATCTTCTTCCACCAGTCACCCAAAACATTTGTCGAAAAATGGATAGCAGAAAAGAAGGTCCAGCATGGCTATACTGATGTAGTAGGTCTTTAAGAATTAAACTCGCCAAGCTGGATCTTGAAAGTAATATCACTATTAATGACCTTGGTTGGTCATTTTGAGGGCTTATATATCTTCATGATAGACCTTTTTCTGCTCCACAAATAGTTTGATACGTGCCGCCAGTGTTTACGTATGGTAAAAAATCCATAATCTCGATTAGCCACGAATTTTGCTCTTAGTGACGAGGTTCATTCGCAAGCCAATCAAGAACAATTTTCAGAGAGAAAGACCTGTGTTGTAAGAGAATATAAAATTATCATTTTGAAGATCTCAACTTACACCTAGCACCTTTATAAAAGGTGAACCCACTTCTGCCACATCATTTAATTTGATTGTTGGTTATTTTCGGCTATTCTCGAATCTGATCGCTAGGAAGGTGGAATTAATAGTCCGTTTGTAACCATTTGTAGACGATAACATTATATCGGATCTGACGAATTTTTTCACTAAACAATTTTTTTTGGAATTTGACATCGTTTTGATTAATTAAACATCTGCTAAGCCTGGCTCATTGCATTCCGGACCAGGTAACTGCAAATTGTTAAACATGTCGATCGAAACTCCGGTAATAATGACAGATTTTAAAAGTGATGTTAATTTTGACAAAACTGTAGCTTCAATATTGAACTTTGGATGACTATAAGCGATTGTAGAACGAAGGGCACTCGACCTGTAGTGAGTCCAACCGTTGCATACAAGACTCTGTAATAAAACTAACCTGAGAGCCTGAATCCAGTAAAGCAGGGCAAATTTGTCGTTAAGTTAACATTTTTGCAGAATATACATAAATACGTGTTGCGTTCACCTGCTGCTACATGGGCTTTTTCTGAGCCTCGATTTCATTAAAAAAAAATTGGATTCTCAATTTCTACTGAAAATTCTACCTACATGCATTTACTCTTGTCGTCTAATTTCTTTACTAACCAAAAATAGATCATCTATATTTCTTCATAGATGCCATTCAACATTTGGGAGATCCAGAACTCCTTCTTGGGAAAATGTTCACACGTACTACCGCGATTTATCCTTTGTATCCATGAAAGAAAAAATGGTTGTCTTCCGTGGAAGATGACTAAATATTGTGTTCAAGATTTTATATGGTCAAGTTTTTTATAGAACAAGCCAATTGTAACCAGTAAACGGTCAGTCTTTGCAATTCGCTCAACTTTATCTTGTCGATAGCACACAAGCTACGGAAATTAGAATGCAACAACCTTCCAACAAGCATTGTTCTTCGCGGAACCTCGATTAAAACGACCATCTTTTCAGAAACCATAATCGAATCGCCAAAACTGATTGCATTGTTCATAAAGTAGAAGCTGCAGCAATGCAAGAAACTCACGATGCAAATGAAGCTATGCCGGTTGTGAACCTGGTACTTCACTGAGATCATCATTCTGATTAGCAATGTACAATATATCTACTGCTAATTTGATTGCCATGGTATATTCCTGAACAATGATGGTGACCCGCACTTTGAAGTGGCATTCGTGTTTATATTTCAATTGAACAAGAGTGAATGGAAAATGCAATAGAAAACCCTTCAGTTTAAGTTGGAGTTCCCATCATTCGGCCATTAACTGCATTTAGGGGCTATTGCTTTCATTTTCATCCATGGTATACCAATATCTTTGGATTCTGCTATTACAGTTCTTCTCTAAATAATTGCTGGCCTTCTAATTTTCTTTTTCCTTGCGAGATCCAGTCTCGTGACATCTTTGTTAAAAAAGGAAAAAAAATCGAAAAACATCCAAATTTTGACAGTCTATATCTTTGAGTATTTTGCGAAATTTCGAAATTCCTCTGATTTGAAACGGCTCTAGCTTCATCAATAATTAGCTTACGGTGAATTTGGGTATCCATAGTGTAGCTTAAATAATTCGAGGACCATATTTAAGTAAAAAAAAATAAAACAAAAAAATACAAATTTCGACAGTATATAAAGCAACCTTGGATATTTTGAACATATTTTGAAAAAATTTCGGATTTCGTCTGATTTCAAATGATGTAACTTCATCAATAATTGACTTAAAGTAGATATGGATATCCATAGTGTAGCTTAGATAACACAAGTGGCCATATTAGCGTTATTTTTTTTTTTTTAATCCAAAGTATGCAAGTCTTTAATAAAGCCTTCGAATTTCATCTGATTTCAAATAGCTTTGACTTCATTAATAATTGGCTTAGGATAGATTTGGGTGTGTATAGTGTAGCTAAGATAATTCAATTGGCCATATTAACATTAAAAAAAAATTTTAAAAATTGAAAAGAAAAATCCAAATTTTGATAGTCTGTAATACAGCTTTGGATATTTTGAAAATATTTGTAAAAAATTGGGGATTTCATCTGTTTTCAAATGGCTAAAACTTCATCAATAATTGACTTAGGGTGGATTTTAGCTATAGTATCCAAAATGTAGCTTAGATATTTCAAGTGGCCATATTTATGTTAAAAATTTCAAAAAAATCCAAATTTTGACAGTCTATAATACAATTTTGTATATTTTGAAAATATCTGTGAAAAATTTCGAATTTCGTCTGATT
Organism: Tipula confusa; assembly: GCA_963556175.1. Lineage (NCBI taxonomy): Eukaryota > Metazoa > Arthropoda > Insecta > Diptera > Tipulidae > Tipula > Tipula confusa. The sequence goes on from OY744476.1 coordinate 32,646,667, forward strand.
TCAAATAGCTGTATCTTCATTAATAATTGGTTTAACGTTGGTTTAAGTGTAGCTTTGATAATTGTAAGAGTCATAATTACTTAAAAAAAAAATTTAAAAATTCGAAAAAAGCAAATTTTGACAGTCTTGGATATTTAAAAAAAATTAAAAAAACTTTCGAATTTCATCTGATTTCAAACGTTTGTAACTTCATCAATAATTGGCTTACCAAGAATTTGGGTACCCATAGTGTTTATAAAAAATCGAAAAAAAATCCAAATTTCGACATCCTATAGCCTTGGATATTTTAAAAAATTTGTGACAATATTTCTAATTTCATCTAATGTCAAATGGATGTGACTTCATCAATAATTGGCTTGTGGTAGATTTGGGTATCCATATTGTAGCTTAGATAATTTTAGGAACATATTTAAGTAAAAAAAAATAAAATGAAAAATATCAAAATTTCGACATTCTTGGAAATTTTGAAAAAATTTCGAATTTTGTCTGATTTCAAATGGCTGTAACTTCATCAATAATTGGCTAACGCTGGATTTGGGTATCCATAGTGTAGCTTAGATAATTGTAGTGGGCAAATTTACGTGAAAATTTTTTTTAAAAAAACCTAAATTTACGGCGTTGGATATTTTGAAAAAATTCGAATTTCATCCTATTTCAAATGGCTGCAACTCCATCAATAATTGGCTTGCGGTAGATTTTGGTATCCATAGAGTAGCTACGATAATTCTAGTGGCTATATTTACATAAAATGAAAATTTTTTGAAAAAATTGAAGAAAATGCAAATTTTGACAGTCTACAGCCTTGGATATTTTAAAAAAAATTTGTGAAAAAATTTGTCTAAAAATTTCGAATTTCATCTGATTTCAAATGGCTGCAACTTCATCAATAATTGGCTTAACGTCGGTTTGAGTGTAGCTTGGATAATTGTAAGAGTCATAATTACTTAAATTTATTTTTTTAGATTCGAAAAAAACAAATTTTGACAGTTTTGGATATTTTAAAAAAATTATAAAAACAATCATCAATAATTGGCTTACAAAGAATTTGGGTATCCATAGTGTAGCTTAGATACTTTTAGGAACATGTTTAAGTAAAAAAAAATGAAAAATATCAAAATATCGACATTCTTGGATATTTTGAAAAAATTTCGGATTTCATCTGATTTCAAATGGCTGCAACTTCATCAATAATTGGCTAAGGGTGGATTTGGGTATCCATAGAGTAGCTTAGATAGTTGTAGTGGCCATACTTACAATAAAAATAGATACAAATCCCAGTTTTGACAGTATGTAGCCTTGAATATTATGAAAAAATTTTTGATCAAGATTCAAATTTCTTCTGGTTTTAATGGCTGTAATTTCATCAATAATTGGCTTAAAGAGGCTATAATGTAACTTAGACAATTTTAATGGCCAAATTTACCTTAAAAAAGTAATAAAAATCGACAATTATCCAAATTTTGACATCCTATTATAGCCTTGGACATTTTGAAAAAATTTGTAAAAAAAATTCAAATTTCATTTTATTTCAAATGGCTGCTACTTCATCAATTATTAGCTTAGGGTGGATTAAGCATCCTCAGTGTAGCTTAGATATTTTTAATGACCATAATTACATTAAAGTTTAAGAAAAAAACAATAAAAATCCGAATTTTTACAGTATGTAGCTTTAGATATTTTGAAAAAAATAGAAAGAAAAAATTAAAAAATTTAGAATTTCATCCGATTTCAAACGGCTGTTACTTCATTAATAATTGGCTTTTGGTGGATTTGGGTGTCTATAGTGTATAGCTTAAATTCCTTCTTTAAAAACATTAACTTCTTTAAATTTACATGAAGTGGGTTTAGTTTTATTAATAGTAAAACGGGCTAAAGCCCGGTACGCCACATTTGCCAACAGGATGTTATTGCCAATAGCCAAAATCGCAGCATCGTCTATGTAGCGGTAGTAGCATCATTTATGTAAGATGAAGTTAGTCTTGTAAAGCGCAGGTATCGATCCTAAGAGTGGAGGTATTTTTATAAGATTATGAGCACTATAAAGAATTTCAAATGTTCGAATTTCCTGAACCATTATTACTTCGGCTACGTTCCACTGTCTGGGCACACAATTTTTCATAAAATTCGGATTGATAATATCAAGTAACTTAAGCAATTTCAAGCTGCTCTTGAACTACTTGCTCTGGTATCAGGAAATCGCAAAAGTGATGTCGTTGATACAGTTTCGAATAAACTGTAACGAAATTCAAGTCATTGATTTTTAGAAATGTAGTGCATGATCAAACTACGTGCACTTTAAACAAGACTTTTACTCTCATAATCCTAAAACTGTACCTAATAATTTTCAAGACGTGTGAATTTTTTTTATGAAATTTTCCAACAAAATGATTTGGCACAAAATGTCTGATGTATATCGATATATCGACTTTCGAAGTACCTTTTAATTAAATGAACATTAAAATCAATTAAACTAAGAGTAAGATGAGTGAAAGATTGCAATTTGGCGTTTAGTTACGTAATCGGCATGTAGCTCATTAAACGTTAGTATAATGGAATAACATATATGTGCCAGAGATTTTGAAATTTTATTTTTTGCTAATGTCTTATACGGTATAAGATCGACGAAATACTTTTTGGTATCTTTCTATTTATTTTCACTATATACTCGTCTTCAAAACCACTAATGATGTACACAAAGTTTTAACTTTTCATCATATAGTCGAGTTTGTATATATGTACATATACCGAAAATGATGGACAGGCCAAATATTTTGAGCGTGTGCTCGCAAAAAAAATTTGTTACTTTATATAATTAAGTTGGATCTTCGATGGTTTGTAGTTTTTAAAGTTTTTAATATAAAAAATGTTTTAATTATAAGTTTTGTGGTTGGACGTAGTTTTTTCGGTATATGTATCGTTCAAAATGATAAATCGATTGTCTCACCTCAACCTCTCTTGTCAAGCGAATAAAAAGTTAAAAATTGGACGATGAAGATGTTGAATGTACTTAAAATACCGTACAAGGTAAACGAAATTAGATTATGTACCGCAGATAAAATTTGATGTGTAACAAATAGCGGGTCGAATTTGTGATGGTGGTTGTCAGGGGCGGAGGGAAGGTATGTCAGTAATGACAAATTGAGAGTGTTACTGTTTCCTCATTGTCTAACCAATAAGTTCAGTTGTCAGGGGCGGAGGGAAGGTATGTCAGTAATGACAAATTGAGCGTGTTACTGTTTCCTCAATGTCTAAACAGATGACCTACCCTGTATACATAGGAAATATTTTCCGCAAAATTATACGATCTCCACAACATTTTACAATACGATTTATCTACATTGTCTTCAAGCACACAAATTATAAATAATTTAAGTAAAACAAATCGTCTTACATACATTTCTGCATTGCAACAACGTAAACTTGCTTATATTTTACACGTCATCTTGTATATATGTATATATATATATGTGGTAAAATAGTGAAAGATGCTGGATGTAAATTGTTTGCAATGACAAAACATTTTTGATTAAGAAATAAATTCATCTTGTTAACCGAGTACCGAGCACTCGTAATTACTTATATATATATATATATATATATATATATATATAAATGGTGCTGGAATTCTTTTGGACATCTATCTTGTTTATGATTATTGTCTTAATTCTGTATACTCTGCACTTTCTTTACATATTTTTATATGTTTGTTATATTGATGCTCTCGCTGGTGTGTCGTGCATAATTTTTTTTTTCCTATTCATAATGACATGACTTATGAAGGTTGAGGTTGCATAAGTTTATTTTTTAATCGTGAGCTTAAACTGTGAAGTAATTTTGATATAATTAATGCGGATGAGAATGGTGATTGTCCGCATGTGGGGTGTGTTTTGACTTTGTGTATAATAGATTTACTGTTTTTTTTTAATAACTTTAATCCAGTTAGATTAATACATAATTTGGAAAGTTAACAGGTTGATGAAATTTTACTTAAAAATGCATGAATTACTTAACGTTGTACATTTAAGATGATACGAAATCAGTTTAAAAATATCCTCCAAGAAAAAAAAAATCTTGCGACAAGACGAAGACAAAAGCAGAAAAATGAATCGAAGAAGAAAATAGGACAAAACCACCCTCGAAGAAGCGGAGGCCATCCCTGAAAGAGAATACAAATAAATGCAAGCATCAAATAACCAGAGATGCGGAGGTCACCAGGAGAGTTAAGTTTATCACCGCATCGGGAGTCTACAACCATTGCCAAACAAAGAGCCTATATTTTTGCAAGTGTATTTTGTTGGCGATAGTGTACACAAGTAGACCAGCATTGCAGGGATGTATTACAAACCAAGCAAGAAATAGTCCTTTAATTGCAAGACATGCTGCATCATCATAACTCCTATGTTCCCAGCTTCCAATCAGTCATAGAAAAATTAGAGTCTGATTTGAAAGTCGTCATCTTAGCGGACAAAACCCCACAGGGTGAGCATGATAGGCGCTTCAATGCACCGACAACATCAGAAGTGGTTGTCATCATGTTGAGTAAAGAACATGAAGCAAAAACATAGTTTTAGGAAAAAGGAGTGTCAAAACTACAGTATTTGCTCCTATTCTGGTAAGGGGAGGTTGGATATCATTTTGAACTGCGGCAAAGGAACCCGATTACAGGAATGCCACAGGCTAAGAAGATATCTGTCATGGACTTCTACGAATACAGGATGATGATGCGCTCTTACAATTTTAACATTTTACTTAGAAAAGAGTGGAAAAGTAGGTGTATTTTAGGGATGCCATCACCAACGTTGGAAATGCGCCGAGTTAATTATTTTGCCTTACAGTTTCACTGAAGGACCTCTTCATCACCTTCACATGCAATCTGAATTGGCCAGAAATACAGCAGGAACTATTTGATAGACATAGATCACAGAATCGTCACGATTTGTCTGCAAGAGTGTTTCACCAAAAGCTTAAAACACTGATGAGTCTCATCTAAAAAGTAAAAAAAATTGGTGACATTCAATGTCCACCATAGAGTGGCAGAAGCGAGAACTCCCTCATGTCCTCATTCTTATTTGGCTGATATACCTCACGTCCACAGAGTGTATGACTTCATCAGTATGACCAACGGAATTTGCACGAAATGATGCCTACGTCAATTTTTGAAAGACTCGCAAATAGTAGAAAGACGGTGGTTTCACCTCACAAATTCCTTTCCGACGATCAGAACTCTCTGTAGGCAACTCTTGGTTTGTTCCGTATTCACCTCTTTTGACGATAATTTTTAATGTGCATATCAACGTAGAATTTTGCAATTCGGTAAAGACCATAAAGTAAGTCTGTAAGTATGTCAACAAAGACACAGACATGGCTGTATTCAGAGACACCTTGAGAATGGACAGAAAGTCTACTTCACTACTGAAAATGCTGCTCAATGTGCACAAACACCTCAGAAAATCACACTGACGTCGTTCATCAAGCTTTGCTCCCATGATGAGTATGCACGCACACTTTAAAACCAACTTCCAAAGTACTACTTTTGGAACACCAGAAACAAGACTTGGAACCACCAAGTCATGAAGTAAGAGGTCCAAAGTCATTTATAGATTTGAGAACAGTTGAAGAAAGACTCTGCGAAATTTCCAGAGAGGCTTGCCAACTTAGAGGACTTCTAGAGAACGATTGTCATTGGAACAGAGCATTGGAAGAAGCTGCTGCTTCTCGATCTCCAAAGGTATTGCGAAACTTGTTTGCTGTCATGCTACAAACATGCGCTATATCTGATCCACAATAGTTATGGATGAACCACAAGGAACACCTGTCAGAAGACTTACTACACCAGAGCCTTATCTAAAACAATTGGATCTGGACTACAGTGATATCAGAGTAGTGATAACAGAGCTCTTATCTACTTTGAAGATCAGATTGTATCGATGAACTTCCAGAACCCAATCGCAACCATGAATCTGCCTGCCCGAGTGAAGAAATTATGGTACAGAATTATGATATGGATCTGCTGACAAGAAATCTAGAAGAGAATGAGCCAAAATTGGGCTCCTAGCGGTACGAGGAAGACTTTCGTTAAAAATGTACTTTTGGCAAAGGTTCGACAAAAAAGCGAGATTTTCATGGATGTTACTTCATCCGGCATTCCCACTACACTTCTCATAGAAGGGAGGACAGCTCATTCGGCCTTTAAATTACCATTAAATCTGGCGAACACTTAAACTCAAACATGTAACATTTCAAAAAATTCAGTAAAGGCCAAGGTACTACAGCATTACAAGCTCATCGCCTGGAACGAATGTACTATGTCCCATAAAGCCGCATTCGAAGTACTTGATGTCAGGTTGAAATATCTCAGACATAACAATGACAGAATGGAAGGCATCACTATAGTGCTGTTATTTCGGATCCTCGAGATGGATGCATAGCGATGCAAACCTTAAAAAGAATTCTGGAAAATCAAGGAGAATCGAAACAGGCAGTATTTCCAAATGTGGCACAGCACTTCACTGATCCCGCTTGGCTGAACCAAAGAGTAATTTGCCCCCAAAAAACGAAGCTGTCAATATCAAACAAGAAATTGTTGCAGGAATTGCAGAGTAACCAGGAAAATTACAAATCCATCGACACAACATGCGACGCACATAAGACGATGAACTACACTACAGAATTTTTGCACACGTTGGAACCACACGGAGTTCCCTTGCACAAGCTGGAACTGAAGGTTGAGGCACTTATCATGTTTCTCAGGAATCCGGATCCTCCTGCACTTTGCAATGGAACAAAACTTTTTGTCAAGATTTTCATGCCTAACATTATAGCAGCCACATCATGATTAGCCATTCAGCAGGTCAATTGATTGTGTGACTGAATTAGAATGTATGGCCAGATATTAAACAGGATATCCCGGAAAGAGGCGGGACCACCGTACACCGATTTTTACATAGACTTGGAAGGATAAGGCAGGATATTAGTTAAATTTAACATCGCGGCGGGCAATAGTTAGTAAATTTTTTTTGGGGGTAGGGAAAGGACAGGTATTTGACTGAAATTTACAAATAATTAATTTCTTACATAATTAAAAATATAAAATTATTAAAATTATAATATGAATTAAATTTTATAATATTTGATTAAACATGACAAATCTATTGATTTAACCGTTTATGAACACTACGCCATGTAATTGCCAAAAATCTAACTTTAAAATTAATACAAATTAGATTCCAGAAAAGTTGACCAAACACCGTAAATCAACTTAATCAACCGTTTTATGGCAAATACGTCATGTAATCGCCCCCATCTACTTAAGTCATGTTTATATAAAAAAAAAACTCCAAAGTTGGCCAGAAATATAATCTGGACCCTTTCAGTTTCATTGACCAACATAATTAAATTTATGTATACTCTATTGTAAATTTCCCTTTGGGTCTTCATCTCACACGTGGGTGGTCCTACCCCAACACAAAACTATTAGTTAAAATCATATATATAGTTTCTTGAAATCATGACTTTGAAGACAAAACCAAAAAAAAAACAAAAAACGTGAAACCACATAACAAACGTAAATAATACAAATTATTTTGAGGTTATATAACCATTAACCGCGCGGTTAAGTGAAAGAATTTTATTGTATCATCATCAAACAACAACAATTATGTACTTAAAAGAAAATAAAACAAAAACAAAATTGGAATACAATACGAAATACTAACTGTAGTATGCATAAGTAGAGGAAGAAGAAGATGAAGATGGTTAATGGTATATTAAAAAAAAAATATATGTGAATTATAATATGATTGACATTGAATTTAATGTTGAGATAATAACACAATCGATGTCATGTTTTGCATTACGTATATGAGCTTATGTATTATGTATGTACGCACAATGATAACCATGTCGAAATTATAATACATTAGCATAATGCGACCCATTACACTGCAATTAGTTTTAATATGCTGTTTGCCCATATCTGTCATAATATCTTAATTTAGATCTTCCTCTGAATAGCTGATATACACACATATATTTCGACGTTTGAGGTTGAGGTGAGTCGAGCAATTCATATATTTTGTAGTTATTTGGTTTACGATGATCAACATTAAAACATCTCCGGGGCATTATGATCGCATACCACCAAAAACCTATAATTATATCTGTACCGATTTTGAATCGTTATTTTTTGTGTGTGGCGGTAGACCGCAAAAATTATGGTAAGTTATAGCATTATAGCTTTTTAGTTTTTTGGGTCGTCTCGCGTTCCGCAATTCGATTTGCAGCAAAGTGAAATGTTGATTTAGATGGATTACCAAATTTTTTTTTGTATTTATTTCAATGCAGTAACGAAGGTCGATCGATATTGATGTCTATATAATTGTTCTAAATTTCACATTTCATTTACTTGTAATATTTGCAATGTGTTACATATCTATACAAAAAATTATATCATTCCCGCTTCTCTAGTTTTGTGACATGGACTTATGTAACATATATATGCAGATCAGTGTACAACATTAGTAAACATTCCGATTTTCCTATTGTTTTGTACAGTGCAAAAACTTTGCCACATTGATTGAAATCTAACTCTTCAACTTGTCTACTCGCTCTTATATATATAAAGAAGAGTTGATTAAGATAACAAAATAACTCGTAAACACCTACATATTCGTTTGTTCATCTACTATGAATGTACACAACATATAACTTCAACATTCATGCAAATCTATTTACTTAGATTGATTTATACTTTATGCAATATTTACAATGCATCTTTAAGACAGTTTTCAAGATATATGATATTAACGGGTTTGATTTATTTATGTCGTCAGTATGTTTTATGGCCTCTTTAAGTAAATGTTTTAAAAAACATAAAATATGTAACAAATGGAGTTTATAGTTAAAAGTACAAGTCGATAATTTTAAGATGTTGTATATGAGGTAATCAATCATTTTTTATAAGTCTTAAATCATTTCAGTAAACCTCAAAGAATGCAAGCCAATTATAATATTATGTTTACTCATTATAATAAAATTACGGTAGACATCGTATGACGCGGTAGAAAGGGTTAAGTGAATTTGTGTTTTACAGGCGCCCAACATGGAGCACTAACATACTACTTTGAGATTTAGAGTCTCATGTGAGAGCATGAGACTCTAAATCTCAAGGTCGTATGTTAGTGACCCACGTTGGGCGCCTGTAAAACAAAAATTCACTTAATTCTATCTACCGCGTCATATTGTTGTATGATTTGGAAAATTTTTTTGAAGGACTGGTGAGCAACTTAAACCATTTACCACCAATACTTCATAAACCAATCAGGAACAGCTCGTATCGATTATAAACTTTTCATCCATATTTTCAAAGGCTAACACCAGAGTTGTGTGGTGAGGACTCAATAGGGAAGTAACAAGTGCTAATGATAGCAACAAGTTGTGACTCATTCTCCATTGTTGCAACTAAGTAGAGTCCGCCAATTGCATCTGATATACCTCCAAGCAGTACCACCCGGGCAACGACTAAGGTCAATAACTAAGGTCGGATAAATATATTTGATACGAGAATTTAGCATTATAAAATTAAGGGCCGGATTAAAGTATCATTGTGTGTTTAGCCTTACTCTTGCATAGCGGATCTCTGCAAGGATGGACATTATTTTCTCCACTACTCGTGGGGCATTGATGGATCTTAAACATAATAATAAATAGTTTGGCACTCTTAAAAAGCCAACCACTCAAAAATAGAGAATCAGGTCTATAGGCCTTCAATCACTAAGGTTATGAAAAAGGACATATGCCCTAAAAAGGCTAGAAATGATTCCGTTGGTGAATAGGACAGATAAGGATAGAGCCATACTAGAGTGGGCTACCAAAACAGCTGAACCTCTAAGCTGGAAGGTTCATCCGAGAGATATATCTCCTGTCCACAAAACAGAGATCTACGGATGAACCTCCAATGGCCTCAAAGAAGTCTAAGTTGCATGTATCTACCACTAGAGCTTTTAGTGAGGTTTTGAAGGATCCGCTGGTTGTAGCAGTTATTGATAGAGACGAGAAGGATGGTAGCATCACTCCTGCTTATTGGAGGAAGGTAGAAAAGGCTCTAGCCTCCCCTTCTTTAAAATTATGCGAGAGTATCCTGGAACTGCTCTCACATGTCGGGACGGTGGTTGGTACAGGAATCATGCCAAGTTGACAGCGTTTACTACCCAAAGGTCTCTGTACGTATATAAGAATGCGACCAGTAACCTAGGTAACTTTTGGTCTTGAACAAAACTAGACGTCCTTGTGCCAGAGGATATCCCTTCCAGGATACCAACAACTGGAAGATAGCCAGGATGGAAGAAGCTAAAGATAATTTTAGGTCAGCTATACTCATTTCAAACAATGAATCACTGGCAGTGCTGGCTAAGACAGGTGGCTTACTTGCAATAGTTTTAGTGTTGTCACACTAAAAATATATAAGAAGGATGAAAATTCTAATTCAATGGCATCAAAATCAGAAATGCTAAGTCAGGGGCATCACACCTTATCTGAGGATGTGTGTCCTTTAGACTTGAAACAAGAAACTGAAGAATCAAATTAATCAAATCTGATAAACGAGTTATCCGGATCATTGAATAAACTCTGGGATGTTTCGACAGTCCCAGATTCAGAAGGATCCGACGTCACCATTGTGTCAATTGATATTTAAGAAGCAAGTTCCTTAAACTACTTAAAATCAATCTACACCGCATTGTAAAGCACCGTCAGCTGCGCTAATGCATCGGGTTATTGGACTTAGGGCTGGTAACTATGAATTACTGTTTGTGCAGGTTAAAGTTACGATTCGATCGTGCATTCTCGCGAAGAACAAACCAAAAATGTTTCGGATTGCCAATTATAGCGATTCAGTTTTGGTAGCAGCTAGCAATGAGGATAGCAATCAGAACCTTTGGCTTGTCTCAGCGTACTTACCGCACGATGGGGAAGTCCTTCCTCTAGATAATCTGCAGGGAAGCACCGATACGAACGAGAGAGATGAGTCACTCCTTGATTACATTCTAAGTGCTAACCTTTCTATATGTAATATAGGCTGTAAGCCTATTTTTATAACTAATAATAGCCAAAAAGTTTTGAACATAACACTTGTTTCAATCTTCATGTCAAATAAATTAGTAAATTGGAAAGTGTCCAGTCCTTTTCTGATCATTGCTATTTCCAATTTGGACTGGATTTAAAATTTTCTAAAATTTCAACTTGATGCAGGACCAACTAGGATACCTTCAGAACAATCCTAGGTAACTCCTTAACAGAGTTGGTCCCTAAAACACCTGAAACAGTATAGGAATTGGATGCCTTGGTCGAAAAGGTGTTTCATCCTTTCAATGAAGCTATTTTAGGCTCGTGTCCAATTAGGAGACCTAAGGGCAAATCTCGTCCGACATGGTGGTCGAAGGAACGCCTAGTAACACGGCTGAGTTGCAAGAAGCTTTTTAAAATTGCAACGAGAACAAAGGTTGGCATAGACTGGGACTCCTATAAGGAAGTCCTTAAATCATATAAATACGAATTATTAAGTGCTAAAAGCAAATCTTGGAGACTATTTTGTGATAACACAAAGGATTCCTTGGAGATAGCTAGGCAACATAAGATTATATCCACCTTTCCTGCAATTTCAAGTTATCACTAACGACCAGATTGTACCTGGACTACAAAGAGGATGGAGCTCCTTCTGGAAACTTATTTCCCGTGTTGTTCCGAATCTCCGACTGTTATGCCTAAAACCAATAGAGCTACTGGTCTCGCTATAGATGGCATCATTTCTGCCGACATCTAACAAACCAGTGACTTATTGGTTCCGTGGCTTGAAATAGTATTTAAAAGTAGCTTGGAACTATGTCATATTCCAAACAAATGGACTGTAGTATAGGTTATTTTTTTACCTAAGGCGGTAAAAACGCTCTCATTGCAACACAAAAGATTTTAGGTTGATTAGTTTATCTTCGTACTTCTTGATAACTCTAGAGAGACAGATAGAAGTTCATTATAGAGGCTCAATCAAGCGGTAAAGTTAGATGCAGCTCAGCATGCATACTGCAAGGGTAAATTAGTGGAAACTGCACTACATGCCATCTAACAATATTTAAAAAATCGCTTGAAAATACCGAATTCCCTTTGGTGACCTTATGTGAAAAAGAAGGTGCCTTTAACTGTCAAACCAGAGGCGATCACTCAAGCACTTTCAGATTTGGGACTGGATGTGTTATTCGGTTGCAGGGTTGATCAAATGTTCAGGGGCAGTGTCATTTTTGCTGATCTTGGTGAGGTATCCATCCGGAAATATGTGGGTGGAAGTTCACCGTAAGCTGGCGTATTATACCCCCTTATTTGAAACTTGGCGTTAAGTGACCTGTTAGTAAAACTATAGGGGTGGGCCTTAAACTGGTTGCTTATGCAGATGATGTTGCCATCGGCGCCTTCGGCAAATATACTAGCGGCCTCATATATCTTATGCAAAATCACCTATTGGTTCATTTGGTAAGCATACTCTAGAGGTGTTAGTCCACTTAAAACTGAACTGATTTTTTTTTTATGACGTACAATCTTCCTTTTTTCAACCCACCCACTCTTAACGAAGTTGATTTGAATAACACAGATAAAGTGAAATTCTTGGGCCTTATTGTGAACAGCAACCTGAGCTGGAAATTTATAATTTGGGAAACGGTAAAGAAAGCTACGTTAGCGATATACTTTTGTAAGAATGCTATTTGGAAAGGAGGAAGACTAAGCACATTGAACATTGGTTGTACACCTCTGTATCTGTTCTACTGTGTGGAGTTACAGTTTAGTGGCCAGCTCTAAATACAGTGGCAAACCAAAAGCTGCTGATGAAGGTTCAAAGAACTGCCTGTCTGTGTTAATGATGCACTCAGGACCACTTCAACTCAAGCACTACAGATGTTCCTTCATCTAATCCCTCTTAATATCTCAGCTAAACAAATGGCTGCGTGTACATTCCTTCCAGAGAGCACTGGGTGAGTAAAGCAGTTCTGAAACCTGGTGCAATTAACTTCGTTTCGAATGGATCGAGAATTGATAGCAGGGTTGGTAGTTGAGTGTTCTATAGGTAACTAAAATTGAACATCTCTTTTCGCCTCCTAGATTACTGTAGTGTCTTTCAAGCAGAATTCATCGCAATCAAAGAGGCCATAGACTGGATGAAGTATAATTTTATATCTGTTAAGAATATAGGCATTTTAACGGACAGTCAGGCTACCACAACAGTCCTACAATCAGGCTTTATCACATCGAAAGTAGCTCAGAACTGTCTCTAATCTCTTAACGAGACGACAAAATAGTTCAACATTCAGCTCACATGGGTGCCAGGGCATTTCAATTAAATTTAAAAATTTTGTGTCAAATAAAGTGTAAATAAATTAGATTTACGGCGATTACATGTCGTATTGGTCATACAACGGTTAATTCTGTCATTACTGATACACCATTCCTTTCTCTACACCACAAAAATAGAACAGAATTGTGCCGTAATGATCATATGGTGTCTGAAACCGGGTCGTTTCTATCATGCATGGAAATATAAATATATGGAAAATCCTCCCTATCCTTCCTTTTGTGGAATAAAAAGGCTATGGGGAAAGGACAGGCGTTAACCGGAACACTTGACAAGCGCTTGGTCTAACAATCTCATCAATCAATCAAGTAGTTATACTGATGTCAAGATCTTTTGATTAAGGTACCACTCACAAAAATCTTTCCACTATTACGAGTTTTAAACACTTTTCATCCATATTCGGAAATTTTCTTTAGTTTGGAAGTTCTTTATTTGGACATTAGCGGAGCGCATGGAACTCCTTTTGTAGAAATTTAGTAGCAGTTGGAGTTGGACTCTACAATCTCCTTTATGTATTTAACTAGACCACAGTGAATTAAACAAATTGGAATTTGACGTAAAGTCGTATGAGTGTATAATGTCAATAACTTTTATCGCATTTAAATGAGGCAATAAATTTTTCATTGGTAATATATTTTAATCGTTAAGTGCACTTGGAAATTGTCGAGGTTAAATTTACAAACGTCTTAATTCATTCGAAATACCGCACTCATAACAATTATAGCAAATATCTGATTTTTGTTTAGTGTACTTAGCTTTAAATTAACTAGTACTTGTTGATTACCATGCGTCATTTTATTAAAATTATTATTTTTTTTACATTACCACAGTTAAGTAAAATTTGCAAGTCAAATGGTTAATTTAAAACGTATTTTAATATTTTACGAGCTAATCCTCGCGTATTAATTTCAAATTAAAAAGTAATTTATTAATCCATTTACCACCAACATTTCCTTCTATACGTAATTACGTACATACAGTCAGTAACAATTTTATGTTGCAATATTTCCATATATACGAGAGTATATTACGCGATTATTATACATTCCACTAATACGCGACGATCATCTTTCTACCGCATAATATTTTGTACCATACAAAAATTAATAACGATCAAAAAAAAAAACATTTTCTTCTTCGCATTCAACCAACCTACCGCGTTACAACCGCACTAAGGTTAGAATAGATTGTAACTATCTAGAAATTGTAATATTTTGAAAAAAGATAATTTCGAATTTGTAGATCGACTTAAAATCAAAATGATTATTATAATTAAAAGTAGTTCATAATATAATAAAATAATTTAAATTATATTATAATATGTAAGAGAAAGGATTTGCATGCACTCGTATAATGTATGTAATATTCTGACACTATCCACCTCCACCATCTTGCTTTATATTGTAAAAAAAAGATGAAACATTAAAATCTGATCTAATTTTTCATCATTACTATATACATAATATTACAAAATATCGTATATAAGACAATGATCGAGAAGTTTTATACGATCATGATCGCCTTCTTATTTTCGTGTACTTATTACGCGGTCATCATATTATGTAAATAGACTCGTATAATATTTGTACTATAATATGTACTAGTAACATAAATTTTGTTGTTGTATTTTTATTTGTCTTGTCTTACGATTTCCAACAGCAACAACAACAAAAATAATGCGAATATTCTCTATATCTCGTATAAATGACGATCGTTAATGTCTTCTCATAAATTAACCTTCCTTTCCCTTTTTCTAGACTACTTTTTTTTTTTTTAATTTAAAAAATAAAAAAACTGTTACTTAACTTAAACGTGAATTGCGATCAATAATTTACTTAATTTTATTTTTATTTTTTTATTCTTATTTTCTTTAAGTGATCTTCATTTATTATGTTCCCATGACAAACTATGTGTGAAATCGAACTTATTGTTAGCTTCTTTGTAAAGTGTTTTTAGAATTATTGGCAAATTTAACCTTCTAATGTATGAATTTTTTTGTTTTGAGCTGATTCTTTTGAGGCACTCAAATTAAATGAAGTGTTCGATGAAGCAACCTCCCAAGTAAAGGAAATTATCAGTAGGATTAAATCCTTACATTAGTTTCCACCATTTTGTCTCAATTTTCGCACAGTCCACTTCTGTAAGGCTTCCGAGTTTCGGATTTAAATTACAGGATAAAAGTTTTTTAAAGGACTTAAAATTAGCAGATCCTTAATAAAATAAAGGTCGGTCTCTTGCCATTTTGATTAGTGCTGATATAATCTTGGAGAATGACGACTCATTAATTCTTACGGTTCTATAGTTGCTTAGCGTACAATATTGGGGATTGCGTTTGGGGTTATCAACAAGTGCACCATTAAGAGAAATAAGGTGACACAGACCAACAATGGAACACTTAACTTGCACTCGGACGTCTGCATCAATACTATATTGAAGAGGTTATTTGAGCAGGAAGACATTCCCCAAGCTGAGGTTCTAATTGCAAACAGGTATTATAAGTGAACATAAAAGCGTAATGTGGTTGGCTGATGTGTGTCGGTGATTTATTTTAAGAAAAAAAAAGATCAACTTGGAAATTCGTTAAATGCAGCCAAAATAAGATTTCTTGCATTAGAAAGTAAGTTGAAGGCTAATGCATCGCTGAAACAAAAATATTGCAAATTTGTATATGAATATCAAAACTTTCGTTACACAGCGCCTTTGAATGAACCTGACCTAAAAATTGAACAGACGAAGTGAAACCAATGTTCCAACCCACCATATGGGTCGTCAATTTTGGTGAGATTTCGGAACCATAAAATTGCATTTATTGGTTATATTTCGATCAGAAGATACACAGATCGAACACCAATCCAGTTACTTTCGGGTTGGCCAGTTCTCATTATTGGTAATAAGAATCTTTCATCAGATAGCATACGACACCGAATAAGAATATCCGAACATAGTCTCATATATCCTCAACGATTTCTATGCACCTATGTATATGGTGGAATAATCCTTGAAGGAATGTTTATCAACATATTGATATTTGATGTATATCAAATAAAGGTGACAACGCCAAACCCTGGTGCTAGAATTACAAAACGTATTATACTATCAGAAGCATCAACAATTTTAGATTAATGAGAAAGGTTGGCTCCAGTAGTAATTACAGCAAAAATCCTTCTTCAAGATCTTTGGTTTATTGGGATATTAGCGATTGGGATATTAAAATACATCCAGGTATTGAGGAAAATGGCTGAGTTACAAAGATGAATTACTAGCCTTAATTCAGATAATCTTTCTGCAAAGACTGGAGTTAAATACAGCATTATTATTATCAAAACTACTGGATAAAGTGAGAACAGCCTTCGATTGCAACAATGAAAACAAAACATACTGCTGAATTGATTATGCTGTATTGAGCTAGATAAAAGGTAAACCACAAAATCTCAACACATTTGTAATCAACAAATAAGTGATGGATCTAATTTGAAACTAATTGCATTTAACCCCTTTGGCGATTGCAAACGGATATTAAAAGCTGGAAGAAGACTAGACATGCAAACCAAGCATTTCATGAGATAAATTTAGTAATATTACCCAAAACTCATCAATTATCGAAATTGTTCATCAAAGAAGTACACCATAAAACACTGCATGGAAAAATTCATAATTATTTGGTATGCAGTAGACTAAAAAGGGCATCTTCGCAATAATTAATGGGAATATTACCAACCGAAAGAGTCCTGCCATCATCTCAATTCACAAATAGTGGATTAGACTATGTTGGTCTAATCAGTTTGAAGCTAAGCAAAGGGCTAGCGCGAGCTAGTTAAATTGTAAAAAAGCGAGCTCAAAAGAGTAAAGAATTGGGTAATAATCTAGCAGAAAATGGAACTTGGCACTTTATTTCTCTATGACGTCCTCGCTTTGGAGGATTATGGGAGGCCGGAGTGAAATCGACAACACTTTTGAACTAACTTTTCAATAACTTTTGAAGAGCTCTCAACCATATTAACCTAAATAGAAGCATGTCTCAACTGAAGACCTTTAGCTCCTCTAAACAATAACATAGATGATGATTTTGCATTAACTCCAAGCCACTTCGAATTCGAAGCACAATTTGTACAATTCAAATTCGTACTAAAAAATTTAACATAACGGTCGTCAACATTCATGCAACCACTGCAGACAAATCAGATGACGATAAATATTTGTTCTTTGTCGAGCTAGAATATGTCATAGTAACATCCTGCGCCACGACATCATAACTTTTGTAGACGATTTCATTCCTCAAATCTGTAAGAGTGCAGAATTAAAAAGACATATCAGCCCAAACATCCTCAGAATAATGGAAGCCGATCAAATCAATTCGATTATATTCTCAAAGAGACACTCCAAAAGCATTACTGACGTTTGATATTTTTACTTCTAACATGGAAATCGTTCATCTGCTTTTCATTTTCAAATACAAGTACAAATTGTCATCAACCTTTAATAGACAAACAATAATGATCGTGCACTGGAATGTCGATACGTTAAAACATCCTGATTCACAGGACAGCTATTAGAAGGTTTTTTCAGATTACCTAGAATAACTCTATCCTGAAGAGCCACTTAAAATAAAGGAGCCGTGGCAAATAATTCTTGATGTCCTTAAAACCGCGGTACAAACGATCATAGGAATACGACCAACAAGAGCTATTAGCGATACAAATAAGCAAAAACTGCGTGAAAAGTGGCTAATGTGAAACATCTGTTTGTTTGTTTGTGTCTGAACCCTGCAATCTTTTCTGGGGCCGAAGCTCTCCCAAGTATTTCGCGGTTAATTTTTAACGTCTTAACATACGCCGTCACCAGCCAAATCGAGGACGCACAAAAACAGGTTCAATTTTAAATCCATCTGCACATTGCATTACTCCAGCCAGCCTATACTGACATGGACGATGGTTCGGCCCATGGATTCTGCACTCTAACAGGAGGTCAAAGTTGTGTTCATCGTCATCACCGATCGTAATCGGGTGATGAAAAATCACTTTTGTAACCCTCCCCCATTGGGATTCGAACCCGGTACCTCCCGTCCCAAACATCGCAGCTTTGGCCACTGCGCCAATTGCTCGGTGAAACATCTGTAATATCTGAATGGAATACTTAAACCCTAGAAAAGAAACCAGTATATTTCCTCGACACAAAAATACGAATCTCCAAAACACGAATTTATAAAGAGCTACATTAAAAGCATCAACGACTATGCGCTCAACAGAAACAGATATTGTTGGCAACGCCCGATTTCTTACTAAATATTTTCATTATTCTCGTCAATATTCTCGTCATCAGAGATGGTAATGGTGATCTGAAAATAAATGAAAACGAAGTACTCTCAGTATGACAGGTCTAATTTCAAAACCCACTATAAATACAAATGACGATGTATATACTTCCGATCAGAAGCACCATACTATCAGACGTAGGTGACCACACCAAACAGTGGAATAGTTAAACGCAACTTTCGATGAGTTAAAGAATAGTAAAGCTCAGAGTCTTGATGGAGTCCACCGAAGCTCCTTAAAAACGGAGGAGCAATACTTGTAACTTCTGAGCTACCTCAAGATTGCATAACAATACTCATATCTTCGTACTATATAAAAAGGGGACTTTCTACATTTTCGGAATTACCGGGGAAGGTGAGGGCTCTACTGAAACAATCATTGGGGACTATTAGGGTAGAAGTCGACCCAAGTGTTTAACTACTGATCAAGTCTCTGTGATCAGGATGTTCTTCGAGATATGTTAGGGGCACAACTTAAGCATGCATTGGCTCTACATCGAATTCCAACAATCTTATGAAAGCATCACTCGTGCCTACTTTATAGTCAATCTGGAGCTTGAGTCTAATAAAAAGCCGCGCTAACATATAGAATTTCGGTTTAAATAAATTTAGCTTGGCTATGCAGATGATATAGTTGTACAGTCGGCCGCTCACCTAATGGTGACTTTTATAGTCTTATACTGCTCGACTAAACTGTCAGATGACTCGGAATAAAAATCAACATATACAAAATTTCAGTCCAAATTTCGTAACTAATGATGACTATGATGAATGATTTACAGGCAGATATAAAAGCTCGAGTTGGTTCTGGTCACAAACAGTTGAAAATGCACGTAAACAACAGTTACAAACAGTTGTTTACGCGCAGTTGAAACTTCTGCGATTAAAACATATATCGCAGTCATTAAAATTCGCGCTTTATAAAGCACTAATATGACCGGTACTAACCTTCTGAAGCAAACTCTAGATTTGGACCTCTAATAACTGCAACATTCTTTCTAAGTATCAAATATAGGCCAAATGATCGATCTTTAGTCCCATAAAAATCGCTTAAATCCAAAATCAAATTAAAATTTTGAAAGTACCTAGCTCCTCAGAGAACGCAACTTTATCAGACTTATCAAATCCAACCAAATTAGATGGCATGGTCTACGTTAAAAGAGCACACCACACCGAAAATTAAAAAGTGTCCCTAAAACAACCAGCTAGTATACGTCGGAGGTAAAGACTCAGACTATATGCGCGTGACGATGTCGTACATTATCTCCATGACAAACAATGTCGAAACTTAAAGCAACATGTAATGGAACGAGAAGAATGGAAATAGATTGTGCGGCCGGTCAAACCCGTTCATGGAATGTAAAGCCTGAGAGAAAACACATAAGGTCTACAAATTCTTCAAAAGCTATAAATTTTATTCTTGGTTCTTTAAAAGAGAGATAAGAGGTATTCGGTTGACTTAAATATTCGATGGTAAAGTTCAATTTACCTCCAGATATCTAACGGTGAATGTTCATTTAGATGAGGCATTAGTAAAGTAGCGTGAGACCACCCAAATATAAAATGTCATAGAGTCAGGTAATCAACGTCATCATCCAGTCAGTAATAGCTCTTCGTAAATTAACTTCACCATACCCATCATACAACGTAGTTAAAATTTAGTAAATTTCACTACTGCATGTATAAGACTGTAAAATATTGAGTGGCTGGAGGTATGAATTATGTTAATCTAAACGGTCTTCAGCTAGCAAAGGTTGAAACTTTTCCCTTAGTTCCGCGAGCAGCGCATAAAGCTTATCGAGTGGTCACAAAACGTTTCTGTAGAAGTAGGTTTCTGGAGAATTGGATTTTAGTCAGAATTGTTGTCACTTCGTTGGACATTATGTTAGTGGAAATTGGTTATGGATCATTGGCCAAAATGATGCCTTCTGATTTAATAACGTGGGATGATTTTTCCAGAAAACTGATTCTATGAACTTATCCGGTATCAATCATCGAGATAGTAGATTAGCTAGCTTGGAATCTTATCTAATGTAGCGTTATTGTTAAATACAACCAATAGATTCTTCGAAATTCTTTTACTTTAACTTGACAAAAAAAAATGGGATTGGTCGATTGATGGTTTACAAAAAAGATTGAGCGTTTTGACCAAATCATTCCTATCAATATTTAGAAAAGCTTAATGATTTCCAATGGATCATCTTTGATAGTATTCGGGCAATTTGCGCACTATTTTTTTAATTCCATACACGCAAAGTGCAATATGTCTATGTCCATGTAGACCTATTTTACCAAAACGTTTAAGACCGGAGCTAGTAGCTGTCATTAGAGACACCTAATGGTTAGAAAAGGTGTCGAAGAGGTCCTATACGTCACGTATTTTAATTTACATGTCAAGAGTGGTTCCATAAGAGGAGTTCTCTATAGAATCAGTTGGAATTTCTGACTATCACCAACTTTAGTATCACCAAACAGTTAAATATTTTATTTGAACAATTCAGGAATGAATAATTCCGATGTTGTTTGGAATTTTTTAATATTTAATCAACTGATTTAATTGAGGCATTGGTCATAAAACAGTGGCAATTGATTTGTAGTGTTAAATCAATTTTATTAAAATCTAATTTATATTAATTTTAAAGTTTTGTGTCAAATAAAGTGTATATAAATTAGATTTTCAGCGATTACATGACGTATTCGTTATAAAACGGTAAATTCAATTGTCTCATCAATTTTTTTAAACATTTGCAACCGGAAATCCAGACTAAAAAAAATACTAATCATCGATCTCCAAGGTATCAATAACCGAGTGGAGTCTGGCAACGATAGTATGATCACAACTGCGCATTATGTTATATCTCTTGCTTACTATTCGATTCATCCAATTTAGAATTTATAAAGCCGGAATTACATTCATACATCCGAATACATATTCCATTTATAGCAATCACAATTCATGGTCAAGATTTTTTTAACGTTCCTTGCAAATTATCTATATCAAAACCTTGATATAAATCAATCCAGTCACTGACTCTTTTGCAAACATCAAACTTCATCTAAATCGATACCAAATCTAATATAAATTATGTCCTTGTTTCGCTCGTATATGAACAATACCATGTTCATTATGAGAAACCTATAACCAACAATTAATGTAAAGAAGTTAGAAATATAAATATTGAAGGTTATGTTTTTTATGTCGATGCTACAAGTATTATGTATTGTACGTATGTATATAGAAATAGAAAGTAGTGATTTAACTGGTACACATAGCATAAGATGGTCTCTATATTTTAAAAAGATTGGTAACATTTTCTTTTTTGTATAACAAAACCTTCTTCGGTGATTGAAATTAATCACCATTATGGTTGTATATGTGCGTGGTGCGGTATCGCTTAAAAATAATAGTATAATATGATGTGTGGCGATATCGCTTGATCATGATCAAGATGAGATCGATTTTTAAGAATTTCAACAATTTTAATGAAAAATCAGTTGTGTATATGGTTTGATGCAATCGATTAAATTTTTTTTTTTTTTTTTTATTACGATATACACGAGAAATTGCATTCACTTATTACTTAACTATATAATAATATTAATAATAGAGAGATAAACTTAATTATGAACACTTAAAAATAACATCTATGAACATATATGACTTAGTGGTAATTATACACGATTTTTCATGGGCGGGAAATAAAACGGAAAATCACTGTAATGTTTATATAATTGGTTCGTTGTGGTTTAATCAAAAATCGTTATGATGGTATCGTGCCAAGGATTCCAATTTATAAAAACGACATCGTATGTTGTTTGTACTTTTATTTACCAACTATTTAATCCGGTTAAAGGAAGCTCATGTTAACTAGCTATAGTGAGTTAATCTGGCCATTTGTAGATCGTTCATGACAGCCAAACAACGCTGTTTCAGCATTTCAACATCAACAATGAAACTTGCTTTAACCAATATCATCAACTGTTTCCCCATTATCTACTGTCAGGAGGATATCTCTAGTATCCAAGGAAAATTCAGGACTTTCCCTTTAGGTATACTTGGCCGTGAACATTTAAAGTCATAATAATCAGCGAGACTGGCTTATGATCAAAATGTATTCCAAAGAGTACTTCCCTTTTGACCAAGTTGTTTATCAGCCTATATGGTCTTTCACCTCATTGGAGAAAGCATTGGAGTTCATTTAAGTTTTATCAACTTGATTTGTGTACCAGTTGCTTAAAAATCGAAAATTTTGCAACCAGCTCTTCTTAGGATAAAAGATATCTAAAATGCAAGGCAAAACATCTTACAATATTTTAAAATGGCATCAGCAAGCATGACTACAACAACCGGAAACAATCAACCAATATTGCTAACCGAGGTCATGTTGACAGTGGATAACCAAAACAACGACCACCTTATTTGAGCGTTGCTTGATTCGAATCGGAAGCCACCTTTGTTACTAAAGCTTTAACGAAGAAACTGGGATTAAAGCTAAAATATGTATATATCTCAGTTATTGGAAAAACTTGAGTTTCCGCAGGAAAGATGAGAGGACATATCAGCATTAAATTGTGTTCAAAATACAATAGAAACCGCTTTGTGGTAGCTTTCTAATTATCAACCTTCCCAGACGCTAAAATAAAACGAGGTGAGAAGCCTAAAAGATTTTTGTCTATCTTATCCAACATTTTATCAACCTACCCCTATCGACCTGGTTTTGGGTATTTATGTATTTTACGGTACAGTACACTAAAGGCGAATGTTGCAGTAACCAGATGATACATGTCCGCTGTTATGGAGATGCTGGGAAATGGAAGAAGTATCATTTAATGCTCCCTTCAAAGATATACATAGAACAATTTTCTAGTAATCACCATTGTGCCAGTGGCCAGGTCACCTGCCAGGTCACCTGTCACCTGTATGCGGGTCACTTGGACAAATGACACGAATTATTAGTCAAAAATAAATAAGAGTGAAAAACGGAGTACACTATATCTACCACATCATGCTGTGTTCAGAGAGAGTAAAACTTCAAAAAAGTTGCATGTCGTTTTCGTTAGGTCCTGCATTATCTGGTTCA
The DNA here is from genome assembly GCA_963556175.1 of Tipula confusa. Taxonomy (NCBI): domain Eukaryota; kingdom Metazoa; phylum Arthropoda; class Insecta; order Diptera; family Tipulidae; genus Tipula; species Tipula confusa. The sequence continues at coordinate 32,670,452 of OY744476.1, forward strand.
ACTATTTAAAGTGATTTTTTCTAATCTTGACAAGATTTCAGAGGCATGAAATTGCATTTATTGCCGATTTTAAAAGATGTACCAGTAAATAATGATTCATCCCGAAATATCAAAACTATCAAAGAATAGTTTGGCGAGAAAATCCAGCCAGCGACTTTTACGTGGATGATTGCTGGCATGTTGTGATAATCTTGAAAAAGCGAAACGAGTTATACGATTAGAATTATTACACCAAATATACCCACAGAAATCAAAAAAAGATTTGAAGATCCTACCTGATGTGTACGTCAAAGAATTTGCTGACTTACTAGAAAAGATGCGTTCACGTTTATTGTCGCAGCATTAAATTTGGAACATTTAACCAAACGTAAATTGCTGTCAGGGTGCAGTTAAACGTTCGATCCACTAGGGTGGCTATCTCTATTAACTATAACGTTAAAAATTTTACTACCAACCAATTGGCGCAATGGTTAAAACTGTGCTGTTTGGGACAGGAGTTACCGGATTCCAATCCCAACGGGGATTTGAAAATAATAGATTTTTCATCACCTGATTACGATCGGTGATGACGATGAACACAACTATGTCCCTCTGTTGGAGTGCAGAATCGATGGGCCGAACCACCGTCCATTGCAGTACAGGCTGGCTAGAGCAGTGCAATGTGCAGACGGATTTAAAATCGAACCTGTATTTATGCGTCCTTGATTTGGCTGGTGACGGTAATGTAGGACCTTAAAAATTAACTGCGAAAGAGTTGGGAGAGCTTCGGCCCCAGAAAAGATTGCAGGGTTCAAACACAAAAAAATTATTTTTTTAGTTGCTAATCACCGCTTAGACAAAAGTTTCAATCATTAAACTTATTATAAATTCTTCGTTTGGAATTACACGGAGCTGTAATTCTCACAAAACTGGTGATCAAGGTCACTGATATGCGCTGATTTCGCAGAATAATACATGCAATAGACGAAACTGTAAATTAGTATCTCTATCTCCAAACATCTAAAATGGCGTTTTAAGAGTTGGTGGCCAACTTGACAGTTTGAACATTGGATATGCAATGAAGCATCAAATAATCATACCAAGGCAACATTAAATGACAAAGAAACTTAACCATAAAAAAAGTCAGAAGTATTTGTTTACAATGCATAAGAAGCCATCCCAAGTTAACTGGGCAGATAATGGGAAACTTACTCACAACGAGAGTCACACTAATATGATCATTTATCACAATAGGCCCAAAAAAGGTAAAGGTCTAAAAAAGTAAAGGCATATATATGTCTATTTGTTTGTTTGGCAACAAAGGTCCTACAACTCGAAGTGGTAAGTGATTTATCTACCGATGAGCTTATAACATCACCAAAACAACGATCAGTTCCATATTTTGGCGCTATATGGTCATTTTGTTCCAGATAGAGGCATTAGTTAACTCGAGGCTACTAACATCATTTTTTGATAATCCTGACGACCTAAACATATTAACACTGGCTCAATTTACTATTGTTCATCAGAGCTAGAAGTTATTACTGACATCAGGCTGATTTTTGGAAAATCTGGAGCAAGGATTATCTACAGAATATAAAACAGAAGGTCTGCTGATAACATCGCTGCTATGTGTGCGTATGTACGAGAAAACTCGAAGCAGTCAATTTTTAGTCGTTTCTGCCACTACTGATATTCTACACTGAAATTCTAATGATCGTCTTAAGAATGGTATCGAAAGATACGTGCCGCTGGTTAATGAAATTAATTTTACTTCACCCTTCTGGAGCCATGGTAAAGGCTGTAAAAGAGCTAAAATCCTAATCGTTTTTTCCTAATCCCTGGAAAATCTCATATATTCAGTTAATCTTCAAGCCGGGTTAAAGAAATGAGGTAAGTAATTTTCTTGAGATGGCAATTCTAATGGTCTTCAAATAATAATTCAAAAAATATTACACATCGATACCACAAAATGTATTTCACGTGTTCAGCATGGATTTTATCTCAGTAGGTCTACAGTAACTAACCTGGCCTCATTTTGTTGTTATTTGACAGTCTAAGGTCCAGGCAGCAAAACTCGACAAAATTGGCCATCTGTTGTAAATTTTCGTAGATTTTATTGCGTAAAGTTACAGGAAGGCTTAAACCGATTTTTCATCTGGTCAATTGGCAAAGTTTGGCTCTAAATGCGAACAAATGTATGTTAGGTTAGGTTGGAGTGGTTACAAATGCACAAGGAGATTATTATTGGTACATTGTAATTAATCGGGATCTTACTTCCCTATTACCCTTATTGGAATCATCCTAAACCACTGATATAGCGTAAAAAAACTCGCATCTTGAGATCAGCAAAATCTAAACAAATTAGTGTCCTGAAATGCTAGAAGTTCAACTTTTGCACCACTGAACTTGCTCTTTAATATGGGTGGGTACTCATCCGCTTCTACAAAGCTAGTAAAAATCTATTCTGCTTTTTTCATGATTGTAAGTCTAAATAGCCGTAATATGTATATAACTTCCCTATCCCGTTCAGTTGAAGAATTGGCCTTCCCTAGCAATTTCATCTGCCATTCAGTTCCCTTGGAAGTCCGAGTAACAAGGAACAGAGATAAATTGAATGTTAAAATGCTCACTCTTCTTGTTAATAGTTGACCAGCAAATCATTGCCCCCTTTGATCCCAAAAAATGCTTCCAACAACCTAATTACCACTTGGATCACAATCACTTCAGCGTAGTATCGTCGGCGATCAAATTGCATAGCTTCGGTTTCCAATATATTGACCCATTTTCCTTCAAGGGAATATGGTATGAAAATCTTACTATTTGTTTAACTATCCTATTTTTGTGAAATGCATTGTCCAATGCCAACCACCAAACACTTCATCAGTTAATAAAAACGGGTCTTATAGAACCAATGTACCAGTTCCGGGTTAAACCCCACATATTAACAATGGGGTTATCGCTTGAATTCATCACTAAAGTAGCTTTATTTCATATTTCTATATGATGTTAGGGTTGCAGCTAAGAATAAACGCAATAAGCACCAACAATATACTGATACAGTCAAGATCAGAATCATAAATATGTCAGACTGAGCTAAGGTGGATTCACCAATTAGAAAAGATGATGAATACCAATCAGTTTGGCCAAAAAAATGCAAGATTGAAATTTGTTGGGATTAAATTCAACCCTTTACCCCATCCAAATTAAGAATTGCATTAAGACTTTGCGAAAGGCGATCCTGCATATCCATTCTTTCTACGAGGACGTCGTTTCACGATGAAGAAAAAGGTAAACAGTAATAGGTGGAAAGTGAGCTTTCATCAGCATAGGCATATAGTGGATTGATGAAAATTATTGAAAAAGGATCGAACAAAGGACAGATTCCTGTGAGACAATACCGTTAAAAAAAATATTGTTAGATTTTGCGGCAAAGAAGAACATTCTCAATTCATAAAATTACAGAACCGTGATGTCCAACTGCCCTCAATTGGCACAGCAAACCCTTTTGTCACACGCGATCAAATGTCTTCGAGATATCGAGCGCATATACTGATACACCATACTGATAAATGAACCTGTTCCAATTTTTTATTTTTTAATTCGACGATCTGAAATTAGATGGTTATCTTCCCAATATTTTATTAGCTGGAAATTTATTAGGGTCTCAAGTAATTCGGTAAGCATGACAATAGCGATCCAATTATAGTTCAAACAAAGGTTTCGGTTTGCTGCCTTTTTTGTCACATGGTGTAACTTTTCAGATGGTGGAGGAAATACCAAAAAACATAAATCAATAAATCAGTGGAACAGACATGAAAGTGGCTTTGACTACTATAACGAAACTTGCCGCAACTCTTCTGGAGCCTTCGTTTCATAAACCATTTTAACTTGCGACACTGTTCGCGTTGCCAGTTTTCTAACTACCTTAAATTCAACCACATTTTCAGTTGACGGGATTTTTACATATTTGCGGTTAGAGGCTTTTTTATTAGCGGTTGCTGCTCTGCAGTCATGATTAGGCCAATGATTGCCTGATTTTTTTGGTTTCAAGAGACTGGAAGTAATAAACTGAAAAAATGGTTCTTAAAAAAACTGTTCCATTCCTTAGAGAATGACGGTTAAAACCAGAATGCCTGGACTGGCAGTATTACCGAAGACAAAATAAAAGTGCAATTTGAACTCTTGAAAGAATATGTTTATTCCTACCTGTAGCTCGCATTTTTAGTCCTTGTGGTTGGACTCCTGTACTCCTATGCTTCATAAAAGGCATTCAAACGAGCATGATATCCTTCGCATTCCATAGCAGCCTTGGCTTGTCGTAGGAAACGATTAAAAAAAATTTGGGTCATTTCAAAATTTGGGCTGACTACCCACATCCGTAAAAAACTTTATCAAAAATATCAACAAAAGGAAATATGGATACCGTCTGATGGCACCATATCAGCCATTAAAGAGTATCGCTATACTGATCTAAGCAATTAGTCGCCTCCTACGAGCAGCAAACTAAGGTGGAAATCTTAAAACAAATTTTACAGGAGCCCTTACTTCTAACTATTTTTCATACAATTGGATTACACAATTTTGACAGTAAATAATAATAGAAAAAAAAAAGTCAAGTCGTAAGGCGTGAAGATTTTAATTTAACTCGCAACAATAAATAAGAAAATTGGATTTCTTTTGTTTTTCTTTATTATATACTTTTTACCTTAACCGTGCTAAGAGGTTATTAGTTTTACTACTGAAAAACTATTAAAACTAAATAAAAAATAAAAGTCATAAAAATTGAAGAGTGCTGCTGCAAATGATGCTGCGCTATACAATTAAAATATATGTAAGTCACTCCGTCGTTATGCTCCAATTAAGTGTAACTTTTTATTTTATGTGTGATGATTCATTCTTTTGTTTGTTTTAACTTAAGTATAACAATTGGCTTGGTTTATTTTTATACTCTGTAAATCACCTTTCGTTGCGAAATGTGGTATGTGCTTGTATATCGACGTGTGACTTCATCTCACTTCAAATATTCACCCTGAGAGCCTCCAATTAAGCGTAATTAGCCGAGATTGACGTCTATACATTTATGACTAAAGGTACATATATTGAACGAACCCACAATATTTGATCATAACTGTATTAAAACAACCTTCGATTCAACAATCGCGCATATATATGATTGATTTTCTATAAATCGTATGGATTATAATATTTGTCTGCGCGTCTGATTGATTAGCTATAATTATCTTTTCAATTATCGCATACAAATCTAAAACTTAATTTTTTCTAATCTGCTTTTGAATGAAAAATACGAAAAAAAAAATTACAAGCGCGCGCTTTAACTCCAAAATTAGCGATGTGCATACCATTAAAAATTTAATCGATTTCTTAAAAGCTTCATATACATATTTTAGCCTTGAAGTGGGGCGGCAGCCGATCTAGGTTTGGTACGTGGCCACCATATATATTTATAATGAATGATGAACAAACGCATTAACTAAATCATCTCAATTAATTAAATTTATTAATGATGAAAAATGTTGATTTGGTAATCTTTCGGGGTAATTTTGGAGATCACCGAGATATATATACTTACGGTCGGTAATTTGTAATGAGCTTTTGAATTATGAGGATCAATATGATTTGTGCGAGTATTAATATGGAAAATTATAAGCGTATTAGATGGATCATTAAACATTATTATTTGTTATTGAGAGGTGTGTAGAGCTATGTATAGACCCCAATTAATTTAAAACTTTATTTTTGTAAAAAAACTATCACTATCATTGATTTAATTATGTGTAAATAAGATGATGTATTGTTTGATGAAGGCAGTCAATTAACATACCGTAGCACATATGTGCCCCAGATTTATTGTATGCGATTTTTGGTTAATTTGAATATTACATAAATTTTTTATTTAATCTTTTACATAAATTACCACACTTCATAGTATATAGTCTGTGATAGTAGTATGGATTAGTTTATGGTTCCTCGATATATCGCGGCTATTATATTTTTTTCTGAGGAGGGAAAATCCTTTTTTATAATGAAACTCACCATCTACAAATGCAGGTTTATATACCGGGCATGTAAACATCTGTAGTATGAATTCGATATAGTTACGAGAGTTTTTTTTCCATTTTTGTAATGAGATTCTGACGAAAAATTATCCCAACAGGTTGTTATCATGTCATGGTTTCTTCTAGCAAAAGTATGACATATTTATAAGATTTTGGTTTACATTTTAACGAATGGTATTACAGGACCCATTTCTCTTATTATTCTACAACAAAAAAGGATTTTTAATAAATCTCGGTAGTTTAGTTATTAACTCTAATCAGCATAGGTTGAGTCTCGCAGTCTCATTTTTATTTTATCTGTTAAAAAACTAACGAAAAATTTACTTTAATCTAAATTATGATATATGTATTCCAACATCCAATAAAAATACCATTAAACTTATTTTTTATGTGCAATGAATATATAGTGAGTGTATAGACTCACTATATATTTTCAATGCAAACAAGGAAGTTTTAGCGAATTGATGCATTGCCACATAGAGATATAAAACCGAACAATTCAGTCGGACGATCGTTTTTGACGCCACATGGAAACCGAAAATGTCGGTCGATTATAAATGACGTCCCATCAAAATAAAAATTATAAAAAGTGACATTTGGCTTGGGAAATCTTATGTCAAGATTAGAGTAAAGGAAACCAACAGATGACATTGAAATTCGTTGTTTCATCGGTTTGTTGAATAATGCTTGTGTCAACAAATAATGAGTTTCGGATCTTCGCAAATTTTGGCATTCTTTGTTTGGCAGTATTTTGTTTAGCTGGCTTCAATACTTGAGATTTGTTATAAATCAACAAGATCACTTAATCACGATGATTCCTTCAATAATGACAAATTTGCCCCATTTCGTGAAATTTAATTTGGTAAATCTTATACGTTCTTTCTTATAAATCTTTACCTAGAGAAAAACCTAATGATTAACGAGCAGCTTTTACCGTTTCGTGGCAGGATTTTAAACAGTTCATTTCTTTCAAACCGGACAAATATGGAATAATAATCTGGTGGAAAAAAAGAGTCTTTTGGCAGCTATGTTCCAAATAAAAATTGAGCTGTAATTTTACTATTATCTAAGCATTCTACCAATAAAATAGATATTGCAAATCGGATGTGCGTGACGTAACATCTAATCATCGAAAATTATTTGGTTCCATTTTTCCTGATTAAAATGCTAGTAAGCCAAATACTTGTCGCAAAATACTTTTACAAGATTTAGTACAAGGAAAAAAAAGTACAGGAATTAGTGGGCCCAAATATTCAAAGATATAGTGCATCACGTCCAACCACCATACAAAGAGATTAACGGCTGAAATTATATTGTCTTGTTGTTCAGAGTAGCAACAAGTTCAACTTTAAAAAGTAACCAGTTTTAATAATACAAAAAAGCGAAGGTGCTACATATGAAATCCAATGATTGGACGAATGAATCAGCAGTTATGTAACATCTGCCAGAAAAACGAGTGTACTAAATACCCAGATAAAGTACAGTTATCTGCAAAAACTGCATTTGGTTTATTACCAAAAATTTACATATGAGTCCGAAAGACTCATCGCATGCTTTTATGTAACTAGAATGATAATCTGATATGTGATGCAACTAAATCTTCATATTTCCCAACAGTCCCTTGTTTATATATTATACAGAAAATAATGTTTTTTTGATAGAAAATTTTAATGGTAAGCTCACTTTTCGATTCCATTCTATATTTCACTTTTCACATTTTATAAATATTTTAACGCACTAGCTTTAAAAGATAAAACTACATAAAATTATTTTATATAATTAACTATTAGCTAATAATTTATTAATAATAATAACTAAAAGTCCCTTTACATAATCATCTTTTTTCGATGATCCGAAAAAAATGATTTGATTTTGTCAGATATAAAAAACGATTATCTTTTTTTTCTATCATCGCCTACCATGATCTTTTTGAAAAATGGAAACGTTTCTATTTTTATCATCGGCAAGTGTCAAAAAAGGAAAAATTAAAGAAGGCAGTGTATAATTTGAATGAAGTGACATGAAAGTGAGGTTCCGGATACTGGATAAATTGTATTTTTAGCCGGCATCTGTATTTTTAGTGCCACTACACTAAAACTCAATGAAACTAGACTGATCAGTTGAGACAAGATGCACAGAATTTTCTAGTAACATTTAAATTTTAAATAAATTTAAGGACGTGATTTCGATGACAGTGTTTCGATGACATTCATGTCATCTTTTTTGGATGACTGCCCTTGATAATGTAACCTTTTGGATTGCCATGTATTATCGCAAGGATCAGAACAGTACCAAAATCTAGATCAAATAAAAAGCTTATAAAAAAAATTAACCCTAACATTAAAAATAATAGGGCTTAAATCTACTCGCCTTTTAACGCGAAGTGGGTGGCATCTAGCGATTATTTTTTCAAACTATTATAAACTATGCCAAAGATGGTCATAATATTTGAAATTTTTCATTGTGACTGTTATTAATTTCGGTAAAATTTAAATTAAAAATGTTCGAAGTCACTTGTGTAATTTTGTAAAATTGACATCAACCACGTGTCATCTGATAAAGCGACATTACCTGTTTTTTTTTTGTTTTGATTTAAATTAAGCTTGTTTTAAAAAAACAAACATCCATGCTTTGTATTAAAAAGTGATACACAATTGCATCCGCTTACAAAGAAAATTGCCGCAAAATTTTTAAGAGTGCAGTTTTTTTGGTCAATGTGCGAATAATTATGTCAGCTTTATAAATGTTGATATTTATGTCTCAAAACACACGCTCTTCCTTTATGGTCTAAATAGAAGCCCAAATATACCAAACAGCGCCGCTCATTTTGGATTTAATACTCTGTCAGTTTCCTTTGCATTCACAATTCTAAAACCGCTATGACAAGTGATTTCAATTTCCAAAACGACAAGTGGTAGTTAAAGTATTTGCAGCTTTACACCAACTTACAAAGCTCGTAGACCAGCCTACAAAAATACCAGATCGGATCAACGATACAGGATCTGTTTTTAAAATTGAATGCGGAGAAATACAATATATCTGTCAATTCTCCTCTAAAAAGTTCTGACAATCGGCTTATACAGCGGGATTTCCAACGTTGTGGCGAAGACAACGTTGCTCGTAAATATCGTTTATAGCTCTTTTAAAAAAGTGAAGTGGGTAGGTATGAACAAGGTTTTTCAACAGTTCGAACGGTACTCTTGTTATGCCTTCAATAATACTAACAGAGTATAGCATACTAAATTCGACTAACACTATCACAGGAATGGAACAGTTCATTTGTTTGAGACTCTCTAAGCCAAACAAATCAGGCATTCCTTGGCATAACCATGATAGCAAAACAGCAAACGCCAGTAAAAAAAGTCCTCACCTCAAATATGTAACAAATCCGGCAACGATAACGGTGTCACAAGCTAAATTTTCATGACTGATACCTTAATCGAAAGCTTTCGTCTTCAGTATTTATACTGCCATAAAATATAGTAGCAGGAGACCAAAAAAAAAACCCTTTGCTCGGTGAAAAATATGTTATAATTTCCACTGGAAATTATAACCTCAGGTGGTTCGATTTCATTGAAGTCATTTTTTGGAAGATTTTCATTTCCGAGTTTCAGGATATACTTTGCGAATGCATATTTGACACGCATATTTTTTTTTTAACGAAAAATTTTTGCATTGACTTTTCGACAAATCGAGTGTTTCACTACGGATGCTTCAGAGTTGAACAGGTAAGCACTGACGGAAATCACCTCCAACGACTAAAATGTTCCCTCCAAATGTTTGGATTGATGCAAGAAATGTTTGATGCAAGTTCGGATTTGCAATAGACCGCAACAACTGATCTATATTTTTTAAACCATACTTTGGTAACATCGGTACCTCATCCATAAGGAAACACCAACTGCGAGTTCTGTAGCTGTGAACTATGACTGAACCAGGTTTAATGCTGGAAATTGAATCTGACGAAAGCGGAACTTTCAGACTAAATGTCTTGTGTAATGTTTATCCATCAAGCAATAGAGTTGATACGATTCCAGTAAATGCCATACATTTTACTTTGTGATTTTGGCCACCAAGTAAGAGATACAAAATCTTATACACGAAGGTTTTACCGGTACCACCTGGTCCATCTATGAAACAATATTTTGTTTCTACATAGTTAGAGCCATTTCTGTATGTAAAATACTATCCACAATTTCAATCTGTTTTCCTTGCAGAAGCCGATACATGAGTTATCCAGTAGCAGCTGACTCATCAGAATTTAGAACATCCATGTTTTGGTCATCTTCGTAATTGTCAATGTCGTCCATATCGTTCCACCCAGAAACGAAAATCTTGACCTACTGTTGCTGTCGTATTTAACTTGAAAGCAATGATACGATTAAGCACGTTTGATTGCAGCATCCCCAGATCTATTATTTTGTCGTGCTTGCAGAATAAAATTTTCAGCCAATTGATTTTTGAATCTTTCACAGAGACCTTTTGCATCTTCTGGACATCGAAAAATAAGAATCTGAACGAAGAGTATTCGCATTACCGAAGGTATTTTGGTAGTGCTGATTCTTCTAGACGACCTATTCATTGGTTATCGTCGAAGGCGAGGCCATGAGCTAGGCAAGCTTGTTTATATGTCATATAACGAATGTCATTTACAGTAAGAAGATCATCAAAACTTGTTGCGTCCTTTACATGATGGATAAGTACTCGCAAATGCTGGTATAGTGCAGTGAACTTCCACATAGGTGTCTGCTTCATTATAAATCAAACTCCGTTGATTTTCGAGAACCTTTATTGAAGCGCAATCGTGTCCTTTGTAGATGTATTTATATAAATATTTTACCGGAGCTTCCTGCCAACATATTCCACATTGATGTGGCATTGGAATTTTATCAGCAAATAAGCATTATATGTGGCCACATGACGATTATCTCGTGTAACTCGGCGATTATCCTTATCTTTTCGATATACTGAAAGTTCATATGAAAATTCTTCTCGAAGAAGAAGATTAATCATTCCAAGATTAAAGCCCTAAACTAATTTTTCTAAAGCCGTGACCTATCTAGATCGTTTTTTCACGCCGGAAAATGGTAATATGCCAATTTACAGAAATAATTATAGTACCGTTTTCCAGAAAAAATTTACAGATAAATAAATATACATGCATACAATTATTGTTCGTTTAATATATAAAGATAAAAATTTTCACAAATCATTTTTAAGCATAAAAATTCGGAAGGGGTAAGCCTTTATAGATTTTCGAAAATGAATGAAAAGTCAATAACACGTAATAGTGGTCCGATATTGATGACTGATACATTAATCGAAAGCTCACAACACCAGTATTAAAACTGCTACAAAATATTCAAAAATTTTCACAAATCATTTTTAAGCATAAAAATTCGGAAAGGGGTACAGATTTTCGAAAATGAATGAAAAGTCAATAACACGTAATAGTTGTCCGATTTTGATGACTGATACCTTAATCTTAAACGGAATATTTCCGTTTCATTTTTCCGTCATTTCCTTTACATTTTCGTACATAATTTTCTTAATTACTCTTGCCGCTTAAAATTTTTTTGACATGTAAATTACTGTTTTGGCTAGGCCGTGGTTAAAATTAATGAGTCATCTATAATTCAATGATTATGACAAAGTCACTAGACCGAAAAACTCTTCATTAAAATTTACGAATATTGAACAGAATCTCAGCTCAAATGAGAGTCAAACATTTTACGTTGCCAAGTAAAAATTTAATGTCCTCCAAACCAGAAAAAAAGTTTTATAAATCAAAAATTTAATTACTCTATATAACTGCAGGCCATTCATCCGACCCAGCGTCACTTTTAATGGTTTTGATTTTTCTCATCTCACTATTATTAACATTTTTTACTACATTTTAAAATACTACAGCAATTTCTGATTGAAAATTCGTTTGTGGGCACTCCTTAACTCATTGCGCGTTTTTATGTCCTCTATCGGTGACAACTTAATTTATGATATTGAAATTTCAATTCTTTAACGCGTATTTCATCTTTGTCATTGAAATTTCAATTCTTTAACGCGTATTTCATCTTTGTCATTGCCACTACTCTCGCAAAAACCTATCGGTCTTCTTAAATTCTTCTTCATTATAATTCCACAATAACACAAGTTCTTCAATTGAATCGTTTATAAATATTTACTTTCACTGCACATATATACGAATATTAAGTAGCCCATACCTAAGGGCATCGTGCAAATAATACGAAGGTCAACATAATTTATAGTGTCAGCCATAAACCAAAATTATTATTAAACTATATGTTAGATCAAAATTGTTGCAATTAATTTAATGCCGCACCACCTCCATTGTGTGTTCATCACACATCAATTCGATGCCTGCCAATTTACTCCAATTACATAAAAAATAAAAAAATTAAATTAATTTGAAAAGCAGCATATCGTGACCATTTCATATATCATAAGATGCTGTCTCTATATGTATGTGAAAATTTATGAAACTATTTTGATTAGGAGATTATTACTCAACACCAAATAATCATATAACATATTGTGGAGGGTTGCTGCTGATGATGATGATGTTACCATTTTCAAAATAAACGAATTAAAAATTATAAAAAATTCCAAAATTTTTTTAATTAAAATTTAATCAATCAAAAAATCGAATTGCACCTTGAAAATTGTTTTGATATGGAGTCGCCATTAAAATTATTTCGATCAACCTCAACATCGATTTGACGATGGCGTCCATCGCGCAACATTGAATTTCATGTTGCAGCTAATTTCCGATTCACCATTCCATATAAAAAGTTGAATTGTCCTCAAACTGTCAATGATATATCAATCAATCACAAGTCCATACAGTTGAACGAGTAACACACACACAGAGTAATAAATTTTGAGATGGATTTGGATTTTTTTTTTCGTTTGTAATGATGTGAAGATGAAATTTGAAGAAAAAAATTTTTTTTTATACTTTCAATTGAAATTAAGATCTTCCCACACGAAACGAAATGGAAATTGAAATAAATTTTATTGAAAAGTTATGTACAGTATAAAAAAAAAGAAGAAGACGAAGAAGTTGAATTGAACGATACATGCGGAGATTCTTTTTTAATTTGTTATTGTTTATTTAAGACAAATTTCATGTACATAAATTGAATTTCGATCTATATACGTCGACTGTATGTACATATACATAATTTATGTACGTAATCGGAACGGGAAGGTTAATAAAAATTAAAATATGGCGAACGCTTTTAACGGCTTTTTATATAACACAAAAAAAATCGATTCAGTCTTAATCCATTCGGTAAGGTAAGCAATTAGGTTAATTTGTAATGACCTTGACGTAATCCTATAACAATATTTTGACAACTACAGTCATTTTTTTTAAGTTACGTCGATCGTATTTTCAACGTATATGTAACTTAATAAATTGCTTGCACATCGTGCGATGAGTTGTATAATTGTATAGTTGTATGTACGTTTGTAACATCTTCATAAATAATTAATTAATTTTTATCATGCGATTTTAATACAAGATTTATTATTAATTATACGTAATCTGTAATTTAATGTGCACCGATTATTTAAGTATTTGGTAGTTGATGCAGTATAAAATTTTTAAGATTTTTCGCGCTTTTCTGTGATTGTCAATTCGATGCTGGTTTGGTGTGTGCACATTTTGATCTTATGATGTTGTAATATTAATATGTGATGGAGTCACGGGGGGCAACTACATGAATGTTAATTGATGTTTTAATTGAGACATTAAAAATCATAGATGTGTTATCTAGTTTATACGCGCGGTAAAGTAGTTTTAAGTCTACTATTAATGGATACTGACTGTGCGTGCATGATTGAGTTATTGACACTATCTGTTTTAATATTATATATGTCATTTGTGTTGAAATGGTTGTTCAGATTTAATTTAAATTTAAAATTTAATATTTATTAGTTACTAGCTGTGCCGGCGAACTTCGTACCGCCTCAGGAAATTAATGTTGTGTTAACTTATTAGCTGAGTTTAATTTCATTTTTTATAAAGCTAAAATTGATTGATTGATTACAATGTAACGCCAAGGACGAACCAGGAAGTCCCGGAATTCAGGGCACCACCGTACACCCGTGTTACATATAACAAAACCGAAGGAGTGAATGGAATGTTAGTTATGAAATACTCGACCCCGTTGGAGACACCTAAATGATCGATAGTTGGTATTTTTATGAGGGGTAATGCAAGGAAAGGTATGTCAGTAATGACAAAATTAGTCTGATTTTCCAGTAGCAAATATTCAAACTACTGTTAGCACAGTCACTCTGTATTCTGTCATTTATTATCAGCAACTCAAGTGTGTCACCATTCAACTGTAATCTGCAAAGGTTCCCAGCAAACAAAATCTATTAATGAGCTAATTTCTTCAAGCCATAGGATGTAATAAATTGAATTACTTTTCACTTGAAATTTACAATTAAATCATAAAAATTAAAATTATAAAAATATAAAAAATAAAATTAATATAAAAACATAAAAAAATATAAAAAAATTAAAAATATTAAATACAAAAAAAAATAAAAATATATAGAAAATAAAGAAAATATAAAAAATATAAAAAATACAAAAAATATAAAAAAGATAAAAAATATAACAAAGAGAAAAACTATAAAAATTATAAAAATATAAAAAATATAAAAAATATAACAAATATAAAAATTATAAAAATATAAATATATAAAAACATAAAAATATTAAAATATAAAATTTAAAAATATAAAAATATATAAATTAAAAAATATAAAAATATAAAAATATAAAAATATAAAAATATAAAAATATAAAAATATAAAAATATAAAAATATAAAAATATAAAAATATAAAAATATAAAAATATAAAAATATAAAAATATAAAAATATAAAAATATAAAAATATAAAAATATAAAAATATAAAAATATAAAAATATAAAAATATAAAAATATAAAAATATAAAAATATAAAAATATAAAAATATAAAAATATAAAAATATAAAAATATAAAAATATAAAAATATAAATATATAAAAATATAAAAAAAATAAAAATATAAAAATATAAAAATATAAAAATATAAAAATATAAAAAATATAAAAATATAAAAATATAAAAATATAAAAATATAAAAATATAAAAATATAAAAATATAAAAAATATAAAAAATATAGAAAATATACAAAATATAAAAATATAAGAATATAAAAAATATAAAAAAATAAAAAATATAAAAAATATACGAAATATACAAAATATGAAAATATAAAAATTAAAAGTATTAAAAATAATAAAAAAAATATAGAAAATATAGAAAATATAAAAAATATAAAAATATAACAAAAATAAAAATTATAAAAATATAAAAAATATAACAAACATAAAAATTATAAAAATATAAAAACATAAAAATATCAAAATGTAAAAAATACAAAATTTAAAAATATAAAAACATAAACAAATAAAAAATATTAAAATATTAAAAAGATATAAAATATAAAAAATATACAAAATATAAAAGTTATAAGAATAAAAAAAATATAAGAATATAAAAATGTTTAAAATATAAAAAATATGACAAATACAAAAATTACAAAAATTATAAAAATATAAAAAATATACAAAATATAAAAATATAAAAATATAAAACTAAAAATATAAAAAAATTAAAAATATTAAAAATATAAAAATATAACAAAAATAAAAATTATAAAAATATAACAAACATAAAAATTATAAAAATATAAAAATATAAAAACATAAAAATATCAAAATATAAAAAATACAAAATTATAAAAATATAAAAACATAAAAAAATAAAAAATATTAAAATATTAAAAAGATATAAAATATAAAAAATATACAAAATATAAAAAATATAAGAATAAAAAAAATATAAAAAATATAAAAATGTTAAAAATATAAAAAATATAACAAATACAAAATTACAAAAATTATAAAAATATAAAAAATATAAAAAATAAAAAAAAAATAACAAATATAAAAATTATAAAAATATAAAAACATAAAAATATCAAAATATAAAAAATATAAAATTTAAAAATATAAAATTATAAAAATATAAAAAATATTAAAATTTAATATTTAAAGATATAAAATATAAACAATATACAATATATACAAAAATATAAAAATATAAGAATATAAAAAATATAAATATATAAAAAATATAAATATATAAAAAACATAAGAAATATACAAAATATACAAAATATAAAAATATAAAAATATAAAAATAAAAATATAAAAAAATTAAAAGTATTAAAAATACTTTTAACCATCTTTTGCCTGCAATCGCCGAAGTAAAAATCATTCTTACCTAATGCGTATATCGATTGGTAGTCTTCCAAAATCTGGTGTACTGTACGAACATCTAAGAACGGAGCATAAGATGCGTTGATAGTTTTTTTTTCAATCTGGTTGACTTCGACTTCATGTTTAATCACAGCAAGGTGAGGTTGGTAAAACATTTGTTCGTTGGACATGCTTAATCGTTAGATTATATCTCCTATGTCCTAACCTCCAATATTAAGTCATGAACTTGGTATACTGAGTATGGAGGTCTGTGTACTTTCTGAAGGCAAGTATTTCATCAAACGAAATACTTGCCTTCAGAGTACCGCGAATGAGTTTTAACAAAATGGCCAGCACATTGTGATTCTGCTTCGGAAATAGTTGATGCTATTGGAAGTTCTTTCAATATACGGAACCTTTCCAATAATTTAAATATATCATCTTCTTCAATAGTAATGAAATGACCTATCAAAATTTGGTTACTGAGCGATAAGCCTATTTTTGATGATAAATTTTTCAGGCATGCGTACTTTGAAGAGTAGGTTCGCTCCAAGCAAAATATCGATTGTATTTGGCGTGTAGTAAGCAGAATCCGCTAACTGAAAATTTTTTTTGTTCATCTTGTCCAGAAATCTATGATGGGTAGCCCATGAAGGTCATGGTCGCGACTTTATATAGACACTATAGTTGCTTTGATGGTTATGTTACCGATGCCTCTTGATGTTTCAGTTTTACGGATTTGAAATAAAGAGTTTACCGGACACTTACGTCCTACATGACCTGAACGTATGTTACAAGTTTATTGTTATATCGTGGAACTAATTTGTCGCATGCTTTATGCTGCAAATATGTTCGCTCCTTGGTTTTTCGAGTGTCTTTTATTTTGCTCTTCAAGTGCCGTCTTATTTGGCATAAAGGATGCCAGATTGATTTTCTTTTCTTGCGGGTAGTTTAGGAGGATTTTCAATTGGTGCTTTCAACAAAAATTGTATTATTTACTTTGAATGCTATCTAAACCAATCAAACCGTTCGGTTTCAAATTTAAGGAATTATTTATTGTTGAAACAGCTGTGCAAACCGTTACTAATACTCTGCGTTCTAATGAAGTCATTCCACCAACTAGTTTTACTCTCATTTCCGCTATGACTTTGGTCAGTTTTTAAACCGTTGTGTCACTTGTTTCATCTAAATTCTGTGAGTGCATATGGCCCAAAATGGTATCTTCCCTGCATACCGAGTTGTTAACCAAAAATGTTATATATTCTAAATATAGTATCGTAAAGCGAAGTTATGCCTGATGAATGGAAGGTGGCTGCCTTGTGCCTTATCTTTAAAAAAGGAGATCGTTCAATATGAAAAACAATCACGGAATAGCTCTCCTTGGCACAGCATACAAATTACTGTATTACATAATACTGGAAAGAATCACTCCTCTGGTGGCAAAAATTGTAGGTGACCAAGGCGGATTTCACCCGAATTGGTCAGTCACTGATCAAGTTTTTTCGATTAGGCCGATTCTTTTTAAATATTACGAGACATCTCGTGACGTAAGTCAGATTTTCTTGGATTTGAAACAATCCTATGATGAAATCGATTGGGATAGCTTATGGTTTGCTTTGCGATACCTGGGAATACCTGACAAATATGTGTGTTTGTGATAAATGACAGTACTGCGGTTTTAATGTTGTGTCAAAGATGAGAACAAGCTATCAAGAAGTACGGCAAGGAGATGCTCTGTGCTCGAGCATATGCAGATAGATATGCAGCATATGCAGATGATATCTATAGATATCGCATATATGTGATTGGATTGAATAGCAAAGGTGTCAGTGAACTATACTGGATCTACTTGTATGATTCTCGGCTTCTGTTGATCTCAAAATCAATGGGTCCAAAACAAAATATATGATCACGGGTTGTAGAGACCAAGACGAAATGAATATTAGTAACGGTGATCACACATTTGAAGGAGTAACAAGTTTTCGTTCTGTGGGCCGATCCTAAACGAATGAGGGATCTCTGAGAGAAAAGCCGACCATTTCATTGAGGATTCGGACCAATTTTATTGCGAATGTCCCAAAAAGAGGCAGCAAGGCGTATAAAGGATATAACATGTGTATTCGTATGCTTTTGTATCAAAGCCGTCCACTTAGAAATCGTAAGTGATCTAACCAATATTTCTTCTATTGCAGCATTTAAAAGGTATACATCTCGAAGCGGCAAAATCACTGATATTTATAGTGGCAATGGGAACGGCACTTCATTTGTGGGTGTAGCATCAGAACTAAAGGTTAATCACCTCAAAGCCGCGAAGCAATTACAATTTGACATTCTAGCAAGTAACGGAACAAAATGGCATTTTATTCTACCCGGATCTCCTCACTTCAACGGTTTATAGGAAACGGTAGTAAAATCGATTAAGTTCCGTCTTCGGAGGATCATTGGTGATAACAAATTGACATATGAGGAAATGATCACAGTACTTGTATACAAATTGAGGGTTCACTAAATTAAATTAAAAACAATAATGCTCAACTTAAACGAGAATCACTGTTCCCGATGGCAATTGACCCAGTGGATATACCAGCATTTTTGGCAACGCTGGTGAACAGATTATCTAAGTCATTTACAACAACGCCCGAAATGGATGAACAAGGAACAGGAAATAGAAATTAGCGATGTGGTTTTATTAAAAGAGGAAAATTTCCCGCACCATCTAAATGGCCTTTGGCAAGGGTATTAGAAAAACAATCTGGACTATACTAGGAACTTGCTACGAAAGACTTTCTTTTTTTTTTTTTTATATTGAAGGTCTATATAAGCTTTAAAATTTGCCGATATAGCAGCAACTTGTTATGAATTATAAGGTCAGAGGCCGTTACATTGTCGAAACACCTTTCAACTGCCATACTTGCAGAATCACCTGCAAATGTTGCTATATAATTTTTTCATTTGTAGTTGGTAAGTCCCTTAGTAAAGTAAATACAGGTTTGGTCCCAAGACACTCCCCTGAGGCACACCAGTAGAAATTTTCTGAAGTTTTTATTATTTAAGTCAAAGAGTCGTTTTGATATCTTTTCGGTAATTTATACCGGGTGGTAAGAACTCGCCAAATCCACAGATTAAGTATTTTTACAATATTGGGATGAGAAATACGTCAGCGACAATCCACTACGAGAAGTTATTTTATTTTATCACTATTAATACGATCAGTCGTGGATACTGTGATGAAATTCTAAGGATATCAAACATATTTCAAATATAAGATCAATCACTCAATAACACACGATGAATATGATTTATAGTTGCGATCAATCTATATTGTCTCATCAATTATGGAACGGTGTGATGTTTAGTTAAGATGGATGGTCAAGTCATATTACGACTTTTCTTATACATAGGCTTATAAAATCCACCAGCATATTAAATTTTAATTAAATTTCTGCGTTTACCAAGGTCAGATTATAATATATTTAAAATCCTTATAACGACTGAATGTAAATTACCATCACGAATAAATTAATCTTAATCACATTGTCATGAAAAATTACCGAAACGGAAGTACATTTAATCGGCCCACACACAAATTTAACACAAACAAGTCCAACATCCACTTGATCCACCAAATAATCCGCGTATTTCTATACGTACTTGAAACATTTACATTTTTCTTATACTACTAGAATTCTTCTTCTACATACATATTAAGGTACAGTGTATAGAAGCGCAATCGATCAAACTTTTACAACAAGACAACTAAAATTAGAGCAGTCTGTTATGCATAAATTACGAAATTTGAATGAGTTATGAGTGTTTTTGTGTTTCGTTGAAAAAAATTAATAATTGTGACATGACAATGGTGTGTACAGAGTGAAGATTGGATTTTACGTTTTTACAGAAACTAGATATATGATGTCATAAATGAATTATATCAGGCATGATAATCTACCCCCTATCGATCATGTTTTAGATTAAATATCTTCAGTCGATCCACCCATATAGTATACATACGAGGTATGTTAGCATCCGTAATTATATTTATACTTACTTTACATAAATATTATGTTCTACATACATTTTTAGAGGCCTTGAATATTTTGAATATAGATAAGTTGTTTAGAAGAGTATATCATCATAAGATTTGTATATATGCATAAATAGATATAATTACATGTGTCTCAGCTAATAGATCTACTTTCAAAAAACCATCACAAAAATTGGTTGTCGTTAAATGTGCATATAACTTTATCGTGCTAAAGTTATTAATTAAGTACGACCAAGGTTCAGCGATTAACGATGACAATAATTGATGGTGTATGGAGGTTTTAAATTTATGTTTGCTTTACGCCTATCGGTACGAGTATCGGGTGAAATAAATTTATAAATGTCTCGTTTATTTGCATTTTCGCGCGTTAGATGGTATATATATATAATTATTCATTAGACTAGTTAAATGGTTTGAATAAATTATGTGGATGACTTTTACTAAGACGATAAGAAGTTCATTTTTAGTTATTTTTTAAGTCAGGGGGTCATAGTTGTGTTCATCGCATTACCGATCGCAGTCATGCGATGAAAAACCCTTTCTGAAAGGAAAAACTAAAAATATCTATAAAAAGCTTCTTAGAAGGATCTTAAAGAAAGAAGCTCGTCACCTAAATTGGTTCAACATGAAGTCAATCAACCAAAATGTAGTTATTCTACCAAGAATAATGCACCAAAATAAAATCAGAACTGAAAGAAAAGTCATACCTATACCAATGACCATTATGGGCGTAACCCATAATGGGTTACGCCCATAACAATATCACTGATGATATCGGTTACTGATAAAGAGTAAAGGCAACAGCGCAAAACAGTGACTTCTCGAAATTTAATACCCTAGGAACTTGTCCATTAAGTTGAATGCATAAAGGTATCAATCGCTAACTTTTAAAGACAAACAGGTTCAGTCTATAAAAGGTATGACGAGAAGAAAATAAATAATAGAATTGGTCCAGTGACAAAGCTAGAATACCAGACATAATAGATTTCCATGTAACCAGAAGTATATCTCAGAACTACTATCACATGAAAAATATGGGATAAAATGCATCGTATCACTCACTCGTTATCCTGATAATCAGTAAAACGATAGTCAAAAGGGAAAGTGCAGCAAGTCAAACAAATTCAAAAACAAATTGAAATTCATTTCGCAAAACAATGGAAGAAAAAATCAATCTCCTGACATCTTTATAGTATGATAGCAAAACGCTGTTTAATATAGCAAAAATTTTATTAAAATGCAACTAAATGCGGATTTAAACACTATGAGGATAAAACAACATACTGTCCAAATTTACCAAATCTTATAGATTTTTTTACGTAACAAAAAAGATGTCCGCAAACTTTATACGTTTACATAAAAATTTTACAGCTAAGGACTATCATCAGATCACTCTCTTTTTTACTCTCAGCGCAACGACTTTAATGAAAGAACCCTGTCCAAGTTAACAAACAATAAAACTTATTGGAAACTATAAACAGTCGATGTTTAAGTGAAAATTAAGAAATTAGCAAATTGGAGAAACAACCGGAGCTCCTATATGAACAACCATACAACAAGCAGGTTGAAATAGTAGACCTACTATGGATATAGTAGGTCTACTATTATGGATTGTTATGGATTCCACGTCATATTGCACGTTCTCTCACTCTTTTGATTTTTTTCCTTTTCATTTTTTTTATGTATTTTTACATATATTTTTACATATAATCGACAGCCAAAACTCAAACCATTGGGCGAATCCGTGGTCGGTAATGCAGCAAATTTAAGGCGACAACCAATGGTCGATAATGAAAATAGTAATTATCGCCGTCAACGTGACAACGGTGAGAATCCTTGCTATTTTGAACAAGAAACAAATTTAATGGAAAAATTCATTGCTCGACAGGCAGTCAACCACGACTTGCCTATATTTAGTGGGGAGCCATTAAGTTGGCCTCATTTTATTCATGAGATGGATTGAAAAAAAGCAAATGCATCGAGTCAACTGGTGACACCTTCAGCAAAGAAACAGGTGGAAATCGACATACCCAAAAACAAAGGTGCATTCAAAAATGATGAGACGCACACTATTGTCAATGACAACGCCCAAAGACAATGTCAGTTCTGTAAGACAACTGTTCATAAATTAATTAGTGATTGTGCCCAATTTCAAAAATCTGATATCAATCGAAAATGGGATTTTATCACAAAAACCCACATTGTTTTTCGTGTCTAAGCCCAGGACACATACTAAAGTTTTGCAAACAGCGAAAAAGTTGCGGGATCAACAACTGCAGCCGCCCTTATTATCAGTTACTCCATAAAACAAATAATGATAAAGTAATTGAGGTGCCGGCGGGCATAAATTGCCTCGTAAACAATACCGCGCGCAGGGTATTGCTCAAAATCGTTCCCGTCAAACTAAAAGGTCCCAAGATGACTATTGAAAAATTTTTCATTATTGGACGACGCATCAACAGTTTCACTTATCGACGAAGACATATCCAATAAGTTGGGATTGTACGGTCCTATTTAATCGCCCAAGATACAATGGACAAACAACCAAGTGAAGCAGTATGATGATCCAAAAACAGTTAGTGTATCAATTAGCGGAAACTACGACCAGGCGAAGCCCTACGTTCTACAGCACGTTAAGACAATAAAATGCCTTTCGCTATCAACACAATCAATCGAATTCGACAAAATCGAAAAATATTTTGAATATTCACCAAATGTCGGGAAGGTTTCATTCAACAACGAGACACCAGTAATTCTGATTGGACAAGACAATTGGCCTGTGATTGTCAACCATAAAGTCATATACGGTCCCTGGAACTGTCCTGCTATAAGCAAAACTCTACTGGGTTGGGTAGCCCATGGGAATATTGACGAGCCCGATGAAATTCCGGATTACACCTGCCACGTTTTTCAAACCGACAAATCTCAAACAGAGAGAGACAGTATCAACGTTTTACACGAGTTAGTGAAAGAGCAGTGGATGTTCGAATCATATGGAATAAAACCCGAGACAGAACTCGGATTATCTGTAGTCAACAAACGATGTAACAAGATCTTTGAACACACAATTCGACGTAAAGATAGTGGCAGATTCGAATTCGGACTTTTATGGAAAGACGACTGCCCAAATCTCCCCGAGAGTAAAATCACTACCATTTCTCGTTTACATTGCCTGGAGAGAAAAATGGGTTGAAATTCAAATTATGCAGCATTGTATTCCCAGAAAATGAAAGAGTACATCGACAAAGGATATTTGAAGAAAATATCCACAAATGACATCGACGGGGCAAATCCAAAAACATGGTATTTACCTCACTTCGGAGTGGTAAATCCAAACAAGCCAAACAAACTGCGAATCGTATTTAACGCTGCATCCAAATCCAACGGGAAATGTCTAAATGATTTCTTATTATCTGGACCCGACTTGTACAATTCATTACCAAACATCCTGTTTAATTTCCACATCCAACCCACATAATGGAATGCGGATAAATAAAAAATTTAAAAGTTTCGTGTAAATCCCGAAATTGGACAAATCTTTTTGTAACAAGATTTTTAGAATTTTCCACAATCAAAATATAGTTATTTAATATCTCGATTTTATTTGGCATGTCTTAAAAATTGTTAGTTTTTTTAATCAGTGCACTGCTGTTGGTTTTTAAGTCTTGAGAAAAAAATTTTAATTTCGTTTCAAAGGTTTTTATAAGTTCAAACAGTGTCAAAAAATAGTCTGTTAATTCGTTAAAGTGCAACGTAAAGTCATAAAATAACATAAGACTCAAAAATAATTTAACTATTTAACCATTTTAAATTGATCAGCTGCAGTTCAAAGGTAGTTCTCTAATCCGGATCACTATTTTGTCTTTGTTGGAAAAATCGTCGAAAAGATGCTCTGAACATTTTAAAAATCCTTCTTTTAAGTATTCACCATTTGAGAGGCGCTTTCCATGATGTGCAACAATATGCCACGCACGAAAACTAGCTGCAGTGATATGATTTTTTGGCTTAAACATAATATTAAATTGAGAAGCTTGGACATTATGATCCTTTACTGTTTTTGCGATATATTCATTTTTCTCACTGTCCGACATTGAACATAAATTAGAATGGTTTGATTTAAAATGGCGTTTAACATTATAAAAGCTCGGGAAACCACCGATTCACCACACAAAGTACAGAGCGCTTTAACATTTTTATTGATTACTACTATTCACTCAAGGCCCGATTCTATGAACGACGATAAAACCGACGAATAATTGGGCGATTTTTTTCCTCTGTAACCAAAGAGTAACCAACAATTGTGAAACACATGCCCAAGTAACCAAAAATGGTGATCGGTATTTTACACCCGAGTAACCAAAATTTAAATTTTATATGTGTGAAAATGGAAATTACTTTTTATAAAAATTTGTACCAATAATAAATTGACACTTTGAGATTTTCGCGGGTCAGTTAAAACTAGCACGCGGGTCAGTATGTAACCCACGGGTCATAGATTCGCCATCGCTGGTGTAGAACGTAACCATTTTCTCTTTTTATTATCTCCTATAAAAGACATTTAGTTTAAGCATTTAAAAAAAAATTAAAATACGGCAATCCTCCATCTTTAGCAATTGCAATTTGTTAACTTGCGAAACATACAGCCATCTCCCCGAAAATTATGTACTTTGCGATTGCACATGATCTCATTGTGGCTAGCACATTTTTTTATCGTAAAAACATCCACTTGGATAAATGGACACACCCGCGTAAAAAGTCCCGAAGTCGAATTGCGTTGTGGTCAACAGCGGGGATCTAACTAATAACTGCGAAGCCTTTAAGCAAACAGCTAAATCATCACTATACGCGACTGGTGACTAGGTTAGCAATAGCATAATACTGACCCATATTGTCATGCACTCTCGAGGAGTTTATTGGCCAAAAAAAAGTTGTCAATACTTATTCACAACATTTTCGGTTACCAAAGATCAATTGATTCAAGATTGATAACGAATCCAAGCAAACGTGGCCAACAAAATTAGTAGTGAAAGATTTTCCTACGCATTCATAACTTTATTGGAATTTCTAAACAAGATATATGATGCACTAGAACTTTGTGATGCAACCTCCAAAAAAATCAGTTCAAAACCTACAACAAAATCGTTCGTATCTGTAAATTTAAACTCCCAAGTACGAAAGTATGGCTTGTAAACAGCTGAATCCATTGTTTCGATTTCCTGTATTTAGAGGATGAACATGAGCTATGTCATAATTGCCTGGAAAAGAGTCATGTCAGTATTTAATGTGCAGTATCAGTGCAGTATCAATAACGAAAGAGCAGAACCTAAAGAGTCAACAACACAAGTAACTATAGTAACCATAATACCAAAACATTACACACGCTGTATTAATCACCTACCACCATACTACCAACTGCTGTGGTGCTGATCAAAGCATGACATAGTAGCTTCAACTATTTAGAGTTTTACTAGATTCCGGCTCTCAATCATTATTTATGACTGAATCATGTGCTCAATAACTAGGCCAAAACCGAAGTCATTCTATCATACACATACACTTATTGGCATCAACGTCGGTTGGAAAAACCAAAGGCAAAATCGATATGACCAATCATTTGCGTAGACCACCAATAGACCTTAAATATCAAGGCTCATATCATTGGTAAAATTATCAATTCATTACCTACAACTTCAATTAAGATGCCAGCAGAAAATGAGCAATTGAAACTAGCAGAAAATTTAAGTTTTCAAATTCAGTAAAATTGAAATTTTACTCGGAGCTCGGAAAAATATAAAGTGGAAGGATTACCGATGTTGCAGTCATCAAAGTTAAGTTGGTTTGTCGCAGATTTCTGTTGTAGTTAGATGTCCAGATGTCATCAGATTTATGTTGTAGTTAGATGTCATTAGTTTACAAACTATACCGTCGAACTAGTATTTCAGGAAAACAACGATGAACTGATGTATCAACTGCTATATAAGTTTTAGGAAGTGGAAATGGTACAGCACTACAGATAAATCTTGCTTTCACAGGACCACAATCATTACCGGAATTAGAAACTATCCGGGTGAAATTATGGGGAGCTGTTCTTTTATGTAAATCTGTCAAATTTGTTTAAAGTCGCTAGAATAAAAAAAAGATTGAAATATTTTCATGGACATGAATTTTATGATCGTGCTTCATTAGTTGTTCGATGTTCCATGAAAACTGGAAAAATTTCATAGATAATCGAACATCATTCGTTCTAGACGTTAAAATACAATCCAGCTAATGTCATATCTAGAGGTACAAGTGTTATCTAAATCTCTGCTTTGGTGGAATGGCCCACAATGGTTAAGCGAAAATGATTGTAATTGGGCAACTCCTAAACCAGCATCAATAAAAGGGAACGATTCAAGCTTGGAAGACAAATTAAAACACATCAATGTGTAAACAGCAGCCACCGAGGAAGTAAATGATATCGTGCTGAATCTACTCACAAAATTGAAAGAAGGCAACCACTGCCAAATTTGTGGCAACCTCATATTTGAAGAAGTAACTCGTTTCCGTACCTAGTCACCAGTTACTAATTAAAATTATGTGGGAGGGGATATGACTCCGGTTTTTCCATTGTCAACTGCGTGTTTTGTATACCCACGTCTATTGCTAAAGTCTTAGTACCTTGCAAATGTCGGCAAGCTAAAATTTTACAAAATGTTGGGAGGCCCATTATCATTGAATAAATAAATCATTAAATAAATTCCGAATTAATCTAAAATCGAAATAAATTTGGAATGCCAATTCAGATTGATCAAACCAAGCTTTCGAGTTTGGTTGCAACCCAAATTTAGTTGCAAATTGTTAATTTAATTAACAATAAGCTTATACACAAAAGTAAAATGTTTCGCACTGGCATAAAGTGAAACAGCTCACACATTGACAAACATAAACAGTAAGTTAATTAATAAACAGATTAAGAAATCTATCTATTGTAATTATTTAAAGTGAGTGGTAAAATAGTTTTGTAAAATGGAATGCTCCATGACCTGTAACATGTAAATCGAACATAACAAAAGAGTTTTTAATATGTAAATCTTAATTCCTGTACCGAATAAATTTGCGGCATAAATAGTAACCGACAGAGTCACTATAGGTATTAATCGTCTCGTATAAAAAATTCACTTCAAAATATTCTTATTCTAAACCATAACAAATTAAGAAGATGCAAATTACATCTTAAGCCATTATACGATTAAATAAAACCCACAATAGAATCACGAGAATCGAGCGCATATAGTCAATTATAATTATAAATCACATGCGCGCGCGCATTAAACATGAACTTCAACTTAACCAAAACTCGGCTCATTGATTCTTATCAAATCGAATCAAATCATAATAAATTGCACAAAACTATTTTAATCGACTGTGAAAAACGTGCACGCGGTATTTTGTTCACCGCGCGCGTGCGTGTTTCTTGTGTTTATGCAGATGAAACTTCGAAACACGAATGAGTTGAACGCGCATAAGAAAAATATTAAGATGCCCTCGGAATTCGGTTAAGAATGTCTATTCGGAAAAGAATGTGTTTCTTTGATGCGAGTGTTATGAAATTTACAAAATAAAAAAAAATAGTTTAGCCGCCTATCTAAAAGGCATATATACAGAGACACACACACACACAAATCGTCTATACATGTATATTATAAACTACAACATACGTTACAATCACTTTTTCTTTCTAATTTTTTTGTGTTTTGTTGTTGTGTTTTTCTTCGATGCGGTTACATTACGCCGCTTCTCCAAAAACAATACAACAACAACAACAACAACAATAAAATCTAAATCTAAGACAAATAGTGGTAAGGTAGGTAAGTAGTTTGAGGTGAATAATAATATATGTGAACTAGTTTTGCTCTCCTTCTCTCGTCGACGCGCGATGATCGAATACACAAAAACGCGAGATGAGTGTGTTACGATCTCTTCTTTCACCGTAAGATGCGCGAAAAGTAACCGAAACACAACAACACAATCATAGCGCGAAGATGTAGAGTTCTTTTATGAATGAAAAACTAAAAAGTTAGAAGATGTATAAATACTCGATTCAAATTTTCAAATAGCATCATTCAACCAGCATTCATCTTTTGGGATTAACATACAGATCTAGAAAGAAAAACATTTAAGAATTTTAAATATTTTAAATTTTTTAGTGAAATTAAGTGATTTAATTAAAATTAAAATAAATTCATAAAAATGAAGGTAAAACTATAAAAAAAAAAAATTAAAAATAGTTTTAGTGATTAAAAGCAAAAGTGCAACGAAATAATTTTTCCATTATTTATATCCACAGTTCACAAGTGCAATTGTTACATTATCGTTAGTGTTGTTCGTCAGTGGTGAACCACCAGTGCCGCAAAACAGTTATTTGCCACCACAATCTGGAGGTTTAGGTAACACATATTTACCACCATCGACCTCGTACGGTGCCCCATCAACAAATTCATTCCGTCAATCAGCCCGACCATCGAGCCAATATGGTGCCCCAGCCAGAAGCCAAAGTGCCCCATCCCAACAATACGGTGCCCCAGCTCAACAATATAGTGCTCCATCTCAACAATACGGTGCACCAAGTGCTCCATCACAACAATATGGTGCACCAAGTGCCCCATCCCAACAATATGGTGCTCCAAGTGCTCCATCTCAACAATATGGTGCTCCAAGTGCTCCATCTCAACAATATGGTGTACCAAGCAGCGGTCCATCGGCCCAATATGGTGCCCCAGCTGTAACCAGAGCCATCTTTAAATCACAACAATATAGCCAACAACAAAACCAAGGATATAGCTATGGCAATGGAAACGGAAATGGCAACGGATACTCAAATGGAGGATATGAAAGCAATGTGCGATCAAATCGAATGGGTAAGTGTCAAGAAACAGTTTAATTCTAAATCGAAATTTTTTCCACAGGAACCAGCCAAATACAATTTCGAATACGCCGTCTTGGACTACCCATCCGGTAACGATTTTGGACATATGGAATCCCGCGATGGAGACAAAACTGTAGGTCGTTACTACGTTCTATTACCCGATGGTCGTAAACAAGTCGTTAACTATGAAGCCGATGAAAATGGATATCGTCCACAAATTTCATACGAACAAACCAACAATGGATACGCCAACAACCAACAAAATGGTGGTGGTGATAAATTCAATGGATATTAAACAGAACCTAAACGTGCAACATTATAATCAATCGATTTTAATTTAATTTAATTTGATAAAAAAATATCGCCGGGCCAGTTTATGTATACGTAAAGACACGAATTCAAATTAAATTAAATTAATTTCACAGCAAGTAAATCAATATTATATTTTAATTTATTTTAATTAGTTTCCATTTTTTTATAATAATTATAAAAAAAAATTATATTATATATTTCTTAATTATTTACTACAAATAATTAAGAAATAATTATAAAAAAAAAATGACCCCACGCTGCGTACAATGGAATTAAAAAATAGTAAAAACAAAATAATAATTAAGGAAAATATGAAATAACACCATAATTTTAATTATCGGATTTTCTAATTTTTCTTTTATTATTTTAATTTTTTGAAATTTTTTAATACAACTCTTATTTATATTTATGTTCATTAATGTATAGTATTTTATTATTATATACATTGTTTAATTTTTTTTTTATAAATAACTGCCATAATTTTATTTGTTTTTAAATTTATTTAAAAACAAATGAAATTAATTAATTAATATTATATAATATAATAATGAAATTGTTTATTGTAAATAGTAGAAAAATTATAATTTTATAAATAAAATAAATAAATAAATGCAAATTTTATATAAAAATAAATTATAAATGTTTTTTTAATATTTAAAAAAAAATTAACCATTACCCCATTCGAACTTCTAAATTTGAAATATTAATTTTCTTAATTTAAAAATATCAAAAATTTGAAAAATAATCAAAAATTAAAATCTCAGTTGTAATATATTATAATATATTATATTAAAAGTGCTCAAAAAGTGCTTACTGAGTGATCATTCTTAGCACTAGATCCTATAGTTAATTATAACAATACTAAATCATGTTTAATTTTTCATTTAATTCTGTATCATTGTGATTCTAAATTATGTAAGTATTTAGTATTTATATTAACCATTCATTAAGATACTTTAGGAGTTTTTGCTTAACATTGCTTCACTGTGGAGATGAGTACCGTTCACGTATCATCCCTAATCCATGATGTTATGGTAAAATCTTAATGACTAAGCACTCTGGCTATACCATGGTGATTATATTTGTATTTTTTCCAATTTTTGATCGATTATAATGGTTTTATTGCCAACATTTATCAATTTACATTTTGGCCGTATTGACCATAAAACGGTTAATTTAATTGATTTGAAATGCTTATTCAATTTTTTTTAAATTTAATTTGCATTCATTTTAATGTTTTGTGTCAAATAAAGTGTATATAAATTAGATTTTCCGCGATTACATGACGTATTGGTCATGAAACGGTTAATTAAATTGATTTGTAATTGATTTGTAATGTTTTAATTTTTAAATCCAATTTGTAATAATTTTAAAGTTTTGTGTCAAATAAAGTGTATATAAATTTGATTTTTACTGATCCACGTAACACACTGGGATATTTACAATAAAACATACATAAAATTCAATACTTGGTTTTGTAAAATTACCATTCAAACACTATATAAGAAAACTTTGAACTTTTTCGTTGCTATGACAATTTTTATAAATAACTTACACTAATATAAATATAACTTTTCTTGATAGTTTTCATATTGTTTTTAATATAGGAGGCTTTGTCAAACATATTTTCGTAACGCGATTTTTGACGAATTTTGTTTTTTTTTTTTATTTTTAATACCATACTAAATTTTTGTCTACCGTGCCTAAAGAAACGTGAAGTTATGTTCACTTCAAAAATAATATTTTGGAACTACCGTAAATAATTATTAAAATTATTAATTATTAAAATTATTATAATTATTAATTCTACTGGGTATGTAATAATTACACATAATTTAACAACTTACTTTAATTTTAAGCGATTTTACACAAAAATGCGTAAACTACACAACAAGTTTGTAAGGACACTTTTCCCGATGAAATAATTTCGATGTGATTGGAAAATCGATTAACCGAATCATCGATTAACCGAATAATTGGGATATTTTGAGTAAATTATTAATCGAATTTGGTAGCCAGTGGCCCTATTCTTGAATTACACCGATATTTCTACAAGTGGACAGCTGTCAAAATTGTCTATCAAATTCTCTTGGTATTTCCACATATAAATTCCACATGTAACTAAAAAACCTTTTCTCGAAACGTTCAGAATTTTTTATTCACCACTCACATAATTTATTTAACTTCATTGCACTCCATAGAGTGGTGAAATGAGTTTAGTTCATTTTTGTTTATGTTTTGACAAGAAACATAATAACAGAAACTCAATACATGTATGAATAATATTTTAATGATTTTAATAAGTATTAAATTTATGTAATTAAATAATTTAATTTATATACCACTCTTTCTAACTGGTTCTCTCTTGTTTTCCGTTTTATATATCTTATTTTATATTCAATTTATTAGTATATCGTTCTTGCATATTCGTAGTTGTCTAAACTCTTCCACTCTCATGCGTTTTTATTTATTTAGTCTGTGTGCGAAACGAAATAAAAACACGTAAAAAGGTAATATTTTAACTTTTTACTCACCAAAAAATTTTTAACTGGTCGTGGTACAGTCAATAATTTTAATAATAATAAAAAATTTACTAGTCATTTGTTTTACATATTTTTATCTATTCTTATTTCTACCACAGTTAAAATATTTAACTTTTTAACCGATTCGCACACAGCCTTAATAATAATTATATATCTAGTTGTATTCGCGATATTATGTGAGTGTAAGTGGTTTTTATAGCTCTTATATTTGAATAAAAATAAGTATGTTTATGTGGATTTGTATAATTATAGGTTATTTATTAAGAAATATTATTATGCTCTGAGTATAGATTGGTATATGCTTATCTTTATAAGTATACTCATACAATTTGTATTTATTTTTAGTATAGACCAAAACACCGCACAAATGACTGACAAATCAAAAGATGACATATGACATTTTTTTACTCGCTACCAAATTAAACAGGCAGCGCAATGCAACAAACGTAGAAAGGGTTTTAAAGTCGTATGGTGGATCAACTTCTTCATTACAGGCCCGCTTAAAATCAGCTCACCAAATCTGAGATTAAAAAGATCGACAAAGGATGCGGTCATATCAAAGATAATAACTCAAGGATAATAAGTTTGACAGCAATCGTATCAAGGATAATAACGCTAATGACGGATTTCCACTATCAATATTTTGTACCTCGTCGGATTTAAGGAAATTGCTATTTGATGAAGGGTTTCAGCAAATTTCAAAATTCGCAAACATAACACGCCACATGATTTCCGGTTATGCAGCAAAAATAGAAATTCAAATTAAACTAGAAATTTCAGACTATAATGAGAATGGCGGAAAATGTAGCCTCACTTTAGAGGAGTGGACTTCAACGCGTAACCGCAGATACCTAAATGTACACTCAGATTATCCAGATAAATTTTAAAATTTAGGTCTCGTCCAAATTATAGGTAGCTTACCAGCCGAAAAGTGCATTGGTTTAATAAACGAAAAGCTTAAAATATATAACATTTATTTTGAAAACGACGTGGTGGTAGCCATAACTACAGATGAAGCCACTGTCATGAAAAAAGTAGGCAACTTAATTCTAACTTCACAGAAGTTGTGTTTTGCGTATGCAATCCAACTGGCCATGCTGAGAGTTTTATATCGCAAGAAAATTCCTGTCGTTCAAGTGGAACTTCTGCAATTATCGAACATTGCAGAATTTGATTCATTCGATGACACCGAGCATTAAAAATTTTGGTTAATACCCTAGCAAAAATAGACGGCGACCTTACTACTGACATCAAGGATGCATTAGAACTAAGAATTAAAGAAAGGCGCAATCATTTATCAGGACTATTGCAATATTTGCATAATGGTAAAGTAAATAATACTTCTGATTCCACTGACATGAAAAAAGGACTTACCAAAAACTTTGAAAAAAGGACTTACCAAAAACTTTTTGTTAGAGAATCAGCAAGACATGAGATGTTGAAGATCAAGAAGTAGTAGAAGTTGAACAGGAAGCTGAATCAATCAAAGACCAAATGCAAAAATCAATTGAAAACGAAATATCCATGTCTGAGAAAGAGAAGAAGACACTATTTTCTACAATTTCAACTATTGAAAGGACTTTAAAGCGCGAACAAGCTCAGTTTGACGATGACAGAACTAGCGGGAAATATTTTGCACTTTGCTACGTCTTAAAGTCTATTCCGCTTATTTCCGTAGAATCTGGAAAATTATTTTCAGTACCTGGCAATTTGTGCTCGTAACTTAGTTCACGGATAGGTGACAAAATCTTAAATGATTTATGCTTTCTTCGCGAATATTTTAATAAACTAGAGAAATAAAGAATAAATAATGTTTTTTTTTCTATTCACCTCGGTGTTTCTAACACCCCGTTTTACGGTACTCAATCTATTGGGAGAGTTTAAGTTTTGTTTTGAAGCATATAGGAATACCCCAAAAATATGTTGATGTGCGTTTATGTAAAATGACAGTAATGGAATCAGAATTCTGTGTCAAAATTTTTTTTTTTTTTATTTATTTATATTTATTTTGATATTTACAGTGACATTAATCTTCTAATACTAAATTTCTCAAGTATACAATTATACATACATTATGAAAACGGGAAACTTAGCATTTAATTTTATAATAGTTGCTGGAACCTTAAAGGTTATTACGCAACTTCATAGTTCTTATTTTTATATAAGTGAGTGGCTCAGTGATTAGCGCTGTGCCGCTTGGAGCAGGAGGTACCGAGTTCGAATCCTAACAGGGGCAGGATGCAAAAGGGAATTTTTCTCACAAGATTACGATCGATGATATTGATAAACACAACTACTATGACACCCCTATTGGTGTGCAGAACTCATGGGCTGATCCATGTTCCATGTCATCGTGGTACAGGGTGTGACATTGAGCTATACAATGCGCAGGTGGGTATACTATACTGTACTTGTGTGGATGGGTTGAATGAATTTGTGTGAATTTAAATAAAGTATTGATTTACGTTAGCCTTATGGAACATTAAATTCATTGGTTGTTGATCAAAATACTTTATTTAATAAAAAAAAAATTGAAATTTAATTAATTCAATTAATTGAAAAATACGCTACTTAATTATTACAATAATGAATAAAAAATTAAAACCAAAAACAAAAATAAAAAAAAATATATGAAAAATAATTAAGAGTTTAGTTAACTTTATTATATTTACATGTAACTTAAAATAAACAACAAAAATTTAATGTTTATTAACTTTATTTAATTTCCATATTTTAACAACTTTCTTAACTATGCTTCAAATACTTTGTTATTTTAGTTTTGAAAATTTTTGAGTTGGCTATATTTTTTATTTCTACGGAAAGAATATTGTACTTGGGGAGGCCTCAATACAATATATTATTATTAGAAAAATTGGTTCTGAAATAATCCACTACAAAATGAGATTTTCTTCTTGTACTATAGTTCAGTAAAACTCAAACATTCTGCTATAGTATTTGAATTAACAGTAAATCCAAATTGTTGGTTACTAATAACATTGTTTAATACAAGAAACTTGTGGATTCTTTTTAGAACAGCTTTTTAATAAATTTAAAATCGAAATAGGTCTATAATTTGTAATATCAGTTTGATCTCCAGACTTATATATAGGCGTAACTTTTGCAAATTTCCAGTAATTTGGAAACTTTTCTGCATTAAAGGTATCATTGACGTATTTGACCAATAATGGACTTATGTACTTAATGGTGTATTTAAGAACTTTGGTTGAAATATTTTCAGATTAAGATCTGAAACTATATTTTTCAATTTGGTTTCCGTTATTGGCAAAAGTTGGAATCTATAGATAATATTATATGTTATGTAGTTAAAATCATTGAAATTAGGTGGAGAAAAACTACTATTAATAGCTGTTGGTATACTTACAAAGTAGTCGTTGAAATGTTGAGCAATTTCTTGCTCTCTAATGACTAATTTATCACTGATTTTAATTGTAGAAACATAGTTGTTATACGGTTGACTCGATTGAAACATAACTCCTTAGGCTTACCAATGTTTTGGGTTACAAAGTTAAAATTTGTTTCTCGCTTTGCTTTCTTTATTTTGAAAGCTACCAGAGAACTTAGTAGTTTGTGTTTCTCAGCCTAAAACGTGTCACTTTTATATTTATTTTTTAATCTAAAGAACTTTTCTCGTTCTGTGACCAAATGTTTTATTTCTTGGTTCATTCAATTTTGGTTTACTTTGTTTTTTGTCTTATTGGACGCGTATTTGCTGCTATTACCATTTTAAATTTACATACGAATTCCTCTACATTTATACAGTTAGATATTTCAATCCATAAAGGATTATTAAAAATATTTTTGTAATCTAAGATATTAAACACGGAATCATTTGATTGCCGAGAAATATATATCTTTGACATTTGTAAAAAAAGCAGCTTGTGATCGGAAAGCCATGTATTCGCTGTATTTAGGTTATCATATGATCAATTAACGAATTAATTCCAATACTACTTCTGGTTGCATGCTCTGGAGTAATTTAAAAAACATGACCATAAGAGATCACTAAAGTTATGTATTGGGATACAAAATTATCATAGTGGTCCAATAAATTTATGTTAAAGTCACCAATAATTAAATTATGGTGGTATTCGTTTAAATATTTATCTAGCATAAAGAAAAAAGTTTTAATAGAATTTCTAGGTGATCGAATAAAAAGCGACAATGTTTATGTTTCTGTCAGCCGAGTTAACTTCAAGTGTTTGACAGAAGTCGTTATCATCAGCAAACAAGTTTAGCAACTTTTATGTTTGATCTAATTAATTTGATCTAATTGGAGTACCACCATATCCACCTGATCTATTTGAATCATTTAAATTAAAAAATTGGTTTTCTTGCTCCGTTATCCATATTTCTGTTAAGATAATAATATCGATACCGTACTGTATATTGTTTACTATCTATCACTTCTAAGTCTTATAATTTATTTCGTATACATTGGAGATTTAAATATAGAATTCGTAAATCTACCTTATCGATAATAATTTTATTTTGATCTGGTTCAACCGTATGTTTAATAGAATGACAACAAAGTGGAATGTCAAATTCATTTTCATCACTGACCATTGAGGTAAGAAAATAACATTTTGTCTGTAATGAAAAACTTACAGCCTAAGCATTTTTGCAGAAAAATATTATTACCGTGAATGACTTGTTTACTTTTAGGAATCCGCCACATAATATACAACCAACAATTCAAATACAAATACAAATAAGAGAAGCACAGTTGATGCCCGGTATAACTTATAAAATGTAACCTAAAAATAAAAAATAATGTGATAATTATTGCGTAATTAATTAATGGTAAGTCAATAAAATAAACTATTATTACTGTTATTGTTATTATAGTTTTACCCAAGTAGCTGTGAATTAATATTGTGCGTGGATAAGAGCTTATCAATATCATTTTGAGATGAAATTCTAATGCGGAAGCTCGATCTTCTCTACGAAAATAAATTACACTTTTATTGATCCACAGATATTTGTATTTAATTAATTTATAGAGTTTGCGTGCTTTTCTATAAAGTTTTAGTCTAAGGTAGGTCAAGTGATCTCTCAAATATATTTGCCTATCTATTGGTAATGTAAAACCCAACTGGCTCAGATGTATTAATTTCTTTTTTTTTTTTCTTGAACCTTATATTTTGCTTCTTTGTTTTTGAAAATTACTAATATTTTGGCATCGACATTTTCGGCTGCCGTATTTTGATATACTCTTCTCTTCATGAATTCCACTTTTTTGACTTCATGGATTGATTCGTTGCAATCCAATAGTTCGAAAAATTTTAGTAGAACTTGCTGCGGTTGAATGGATTCATTTGGAATACCGCTAATTACCAAATTGGTTTCAATCTGCACCTGATGCAGATCATCCATCGTTGCCTCCAGTGCATTAATGCGGTGTACTTGCTGAGTATTTACTTCTTTGAAGTGTTTTAAAATATATCTAGCAGTTCTTTATTATCAACAATAGCATTTTTACATTCTGATTTCATTTTTTCAAATCCCGAATTCATGAAGTCTTCGAATATTTTAATTTGTTTTATCAGAATCTTAATTTCTGAAAATTCTCCATCGTATTTTTGCAGTTTTTTAATCATCATGTCCGTTTCGTCGTTTGGCGGAAGCTCTGCAGTTTGGATTTGGGTAGGTTTATTTAACAGTGTTAGCTGCACTGGTGTATTTGTAGGTGTTACGCTTTTGGGGCTTGATTTTGAGTTAGAATGACAGCAATGCCAAATAGTACTAATTTTTTGAATTTTATAGCCCTTTACACACTTAATTCCTTGATGGATATCTGTAATTGTTTCTTTACACATATTACATTTAGATTCCATTTTCACTTTATTTTCAAATATTCAAATAAACAATGTCAATAAATTTAGAGTATTAATTTTATATTTCTGCACTAAATTTTAATAAAACTATTGTATAATGGTGTACTATGATCAGCGAAATTATTCACTGAGAATTTTTATTAAATATTGCACTAAAATTAATATAATATAATTTTTTTATTAAGATACAGTTTTGACAGTTTTCAAACTGTTAAAATTTAAGAACAATCAAACAAATTTTTTTTAAATTAGCGCTGGTTTTCGACAAGGAAAAGTATAATGAAGTTCAGTCCTGATTCTCTTTTATTTTAAGTTAAAATTTATCAGTAGTACATAGCAACCTATGACAGAAAACATTGTTGATACGATTAAGATCGATTAATATTATTTTTTTAATTACTCGTTTAACCATAGAGAGAGAGAGAAATATTTTGTGATTGGCTGTAAGGTACGGTGTACCTAAATTTAAATGTCAATGAACATGCCGCACCCAACAACAATATCTATAATTAAAAACCATAAAAAATTATGTAACCCATATAATTACTATATCGAGTCAGTCGTGTACAAATTTTGCTTGAAAACCTATTTCTTATCGATAAACAAATTTCAAATTAATTAATATTCATTCAAGTTAATTGTTAACTAAACAAAAATACCAATTAATATATTTATTTGATTTATTTATTAAATCATTTTTTTTTTATTATTAATTTGAATGTGATTTGAATACACAATCAAGCATGATGCTACATCAAAATGTGCGAAACACTTTTGATTTCATTTCGAATTAGTGCGGTGTGCGCATGTTTATATAGTTTTGTTGTAATTTAAATTTGAATATTTATTTATAAATATTTAAAACTATTATTATGATTATTATTTAATTACATCATACAAAAATTTATAGTTGGTGTACTCGTCGTGTAATGGGCATGTTTTAGGTCAATGTCACCAAAAATCGGTGTGAAAATTAAAGGTATATATATATATATATATAGAATTATGTGGTTTGACTGTCTATAGGGCGATTGTGCTCGTGCACTATTTGAACTTGACTGGCAGTCTATATGTATAGTCTATTGTTCACCACATCATGAGCTACCATCAAAATATGGTGACTGATATTTGAAATGATTTTCTTTTATTTATGTTGTTGATTTGACCAACTTTTAAATTTTAACATTTTAAGAATTGTCACGACTGCTTAAAGTGGAATAGTCTTTTAGTTTGCTTTGTCACCCACAAGTGTCATCCTTGATCCATAAGAAAGTAACTGTACGCGGGGGTTGCTATAAGTTTTTAGAATGGGTAAAAAAAACAAAAGATACATCATCATAAATTACTTTAGTGCTTTTCAAAATATGTATAAGAGAACAGTTTGCCTTGCACCCAAGTACCATCATAGCTTCACTTTGCCAATTGATATATGATCTCACTTTTTGGACGCAAGATGTGGATATGTCATATGCATCAACTTTGGTTACACATTCGATTATTGACTGCTTTGAAATCCAAAACACCGAACAATTGGCGCAGTGGTTAAAGCTGCGGTGTTTGGGATGGGAGGTATCGGGTTCGAATCCCAACGGAGAGGGTTGCAAAAGGGATTTAAATCACCTGATTACGATCGGTGATGACGAAGAACACAAATATGACCCCCTGTTGGAGTGCAGAATCCAAGGGCCGGACCATCGTTCATGTCAGTACAGGCTGACTGGAGCAATGCAATGTGCAGATGGATTTAATATCGAACCTGTATTAGTGCGTCCTCGATTTGGCTGGTGACGGCGTAACGTAGGACGTTAAAAATTAACCGCGAAAGAGTTGGGAAAGCTTCGGCCCCAGAAAAAATTTGCAGGGTTCAAAACAAACAAAAATCCAAAACGTTTTTTTTTTACCTCAATAAAGTTCTTGACTGGAGTGTAAAGGCTTGAATTTAATCCCAACAAATTGCAACCTTATGTTTTGTCAGGCTGAACTGATGGCTATTCACCATCTTTTCTGACTGGTAAACCAAGCTTGGCTACGTTTGACATATTTAGGATTCTTGGCTTGATCCTACAGAGTTTCCGCCGGGAAGGTATACTACTTTGTTTTGCCGCCATTTCGGTAAACGTTAGTATTGACAGTTCATATTTGGCAGTCGTGAAGCAGACACGTGGCAAATTTATTATGGAAAAATATTCGATAAACCAACGTGTTTTAATCGTTAAAACATTTTATCAAAATCAATCATCGATTACTGTGACGATGAGAAAGTTACGTGAAATTTTTGGGAGAAAAAACGTGCCTACAAAACGCACTATTTATCGTGTAGTGAATGATTTTGAAGAAAGAGTGTCTGTAAGTGATAGGCCCAAGCATGGGCCACAACGCACTGCAAGATTGGCTGAAAACATAACTGCTGCTCAAGAAAGTGTTCAAAACAATCCATCAACCTCAATTCGACGCCGTGCTTAGGAGCTTGGTCTTCAAAGAACAAGTTTGGCCACAATTTTGCACAAGGATTTGCATTTGTTTCCATTTAAGATTCAGTTGACACAAGAGCTTCTTCCACAAGACCATTTACGCCACCGTACATATACCAATAGGATGTTACAGCTCATTATGATTTTCATGAAAAAATCATAATGAGTGACGAGGCACATTTTCATTTAAATGGATATGTGAATAAACAGAATAGTCGATTCTGGACAATGGAAAATCCTCAAATTATTCATCAGTCACCTTTACATTCATTAAAAGTGACAGTCTGGTGTGCAATTTGGTCAGGAGGAATCATTGGACCTTACTTCTTTGAAAATCAAAACGGCGTAACGGTAACTGTGAATAGGGAGCGATATCGTGATATGATTGAAAACTTTTTAACGCCACAACTGCATGTGTTGGGCTTTATTAACATGTGGTATCAACAAGACGGTGCCACATCGCATACAGCCAGGATTACAATGGAATTACTGCGAGACTTCTTTCCACAACAAGTTTTTTCAAAAAATGGTGATGTTGATTGGCCTCCACGGTCGCCTGATTTGACTGCTCCGGACTTCTTTTTGTGGGCATATCTAAAAAGCAAGGCTTATGCAAACAAACCAGAAACGCTTGAGCAACTCAAATAAAATATTCGTGATGAAATTAATGAAATACCGCGTCAAATGTGTGAGAATGTAATGAAAAATGTGCTCAAAAGGGCTCGCATTTGTGAGGCTAACAGAGGCGGACATTTATCTGATATTGTATTCCATACATAATTGCCAACATTAAATAAAACTTTTATCAATATAAGATCCATTCTCTTTCATTTAATCAAAAATTAAAAACAAACAAAGTAGTATACCTTCCCGGCGGACACCTTGTATATGGATTTACTTTACTCCATCACAAACATTTACAATAT
Organism: Tipula confusa; assembly: GCA_963556175.1. Classification (NCBI taxonomy): domain Eukaryota; kingdom Metazoa; phylum Arthropoda; class Insecta; order Diptera; family Tipulidae; genus Tipula; species Tipula confusa. The sequence continues at coordinate 32,711,917 of OY744476.1, forward strand.
TCAAGACCTATACATAAAACCAAGGTTGGAGTGTTATAATTCTCAAATTTTAACAGATGCATTAAAAACTTATTTGACTGCACTCGATCGGGACCAAAACCGAGCATCTCGAATGATTGCGGACGAAAATGTATTATCCAATCTCAATTATCTTGCCCGTAGGCGTAATGTAGGAGAATTTTGCGTGTTGTACAAATATTTTCATGGCCATGGTTCATCGAAACTATACCTGGTTTGTCAAGATCCGGGAACCTTTAATCTCTCTCATGTTATAGAGTTTATCTTTCAAAAAGTTTATTCACTTCTGGACGTTATATTGTTCCGGCAGTAAAAAAACTACAAGGATTCTTAGGTTCCGTCGAACGCCCAAAGTTCTAGTTTAGGTTTGCCACAAACAACTTGTTCAAATGTTTTCATTTTTGGAAAAGAATAAGGTTTTTCGCCAATTTATGTTTATGTTGTAAAAAATCTTGGCTTTAAGTTAATTGAGCGCGGGAATATTATTTTTGGTATACGTTTCGCGCCTGGACCATGGTTTAATATTCCACTGCTGTCCAAATCATTCAACCTCGATATTTTATGATATATCCACGCTTCTTGTGCTATGGAGTCAATTGGTGTCACAGTTCTGGTTTTGTTAATATATGGAACATTTGTTTTTTGCTCAAATGCAGTTGCTCCCATCAGTAGACCGCAGTGACCTGATTGATACGAGGAAAGATCTTTAAGTATTGGTGGTTCTGATATTTTCTATAGCTTTTCATGTTGTCTTTGTTACTATCGGGTGTTACAGTATTAACCATTTAACAAATGAAGCAATAAAGTTATCGTCTGTTAGCAGTTAAGTACAGATCAATTTTACATATTAATAAACCGTGGTTAATTGGCATCACTACGCACGTAATTATCAAAATTGTTATAATTTCCCTTGATGTGGATTCGGACAAATTAGTGTTATGCCATGCCCTAATTATAATTTAATTTAAACAAATTAAAATTTAACTTTTTTTTTAATATTTGGAGTATGTATATGTATAAGTGTGTTATATGCTGTCAGACATGTTAAAAATGTACAACAGATTCTCTTTCCGCGCGCATACTACGCATATCGTGTGAATCTGGTAATTTGAATAAAAGTCTTTCTGGTGTTAAGAAATTTTTTTTTTTTTTTTTTTTTGTATATTATGCCACGATGGATATACCATCAAATTTGCTACTTTACTATCCATAGAATTTCCCTATATTGATGTGGGAAATAACACAGAAATATGTTACGGTTTCGTTTCAGTTTTTAAATAATGAGGCTGTTAAAATGAATGGTTATACCTTTACGACATTTTTTTTTTGTTTTTGTTTTATGTTCCAAGACACACTTAGATAATGTGACTTAAGACGATTTATTTGTGTATGCGGTGAATGTTATGTGCACGTTTGATAAGAATTCTACTGTATAGTTGTGGTATGGTAAAATTAGGCCAATTGTTTTAGTTTTGTAATTATTTTATTGTAAAGTAAAAAGAGTTGCAGTCCAAAGTTTCTTGTGGTTGCATAATATTTTGATAACATAGAGTGTTAGTGAATTTGATGAGTAAATATATGCAGAAAGGTCTCGTGACATAACCCTCCGTTTAGAATTAATTGAACTCAAAAGTTCGAATTTTGACATAATTTAAATTTTGATGGACTGCTTGAATTACATCACCATCTTGGCCTCTGGAAACTGCAATAATACAAATATAATATTGCATGTGGGAACAAACGGTTTGAAAATATTTGCATTTTTTACATAAATTCTGCTTTCTAATGGTTTCAAGTGCCATTAAATAACCGTTTCTAAATTCGTAGCACCACCTAACTATACCCATTCTCATAAAAATCTTTATGTTATAATCTACACACAAAGGCTTCGGTACACTACCTCCGATTCTTAACAATAAAGACCATGGAAATTATACAAGCCTGCTGAAATTTGGAAATTTCCAAAAACTATCTCGTCAAGTGAATAATATCTCACTCGAGTGCAGAACTTAGAACACATATCGACCAAATTGTTGACTGATTATTGACGTTCGATCTTATAAGAGGTAAAGACATGGTCAGCGATCATCTGCTTGTCATTTTCCATTACAAATGCAAACAACCATCAACTTTTAATAAAGACAATCAATAAAGATCGTGCTCCGGAATATCGATGCACTAAAATATTCTGATTCATGGGCTAGCTACTAGATGATTGTTACAGAATATCTTTAAAAAATAGCAAGCCCACTTGCAACCCCAGCACAATCGACTACTTGTGGTTTTCACCCCCGTTACATCTAAATGGAAAATTGAAACGCTAGAAGGGAAATCCACACATGTATTCGACAAAAAAAACGCAAATTTATAAAAAGGTGCATGTCCTTCTGCGGTTAATCAGTGCTAACCTACGGAAAAAGAAGCTGGAGTCTGACCTTCAACGACTGCATAATTTTCTCTATATATCCGTGTGGAAATTTACAATTTTTTAAATTATTACAGATGCATCCACTCAGTTTCATAATTTTCCTTCCACCATTGAAATGGCTAGCGGTCAAGCTGAACGGGTGATTGGATATATTGGTGCTGACGAAATCTTTAAAGGAGTTACGCATAATCTTGCATTGTATCTGGTTCCTTAGTTGAAACAGTCACTTTATGTAGTTATCGATTTCTGGAATCGGTTCGGAATTGTACCCAACATATTTTTATTGAAGTTGCCGGAAGACGTAGTTGACGTATAACTATCTCTAAAATTTCACACACTTCTCAGTGAAGAACAACAAAAAGTAAGCAAAACTAGAGATTCCTTTCGGAATTTTCTTTTTCGGATGTTGTCCCTGCGGGGGTTTTCAAGGTGTTCCTATAGTGTTCACCGGTGACTTAAGTACGCAAAACTAATGATAAAGTTTGTATATGTTTAGATGCTAGAGAACTGAACAAGGCAACCGTCAAGGATACGTACCCGTTGCTTTTCGTCAACGGATTGTTAAGTCGTTTGGATCAAACCCCGACTAATTTCGACGATTGATTTAAAAGCTACATTTTGACAAATACTTCTCGGCCAACAATCTCGCGATAAGACAGCGTTAACGGTACCTGGGTGCATTGGGTAATCCTAATTTTAGTAAGCCCTTTTACATACAATGAAATGCCAATACTTTTGCTGTATAGGCAGTGTTTTATTTCAGTTAGATTCCGAAGGCGATGGGTGACCTATTCAATTTATTTTGCATAATTTTAATAGGACACAAGGTAACAGAATTGGAATGCTATGCCACGGTGCTTAGTATGCAAATGTTTCGGTCTTATAGAGAGGGGTATCCTTTTGTCATTTATACCGATCATAGTAGTTTAAAATGGTTGAAGATCCAAAAGGACCTGTTTGCGATTAGCCAATTTCAATTTTTTCTGCTTTGTCATATTCATTAGTGGAGTGCAGAATCCATGGGCCGAACAATCGTCCATGTGAGTGCAGGCTGGCTGGAGCAATGCAATGTGCAGATGGATTTAAAAGTGTACCTGTATTCGTGCGTCCTCAATTTGACTGGTGACGGCGTAAGGTAGGACGTTAAAAATTAACTGCGAAAAAGTTGGGAGAGCTTCGGCCCCAGAACAGATTGCAGAGTTCAGATTCATTAGTGAATTCTACTGGTACTGCCAGTTTGACTAAAGCCGACATTGTACCCATATTGCAGATCGACCTGAGTTTCTCTTCATTCTAGGATACAGACTATCTCACACAAATTAACAAATTGATTTTTTATCAATTCATCGTACAGCACTCGTTATACGGATACGTATATTTCTGCTTTTAAATCAGTAGTTTCGTCTTCCTTAACTCACAGCCTCAACGAGCAGGGCCACTTATCTCCTACTTCAGCACACTTAGGCGGCAGTAAAACCATTGAAAGACTTCAGCGACAATTTTATTGGCCTCAAATGGCAAGTCATACACGAAATCTCATACACGATACCTTGCATTATTCTCCTGATAATCTCGGTTTTGGTCAGCATAATATATGACTCTTCATGGCTTTGAATACAAATTACGAAATCTACTTTGTGAAACAGATGAAAGCTCCCTCAATATCCTAAAAAGCGCACAGTGCAAAATTTCTTTCGAGTGGTAGGCTGCTTCAATTTTGGTAACAAGTAGATGCAACACCCTCTGCGGATTTGCCTTTTGCGAATTGATTAGGATTCAGAGGTCTGGTTCCAGTTAACCAGTCTCTGATAAGAAGATCTATCAGTCGTTCCATGGTTTTTACAATAAATGATGTAAGACTGATAGATCGAAAGTTCACTTGGCCGGTTACCAAGTTTTGGGATAAAATCCGCATAGCTCCAAGCCTGTGGTATGCAACCCAAATTGAAGCTAGTTCTAAACAAGGGTACCAAACCAGGGTTAATCAAGTCCAAGCCCTTTTCAGAAGGTCTGGGAAGATTCCATCCTGGAGCCTTGAACGGCTTAAAGGAGTAATGGCTCATTTGACTTTTTCCTGAGTAAAAAGCCTACCAGATAAACTATTAACCCAACCTCCATTTGCACCCAAATGTGTACCAAATATGGAAAGTGAACAAGTTGATTTACGATCGCAGGGAAAAAGAGCAATATTTGTTTCACGAAATATTAACGTTCTTCCAATTTCAAAATTTATCACAAGTGAGCCTCTGCTTACATTCCAGCTTTTCTGCTTTCCTGAAACTCTGCTACAGCGCTGCTGCTCTCAGCCGCCCCTTGTCGTTTGTGTCTCCTTCTGGTAAAGTACCTCCTTTGCTGGAGTTGACTGCAATGGTTTGGTTGGTAGAAGGGACTCTAGAAAACGAGTCTGATATGACCGAAGTAGTCATGCCACGTTCCCCTTGGATTGGCGCAGTGTTTCCATGCAAGAATCGCCTATGCCCATGACCAAATTGACAAGTGTGACAGTTGTCGTCCGTTGCATTTTTTTTTATGAATTTCCCGCGAGACCAGTGTTCTGCGTGCCCATGGGAGCGAGAATTTTCTCGCTAGACAAGCTAAAGAAAGAACTCCTAACTACGTTTGGCCGAGGAAAATCTACCTTTTACACCAAAGTTATGTTTAGACCACATTTTAGACCTTAGCCTGTCGAAATTGTTCCTCATCCATTCCACTGTAGAATAATCGAAACATACGAAAAAAGCCATCATGTTCTCCAGAAGGGACCAAGGAATTGAGGCTTATGGGTTGAACCTTGTATCTCAATAATAAGGTCAATGACACACTCTTGTTTGTTTGTCATTTCCTCCATACTAAGAGGGTTGCCATTGAGATCATCAGGTAAGATGCCTAGCAAAACACTGCCTACTACTTGGCTTAAAGAGGCCTTAACCGGGAAGGTCCACTTGACCTACTGTCTAGGGTAGTTACTTCAGCTTTTGAGGGTGCTATAACAGGGAACCTGGACTTTGCATCGGCTAGAGCCTCATCTCTCGTTTGGCTTTCCTTGAGGCCCTTTTTAAAACGCCTTTTTTCGGAGGGGTTGAGCTTCACCCATTCACTGGAGTTGAAGGACATGTTCCCAATACCCACCCCAATGGTTGAGGAGCCCAATGTTTGTGAGGTAACTCAGCAGCTGGCATAGTTGATGCTTTTAAGGCGGCATCACACTCTATAATTGTATTTTTGATATTCATAAAAAAATCCCTCGAGTAACCGAGAAATGAAGGTCATCCACAGCAGGGATTGGTATACTGTGGGAAAGTAATATTTAAACCAGAGATTACCAGGTATCCAAAGTTCACATACTAATGACTCTAAGCTCCCCCTTAGCCACGCAGCTCTCGGCGAATGTTGTCCCACTAAAGCATGGGGCAATGAATTGTCCGCCATTGCACGGTCGTGTAAGTTACTTAGCTACATTCTAGAATGCATTGCCCGGTTTTTGCCACGAGGAGGCGTAACTATACTAGGAAGAGGTCTTGTTTGAATAGCGTATGCCGAGAAAACTTTGACTCCTAAAACCCAACCCAAACAACCTTCTTTCCTCCTTACGCCAATACGTATTTAAATTGGTTGTTTATCATTAATGCGACTACCTCTACCATAAAGTAGGCCCGGCTATGAGACCTTTTGTCGGGTGTGAGATGTCCCCACGTTTGTAGCGCCACGTTGGTGCGTCGCTCCAGTAGACAAAATTGCACTTCCTGCTTATTTGGTTATTGGGATAAACGGCTGTGTATTGCTGTGAAATATATCATGATGTCATATTAGATGGTAAGATAAAATTATCGAATAAGGTTTGCCCATTTCTATATTCCCGAATCTTGGATGTATTGTTTCTAGGTGAATAAGAAATGTCCACTCACCTTTAAGAGTTAAATCCACAAATCGAAAAGATTTAAATAATTAGAGAATTTGCTGTCGGTTGTGTGAAACTTTTTTTTTTTTTTTTTTTTTTTTTTGTTTCTTAACTCTGCAATCTGTTCTGGGGCCGAAGATCTCCCAACTCTTTCGCAGTTAATTTTTAACGTCCTACCTTACGCCGTCACCAGCCAAATTGAGGACGCATGAATACAGGTTCGATTTTAAATCCATCTGCACATTGCATTGCTCCAGCCAGCCTGCACTGACATGGACGATGGTTCGGCCCATGGATTCTGCACTCCAACAGGGGGTCATAGTTGTGTTCATCGTCATCACCGATCGAAATCAGGTGATGAAAAATCCCTTTTGCAACCCTCCCCCGTTGGGATTCGAACCCGGTACCTCCCGTCCCAAACACCGCAGCTTTAACCACTGCGCCAATTGCTCGGTGTGTGAAACTTTATATCTCGAAAATGTAGTTCGCAATTCGGCCGATTGATACAATGTTAAACTTTCTGTAAAACAAAATTTTAGCGTGCTTAGTGACTCAAAGTATACAAAGCACTGATACAATTCAACGTTTTACAAGACAAATTAATGACGAACCTAACATTACATACCGCATACTCAAAGCTTAGGAGAGAATAAAATGTTTTGGATCGCATAAAAGAAGTATTAAAAATACTTTAGTTGTCTTCAATGCCTCAATGCAGCAGGTTTATAAAGTAGAATTTTACCTGTATACAGTTTAATAATAGTAAAACGATTGACCATGTGGCTTAAACTGCGATCTTGTCATATATAACAACTGAAAACGGGTGTGAGCGCTTAAGAGACATTAAACATTGCTAATATTTCCAGCATCTAGTGAATGAATTTAAGGGTACTTATGCGATAAATTTGATTGTGATTTTAATATTTAGAAATTAAATCAAAAAAAGTAACGTATACTTAACTATTGTAATTAGCATAATAAACATTACATTTTAGTCCATAATGTTAAGTTACTTTAATGCTTGACGTCATATGTTCATTTTAATTGCTATATATTGTAGTTAAGGTTAACTATATAAGTTATAATTTCAATTTTGAATTAAATTTTATTAATTGTATTTTAATTGTCGACACGTGAGTAGTATGCCGGTAAGTATTCCAATTATTGAGATCTCTGTGTAAAGATTAGCCTTTGCTAAATCTTAAATCCTATAAGACTCTAGTTAGATTGTAATTTTAATCTAGAGTCTAATAGTTTTCCTTTTTAATGACCAATAAGATTACCACTGGTGAGGTCTTATTAGTCATGTGAGAAATTAAACACTTGTGTTGACGTTTAAGTTTTATTCTACTAAAATAAATTAACGGTGCATGTTTTATATTCAATTAACAATGCTATTGTCAGCCATTGTACATAGTACAATGCACCATATTAACATTATATTAGCATGTTGGTGGTCATACATTTTTTCTGTTTAGTAGACTAAACATACTCCCGGGTAGCCATTCGTCTAGGTTGATTTGTTGTTAGTGGTGAGCTCAGCTTAGCCAGCGCTTCCTTCTAAGGTTAGCAGTGGAGAGGGGGCCTCGGACTAGCGGATGGTTTTCTTCTATACAGGCGTCGTGCGCCCCAGCTTACTGCGATTAGTATGCCGCTCTAAAATACTATGTGAATCATGGTATAGTGGTGAACGTGGTGAATGGTTTGATTTGGTGCAAGAACCTCATTCTATAGTTGTGAATTGTTTTTCTAATTCCCTTGTTGTTGGTGCACTCATCAACTAGATTTGCTGATGTTCTACAGTTTAATTTATTATTCGCGCATTAAATTCCCTTAGATGATTTCCCTCGTGTAGCAGGCCGGCCGAATTATGGAATGCCATACTGAATTTGCTGTGAGCTGTCGCCGTGGCTATGATTAGTAACTCGGCATCCCTTAGCATACACTCTGGGTCTATTTCTACTAGGCCGGATCCCTGGAACTTGTATGACTGAATAGTGGATTCACAGATAACATCGACTGTAGTTTCGTTGGGTATGACGAATATCCACTGGTTCGGGGTGTGAAGCTTGATCCAGTGGTTGGTTCCATTTGTTGCTCTGCTGCTACACACTGTATTGATTTCCTTCCTCCGTTGTAATAGGGCTATTTCGCATTTCCCTTGGTCGGCAATTGCAGTTACAATTGGCGAAAGTTTGCATAGAAATTGTGTTGGTTGGAAAACTTAACACTGGCCCACGTCTTCTTTTGTTAATATTGCGAAATGCTCTCGTCGTTTGTCTACGACGAAGTATTCGGCTGTTTTGATGATGTGCGACTGGGTAGTTCCGTGGTTGAAAGCGGTAGTGTGAGTTTGATAATTATGCTTTGTTGTGATACCCTGCTTCGTGTTTTCATGCTTTGATACACATGTATCAAAAACCGGAGGTTGTGTCCGGGGATGGTAATGAATGATGGCACGTGCTGCGGATTTAACTGCAGCTCCCTGTTTAACTGAGTTGAGATGAGCATAATATGCCACGTCAACCAGAGCCTGTTGTGTCTCTTCCAGGTTCCTCAGGATTAGGCTCAAATTGAGTATGCTTAGTATTATCGAATGAACTCTGTCCTCGTAACTTCGGTATTTCTGGAGTTCCAACATTTCCTGTCGTAGATGATTTTGCTCTCTTATGATGTTGTTTATTAACGTTAGGGTGATATTTGTGTTGTGTTTTACCAGCTTGACGGTATTATAGATTAAGGTTGTGTGATTTTTCACTAGTGTTAGTAGATGGTGCTAATTGTTGTTAATTCTATCGAACATATTCGCTGGCAATTTGCAATTCAATCTATGCAGTTCCTTGCAAAGTGCCTGTAATTCTTTGTCAGCTAATTTGACATTCTCGATGTTTTTCCAGTAAGTGCTCATGTTGTACTGAATTAATTATTAAGGTCCACTTAATAGCTACAACTTCTAGTTTGCCCAGGCTCTCGAAATATATACCGGTGGAAGGTTCATCGGATCATTTTTCGATTGCCTTGGTTGACACCATGGTTGTCCTATTTTGGCTTTCTAGATTACCCATGCTGCCTATTATGATCCATCCGAACTTCGTTTGTTGGGCCATAGGCTCCTGGCATCCACCTTTTATCAGGCTGTTTTTTATTATTGATGGATAGTAGTCTGCCCCTAGTACAAGGTCGATTGATTAAGCTTGGTAGTAATATGGATCTGCTAGTTGAATATTCTGCACATCGGTTAATTTGTCAAATATTAAGGCTTTAACCTCTAATCGAAAGTCTGCCTTGAATCTTGGGGCTATTTTTTGATTAGTAGGGGTTAGTTTTTGATGTTTAGTGACGTCTCTTGCAGAAATTAGCGTTGCCTGGATCTATTATTGTTCTCAATGTGGTGAATTTCCCATTTCCTGTTTCCGCTTTAATTATTGCAGTTGGCAATAAAACTAGATCTTTCTGGTTTACCGTAAATGTTTGTGCTGTACCAGTAGTTGTTGAAACTGAGTTGTCTCCGTATCTTCCTGTTTTCTGGAATTTCTCTGGGATTTGATAATGATGCTCCAAATAGCCTGCTGGATTTTGGGTCTAGTTTTCTGCTTAGGATAAACGCTATGAATGCATCAAACGGAGAGCTTATATTGAGTTTGTTGATGTTGTGAAGCATTTCCTTTGCTGTGTCGTGCAGCGCTCGAATTGCTCGAGCAGATTCTATCTGTACCGCTAATACTGTTACTAGCGAATTGAAATATTTGGTTGCCAGAAGTCTTGGGTTGTTGTATTTGCTTTGTAACAATTCCCAAGATTTGTTATGATTGTCACCCGTTGTTGATAGATGGATAATAAGTTGAGTTGACCCTTTCTGCACGTGCGATTTCAAATACGTCATTTTTCTTGCATCTGATAGCTGGTTGTTTATGTGAATGAGTTCCATTGGTCGTAATCCCCATTAAATGTTAGTATTTCGACCTTGGGAGCTGAATTGTTGTTGACCTGATCGAGGTTGTTAGTTCGATCTGTCTATCTTGTAGTTGAACTATCATTGTGTCTACCTCATCCTTAAGTGCCCCGTAATAGTTTTCACGGAAGTATTTCGATGTCTGCTCATCTTCTTCTGTTTCGACGAAGATCGGCGTTTTGACCATTTCATCCTAAATTTTCGTTTGTTTTATTTTTTTGTGTTTGGTCGCCGAAGCATTGGTAAGGCGATTTTCAAACATATAGTAAGAGAAGAATTCATCAATCTGGTGAATCACAAGTCATTGCAACCAATATCTCGAAAGCAATTGTACGCGTGTTCCACAAGAGTTTGCTGTTCAAATCAAAGCAGCTGGCCTTCACGGATGATCTTCTATCAGCAACTCTCAGTTCAATATACTCGCCGATGACAGCTCACTTTCCACCTCTAACCAGAGGTGGACCTCCATCTTCACCGCGAAACGATGTTCTCGCAGAAAAAATGGATATTTGCCTTACAAAAGATCTTAATTCTATTCTTGAATGGGGTGAAGCCAACAGGGTTGAACTTAAATCTTTTGTAGATTAGTAAGATTTCTACAATTGAACGTTTAAAGATATATTTCATTTGCTTGTCTGTTGCTTCCTAAAATTCTCCTTCGTGCTGGAGCAAATGTAAAGTTCCAATTTATACCATTCAAAACTAATGTCTCTTGCAATTGTAGAATTGTGCGAGTAGCTGCAGCCCCTAGGAGCCATCGTCATCGACAGCGGCTGAAAGCGATGGGAAAGAAGGATTAATTGAGAGACTAAAGCTAACTCGTACTTCTGCAATTTATTGCATTAATTGGGAACCTAATATTCGGTTTGGAGAGAATATTTTGTGGAACTATTGGTTTTACCCGTACTATGAGTACGGCTAGTTGAACCACTCTTAAGTACTCGCCATCCTCTGTCAGCTATAAAACAAGTGAAATCTAAATAAAATTTACGCAAAACCACCCACTGTAAAATTTCAAATCGACACCCATAAAACTGTATGTAAACAATTCAATAAAACTCCAATTAACCTGTCCACTTGAACTTACCGCATTATGCATGCAAACTGTGCTACCAAAAATATGTATTCGCTATGGTTATAAATTTTTCAAGACATAAATTCACTGACAGCAATGAAAACGATACGATACGAACGATGATGTGATAACATCGAAAAAATTTTATAGATTTTTGATTTGTGATAACGTAATCATGTCGTTTGTATTTGGTTTACTGTGACAGGGACATTGAGACAGTATGTCGATTTTTAACTATATAGCAATAAGCTATATAGTCTGCGCGATTATAATTTCCCGCCAAAATAAATTTCTACCACTATATTCTAGCCTTGAAATCATAATTTTCAAAGTCAACATTTATGGACATTGCATTATAATATTCTCGAAGACTATATAGTGCCGATATCGACAATAACCTTACAGAAATGGACTTCGATTTGAAAATTTAGTTCAAAAAATTTAAGTGTACACTTTTTTGTAATTAGGTATCGCGTATATACGATCGTCATATACACTTAATTATTTTGTGTACATATATTGACTATAAATTTACAAATTGATTCACCAACGAACAAGCAAATTGTATGGCCGCGAACATGCCGCGAATATTAATTTCATATTATTGTAAATTAAAAAAATTTTATCCAATTTTGATATAAAATTGATGAATTTTTAGTCAACACCATCAGTCTCATTCATTCAGTTGATTTGGACGAACACACAGAGCCAAACATTGAAAATAAATTCGAAATGAAGTGGATTATCTTAATCAGTGCCGTATTTGGATTATGTTACGGTGAAGCACCTGCGTTTGGTGGGGCACCATATCCAGCGTCGGGATGGAAACCCGATGGTGCCTCTTTAAAATTACCCACCGAATATGGTGCTCCAGTCCTACAACCGCATGCAAGTGAAATTGAAATTACACAAGAAACTGTTGAGTATGCTGGTATGTTGGGTGAAACTACAACAGTTGCGGTTCCAAGTAATACTTATTTGCCACCACCAGACAATGGTGAAGGCACAACTGAATTACCGGACGATCAACCTGAGGAGGTGCCCGATTTTATTAATGTGCAAGGATTACCAAAGCCACAAGCAGCACAATATCGGGTTAGAGCTGATTTTAGACAACCTCAGCAACAACAACAATTCCGTCAACAACAACAATTTCGCCAACAAACCCAACAATTTCGTCAACAACCACAACAACAACAATTTCGTCAACAACCACAACAACAACAATTTCGTCAACAACCACAGCAACAACAACAATTTCGTCAACAATCACAACAACAACAACAATTTCGAGGTAATTTGAAACAAGCACCTCAACAATCTCAATTTCGCGGAAATCTAAGACAAGCACCACAACCTCAACCCCAACAGCAACAAGGATTTAATCAACGACCAAACGAATTCGCCGAATTTATTACACAAAATCAAGCCGCACCGGTCAATGGACAATTCGCACCAAATGGCCGTCTTCAAGCACCACGTCAACGGCAACAACAAAATGTCAATTTTCGACCACAACAACAATTTGGCCGATTAGAATTAACACCACCAGCTACATCATATGGTGTACCACAAACACAATATGGACCACCCACACCAACACAGGAACCAGTTGATATAACTACAATGGAAACGCCAAATGATGAAGCAACGGATTCGGGCGAAGAGGAATTAGAAGAACCCGCCCAAATTTCAAGTGACAATGAATCAAGTGAAGATGGACCTGTGGTTGCCATATCGAATGCCTCTGATAGTGCATCACGGGGACAATACTATATTCTAGCACCCGACAATACATTGCAGAAGGTTGTGTTCATGACATCACAAACAGAAGATGATCGTCGTAATAATGGATTTTCAGCACAATTGAAGTGAGTACCGCATTAATCTTTGCTCGCAACCTTTTATTCATTTTACAAATTATTTATTCTAGATACTCACCAGTTGCACCTATCCGTGATCCAATTTATGCCTATAACGAACAAGGTCAACTTGTTCGTATCTATAGGAAAAAATAGAAATGTCACGTGACAAACGACAAAAACTATATATTTTAGGAGAAACCAACCAAAAAATCTCATCATCAAACAAAATTTTTATTCATCAATTCATTTTTATATAAATATATGTTAATATAAATTATTTAATTGGTTAATAGAATATACCGTTATTGAACATAAGATTGTTACATTTTTGCCTATTCCGGATTCGTATCACTGGATTGTGAAGAAATCCCATTGAAGCAATACGCCGCATATATGTCTAAGCTGATCTTTTGTTTTATACACAACGCATTAGATCAAATTATGATTATGCTAGAATTACATAGATGTCTCTAGGTATATCGTCTCACACGATATTCATATTTTCTCCGGTATAAGCCTGTGTTTCTCGTTTAGTACTAGATTCTTTCCAAAAAGAGTGATAAGCCATCAACAACGTCAATCCCAGTTACGTTGATCCTTTTTCACAACCTTTGCCAGATGCATTTCCAACATCCCGGTGAATCTTTCTATCATCCCATCTGACTGTGATCAGATATTGAGCATCTGACATATTTTTAAAAAGATTTCTGACTCAAAGTTTATTCCTTGATCTGTATGAATCTCCATCGGTACCAAAGCTTGATCTGCCAATTCACTTATTATTAACTGCATCAGCTATTATTGTTGTCTCCTGATTTAGCATTATAAAGGCAATATGCTGATGCATAATGCATTTTGAAACCACTCGAACATCGGCTGTCTACACGCCGTTCAGTAAAACCGTTGTTGTATTTCCCCTAGTATCTTGTTGATTCACATTTCTCCTATTTCTCTTATTATCATGTTATGCAAATAAACTGTACCAAAGTTCATTTAAATCGTTCAACTATTTCTTAGCTGCTGAGACCAAATTGAATCCGGTTTTTACTAAAATTCGAGCTGTTTCAAAATCGAAATCGAATCTAACTTTTTTGATAGTACTAATCCCACTTCATAGATGTCTCTAGGTTTAACTCTAAAGAAATGTTAATAGTAGTGTTACGATTTCTTTTAAATTAAATCTAGAGACATCTATGAATTAGCATTAGTACTAGCGAAATATTGAGCAAAATAATAGCGTAGTGACATCTCCAAAAAGTAGAAAGAAATAATAAAAAAAATTGAATATTCGAGATGCATGGAATTTTGATATATAAGCGCGTAACTTCGATAAAAGTGCTAGAAGAAGTGAATTATTATTGTTAAAATAAAGAATTGTTTGGTTTTGTAAATAAAGAATAATTGTAGTATTTATTGCGATGATTATTGTGATTGCTAGTAAACAGTATTGTAGTGGAAACAGTTAAAGTGCTGTGTACTTATTTGTGGCAGTAAAAAAATCAGTGGAAGTTATTCACAATCTAGTGATACGAAGCTGGAATATGCAAAACCGTAACAATATTTTCAAACTATTCCTTGTTCACATCCCTGATGTTAACCATAGTTATGCTACTTTCCGCTAGACATCACTACTTAAAATTATTTTATGTTCTGTCAAAATACACGTGCATTTGACAAGTTGAAATTAAAAAATTCAAATCGTTCGCATAAAAACAACACAACACGTTTATTTCGATCGAAATTAAATTAAAAAAAATACAATAAATCTAATAAACTAGTTAAAATAATGCCCGGCCAAGTAAAAAAGTGGAAAAAAGTTAAATTAGCTGGAAACTTAATATCCGACGATGGTGGAAACCTTGACGGTCTCATCGGACTCGAAGTTCTCGAAGAGTACGATAATAAAAAAGTAAAGCGGCCGGTTGAAAAAGATAAAAAGAATAAAAATAAACGTAAACGACAAGATTCAGACGAGGAGCACGATTTGGTCGATGGATCAGACGACGATAAACCGTTTAAATCGAAACAAAAGAAGAAAAAGGTAAAGCGAACTGAAATTGTGCGACAAGATTTCGACGGACTTGACGATGATTCCGATAAAGAGTTTGATGCCGATAAATCTAAAAAAAAGAAGAAACAAAATGTAAAAAAGAAGAAAAAGGCTGCGGCCGAACAACCAGGTAAATTTGTATTGCTACGAGCACAAGATAAAGAAGACGAAGCTACACGGAATGCTGAAGAAGTATCATTAAAAATGGAGCTGCTTGTCGGTTGGAATGAATTTAAAATTGACAATCGTATATTAAAAGGAATTGCCGAGAAAGGGTTTACACATCCAACCGAAATTCAGTCTCTAACTATTCCGGCCGCTATAATGGGTAAACGAGATATATTGGGTGCAGCTGAAACAGGAAGTGGGAAAACTCTTGCATTCGGAATACCCGTGCTAAACGGTATTCTCTATTTGAAAGAGAAATCGGTTAATGGTAGTGCCGCAAAACTACGAACTCATGAAGTTCGTGCCGTAACAGATTTAGAACCAGAAGAGTTTGAAGACGACGAAATTATATCGGATGCCGATAACTCGGATGTAGACGATGATAATACTTCAACAAATTCACCGTTATACGCACTTATCTTAACACCAACACGTGAACTAGCCGTCCAAATCCGAGATCACATTCGCGATATTTCACAGTATACGGGTATTAAGATCGCCGCAATATTTGGAGGGCTTGCGATAGCCAAACAAAAGCGACTTTTACGTCAATCACCAGAAATTGTTGTGGCCACGCCGGGTCGACTTTGGGAGTTGGTGAACGAAGGTAATCCACATTTGAGTAAAATCGATTTCATTAATTTCCTCGTGATCGACGAGACCGATCGTATGGTGGAGAAAGGACATTTTGAAGAATTGAAATTACTACTCGATCGCATCAACACAAATCCAGCACGGAAAAGTCAACGACAAAATTTTGTATTCTCGGCCACATTAACTCTCGTGCACGACGTGCCCGATTATTTGCAAAAAATCAATCAGGGGAAACCAAATCGATTTTTGAAACAAACCCCAGGACAAAAGTTACAATCCGTAATCGATATGGTTGGAATTTCACAGCCGAAAATCGTTGATATAACCCAAAATCAGGGTACAGCACAAAGTTTAACGGAATGCCGAATCGATTGCCAGTTTAACGAAAAAGATTTCTATCTATACTACTTCCTGCTCAAACATCCGGGTCGAACCATTGTGTTCTGTAATTCGATAGATTGTGTACGCCGGTTAGCACAGCTATTTAGTATCTTAGAATGTCCAACGCTTCCGTTACACGCGAATATGGCACAGCGACAGCGATTAAAAAATTTGGAACGTTTCCGCGATAATCCGCTTGCTGTGCTTATCGCAACCGATGTGGCTGCACGTGGTTTAGATATACCAAATGTGCAACACGTAATTCATTATCAAGTGCCAAGAACTTCCGAAAACTATGTACATCGATCAGGGCGGACAGCTCGTGCCAATAACGAGGGAATTGCTGTGCTTATGATGGAACCGAGTGAAGTTCGAAATTATATAAAACTTTGCCATACGCTTGGCCGAAGCGAAGACATCCCAATATTCCCTGTGTCGCCACAAGAGTTGAAGGCAGTCAAGGAACGAGTTTTCATGGCACGCGAAGTCGATAAGCTTAGCTTAAAAACGCGTCGGGCCCAAGTTGAAATTGGATGGAAAGAAAAAATCGCTAAAGAAGCCGATATGATTCTGGACGATGAAGATGACAGTAGTAACGTAGAATCTGACGATGATCAGACCGAAATGGATAAGGACAAGAAACTGTTGAAACAGAAACGAGCCATTCTATCGAAACTCATCAATAAGCCGGTGTTCCCAACCGGCATGAGCTTCAAGTATCCCACAAGCACTGGAATGAAAGCAAATTTGCTCGAAGCCGATAATCTTCAAAAACGTGCAGTCGACGTTATGAAATCAGCGATCGATGACTACAAAGTGGATAAACAGATGCGGAACAGTGAAAAAATCTTAAATCGGCACACGTACCGAAAATTGGCCAAATAAAATTCAAGGATTATCACATTTCGATTTTTTTAATGTTAATGCTTAGCTACAAATATCCGCTTTCCATTGACGGTCATCACACGAGTAAATTTTGTAAGTATTCCAGTCACCGGGACTATATTCGTCGAAAATACTTCGATGTACGGTTCGATTTCGTCGAGCGTCCATTTCGCCTTGGTTTTAAATAAAATTCGCAACCGATCGTTCAAGTCCATCGGCAGATTTATTTCGTTTAACGATCGTATACACGGAGGGCGTGAATCTCGATCGATAATTCCGAGACCACGTAAATGCACTTCCAACGGATGAAATAATTCAGGAACCGCATCTTGCCATGTCGTAAAAAATTCATCGATATGAAATTTTTGTCCTTGAGCCAGAATATTTTGGGCCACAATGCGGCACACCAAATCCTGTTTGTATGCGAATTTCCCGCTATATTCATCACTGGCTTTGGTATACAGTTCGAATAGGTTTTCGATAATTTCCTCGGGTACGATATCCTTGAGTGACTCGAGCGTTACGTCTCGATCGATTTGACACAGGAACCACGAGTTTTCGGATATAAGCCCCAGCATCATTGATATAACACGATACTCGTATTCATAGTCGAGCACACGCATATGGCCATCAATCTCGAACGCTCGATACAGCTCCAAACCGACGAGAAATTCTTTATCACTACACTGGGTCGTATTCAAAAGTTGGTCATACGTAAATAATAAATTCGAATCGATGGCATACTCATTTTCGGGACCTGAGTATCGTGTCACTTGCAGCAAATCGTACATTTTTCGATACCGAGGTTTAATCTCGCGACACTCGTAGTAGTCATGGAAAATTTTGGTGACAAAAATCGATTTCATGCCTCGTTCCATTTCAACCACGTCTTCGGGCTCATCTTCGACACTACTATTTATCGAATTGTTAGCACTAGTTTTAGGACTTTTGAGCGGTGATCGACTTGTCTGTTGGCCAAATTGTAGTCCATCGATTAGAACCAAACTATTCGAGATCTCGGCCTCTTTCACCTCGTACGTTTTTTCCTCGCTGCATAGGACAATTTTTTCGTTTAGACCACCTTTAAAACACATATTTTTATTATTTTCGATACAATTCAACAGGTCATCGTTCAACTCGAGCAATTTCAGGTTATTGTTTTCGTGTAAATTGGGCGAGAAGTACAGAGTTTGGGTCATGCCCGTTAAACTGTTTTCTTCCAATTTTGCATGTTTTATGATCGTTTTAACATCGTGTAACGAACGATTATAGCTAAAATTTAAATAAATCGAATTATTTGTAAACTTTATAATATAATTTAATTACTTTGGAAATTCATCGTCCACGTCCATTTCAGCGGGAAACTATTTTTGTTTTGATTGTGTTTTGACGTTTAGAAATGTCAAAAAAGAGCGATTGTCGTACTTTTTATGGTTTAAAACTTGAATTGGGTTCTTTATACCTATTGAGCTTCTACCTATCGTTAAGCTTTGTAACAGTATATTCAGCACATTAAATATTATGATCTTAGCACCATCTCCATTCAAACACTTAAACTATAAGTGTAAGCAAAAATTTTACATTTAAATGCAGTTAAATTCACTAATTACCATACACATTAAACTTAAAACATTTAAAATATTTTAAATTCTATAAAATTAAATAATTTTATAAATTTAAATCGGTATTTGCTTTGGTAAATACAGCAGTTCCCCGTTCCTCATTCGCTGAAATTGCTGAATATCAAAAACAAAAAACCAAACACGCTGTATAATTTTTTATTTATTTTTATTTCTTCAGTCAAATTCATTTTGTTCATTTGTTAAGTTGTATGTGAATATATTTTTGGTGTTTTTTTGTATGCAAGAAGAAATTAATGAAAAAAGTTGATTTTTATTATTATTATTATTTACCAGAAATAAAGAGTGAATATTGGTGTATTATGTTATTATTTAGTGTATAAGAATAATTTAAAGTTATTGGAAATTGAATTACAAAAATGTGTTACTACTACTACAGTTCAAATAGGAAATGGTGTTATTGTGCGACGACGTCGATGGTGATAAAATTGTATCATCAATGAAACATAAAAAAAATAATCAAAAGAAAAGCAAAAAAAAAGTAAAAATAAACAAATAAAAATTAAAATATAATTAAAAATGTCAGATCAGTGATTTGGTTCTCTGTTTGTGTCTTGTTTGAGTTCTTTTCTGTGTTTTTTTTTTTTTAGTTTTTGTGTATAGTGTGTGGTGTGTACTTTGTGTACAGTGGTGCTGTGAAATTATTTCGCTATTTTCATTGTGCTTCAATTAAAATATTAGGATTTTTCTTTACTATCCATCTACTTATTACAACAAAAACAAGGTAAGAAAATTTCCCAACACATAACTAAATACAATAAAAAAAATAAAAAAAAATAACAAAAGAAAAAGAACAACACCTACATTTTCACTTTCTGTTTTCTCCGCCAAACAAAATTTACCGCACACAACATAGCAAAAATGCATGAATTTCGTTTACAGAGAGAGGATAAAGTGTATAGGAAAAACAAGGGGCTTGGTATTTTGATTTATTTGGTGCTCGATGTGTTCACTCCTAATCCCCTAGAGAAAGAAGGATTTTTTTTGCGGTGATCAGTGTTTCATAAAATTTGATGTGCGGAACATTGTAAACAGCTTGATTCTTGTTTTGTGTGTTCAATATGCTTTAATTGGTTATACTTCTTCTGATGAAATTAAATCATCTTTAGGGTTGTGTGTTTGCTGCTGGAAATCGTTTTCCACGTTAGTTACTAAGGTCTACGGTATATGACGAAACACATAAATTCTTCTCCGTAATCGTCATTCAAGAAGAACGTGATCTCTAGATTTCTCTTTTGACAGTTGTGTTTGGTATACCCAACCGATCATTCGGGCAGTATTGAGTATTCAAACCCACTCGGCCAAGTGGTGCTGAGTAAAATGTGTAGTGGCTCTTTTACATGTGCTAGTCTTGCATTCTTGACGTCCACCCGTCTTCCTCCACGGTCTACAGCAAACTCCTTGTAGACGATCATCGATGGTCTCAAAGTAGAATTAACTTATTTGGTCTGCTTATGCAAATCTGGCACAAGCGCACATATGTTTTCACATCGTAAACCAGTTTTGGCCAGTAAGCATTTCTATGTAGAAACCCGATCATTTTACCCGTTCTCATGTGAGCTGCGAACGGTAGGACATGTGCCTGTTCCAGCACTAATTTAATCATTCTTGTCGGTGACCACAACTTCCAGTTTGGTATATCAGTCTGAAAATCAGGATCAGGTATTCCTCAGAATGAGTATTTATTCTCCGTGAAATATGAAGGTTTTCTTTCCCGTTTTGGGTGCCTTTACGGTACTATAACTCTATACGAAAATTGTAATTCTGCAATTTTAAACTCCAATGTGCCAATCTCCAGGTCCGTTTGAATTTTGGTTCATCAACTACTGCAAGCTTGCACGATCTGTGGTCAGGACTTATATCCTTCAGCATAGGTACAAAATTTGCGCACGAGTACTGCAGCTGACTATGCTGTAATTTTTTTGTGCTCCATTCAATTTATGTGATTATATCGCTATATTGGATGTTCCACTTCGTTGCTGTCTTTGTGGAACAGTACACTGCATACGCCTATTCTTAATACATCAATTTGTATGTAGGAAATACGTGAGTAACCTGGATAGGCTAATAAAAGTGCACTGGGCAATAATACCTTTAATTTTTGAAATCCCTACTGTGCTTGTTCCGTCCAGGTTACTTTTCCCTTTAGTTTAAATAGATCTAAAAGTGGTGCTGATACCGTTGAAAAATTTGGAATCAATTTTTGGAACCAACCTCATTCCAAGGAAAAGTCTAATCTGCCTTACAGTTCAAAAAATTAAGAAATTTTGGATGGCGGTGACTTTTTACTTGACCACCACATTGCCGAGACAACACAGTTGCTCTAACAGTTAGCTTAAGTCGAGATGCTACTTACCTGTAAAGGAATTTACCAAAATGCATCTTTTAGTATTCTGGTCTTCTCCGCAATCGACTAAGTAATCCGTCAATTAAAGAATAGGCTTCCTTTACTGTAACTGTATTTAAATTTCGAGCATTTAAGCATAGCCTAACTTTACCGTTACTCTTAGACACTATAGTCACTGGAGAACACCATAGGCTGGATGACTTCTCGATCACTCTTAAAGTGAACATGCGATTAATCTCCTCGTCCATTTCTTTCTGTTTAGCAGAAGATATTGCATAATATCGTTGTTTGATCAGTTTAACCTCACCGGTGTCAATGTCATGCTCCAATACGGTTGCTTTCCCCAATCCGAGTTGTTCTGAAGACGAAAATTCAGCTTTAACATGATCGAGTATTGAATGTTGAGGTACAATAATGTCATGTGCTCTCACTATCCCGGTTTCTGGACCAACGTACGTAGTTTGAATTATCTTTCCATTCTTAAAAATTAAAAGGGGTCAGTGTTTGGCACCTATATAGATGCAGATGTTGAGGCTTTTGGTGTGGTACCAGTTGATAGACGATAATACTGTCCCTGATTTTCCGATTGAGAATTACACTTCCTGTTTATCTCGCAGATCTGATAATTAGGCTCCGGAACTTCATTTGCCTAGGTGGTCTAATTTCAAAAAGAACTTGCTGACTTGCTGAAAATCGAAAATTATTCTTAGAATTCTCTTGTCTGTTACTGGTCAATCCACATTCAGGGTTGTTTCCAAAACATCGCCACACGTCTTCTAGAGAACTGCAAAGTCTCACGAAGTCAGCGAGACTGCGTTAATTTTGATCATCATGCAACGCGATTTGGAGAACTGGTGAAATGTTTCTACGCAAAATCGTATACATTTGATTGTCTGAAATGTTGGCTTGTAAAGCTAATCTCTGAATCGTTTGGTATAACTCCTGGAAACGTGCTCGAAGGTAAAGTTGCTTACGATTATTCAACAATCGCCAAACAGTCATCTGTATGGCTAGTTTCGAACCTCAGTAACATCTCTCTCTTAATTATTGCCAGGTGGTTTCAGGGTCACGATCTTCTACTGTCCAGAACCAATCTAGTGCGTCGTCCTCCAAACATAAATCAACCACTCCAACTAGATCATCGAATAATTTTTGAGCGCTTCACGCGGCCACTCTATTCGAGCAAACAAAGGTTACAAAACTTTACGTTCCATGCGTTTACCATACTTTACCATCCAAGTGATTTCTGAGGATCTGACCACTCGAAACCCTCTTGCTTAAGCTGGTGCAGCTGTTGTAGAACAAGCACTCATTTGCTGGCTCAACGATAGTTCATCCAGCCGCTGGAGAAAACCTACCTATATGCCTAGTTGCGGTATATTGTTTTGGATCCTAGTATATTCAGCAGAATTCATTTCATTGTCCTCTAGTTCAACAATCTCCATTACCGGGCCCGGATTCAAGCAAAAATGTTTATCCTGTTGGATTAGCCGTTCTTGTGGAAGAGCAAGAACCAATTTGGACATAGAATCGTCAAAAAAAATGAAACGTTTAGCTTTCCAGCTTTTAGTTCCAACGTCAAACTCCAAAAAGCGTGCCAACTTTTTAATAAACTTCTTGTAATCCGACCCTGGAGGTGGATCCACTTCGTGCTTAGCTTTGGTAACATGTCCTCGACAGTTTTACCAGTGGATTCCAAGCAATTCAAATAAAAGTAAGTGGGCTTATAGTAGACTTGTTATAATTGGGAAACCTCATATACTACTTTTCTTCTGAGTACTGAGTACAATATAAGTGATAAGCGTTCTTCTCGTTTAGAATAGTCGGTATAGCCGCAATCTTAGCCGTTTTCTTTAGTTGAGTATATCTTATTTAGAGTGAGTTATTTTTTTGAAGCCATGGAAAAAACACATTCAAAATGTATTCAAAAACGGACTGACATGTCATCCATCCACTGACCGATCTCCCTATTCCCCATTCTTTAGGATATAAACTTACGAGGTATAAAGGTATTCTCTTAGTTATATAACACGAATGGAGGTGCCAGCTCCCCATCACTACCGACATTAATGAAACCGTGAGAAACTCATTCTCATCATTAGCAATCCGGTTGTATACCTGTTTGGAGCCTTTTTTTATTAACACAGCCTTATTATGTGGAGACATAATAAAAATGCTGTTTCGTCACAGTTAAATATGCGAGAGGAATTTTCCAGGACGCTTTTCATATTTTGTTCTGCTAAAAAACTGTTAATTCGCGAAAACCAACTTCGAATCGCGGTTTCTGTGATCGCGGTCCGACTAGCAGTTAAGTTTTGCGAGACTCTTTCTGTTATTTCTGGGTGTCGTTTTAAAAATAGCTCGCACCAATGCCTTCCAGGAATTCCATTACGAAAAGTATTCGGCCGCTTCAATTGTTTCACCAATAAAGCTACACTATCAATTAATTGTGTTTTGGTAACTGGAAATTCTAATTTTCCCATTTGGAGAATCCTTTTAACGGTCAACTTTTCTTCATCTGTGGTTAAAATAGTTAACGGGCCAGTCCTGTTACATATTACGCTTTTTCCTCTGACTTTATCCTGTATCGTGGATATTGGGATAAACAGAATTCTTTGCTGGCTGTATAAGCTGGCATACCAGCCTTCACAGCATCATCGGCCTTACGAAGTATTTCCGTGTCATAATTCTATTTAATTAGTTTCATAATTAAGGTTACTAAAAATAAAGCCGCTTTCATAGAAAAATTCTGCAGAATTTTTTCAGTAATAATTTTTCGGCAAAACATGACGGAATTAAATATTGTTTATCTTTTTTCACAAATACTTTACCGTCCGAAGTTCGAGACAGCATTGTATAGAATTTTTAATAGACTGTACTTTATGATAGTATTTTTTGCGAGAGAATGCATAAAAGCTCGATAAATACCGTACGTTTCCGCGAAATTTATTTGTATTGGTCTTGTTTTTAAAGTTTTTTTGACGAAGCTGCCGAAAATTGGTGCACTGTCGCACAATTTTCCATCTTATAAATTTTGTCTAATTTCACTTATTTTTTTAATTTCCCAGAATTCGCAGTTCTAACTCAATATTATTTCGAAATATCATAGTCAAAGACACCGAGTTTAAAATTGTTTATTTGTTTGCGTTATTCCCATAAAACTCCATCATAGCTTCATTTTTTGAGCTAATAGATGGTCTGGGGACGTCTTAATTACTCCTTCATTTAAAATATTTGCATAAATAGCTGCACCTAAAATCATGTCGATATATGCAAGTGTCTCGTAGTTGGGATCTACCAATATTAGCTCCTTCCACGTGTTGTTGACATCTTTTATTGGTTCAGCTGGCCGACAAAATTGTGATCAATTTTGTTAAAATGGACGCTTCTATCGCACCTGCTTGAAATTTGATATTGTAATGGGCACCTTTTTATTTACAGTAGCTGGTCATTCCATCAATTTCACTGACTTGCAGATTTACAGGAAATTTTGGTGAATGTAGTAACTCCGCTACTGCATGGATACTCCAGTATTAATTGCGGAAGCGTTAAATCCTTGAAGTAACAAGAATTAGGCGTTCAAAGGTAATCTTATTTTATTGAAATCCTCTTGCTGGAATGTTGGTTGCTTCTAGCGATTATATAAGCGAATTCCTATTCGAAATTAAGAAATCCACTTATAGATGTTGAATATCTCGAGAGTTCTCAAGATTAACATTATCCAATTTGAGGGAATTAATATTGCGTTCCATGTTGTTGTATCTATGCCTTCTTCAAGGCATACAGATTTTCTACCATTGTGTCATGAAGATTTTTTACTTCATTTAAATTTTTTATCCACATGGTTGGTTTTAAGTAGCCTCCTGTTTATCAGTATTTTCCACGCATCTGTGTAGTTTACTCGTGTTGTTGGAATGTAATTTAATGTTTTTGCTGCCTCTCCTTTAAGGTAAGTTTTGTGGTAACTGATTGTGTGTGTATATCAGTGAGATTTTCGTTTTCGTGCACAAACTTTCGAAATCTGTTGTATTTCGATGGGTAGCAATTTAATTCTGGTTTGCCAATTTTATTATTGATAATGTTCTTTCTAGTACGCAGATACCATCGAATATGCAATAAAATGTTACAAAAATTACAAAGTATACTTGATTCTGGAGGTTTGATACAGAAGGGAAACTGACAATAGTAGTCGCTTGAAAGTCTTTTTTTTATCGTAGGCGTTGTTGGGGCTCAATTTAAACGTTGTAGTATCTCAGTAAAGAACGCGCTTTAGGTTGTTGATATTTTTCTTCGTTCAATGAAGTAACCATGCAAACGATCTAATGTAGCTTCTGCGCTTCTATTTTTCATGGGTGGCTTCATATCGTCTGACGAACCCCTTTAACATTTGAATCTTTGTTTTCAGATATTTTTTAGTTTTTCTTTCTGTTCTATCCTTCTTGTAGTTTTTCTGCAGTGCCCCTAGCTTTGTAGCAGTTTCTTTTTAAAAAATTTAATTTTCTGCTGATGAATTTAATTGCACGGAAAGTTTTGCCTGATAGATATGATAATTTTTATTTATTTATTTTTATATCTATCAGGCAAAACTTGCCGTGCAATTAAATCTCTAAAACGAATCCAATCTTCAAGCTTATTGCAAAAATGCGGCTCTCAGACCTCGAGCAACTGATGGAGCAGTTATAACATTTAATGAAAACGCCTGCGGCCAGCGCTGCAAAATGTCATCGCCAAAAAATATAGGTAACCATGTTGCAGCGGTAACGGATTACTGAATTCTATATTTAAGAAACACGATCCTTATTCGCTTAATCTTTGATTTACTTTAGGTATTGGCCTATCGAATGTTTGGTCGCAAAGAAACTTTTCATCTTGATTTTCATTTCTTAATCCCATTACGGTTTTATCTGGTAGTAATTTTGGGGTAGTTTTTAAAATGTACGCTTTTCTTTGTGTTTTAAATAAGTAGTCATGGAAATCTAGGGTGTAAACCTGCTTGTAATTTGGCGATGTAATCTTCCTTTTGATACTGAAACCTCTTCTATAATCCTTGTTTTTAGTAAGCCCAACTGCTGGGCTTCAACTTTCGTAATGAATCTTCACAAGCCACGTTGTGATCCTGGATTAATTAGTGTTCGTATGGACGGTTGAACCATCCATGGATATTACTTACTTTCACCAGTAAGAATAGTAAGCAGTTATGTTCAGTTATACGTCTGGCTACTGGTTCCTTGTTCTATAATTGCTTTGGCTTATTTCCTCTCGCTATGGCTTAATTCCTTGAATCGCCCACGTGTTTACGAAACGCTAAAAATAATGCATGAATGGTGTCTATTCTCAAATTTCAAATGGCGTGTAGATTCAGTTGTAGTGTTATGAAGCAGTTTTAAAGAAATGGCTGATTCTGCATTACTGCAAATTTATAAATTTGAATAACCCAGTACCCTGATATTTGCATTCGTGAATACCATCTTTTCGCAAGCCTAGTCCTAAAACAACTTTAGCTTAGACTGGTATACTCGCAGGTTACTCCACAGTTCACGAATTTGGCTGGCTTTTGGTGATCCGCGTTATTGGCACAGTGCATTGCTGTGTGACCAAATCTTTTTTGCTCTTTGGTTTAGAAAGAATGTGTGTATGAGACATTAAGAAAAATAAAACCATCTTCAGCGATGGCAATTTATAAAAACAATTATGATATTAATTCTCCATATACTTAATTTAAAAAATATTAACTTTTTTTTAGAATTTAATTTAAAAGATTACAGAACAAAATAGAATCTTACATAAAATCTTATTTACTTTTTATTTAATTTCATCTGTTTGCTGTACACAGTCGTTTTGTTTATATTTGTTTCAAGATTAAATTATGATTATGTCTATATTTACTCGTGTACATTTTGTTTTTTGACTCCTCCGAATCTTTAGCCCGTGTTATGTTTTCTTCTTATTATTATTTAAGTTGCATTTCGTGGATTTAAGATGGGATATGTGTATTCGACATTCTTTGTCGGATTTTTTATATAAACATATTTTTAATCCAATCCAAAGTAAGTACATAATATAATGTATGTACCATATTATGTAACAAAAGAAAACCTTCGCTTTTAGGCTTTCCTTTAAAATTTCACATTTTTTATCGTTATACACGAGTACTTTTCACAGAAAATTATTAATTTATGAAAATAATCAATCAATTTCGTTCTACGATAAGCGAATTTATGATGTGTGCGGTAATTTATATTCTTGATGAATCATATTATGGTTTTGTGGATATGATGAATTTTTTTTATAGACTTAAACATACTTATTTAAAAAATTTTCTTGATGGAAGATGTTTGGGTAAAAATTTAAAAATTATTTTCAAGATTAATTGTCTTAAATTAATTTATCGATGCAGGAGGTCACAAAAATTTTAGAAATTAATTATAGAGTTATAGACTGCGAATTTTGTGAACATATTCGTTACTTTCCGGTCGACAAACCCCTAGTGAACCACTGGTCCAGAAATTGTTCGATGTTTGCTTAGTTAATCACTTCTTTTTTTATTTTTTTTATTTATTATTATTACAATTGACTATTATATAAATTATCTATCAATTTTCTATCTTAATTTTTTCACATCTGTTGGGATATAGCCTAATGACTAGTCCAATAATGGAAATCTTGTTTGGCAGCATAAACTGCAATTAATTCATTGATGTCTTGCATCTTTAAGTCTCATGTTTAAGTGTTATGTATTTGATGGTCAATTCGTGCATTTTGACGTATTCTTTCCATTTAAGTATGGCATCTATGGGAACCGCTCAGAGCTGGACATTTTAAAACTGGATATTTCAAAATAGGATTTGACAAAACGAGATATGGTACGAAACTGGATAATTCAAAACGAGATAAGGTACAAAACGAGATATGGTACAACACTGGATATTTTAAAACAGGATATTTCGACATGTGATTTAAACTTAAAATGATTTTTTAGGAAAGTTCTGGAATATGG
Organism: Tipula confusa; assembly: GCA_963556175.1. Classification (NCBI taxonomy): domain Eukaryota; kingdom Metazoa; phylum Arthropoda; class Insecta; order Diptera; family Tipulidae; genus Tipula; species Tipula confusa. Next base: position 32,740,215 of record OY744476.1, read on the forward strand.
CCAATTAGGGAGGACCACGGAGAGTTCTTAACCGATTTCGATTAAATTCGATTGTTTGAAGTAAGTAAATAAATAAATAAATAAATATTCCAGAACTTTCCCAAAAAATCATTTTAAAATTCCATTTTCATCCTATACGTATCGAATTTCATCAAAATCGGTTAAGAACTTGCCGAGTTCCTTCCTAATTGGCCATATTCCAGAACTTTCCTAAAAAATCATTTTAAGTTTAAATCACAAGTCGAAATATCCTGTTTTGAAATATCCAGTTTTGTACCATATCCCGTTTTGAAATATCCAATTTTGAAATATCCAGTTTTGTAACATATCTCGTTTTGTACCATATCTCGTTTTAAAATAGCCAGTTTTGAATTATCCTGTTTCGTCAAATCCAGTTGTAAAATATCCAGTTTTGACCGGTACCCGGCATCAAGCATCATCATCTCTAGATATTTTATTGTATTTGTATAAGGAACTTGTTTAGAATTGATTACGATTGGCATTCTGGCATAGCTTGTTTTTTTTTTATTGATTTATTGATTTAAATTATACGGCCAAGCATTAAGCAGGATATCCAGAAAGCGCCGGGCCTACCTGTTTTTACATATACTTGGAAAGATAAGGCAGGATAATAGTTAAATTATTGAGATCGACCCGGTTACAGACACCTTGGCGACCAATAGTATTTTTTTTGTCGGATAGGGAAAGGAAAGGTATATCAGTAATGACAGAATTGGTCAGGTTTCCCGGTAGCCAATAATCAAACTACTGTTAGCATAAAACAATCACAATTTTACTGAACTGCGCTGCATTCTGTCATCTCTTATCAGCAACTCCAGTGTGCCACGATTCATCTGCAAAGGTTCTCTGAAAACAATATCTATTAATGAACTAACTGCTAATAGTCGTAGGCTGTAATGAATTGGATTAGTTTTCGCCTAAAAATACAAATTTATTAATTTACGCATTGTAGCTAAAAATTATTATATATAAAGGGTGATTTTTTAATAGCTAAAGGAAATTTTTCCAAAACAAACAGTAAAAACGTGAGCCTTAACATAGCCCCACAAAAAATAATCTAAAAGCGTTAAATCGCACGATCAAGGCCAATTGACCGATCCCAAACGTGAAATAAAGTGTTCACCGAACTTGCCTCTCAATTGGTTCATTGTTTCGCGTGCTGTGTGGCATGTGGTACCGTCTTGTTGAAATCACATGTCATGCAAGTCAAGCTATTCCATTTTGGGGAAAAAAAAGTTGGATATCATCTCACGGTTGCGCTCACCATCCACAGTTACGTTGCGTTTCGCATCATCTTTAAAGAAGTACGGTCCAATGATGCCACCATCCCATAATCCGCACCAAACAGTAACTCTTTCTGGATGCATTGGTAGCTCTTGCAATGCTCCTGGCTGATCTTCACTCCAAAATCGACAGTTCTGCTTATTTACGAATCCATTCAGCCAAAAATGAACTTCGTCGCTGAACACAATTTTTCGATAAAAAAATGGATCTTCCGCCAACTTTTCAAGACCCCATTCATCAAAAATTCTTCGTTGTGGTAGGTCGTTCGACTTTAATTCTTGCACCAGCTGTATTTTGTAAGGCTTCACACCTAAATCCTTCCACAAAATTTCCCACGTTGTTGAGTAAAAGAGGCCCAATTGCTGCGAAGGGCACCGAATCGATAATTGATGGTCATCACTAACACTGGCCGATACAGCTGCGATAATCTCTTCAGTTCGCACTGTACTTAAGCGTTTTGGTGATTTAATGTCCAACAATGTAAATTTGGTGCGAAATTTAGTCACAATTTTTAGTCCGAATAGCCGCTTCAGTGGGTCGATTAAACTGACCATAAAATGGACGAAGCGCGCGATGTACTTTCTTAACAGAGCACGCATTTTGATAATAAAATTCAAAGATTTGCAAGCGTTGTTCGTTTGTAAGACGATTCATGGTTAAATTATAGACCAAACTGAAGATATTTGACAGTGACACAAAACACGAAACATACGTGACCTATCAAAATCAGTGTTGCCAAAAAGAAAATAGTTAACAAATCATCCTTTAATAATAAATAATACAATAATAAAAAACTAAATAATATACCAATATAAAAATATAACAACACAATAATACAATAATACGAAAATATGAAAATATAAAAATATAAAAATATAAAAATATAAAAATATAAAAAAATATAAATATAATAATGTAATAATGTAATAGCACAACAATAAAACAATATAACAATACAACAATAAAATAACCCTAGTATAAAGCAAATACATCAAGTATTTGCATGAAAATTTATTTCTCTTTGCTCCACACTACAACACTGAAATTATTATAAATAATCTTTTATAAAAATATAACAAATGTAAAAATATAATAATAAATTAATTAAGCAATAATAATATATAATAATGATAGTGATATAAAATTAAAATAAATTAGATTTAAAAAAAAAAATTGATTAAACTTATCAAAACTAACCGTTTTATGACAAATACGTCATATAATTGACGAAAATCTAATTTATATACACTTTATTTGACACAAAACTTTAAAATTAATATAAATTAGATTTAAAATAAATTTGATTTAACATTACAAATCATTTGAATTAACCCTTTTATGATTGGTATAAATGACTTATTCTCGATACTGTTTTTGTTTGGCTTTAAAAGTTCTGCTATACTTTTCCGCGCTTTGGAACATATCTTAATCTAAACACACCATTGATTATGTGTAGAAGTTTGTGTATTGCTTTGTCTGGTAGTTCTTTTATAATTTAGCCAGTTATTAAATCATATCCTTTTCGGATTTAAATTTTGTATTCCCTTAAAACACACGGAGCGTTACAGTTTTTATTTCAAGCTCAGTTGATATGTGCACAAAATTAACATTTTCATTTGTAGATTGTCTGGGACTAGTTGAAACGTTTCTTCGTATTTGCACGCAAATAGAGTGTCTTTTTGACCAGAAAATGAAGATACATATAAAGCTATTTTTTCATTTTTAACTTCTACTTATAGTGAATAATTTTTACCTCTGATGTTGTTTGCAGTCCGATTGGAGTGATTTGCCACGCTGCTTGTTGTATATTTTATATTAATCTATCAATTTCCTCTGCAATGTGCATGGATTTTTTTATTGGCACATGAAGATTGATATTTTCATTGATCATTTCAAGAAAAAGGTTCCAATTGGTATTCTTGTTGTAAAATCTTAGCGATTTTTCTTTTTATTGTTAGTTTCGTTTAATATCATGATAACACGAGAGTAATCTGAGGAGAAAAGCTCTTCATTGTTTTCCATTCATATGTAGTTGTCAAATATTCGTTTTGTTACATTGGAATCAATAAGGTAAAAGTTTTGTTTAAATCTGTTGGAGTGTTAGTCAATAACTAGCCGCCACCAGTTTGAAAGTCGCATTTCAATTGTTGGATACTTTAAACTGTTCTCTTATTTTTGGTGTTGTAATTCTGGAGCCTAAAAGGTGTTTTGTGTGTTGAAGACAGACCGACAATAATGATCCATCGTCCCAAGGGTATCAAGTTGTGAAGTGGTTGACAGCATATAGCTGAGATACTTTCATGTTTGTTTTTAGTTTGAATTTTGATTGTTGTCACTTGACGCGGTTTCAACCTTTAGATCTTCATGGTGTTTTATATTATCTTTGATGGAAATGGCAGATCCCCTCCTTGCTCTTTCTGCTTGAAGAATAGCATGGTAGAATATTTTGAAATATGAAGATCTAATAAAATGGCTTTCAGAGATTAAACATATGTCAGTTTTTTGCTAATGTTTAGAAATATTTCTAGGTCAGGAATATGATGGATTAGTCCATTTACATTCCATATTACTATCCTCAGCGTCTGTGAATTCATTTTTATTTTTATTAATTTTAGAATACTCCGATGACACGGTTTTCAATTGGTCAAATTGGTTTATTGATCTCAGCCTGCTCGTAAAGTTTTTAAAGTTTCTTTGATTTTGCTCTGAATTTCTTGCATGGTTTATAATTTTTTGCCATTCTTAAGCTACTTCACAACCACGGTAATTTGAAGGGTGTTGTCCTTTACAATTTATGCATGTTGCTGCAGAATTTTTGTCATTTCACACATTTTGCGTCACGCCCTCAATATTTCTAGGTATAATTATAACTTTGACATTTCTGCATTGGACTTTCTGACTCATGTTTTGAATTGCCCGAATATTCCTCAGCGTCTGTGAATTCATTTTTATTTTTATTAATTTTAGAATACTCCGATGACACGGTTTTCAATTGGTCAAATTGGTTTATTGATCTCAGCCTGCTCGTAAAGTTTTTAAAGTTTCTTTGATTTTGCTCTGAATTTCTTGCATGGTTTATAATTTTTTGCCATTCTTAAGCTACTTCACAACCACGGTAATTTGAAGGGTGTTGTCCTTTACAATTTATGCATGTTGCTGCAGAATTTTTGTCATTTCACACATTTTGCGTCACGCCCGCAATATTTCTAGGTATAATTATAACTTTGACATTTCTGCATTGGACTTTCTGACTCATGTTTTGAATTGCCCGAATATTATATATCTTTTGGATGTTTTCTTTTTTGCCAAACGTAAGCATAAAAAGCGGTAGTCCCCTTCTTACCAGGCTCTCTTTATTCGCAGCTCTCTTTATCGCTTTCAGTTGTTTGATTTTTTATAATAGTAGCAACAACCTGAATATCTAAACCTTTATGCGGCAACTCTGCAATTATGTCATTGTTTTCAAAGGTATAATGTAGGCCTCTAGCCATAACCTTAATTAGTTTAGCTTGCTTATCTTCATAAATATACCACTAACATTTGTCATTACGCTTCATGGTTAATGTTTGATTTGATTCCAGTGCATTTACCTTCCAGACATCGTTGTTTAGTGCTACTAGCTTGTAATCTTTGTCCGTGAAAATTTTCATAAATGCGTTCATAGTAGGGTAGTCTTTGACACCAACTATATTAATAGGTGGGGGCTAATTTACCTTCTCTGGTTTAGGATCTTTATTGCACTGAGTTGTTGCATTACTCGATAAAGATGTCCGCGTTACTTGATCAATATATTCTGGTTGCTTTTGTTTTTTATTACGCTGTTTTACTCGTAGTGTAATAGTTGGCATCATGTTCCTGTAGGCTTGTTTTTTTCAATGCCCAAGCTTATTCTCTTATTAGTTCGTCTTGGTCAGTAACTTCCCTATTGTTACACTTTTTCTAAGTTTTTTTTGTCACAAAGATCACTTTCGGATTTCTTATCCGGATGGATTTCTCATTCGAGTTCTTCTTTATCTGTGTGGTATTCGATGATGTTCTTATTGTTATCATGTGAATGATGCGTTCTAGTTTTCCCTGTAGCAACAGCAGTAGCAGTGCTTGTTGTATTATCGGTTTCAGCTGCCAAGTGCACCACTGCTGAAACTTTGCGGTCATTAGATAAAAAGTGCTTGCGGAATCGTAGTAAGGCCCTTCATAAGGTAAAAATAATCCCGTACGTAATTTGTCTACTGTAACAGAAACAAACTCACAGTTGTCTAGAGATTTTGGAGCAAATATATGTAATCCTGTTTAGATTGTCGAGTGTTTGTTGGTATGAGATTTTGCATTGTTTTTCGTAGATGGTCGATGTCTGAATCTGTGGTTGGAATGGGTGGCGAAGAACTCATCTGGTATAGCTTAATAGTTTCTACTTAAAACATTTTAGCTGTTGAGCATTTCAGATTTTCTTTCACTGTTACCCGGAATTCCCAGTAAACCGATTATTATTTCCGATTCCAATAAATTGTGTTACCTCTGGCCATGAGAGTTTATCCGTAAGAAGGAGGATTTCTGTATGGATATGGTCAAATTGTCTGTTAGATAAAATTGTCATAGGCTTGTGGTCGATGTAAATTGTGAAGTCCATACCCTCAACAAAGTAACGAAAATATTTGATTACCAGAGATCAAAAATTATGGAATAGTTGATCCAAGTGCAGTTTGTGTTGTTCATCAGTTAGTGAAGCCACAAGTTATCATCAATGTAGACGAAGTCTCTATCGACCTCGTTCATAAATAGCTGCAACGTTTGGGCGGCATTACAAAGACCAAATATCGCATTTGTGTGAACTCGAAAAGGTCGAATGGGGTCGTTATTTCCGTTTTGTGAACATCTTAGGATGCGACGGGAATAAGATGGTAGGCTCTGACAAGATAGATTTTTAAGAAAATTTTACGCATGGAGAAATTGTATATATGGGGTATCGGATATCGATCAGATGTTGTGACCATGTTTAGGCGAGGATAATCCCCACATGGTCTCCAATCCTAAACCCTCTTCTTTACTAAATGGAGTGGACAAGATAAAGGAGATGCAGATGGTGTACAAATCCCTAACTCCACCATATGCTGAAACGCTGTAAATGCAGCTTTATGACGCACCCAATCTAGTCGGCATCGATTTGACACGGGCAAATGACATTTCGTGTCAATGTTTTGTGTTTCACCGATAAACTGTAATTCAATTTACTTTATTCGAAGCTACTGTTAGCGAAGGAATTTTTTTCAAGATACTATATCCGTTTTCGATCTTAAAAAATACATGGGAGTTAGTGTATCAACCCTCAACATAGGAGCATTGATTGACAGCTGATTAGCTGGATCAATCCGTTTATTGTGTTTGAGATTTGCAATTAGACCGAAATTACTGAGGAAATCAGCGCCAATGATTGGACGGTTCACAGCTGCTAGAATTAAAGCATGATTGAATGATTTATTTTAATCCAATATTTATATGAAGCAATTTACTGCCATAGGTATTGATTATTGTTCCATTGGCGGCTGATAAGACTAGATCTGATTTTTAGAGGTATTAGGTGATATGTACTTGCGAAATGGAATTACAGAGAGGAGTGCATCTCCGTATCGATTAAGAATATCGTTTATTTGTTTTATCCGTTGTAAATAGGCGGCTTTATGATAATTCAGTCTTAGGTTCTGCAACTGAGGCTGTAAGCTTTTAATGTTTTAGGATGTAGTGGATGAGGAGTAGCCATATTAGCTTTTTTGTAATTACAGAGAATGGTACATTTTTGAGCATTGTTGCCGAATTTGCAGTGATACCAGCATGTTCCTGATTTTCTATGTTCTTGTGATTTACCTCCCGTGTTATTAAGAGATCGATTGCGCGGTTAAGATTCGCTGCTTGGACGGCTACGGTTTACGTTGCCGAATCTGGAGAAATAGGCTTCGATTCGAGCAAAACGTTTTTTTTATAGTTGTCATTGATGCTACGAAACTTCTGCCGAGGGCGTCACATTATTGAATGGAATGCAACTGATTTGCCACTGATGCAATATGCGGTCTGCTGGACATGACGCCCTACAATTTTTCCGTGGTCTTTGCTAGATCATCAGGTTACAAATACTCTGACTGGGCCATCAAAGCAATTTTAATAATCTCTGGCATCCGTCGAATCCAGAGCGACTTAATAATTTTAGAAGTAAAATTTGGTTTAGTCAATATACATATATGATGGAGTGCTTCCGTCCTCCGCCTGTCTCCAATATCATGTCCAGTCAGAAGAGTTTCTAATTTTCGCTAGTCTGACAACTTTAATCTGTAACAGCACCTGCTTTAGTATCGCGTACTGGTTTTCGTTTGGTGGAAACTCTGGGATATTCGCAATTCTGCTACTATCTTCCGGAGAAAAGGCCGACAGTGTGTACATGAATTTTAACCGTACCGCTTTAATACCTTGAAGTTGGATTTGCAACTCGGCTGTATGGAACCAGTTTTTAGGATTATCCAGCCAGAAAGGTTGCAACTGCAAATTGCATTGCTGCCTCAATCTTAAGCTTTTGATCGACTCTAGTTATGATATTATACATTTTAGAGTACTTTGTCTAGACTTGCAAAACGGTGGAGTTTCGATACTCTTAAATTTCATGTTAAAATTTATTTTTCGTAAAAAAATCTTGTACCATCACTGAATCACAAAGATTGTCTTCCGGAGGTCTTAAAATAAATGTGTCTAAAAAAAAATATTTGATCACAGGTTTGAAATGTTTAGTGACATTTGTATATCCTACTTCCACAGCTACGGCCTAATAATATTGGAGGTCGACAAGCTAAAGTTTTACAAGGTGTTAATCAGACCCGTTTTTATGTACGGGTCTGAGAGTTAGACTCTCACAAATGCGTACGAGAGATTGCTGTTGACATTTAAAAGAAGAGCCAATTGCATCTATAGGGCCCCAAACGCGACAATGCAACAGTGAACGAGTTCTTTTCGACCACGAGATCAAACATTTGATAAAAATTTTTGATGGCATCCATGAATTAAAAGAACAGCGTTTACGTTGGCTCGGTCATATTCTCATGGCCTCTCGGTTGTCTAGAACAATACGAAGTAGTTTCTTAGTTGAGACCCATTCTGGGAGATAGTACTTTAATAGGTAAGCCATCTGACCGATGACCCTTTGAAGGTTCCATGTTCAACAAGGCTTCTACAAAATCTATCACCAGATACTATTAGAGTAAGTATGCTAACTGTGCAAAGAAATAATAAACGACAACATAAACGGTGTTTGATTATGCACACCGCATAATACGGTACTGTGTTTGATTATGCACACCGCATAATCAAACACAGTACTCTCCCGAACTACAATTTGGAATACCACTACTATAGTTATACTGATCGCGAAAGAAATTTAAAAATTCTGGTTTTCATCTTCGCTTACATTTTGCCCAGCATAATTCTAGTAATATTTTCCTCCAAAAATAACACAAATACGTTCTTGTTTTTCTCAAACATGCGATGGATTTTTTTTATATTTTTTTCATCTGTAAATTTTAAATCCATAAAAATCTTTTAAGGCGCAATACATGACATTGAGACAAAATTCTGTTAAATAGTCGGCCAAAGACAAACGATATTTACTTAAATTGTATATCTACAAAAATAGTCTACAAACTTCAAACAAAACGCATTAAATGTTGTTTAATCTGCTTACAAGATTATTTATAAAATTAGAAAGAAAACATTACGTATTATTTGATCGTTCAGCAGAGATTATTATTTTATCCAAATTATAGAGATCTGGATTTTGACTAATTCGATCTAAATACATATTTACATCAGTCAACAAAATTGTTGACCAACGAGTGTTTCACAATTATCGTGATTCAGTGTTAACTATTTATGTATATGTACTCATGATAATTGTTGTCAAATACTTCAAATTGTGTTGTCTTGTGTCAATATATAATTATATTTCCTTTAAAATTCACACACACACACACACACACACACACACAGACATCACTTATGAAGTAATAGTGCATCTGAGTTCTTTGAAAAAAAAACATTTTTTCACTTGCTTATTATATGTGTATGCAGTCATCATGCGATTAATACTTTTATTAGCTTTGAACTTGGCAATGACTTTTATATTCTCTATCATAATTTAGTATTCATATATAAAATGAATTATTTACAATTTTGTAATTATGTATATGGATTTCCAATCACAGGTGCTATATATCCGGCAGAATATGTTTGGTAAGTTTATTGATCTAAATGGTCGATCATATATGTATATCACATAAGCAAATTAAATAGTATTACCGGTAGTATAACGGTAAAACCGATTAAGTCGATTTTACTTACTTTTTAGGCGAGCATTATGAAAATATTTACTAACGATCGAACATACAGTTCGATTGAAAGCATTAAATAAAAAAAAGCAACGAAATTGTCCAGTTATGCAAAAAATAAGCTAAAAATCAACTTAAGCGATTGTTCCAAAAAATGTTTTCAAAATTGTGAATAACGACAGTAACAATTCAAAAGTTTATGTTGGATATCATAGCCATCTTTCAGTTTTGACCATCTAAATTTTTGCTCCATTCACAGTCACTAAAGCTGGTCTTCTGATATTGAGCGATCATTTAAGTTGGATCATTACTGTTTTGGCTGACGAAAGCTCCATCTTATAGCTGCAATACCAATCAGTCATTTTATTTTAGTACTCGGAGCTTTGTCTATAGTTTCCAGCAAATGATACTTATAGACCGCGAACGTGTTACTTCTTGGACATTGGCATTCATACTACTATTAAAGACGATGTGTGGGCCCAGAACGAACTCTTGTAGGCACCCTTTAGCCACACTCTTTTAAAGTGGATCGGTGAGATCTCATTCACCTCCCTTCCCATTGATAATTACTTTGCCGTCGAAAAAACTCAGGAAGCTAGTGATACTTAGCCCTATTTTAGGCCGTGTTCTTTGGATCACTTCGACCTTGATATTATCGAGTCCGTCATTTCATAATTGCTGAATTCTTTCACGTCGCAAATTCTTGGTGCTATAAATCTATGCACTCTATAGGTTCTTTATGCGCTTCCGTGCCATTTGTCACATTGTCATCAGGAAGCAGTGTACTCAACAAACATTTTGTGGTATCCTTTCAACACGTAATTGTAAGACCATCTTTATTTGTAAAGGTGCTTAAAACTTCTGAAGTTTTAAGCCTACCTGCGCTGAGGTCAATGTGTTTGTTAGCATTTTTACAGTTTACACATTTAACCCCATTCGCTTTATGCGGACATGGTTTATGGTCATGTCTGACCTCAGCGCAGTATCCGCAAAATGGAGCTTTGACTTTACAGGACTGCAACTTTCCCAAATACATGACACTAAATGCTCCTTAAGATTGTTGCAAAGTCGGAAACTCGGCAGGCAAGGAGATCACCCAATATACTTATACTCTGTGTTTGTTAAAAATAGTATTCCGGGCTTTTGGTGACAACTCAATGACACACTGAACGACCTTGCTGTTACTATAGGTCGAGATGAGTTTTGAAACCAAACTTAAGGTCTTCTATGGTTTCGCCGTTATTTTTACTGACAATCGCTGCTTTGATATCCTCTAACTTGTTTTTCCTCTAAACGGTCCACATAATAGAACAAGTTTCTAGTAATCTCATGTAGCTACAATCCCATCCTCTTCCAAGTCCTTGTTAGTCAAGAAAAACTCAATGTCTTCGGCTTTAGTGAGTCTCGATTATAATACCGTTGCTGACGTTGCTGACATTTTTAATAGCTAATCCTGATACCTCAGGATTTATTAATACCCTAACTGTGGTGTTTACTTCCTTAATATACAGCGAAGGAAACTTACATGTCAAATAACGGGACCGAAGATAGAAAAAAAAAGAAAATTGTGTAGGTACACTTTTTTTTGTATTGAGGAACACGAAACAGATTTATAAGTAAAAAAATAAATTATAGAAGAAATTTGTTTTCCTCTCTCTCGCTCTCGAGTTACACTCTCTTAAAGTTTTCAAATTTTCAAGGAGTTTTGGGTACATATATTACGTTTTTGATCATATTTTTGGAACGTTATGCCCGATTTTGGAATTCTTAACAGTTTTTTAAAGCTAGAAGAATATAGAAAATCATGAAATTATTAGTTTTTAATAATTTTTAATTTTAAAAGTTTAATGATTCTTTGAATCTGTATTTCTTGTTACCTCCATAACAAAAAAAGCGATTTTTCTAAATGATGATTCCATATCTGATTCCATATCTCTTTTTTCTGGTGTTCTATCAGAAACTTCTTCGTTTAAATCTCTCAATATTCGTATAATCTAACTAAATAGGTCTTAATAGTTTTATATTTAGAAAGGATATACAATTTTAAGTTTAAATGACTGTACCTCAAAATTTTTGTTCTAATGCCAAGCTGAATTTTTCACAGAATAAAGTGTCATTATTTACAAGTGATTTAACGGTAATTTACAAAATTTAGGTAAATTTCTTTTTTTGTTATGGAGGTAACAATAAATTCAGATTTAAAGAATCACTAAACTTTTAAAATTAAATATTATTAAAAATTAATATATATATATATATATATATATATATATATATATATATATATATATATATATATATATATACATATATATAATATTATATATATTAATTTATATATATATATATATATATATATATATATATATATATATATATATATATATATATATATATAAACTAATATATTATAATCTACTTAATTGACATTTTACAATAAATCCCATATACATATTATAATGTCCCTGTATGTAATTTGAAAATCGAGCAATTACGATACTTGCCACTAAAAATTTGCATCAATCGTCAATAGATGTCTCTATTTCGACATTGTTGAATTTAAATTTCATATATTATTATTGTGTAAATCGTTTAGTGAAACGAATTAATTTATTTACGTGTGTGTGCAGAGGCGGAAATTTGTAATTTTCGAATTTGTGTTTTATTATTTTTCTCCTAATAATGGTCAATCAGTTTAATATTTAGAAATGAATAAAAAAAAATGTTATAGCCGATTTTACACATCATTGATATGTATAGTATTTTGATGTTGGGTAAATCATTAATTTTAATTTTTCTTCGTAATCCGTAAATCAAGTTTTCTATAAATGGAAATTTCGATATAATTTAATAATTTGTATGTTGAGTACGTAATCCAAATAATGTGACAGACCAAAACCAACACAATCTATATGTATAAAGTAACGTGAATAGATTTATAAATTTGTTATGCGGGCAGGTGATTTTCTGCGTATATATACATACATATATTCGATGAGATTCATTTTAAGGTTAATGTTAATTCAACCGCAAATCAAGTTGCTCGATACTTAATTTTACGCGAGTAAATAAAAATAAAAAAACATTAAATTTTATGCTCGTGAAATTTTAACCACCGCATCGCGTTAATTTTATTTTTTTTAATATGAGGATCATTAACGATACTCGATTTTCGATCAAGTATTTTATATATAAATATTTAATTTTTAATTTTCAATTTTCATTTATTTATGTTATTTAATGAGAAACACATTTTGTGTGTGCTATATGTACATATATTTATGTACGAGTATTTTGATACGCGGAATTAATTAATGGTCAATCAAAAAAATGTGTTTATGCTATATACTATATGAATCATATAGGTATACGTAATTATACAATGTGAAATCAATATAATTATTATAAAAGTAACTGTGTATATGGTCTTAGGAACGCGGCGAGTTAAACATAGCTACATTTTTGCATAAACGCTTTGCATAAACAAATCGCTGTAAATTGCAACGTTCCCCCAAACTCTACTAATCATGGTTATGGCTGTCATCTTCGCTCAATTATGACACAGAATCTTCGATGTCATTTAATAAGAATAGATGAGACCAGGCTGCCACCTCAGCGGGTAACTCAACTGCGACACATTTGAACAATTTAAAAAGTATGATTATACTGACTTAGTCTCAGTTACAAGCTCTGATTAAGATCAGGTTGGAAACCTTAAGTAATTGATTAACAAAAGAAGCCGTTACTGGTTCGTTTCTGTTTCAAATCCTTCTGCAGTAATTTTAAAGATTTTTAGTTTAATCTTACAGTTCTAAACTTACCTAATGTATTTTCGGCAGGAGAGCACATTATTGGGTCCAAACGCTGTTTTTTTTACAGCGCTTTTTTTGTTTTAATTTTTTTTGGCTTCTCTTTTCAGCTTCCGTTCCTCTTTTGCCTTTATTTCGTTATCTTTTTCAACTTGTTTTTTCGTGTTGTACTCAAAATATTCATTTGATGAAATAATCACGGTTGGAATTCTTTCTTTTTTTCTTTCTTTTTTACTTTATTGATATAACTCTGATTAACTTTAACTTTTGGCCAAAAGAAACTATTATTATAATGCGGTCCACGTTTTCATAAAAATTTAGATCCGAAAGTGTGCTATCTTTGAGAATTTCGTTACTATTTATTGGAATCTCATTAAGAGGACGGTCAACAATTTATTTTCCTGAAGTGGTTTCTACTGAAAGTGTTATTACGTCACCAATCCCTTCAATATGATTCCAATATTGATCAACCTCATTATTAAATGCGGCATTGTAATCGACGTTCTCTAACCTTCTATCGCCAATAACTGCAGCGGGCTGCTCTTGTTGAAACTTTCTAACAACAGTGAAATTACTTATATTACTGTCATTAACCGTAAAAAAATTTAGCTGTTTTGGCTGATTATATTCCTGATTTACTTCGACCCACATCTTGAATAAATTTTCGTCTTCTCTAGCTACATGCGAGACACATTCAGAATTTTTGAAAGATTGTAGTTGAAGTTCCGATAAGAACGATTCAAATGTTTTTAAAAACCAGTCTGGCCGTGTTAGGTTTTTCGTAATAGGTGTGATGATTTTCGGATTTTGCAGGAGCAAAATCTACTTTTTTTCAATTTTTTCAAAATTTCGATTTTCAAGTTTCCATTTATGAACAGCTTTCTTCCACTCAATCTTAAGAGGCTGAAAAATGCGGACATCTAACGGTTGCAAGAAGTGAGTAGCATTCGAGTAAATTACAAAAATTGTATACAGCTTTCTCACCCTTTGCTGCTAAGACGCAATTTTCTTTTGGAGCTAGTAAAAAAGCGCTCTCATCACAATTAAATATACGCGTCGGGTCGGTCATGATTTCAGTAAACTTTCCGAAATATATCGATTAATTTGCTGAAACCAGTCGCGTATATTTTTTTCCGTAATATTGGCACGACTTTTAATTAAATTCTGAGAGACTCGTTCAGATATCTCGGGATTTCTCTCCAAACCTTCATACCACCGTCTACCGGGCCTGTCATCTTAATTTTTTTTTCCCGGTTTAAGTTTTTAAGTAACACTTGCACACTATCTAGTTGCTTCTTCCTTAATTGATAAAATAGTTGGGTGACCTATCGGTGCATTTAACGCATATATACCTCTCGCTTTGTATAATAATGTCGTTCGTGGGATTTTATATTTGTGACTTGCTGCGTAAATTGTCATCCCATATTGTATGTTTGCCATATCTTAAAGTGCAGTATTCGGGTCATCCCGGCTATATTGAAGTCATTCTAGTCATTCTAACTAATTTATAATAATCCTTTATTGACAGTTTGGTATATAATACTGACACATAATTTTAACGGGAACCGCTCAGAACTAGACATTTTAAAACTGGATATTTCAAAATAGGATTTGACAAAACGATATTAGCTACAAAACTGGATATTTCAAAATTGGATATTTCAATACGAGATAAGGTACAAAAACGAGATATGGTACAACACTGGATATTTCAAAACAGGATATTTCGACATGTGATTTAAACTTAAAATGATTTTTTAGGAAAGTTTTGGAATATGGCCAATTAGGAAGGAACTCGGTGAGTTCTTAATCGATTTTGATGAAATTCGATACGTAAGATGAAAATGAGATTTTAAAATGATTTGTTGGGAAAGTTCCTACATATCGAATTTCATCATAATCGGTTAAGAACTCGTCGAGTTCCTTCCTCATTGGCCATATTCCAGAACTTTTCCAAAAAATCATTTTAAGTTTAAATCCAGTTTTGTACCATAGTTTTGGATTATCCAGTTTTGTACCATTTCTCGTTTTGTACCTATCTCGTTTTGAATTATACAATTTTGAAATATCCAGTTTTGTACCATATCCCGTTTTGTACCTTATCTCGTTCTAAAATATCCAGTTTTGAATTATCCTGTTTCGTCAAATCCAGTTGTAAAATATCCAGTTTCGGCGGGTACCCAATTTTAACAAGATTTATTATATTTAAATGTTCCGAAAAGTTAATGTCAGTTTTGAGCTAAGTTTTGTGTAAATAGTTAAAAAAAATTGAATTATTAAATAAGTGTTTAAATTATATACAAAATGGTTAAAATTAAATAAATAAAAATAATAAATATATCGGTATACTGACATAGAAAGGAGTCTATGTCATAACTAATTTAACAAATTTTTATATTTAGTTTCACTTGTTTCACGGAAGCACCCTTTAATAATCAAAAATGAATAACCAAAGAATATATTACAATAATAATTAATAATTAAAAATAACTTACATAGTAAATATTACTAAAATATGAAATTCCAAAATTTAAGGCGAAATTTTAACAAATTTGCAATAACTAGATGTATTCACTACCGTTGTCAAATTGGAACTGATTATTACTTAATGTTATACCAACGCTTACACGAATATTACAACAGAATGAAACAAGAATATTCATGATTTATTAAAAAAAATAAAAATTGTATGTACATATGTATATTGAGTAATTATCTTAAAAACTAAAAGATATCAGTAATACCGCTTATGTCAGTATTATGGCCGTTTACTACTTGAACACCAATTTCAAGTAGCATAGGACTAAACACACCAAAAATTCTCATGCCGTCAGTGCTAAGTTACACAACATGATGCACGTTTGTCATTGGGTGACAAAAAACCTTCTCAATTGTTTGTAGCCTTTATTTTGAATAAAGGTGAGCATTTCAATGAGTAAGCAATCGATCAGTTGAGGTTACAAAGGTGAGCAACGCAGCTTTGTCAGACATTATCAGTTCTAGCGGAACGTACAGATAGTATCTTTGAAGCAATGCAAATGGAAGGTATTGCGTCTTTTGTAGAATTGCTACCCAATTTTTGATCGGAAATAAAAATTGGAATAGTTCCCAAATTAATTGAAAATATTTCTCGATCACGATTAAAGGCCACAGGCAATTCTAAAAACAATTTCCAGCAAAATTCAAAAAACTAAATGACCATTATCAAGTCAGGTGGCGATTTATCAAGTCGCTTATTATTCTTTGATTTCATTTCCCGTAAACGTTTTTGATTGACACAGGTGCAGATATCTCTATTATTCTTCTGAATTTTCCAAAATTAGCTATAAGTACCGGGTGTTTTTTTTAAGCTGAAACTTTTAAATATCTCGGAAAATAAGCACTCTACGAAAAAAATTCACAAGCTCAAAATTTAATCATTCCGAGGGGGACATACATTAGTGCTAAAATTAGAAACCTTAATACTGACTCCCTGTAGGTGGGGCAGGGGGTAATTTTAAAATTAAAAAAGGAACCCCTTTTTTTATTGCAGATTCGGATTATCCGACTAAAAATAAGTAAGAAGGGATCTTAACTTTGGCGGATCGACTAATCGGAAGTGGCAGAATTTTTATTTATTTTATTTTTATTTTTTGTTTATTTTTTTAATACAACATTTTTGTACTTAACAGTTTTCTCATGAGTGCTGTACCTTTTGAAATATTTACAAAACTCTAAAAACTCTATGGAAGCAGCTATTTTCAGTTAGCCGATTTTAGTCAAAATTAACTAACCTCCTTACTTATTTTTAGCCGGAGAATCCAAATCTGTAATAAAAAATAGGGGTTCCTATTTTCATTTCATAGTTATCCCCCGCCCCACCTACAAGGAGGAGAAGGGGGTATTAACTTTAGCGCTAATGTATTTGCCCCTTTTCTGAAATGTTTGAAAGTTTTAGCTTAAAAAAACACCCGGTATAAATCAATCGACTTTCAAATTGTTTGCGGCCCAGTTAAGGTTTTTGACTCGCAAATGTTAAATCTAGTTTTAGATTTGAGACGTAAATTCTTTTAGGAATTTATTGTAGCAAAAGTGTCAATGTCTATTATTGAGCCAAATTTTCTCAAAAAAACTGGCTTGCTGGTTTATATCCAAACACAGAGGATCATTGACTCCCCGATAACCTCTTTGTTTTCAACTGGCGCGCAATATCTATCGGGGAGGTAGCTTTTCTACCCAACATTGACAAATCTTTCAGAAGTCACACATGATAATTTAATCTATTAACTTATTAAACATTCAGTGACTCATCGATTGGAAACAATTGGACCATATTCAGCAAGTTTCGGCGTTTGGCTATAGGCAAATTACAAATCGCAATTGCCGCATTGCAGAAAAAGATAAGTCAAGATATTTATAGGCCTAACAAAAGTGCCTGGTCTAGTCCATTACGAAATTTTAATTTTAAACATCAAGGTAACTGGACAAGAAATACTTCCATTTCCAGAACGGATCGAGGTCATTAAGACTTTACGTTCTACTACAGTTAAACAACCGAAACATTTCTTGAGCATAATACATTTTTATCAGCGTTTCAATACAGATGTTGCTGCGAATTAAATAGTGTTAAATGATTATCTTAAAGGATGTTAAAAAAAAAGTAAGATCCCTCAGTAAATTGGTCGACAGCAGCGACCCAGCCGGTTGTTACCTGTAATCATAAATTATGTCTAGCCACACTTCTTAATCATCCCTCATTTGTACGTTTGGCTATATAATGGTCGATGCATCGGACTCAGTAAGATTAGCAGTAGTTCAGCAGTTAGTTTTTCTTTTACAAAAAAATGTACCGATATCTAACACATAAAATTATTAACCTAAAATTAAAAACTAGCGATCTATATGATCATTAAATTAGGAATATCATCTGTGAACCAGAAAACTATGCTTATAAAAAATAAAAATTAAATTAAACTGATCGAGACTAAACAAAAATATGATTGATCGTTCTAACATAAATTTTTTTAAATAAGGATGGAGTGATCACATAAATATTTATACAAACTCTCGATATAAATAAGATCACTTAATATTATTAATTTAGCTGATCTAATTAAAAGTGACAGTTATTTGAAACCGTATAAAAACAAGATCTACAGATCTAATTTCATCAAATGAAACTTATTTACATAACCATTAAACGATATGATGATACAGAGTTGCTGTATGCAAAATGTGATCGTACACAAATTAAAATAAATTAAAATTGACAAAAGTTGAGACAAGCCCCCAAATTAAAAAACAAAATCATAATCGTGACTAAAAATTATCATCACTTTTAAATTTCGTAGATCAATTACATTAAAAATGTCTAGCGTGTTAATTGATTTAGTACACATCATATCTCTTACATATCTAAAACCAACGTCACCCCTCCATCGAATTATATTGTAGATCATCGATAAATTAACAATGATGCATGACAAATTAAATACAAGTTAAAGATTTATGGGCATACAGAGATGCAGGTGCGTGTTGTAACCATTATCTCATTCAATATATAGCCGAACAAAAATAAAACAGATCATATTATGTCAGAAGGCACATAATTAACACATTTCCAGTTAAAAATAAAAATAAAATGAAATTTTTATTAATTCCTTTCTTGTAATATTTATGTTTCCCATGTTTGTGCTGTATGTAGTTCCGAAGCACATATAGACATATTTGTATAGTTATGTATACATATATAAAAGAAAATCCAAACATGAAAAAAGAAAATCTAATTTTAACTATACACTTCTTTTATTAAACTGAAAATAGATGATATTCTACTTATTATTATTATTATTATCACCACTACCAATTTTCTTCGTTCGATTTTTATTTTGTGTACTGTAAAATAAGAAAATGAAATAAACAATAATATAAACTGTTAACGGTACAGTGTACATATAAGACACGTTCATTATCAAATAAACTGACGGGTTGAAAAAACTTATATATAAAGAGATTGTTATGCGTTGTTGAAAGGTTGAGTAGTTTAGAGTGTTCGATAATAGAGGGGTAAGAATTAATAGTAAATTATTAGCTACACAATTGATGATAGGAATTTGAAAATCACGCCTCTTCTGGTAGGTTTTGACAATGAGCTGATAATATAATATTTGGACTGCGCTGTAGTTTGTAATGGTGACAGTAAGTAACTAAGTCAACGAAAACCCAAAAATGAATGTCTTCAAAATAGCGATAAAGAATACAAACGGCATTGCCCTATACTCAATCCTGATATTAAAGCATTCTTTATCGAGCACAACATTGACATAATCTTAATAACAGAAACGCACACTTCATAAAAAAAATATTTCAAAATTTAATTTGCATTCAATATACAACACTAACCATCCAGATGGTAAAGCACATAAAGGAACAGCTGTATTTATTAAATGAAGGCTAAAAGTCTACGACCTTGAGAAATATGACAAAGATTAATCCAAGCAACAAAAGTGACTTTTTGGAGGAGTGGTGAAGAAACTGTGTACATCCTCAGTGTATTACCTTCCAAAATACGTTAAAAAAGCAGTTTATAGGATTTATAACGACGGCGGTGACGTGTCGTTATTTTTTAATTACTCAGATGTAGATGTTGTGCAAAGCAAAGCTCAGTTTCGATCTGATGAGGAATTGTAATTTGTTAAAAATTAATTGTCATCTCATCAGGCCATGGCGACCGAGTGCTATGTGTAAATGCCATTTTACGCTCTATATATATTTATGTACAGTATACATGTAGCGTTAGCGAATTATATGAATGTGCACGAAATATCTGAATAATTTTGAACACGTGTTCCATTTACAGACAACTTCTTTCGCCTTGATTATCCCATTTGGTACCCAATATTCTTGGTGTATTATAGATAGGAGAAGTAAAGGTTAGAGAGATGGCCTTTATTGATCTTTCTTCTATATAGATTCGCCATACTTTTTAACTTGCGGTGGCCAAAATTCAACGGATTTCCTTAACCAGCTCGGGCCATTCCACCAAAGTGCGTGCGAGTTGAGTTCTCTCGGAGTCAAACATCATCGGTCGAAGCACAATCGGCTGGATTTTTTACTGAAGAATTATGACTCCAAATTTATCTCGACAATGTAGAAAGAATTTCGGAAATGTGGTTGTAATAAAAGTGTTCCAACGTTTTAGGTGACTTTCAACTTAATCCATTACGATTTGTGTGGTTTACATCATTGATTTTCTGTCTTGACTGCCTTTTAACTGTGTTTATGAGATATATCAGTTATACAGCAGCGCATAGTTCGAGGCGAGGATGAGTTTGCTTTTTGATCGGCGCCACCTCCGTTTTGAAGAATACCAGTACTACAAACGTTTCTCCATTTAGATTGACAATGCAGAAATATACTCGGTCAGTTGATTCCTAATACAGGGTGTCCGCCGGGAAGGTATACTACTTTGTTTGTTTATAAATTTTGATTAAATGAAAGAGAATGGATCTTATATTGATAAATGTTTTATTTAATGTCGGCAATTATGTATGGAATACAATATCAGATAAATGTCCGCATATGTTAGCCTCACAAATGCGAGCTCTTTGGAGCACATTTTTCATTCATTCTCACACGTTTCACGCGGTATTTCATTAATTTCATCACGAATATTTTGTTTAAATTGCTCAAGCGTTTCTGGTTTGTTTGCATAAGCCTAGCTTTTTAGATATCTCCACAAAAAGAAGTCCGGACCAATCAAATCAGGCGACCGTGAAGGCCAATCAACATCACCATTTTTTTAAATAACATGTTGTGGAATGAGGTTTCGCAGTAATTCCATTGTAATCCTAGCTGTATGTGATGTGGCACCGTCTTGTTGATACCACATGTTAATCAAGCCCAAAGCATGCAGTTGTGGCGTTAAAAAGTTTTCAATCATATCACGATATCGCTCCCCATTCACAGTTATCATTACGTCGTTTTGATTTTCAAAGAAGTAAGGTCCAATGATTCCTCCTGACTAAATTGCACACCAGACTGTCACTTTTAATGGATGTAAAGGTGACTGATGAATAATTTGAGGGTTTTCCATTGCCCAGAACCGACTGTTTATTCACATATCCATTTAAATGAAAATGTGCCTCGTCACTCATTATGATTTTTTCATGAAAATCGGGGTTGTCATGGGCGAGCTGTAACATCATTGGTATATGTACGGCGGCGTAAATGGTCTTGTGGAAGAAGCTCTTGTGTCAACTGAATCTTAAATGGAAACAAATGCAAATCCTTGTGCAAAATTGTGACCAAACTTGTTCTTTGAAAACCAAGCTCCTGAGCACGGTGTCGAATTGAGGTTGACGGATTGTTTCGAACACTTTCTTGAGCAACAGTAATGTTTTCAGCCGACCTTGCAGTAGATGTGGCCCATGCTTGGGCCTATCACTTACAGACCCTCTTTCTTCGAAATCATTCACTACACGATAAATAGTTTTTTCTCCCAAAAATTTCACGTAACTTTCTCATCGTCACAGTAATCGATGATTGATTTTGATAAAATGTTTTAACGATTAAAACACGTTGGTTTATCGAATATTTTTCAATAATAAATTTGCCACGTTTACTTCACGATTGCCAAATATGAACTGTCAATACTAACATTTACCAAAATGGCGGCAAAACAAAGTAGTACACCTTCCCGGCGGACATCTTGTACTTTAACGTATTTCACGATCTGTTGAAACAGGCCTTAATTTCATTTCCGTCTACTTTTAGAAATTCTTGTCAAATGTCGCACGATAAACGTAGGCCATTTGATTTCCACTTTTTGAGACGGAACTTATAGGTAATTAAAATGTCTGTAGCTACAGTGCATAGACTTTGTTATCGGCTTCCGTCATAAGGTCGTCTACGTACATACCTTTGGCTATAGCAGAAGGATCAATTTTGGTTTTGAAGTTTCTTTTGCTACTTGTTTTAGCGCTCTGGTGGCTAGAAATGACACAGAGAACAAAGCCTTGGCAAGAGTAACCAAGTAGTACATTTTTTCCATATCCGCAGAAAATGCAATTTTATGCCCTCTAAAGCACCGACAGCCAAACTATCATTGAGGGAAACACTTGTGCTCAATTTTGATGGTCCATCAAATACTACTCTCATTCCAGTGACATTGTTGGATTTTTTGAGTATCCCATGATGCGGCAAATAATATTGATTTTCCGTTGGTTTTGACGGAACTATCATGTAGTTCAGTTTCTGATACTCCGCCATAAAATCGCGAAATAATTTAGCATACGAATCAATCGATCGCATACGAATCAACGATTTCCCTTATATAGTCTTTGATTTGCAGAAGATAGCGAATTCCCTTCGAATTCCCTTCGAAGATAGCGAATTCCGGCGTTAACAGATTTAACAGATGTTCACCTCGTCGCTTTGTTGACCTGGATAGAGCCATCATTGAAACTAGAACACTATTTTTGAAAAACCCGGGTTGCCGGAAAACTATCCATCCGAGAGTTTTGAAGGAGTATTTTGAAATCCAATAAGGTCAATACTATCCGACTTGTTGTAATGCGAGGGCCAGCTAATTTGATCGCAGCGTACGATTTTATTCTTCCATTAATAGTTTGCGGCGGTAGTTTGCTGGTAAACTTTTATAAAGGTGTCGATTAACGTCACCATGCCTTTCGATGTTATGGAGTTATATTGTCCTAATCCACTAATCGATACACGATATTTTTTTCAACTGTCGGCGTTGTACGCAGCGCTCAATTATAAGGTTGGCTTTATATTGGAGGTTGCATGTGATATAGTTTGAATGGATCCACCGCTTCTGGTGATGTACATTCTTTTTAGGATGTAAAAGCGTGTTGTGTTTTTTGCCACATTGTTGACATCGGCGCTAAGATGGACATCTAAAAATCGGATGACTGTTGCTTAGGCGATTTGTGCGTTTTGTAAACTCATTTCGATCATAAGCATTCAATGCATGAAACTCTACACCTTTAAAAACAAATTTCCGTTACACATCGTGCATAAATCAGTTTTATCGCATCGTGACTACCAATCTCTGATTTTTCATATACACAGGCGACATGACCCTTTACTTCTTGATTTAGAATCAAGAAGTAAAAGGTTAATGACGTTAAAGTGACTATACGTTGACTTAAGAACTTAAGAAATTCAGAGAATTCTGGATTTACTGATTCTGTTGAATGCTCGGCCCATAAAGATCATATCATCAAAGTTTTAGAAGTGAATGCAAATTAGCCAGAAGTCACATGTCTCCTACCCAGAACCCTGTCTCGGACCTGATGCGTGTATAACTGGGTGTATTTTATGCCAGCTCTTTAATAGAGGAGCGATTGTGGCCGGTTTATTTTTATTTTTTTATTTTTATTTTGTTTTAAGACTGAAAGTGATACGACTGACCTCCTTATACGATTAGACTGTATTTTTCGCTGAAAAATTAAATAGCAGAAAAAGTGAGAAGTACACCTTGTGAAAATACTTCTGCCTTGCTAGTATGCTTACGCTGAATAGTACTAGATAACGCATCGGTAATCTTAAAATTGAATCGACTACATCGCATTGGTTGTTCACTTTTTCTTTTTGCACCAGATGTACTTCGCATAGAACATCCCTTCTGGTATATCCTAAAATCAGGCTGATACAGTTTTGCCAATAGGAGATTGTCATTTAAAAATACGTCTGTCGATGCAAGAGAAGAAATTTAATTTCAACGGTTTCTTGAATGTCAGCCAATTATTTTTGTCCTTTTTTGAATACGTTTACCGTCGCGTCTATAATTGATGGTTCATTATTCAACAGCACTGTAAAATGGTTGTTGTTTATGTTAATTTTCTGTTCATATAATGCTCGACGATTTTCTGTTCATAATACATCTAACAATCCGAACGTTCGTATAGACTTTATTTTCAACTATGTTGAGCGCTCCCCTTATGTTTCTTCCAAAGCTCACTTTATCGAAATGACGTAAATAGTTTCTTTCTAAAAGCTTTACTGTCGTCAGCTCAAAGAGGGTTTAACCTTGTGATTTGTATCTTCAAGTTGGTGTTTTTAAAACCCCTTTTTGATATTACTCTAGACCATCGAGAGTTATATCAAATCAGGTGGGTATCTATTATCCTTCCCAATGCCCATCTTATAGAGTTTTGGTCAATTTAAGTCCAACTTCCTACGTCCTACTAAAGTAAAACCGTAAGGACCTGTAACTCATTTCTTAGTTCGTTTCGAGCTTCAACAAAGTTGGTGCTATTGTCATTTTATATATTTAAAGGTGTTCCTCGCCTTATCCCTCGTTGAAAAATTTTGATCTGCTTTATTGATTATGATCTGGTGGAACATTTTCTCTTGAAAACGAATTTAGGTTTTCTCCATCGCATTAAAAATGATATAAGATCTTGTTGTAATGTTGCCCTTATGTTGTTCTTAGTTTTTCTTTAATTATTAGTTAGATACTTCTAAAATGCGATTCGTACTTCGTAGTTCATATTTTAGTGAGGTTTTGTGAGATTGCATGAATGATGCAAATATTATAATGCCCAAAATTTATTGAGCTGTTCATCCATTTCATTCATTGAAACATGTGACTTAACTCTTAATACTATATTTTAATGCTGTGTTCTGATATTCTTCCTAAGATTACACATTCAAATTCTGTAAGCTGTGCTACTGGGTTATTGTAATCTGAATCAATCAATATCAGTTTGTGGTCAAAATCAAACGCCATTTTTGGTACAATTTTACTTATCTTCGCTGACACCAATGCTTCAATTTCAGTTTAATACGTTGATGGACATCTTGTTTGGAAGTTGTTATTTACGATGTTGTTAATTCTGCCGGTTACTTGACCGCCTAAACAATTGACCTCTATACTAAATTTACGAGCTACGTTGCTTTGCCACTTTTGTGAATGATGTTTGTGAACTGATGTCAACTAGAGACCTTAAAAGTGTTCAGCAGCAGCCGCTCTATCCTAACCTAACCTATGCGTTGCAAACATGCGTCAATATTTTTACATTTTGCAAAATCTTATTTTTTGAAATAAGGCATATTTGTAGTGTTTGCCATTCATCGACCTTTGGTTTGCTATGTGGATATCATAACCTCTGTTTTTTGCACTCCACCTGAACCCTTCGATCTTGCATCGATATGCAATTCAGTTAGCACATTCTGTCTGAAAATCTGGCGCGTTTGTTTTTAAACTCTTGTATTGCTTCTCTCTGCTCTTATAGCTATTATAGAGTATTAATGTATAAATTTCCGAAAGTAACCTGTTACTCCTAATTAGGCTTGCCACCTTTGGTAAATGCCAAAGGAGAACAGTTAATCTTTTGGTTTAAACACTGCGACATAAACATTTTACCATTTTGTAAGTCCAAAACATCGACGCATCCATTTTAACAAATCTTCACTAATGAAACATCTTGATAAAGCTGGCCAAAGAATTATAGTTCTATATATAGCGGGCAATAAAGACAACCATCTCTTCGGTATATGCCGAAGAATTCCTTTAAATTCAATTTTTGAGTAGTTACAAAATTCAATCTATTTTGTTCGACGATAAAAACGTCGTAGCGGCGTTAAAAATGTTCCATAAAAATAAACTTTCATTAAAAATGTATACCCTCGGTCCTCGATTCATTTTCTTAACGTCCATTTCTTTCGTTGTGGTTGCGTTTAGTACATGCTTTATATCATTGTCTCATTGTCTTCACAATAGCTTTGGAACAACTTACACATATAAGCGTAATAGGAAATGATTCAAGCTGGTCGATATGCACGGTATTGAAGAGTAGTGGTATCTTATCAATCGGATGTAATTCCCCATCCTTTTGTCCTCATATTGCTTTTGTATATCCCAACTCGATGCAAGACCACCGCCATACATTTTCATTCTTGGATACAACAAAAATTTTCTGGAGCATCTGTAATGCATTCTAAACTCCACATATCCCATATAGTCGTAATTTAGTTAGATGAATCTCCACTTTATCATTCTAGGAACGACTCATGTATGTGTCCCGCGTCAGTCTTACGAACGAGTAAACTGGCCAGATGGATCGGTTCTTCCGCACCATTTGTATTCCGACTCAGCACCACCACATGCTTCATTTGTACTCCTGGTCGATATTAAATGACAAAATCGTAATCTGCTAATTTTAGCCACCATATTGAAATTCTTGGTATTACATTTTTTTTTGTTGAACAAGTTTGTAATGACGCACAATCGGTTATGATCGCGACGAAGGTTAAGGCTTCCAATTCGTATGAATGATACTTTTGCGTACATTCGGTGGTCTGTCTCTTTAAATAAGCCACAGGGCAAAATTTTTTTATACTGATTGACTTGCAACAAAATTCCATCTAACCCTTTCGAACAAGCATCGGTGATCATTTCATGTTCTAAATTAGGGTCTGATATTGCTAACGTTTTGCGATTCCCTAATTTAGAATAGAAACGCGGTACTACTTCCAAAGTTTTGCATACACTGTAGTCGTATCTGAGTTCTGTTCTTCTGCTGTGGGAAATTTACATTGATATCTGTTTTGACTTCCGAATGTAACACGCGACACTATCGTACTGTCGTTCTTTTCCAGTCCTTCTCTTTATTATTTACATTCCAGGGTCGCACTCGTCAAAATAATATATTTATTTTTCTGGTGGAGGACATTTTTGTGTTCGTGGAGGATGGAGGCAATTTCTTACGAAAGGAGGACTGTCCTCCACAATGGAGGACGGGTGGCAAGTCTACTCCCAATACACTTTGTACATTCTTCGGCTCAATAAATTTCTTTACTGCAATCGTTGTATCCTCTGACGGCCTTTCCTTTCGATGGAATTATAATATTAATATCTCAATAAAATGGCTGGTGAAATTTTCAAACCAAATAGAACTCTATTAAATTTCAAATGTCCTTGATATGTCACAAAAACAATATATTGGTGTAAAATCTTTCTTTTTCAAGATTACCACGTGGCTGCTTTATTCGGGCGCCGAAGGTCTGACAATTCCCTCTTCTAACCACTGTTGTATTTGCTGTAGCACTTTTTTCTGCTCTACTATAGATAAAGGTCTTGCTTTATTCATGATCGGTTTATCATTTTGTAGAACTATCTTCATTTCTATCCCGAATTCGGCTTGGAATTGCTTACGATTTGTTCGACTATTACTTTATATTTCAGCGGAACATTTCGTATTTTCTTGCACTTGAAGGTTCATTATAGATGGATTGGTCATAAAACGGTTAATTAAGTTGATTTGTAATGTAAATTCAATTTTTTTTAAAGTCTAATTTATATTCATTTTAAAGTTTTGTATCAAATAAAGTGTATATAAATTGGATTTTCGGCAATTACATGACGTATTTGTCATAAAACGGTTAATTCGTATTTGTACTGTTTAATCAAAACCATCTTTAGTCAAAAGTCATGTAGTGCAATACATAGACAAACAAATTCTAGTCATTTTGTTTTTCATTTTCTCTTTCGCATTCATGAAAAGGCAAAGGCCAAAAGGTATGTAAATAAACCGTTTAATGGGATCATGATCCCTAATTAACAAATTCAGAAGTGTTGTTCAAATATCTTCTATTTATATTATCAGTTATTTTCAGTTTTAATTAACGATCTTTAAAATTTTATCGCCTATAAGTTTACTTATCTAAAAAATTCGTGCCCTCATTTGATAATTACATATTTTATGATCTCATTATTTTGTCACTTCATTGAATTGTTTTATGTTCAGCTAAAGATCACGTTCGTTTTATATATTAAAATTTAAGTATTTTAAAGCAATGCATTTAAATTTTTATTTGTTCGATAATGAACGATAATAATTAAACCTTAACAATGTTGGGCGTACCCCTTTTTGGGCTTGAACCACTTTTTATGACCAATGTACAGTAAACGAGTACATAATATCAACAACAATACTGCCCACAAAGACCTTTGACAAGAAATTTCTTAGATTCTTCTGATTGACTTTTGAATGATGTATGACTATTCAATGAGTAAAGTTGTATACAGTATAAAAAATTTGAAATTGTGCCAATTATACATTTTATTGGCAACCAAAGTGAAAAATCTTGTAATGATTTTATTGATTTTTCCCAATGCTGTCTCGTCATTACAGACGGAAATAATTAATCATGTGGTTGAGTATGAATCACCTGAAGCATCGTTTAAATGTTACATCAACCCCCCATATTGTTTGTACAAATAAATAGAGAGTGAACATTTTTAAATATTTTAAAGGGTATAATTGTCTAGACAAATTTTTATGATTACATTGTTTGTCAATTTAATGATATGACGTCACAATACCATCGATTTTATATGGTTTTTCGTTATACAGCTAATAAGAAGAAAAAAAAAGTTCCACCTTAAGGTGTGTGAATTATAATGTGCGACATGCATCTTGAAAATCGAAAATATGGAAATTAGGTAAGCCACATTCGTTTACTTTTACTGTTTTTTTTTTCATTAAACTTTTACTGGAATTCTACTTAGTGTCAGTTACGAAATTTTGATAGAAATCGTGGGAATTTTTGTAGTCGGCTGTATTAGTTAATTAAAAGTGTCTTGATCAAATTTTTTGTAATATTAATCTACATTTTTGTAAGTTTTCCCTCCCAATATATACAAACTGACATACACACAATCGACATGGATATAGTTTTTGTTTTGTTAGTATTTCGGTTGTGTGCTTTAAGCAAATCTTTCTAATTTATAAAATTAGGTAATAGTTTTATTTTTATAAAAAAATATTGATTTATTTTGGCGTGCTTATTAGATCTAATTTTAAATATACGCATATATACCAAAATTATTAAAAGACGGTGACGCCACACTATCCTATTCCCAGCAACGTAAAATATTTTTTATTATGCGTGATTTTTTAGAATAAACCCTCGTAAAGAGGTTTTAGTGACTTCCAGAATGCGTCTGATCAAACCAAAACAATTGGATGTTGATGTATTTTTAAAAACAAATATCACCGAGCAATTGGCGCAGTGGATAGAGCTGCGGTGTTTGGGACGGGAGGTACCGGGTTCGAATCCCAACGGGGGAGGGTTGCAAAAGGAAGTTTTCATCACCTAATTACGATCCGATCGGTGATGACGAAGAACACAACTATGACCCCCTGTTGGAGTGCAGAATCCATGGGCCGAACCATCGCCCATGTCAGTACAGGCTGGCTAGAGCAATGCAATGTGCAGATGGATTTAAAACCGAACCTGTATTCGTGCGTCCTCGATTTGCCTGGTGGTAAGGTAGGACGTTAAAAATTAACCGCGAAAGGGTCGGGAGAGCTCCGGCCCCAGAAATGATTGACACAAAAAAAAATTGTTCCTATATGAATGGTGTGAAATCGATGAGGATTGAACTTGGACTGATAAATAGTCTTGCTAGGTAGGATGAAATCAACGGGTACTCAAATATGTTGCCGATGTGCTTTAAAATTT
The DNA here is from genome assembly GCA_963556175.1 of Tipula confusa. Classification (NCBI taxonomy): domain Eukaryota; kingdom Metazoa; phylum Arthropoda; class Insecta; order Diptera; family Tipulidae; genus Tipula; species Tipula confusa. The sequence goes on from OY744476.1 coordinate 32,770,162, forward strand.
CTCACAAAATGAAGCTCTCATGCTGAGCAGTGGTACAAGGACTGTATCCTTCGTTTTTCGGTGATGTACATGATTGTGGTGCACCCGCTCTATTATACCATTGCAAGATGAATCGTAAGCGGTGAGTTGTTTGTGATAAAATCCAACTAAATTAGAAAGCTCGATGAATGCGGTAGTCTTAAATCTGCGTGGCCGTTGTGGCTCAATGATACACGAAATCGGCTAATCCATGTTTAGATCAACATTAAACATATCAGCTACAGTTTCTGCTTAAATATTGAGAATTTAATTGATTGATTGATTGATTGATTGATCTAGAACGTACGGCCAAGCAATAAGCAGGATATCCCGGAAAGCGCAGGGCCCACGTTACACCCATTTTTACATATACTTGGAAGGATAAGGAAGGATATTAGTTAAATTATTGAGATCTTTTCGGTTATAGAAACTTTGGTGGCCACTAGTCTGCAAAGGTTTCCTGAAAACAAACTCCATTAATAAACTAATTGCTCTTAGCCATAGGCTGCAATAAATTGAATTAATTTTCATCTGAAAATAAAAATTAAATTATTTATTTATTTATTTATTTATATTATACCTACAGTTATTGTACAATCGATAAATAATAAAAAATTAATACCTAAGTCAGATGTTAATTCAACTCTATTAACAGCCGTTCTATAAAGAAAATATTTCTGTCGTAAAGGTGAACGAATTCGAAAAAAAGGACTTTACCAACCTAACATTCAATAACAGTTTGTGATTAATCGACCAATTACAGAATTTATTCAAATCACTTTGCAATTTTAAACAATCTGATACATTAGCAATGGGGCTAACAATTTTTAAATCATCAGCGTAAAAAAGGCATTGAGCAAATTCAAACTCCTCAATGAGGTTATTAATGAATAAGGTAAATAATAGTGGACCAATGTGGCTGCCTTGTGGAACACCAGAGGTAACACGAAATAAAAATCATTAATTTTCACAGATTGGTAACGATCGGAAAGGTAATAATGCCACCACCTAATAGGAATAAACTCACAATTAAGTTTATCGAGCTTATCGATAAGAATTGAAAGACTAATTTTATCAAAAGCCTTTGAAAATTCTGTGTAAATCACATCAACTTGTTGCTTTTTATCCAATATAGTGTAAATGTCCGCAAAATGAAACTAAATTATTAACAGTGGACCTACCCGGATAAAAATCCGATTTATCTGCAATGTAGCGATACAAACAAAGTACTCCAATACCGCCAATGCCTTTTGATCGGTAGAAGAAGACGGATAAAAACCGTGCTGAGCTGGAGAAATAAACGTCTTTACATGAAAACATAAAAATTTCTGTACCAACGCTTCGAAATGTTTTGGATTTGCAGAAAGAATTCCTATTCCGCGACAGTATCACATCTTTTACCAAATTTAAAAATCGGATGAATGAAAAAAATTTTCCAGGGATCAGGGAAAACTCCAGACCGGATGCTTTCATTAAAAAATAGGATCAAAGAAGGAGCTAAGCTCTCAGAACAATGCTTGATTAGGATAGGTGGAAAACCATCATGACTTTATTAATATCAAGTGGTAATAAACCATCATAAACTTCTGCTTCGGTAAAATTAAATAAATTAAAATCATTTTTAAAATGAAAAAATAGAGTTAAGATATTTGATGTAGCCAGATGGTGAAAAAGGTTTACAAACAGAAAGAAAATAATCGGTAAAGAGATTGCAGGTATCTGAGAACTGACTAGCAGAAGAGCCCTGAAATGGCATAGGTGTGGGAAACCCTGCTACTTTCCTTTTACCATTTATGAAATTCCAGAACCTTTTTGGTTTAGAACTTAAGTCATCTTCTATCTTCAAAAACTAATTATTATACAGAAACCAATTTAAAATTTTAAACTCCTTTCGAGCTACAACAAAACTAGAATGAAAATCCGCACCGTGAAATCTATATAAAAAATGAAATTTGTTGCGGCGTTTTTCGAGACACAATAATTCTTTGTTGTACCATGGTTCGGGGTATCGTGGTTTGTTTTTAATTAATGGAACGTGCCCTTCAACACCAGTTTTGTTCGTTTAAATTATTTGTTCTTCTTTCGAGAAAACTCTAATCAGAATTAATAAGAAATTCGATTAAAGATAGTCAGAAAGACAAAGTCAGCATGCCTAAAATCAAAATGAAAAGAATTATTAGATGAAAACTGGGTAAAGCATTTTTCATAAAAAATAGTTATCGTAATTGAAGTATGGTGTATGCTCGAACATCCGGTAAGGTCATCACACGAAGAAACCTCGGAGTACAATACATCGGTTGAAAAAACTAAATCTAGAAATTTTCCTTGAGTATTCAGCCTTTTGATCGGTAGAAGAAGATATGAAAACTCCATCAACAATGAACCAAGTAACATCAGAAATGTTAAAGTTTCCGATAACCATTAACTGTTCTTCAACGTGCATCAACGGTAAAACATTAAAATTAATAAAATTAAAAATTTCAAGATAATTATCCAAAATTATTCCAATGGGAATGTGTACAGCAACGATTAGAATAGATGTATTGGCAACCTGAATCCGTACAGCAATAACATCAAAAATTGGATGGCATTCAATGATTTCATTTCAAGGTCTTAACAGCAATCAACACACCTCCTCCCTTAAGGCTAGTATCAAAATCATGTCGATCTTTTCTATGAACCACATAGTCGAACGGACAAAATTCTTCAGAGTTAAAATTTCTGGTAAGCCATGTCTCAGTGATAATAATCACATCATAATCATTGTCCAAAACACCAAGCAAAAATAATTAAGATTAAGTGAGAGTATTTTGTACAGAACTTTTAGACATGACTTTCTCAGCTTTGTAAACACCCAGCAAATTTAAATTTCGGCTGAGTTTAATATCACAGCCGTATCCAAAGTTTGACATTTGAGGCCACTGGATGAAAATTTCGGTTATGGAATGGTTTAATACTAACACCAATCGGCCAAGTTTCAGCATTTGGAGCCTTTTCACGAAGTTGTTCATTTATACCCAATTTAAAACAAAAGTATTCAAGATCTTCACGAGTTTTAGTTTTAGGGATGAGCACTCCAATTGTGCACAAATTGGTACCCAAGCATTTATTCGCGAGAGCCAAAATATCGTCTTCAGTAGTAGAAGGATTGAATCTGGATAAATGAAGCCAAAATTTAGGAGCAACTGTTTTAATTTCAAAATTCGGCAAGGAACTGGTACCGGATCTTGTATGTTTATAATCAAACTTAACTGGATTATTAAATGAACCGTTAGCCCTTTCTATGTATTTCTTTTTAGAACAAGAAATTAAAGGCTTATTACTGCAGGAAGATATCTCCAGATTTTTTTTCAAAATTTGATGGCTTCAACCCAAGCCAGTCATCAGCAATTGGTAAAACGAATTGAACAGATTCAAGCCCTGATGTAGAACCGAGTGCTGGCACACCAACCAATCCTAAACCAGCATCGGATAAACTCGAATTTATAATATTATTACTCACAGGAGAATCTATTAGATTTTGTATATTAACTTGATCCTCTTGATGTAAATTTGATTCACTTTTATTTTTCATAACTCGTACGTCATTTTCGACAATCATTAGCCGAGACTCAAGTACAATATTACAAGTACAATATTACAAGTATCAAGTATAATATTACATTCTGTAGCCAATTTCAAAATAAATATTAATTCTTAATATTGTAACATAGTTAACAATAATATAATTCCTGCAATCCATAGGCTGTAATAAATTGGATTAGTTTTCGCCTTAAAATTGCAAATTAATCAATTCATCATAATTTATATACACTTTATTTGACACAAAACTTTAAAATTAATATAAATTAGATTTTAAAATATGTAATTGATTAAACATCTGACTTTGTCGATGTAAAGCTCATCGAATCGTCTGCTGGTTCATTCGTGAGTGTTTGACAGACGTTGTAGTATGTCTCTGACATACATCTGCTTTAATTCCGTTAGTCTCACGAGCTCATCAAAAAGCATTTGTTTGAAGAATATCCGATTTATACTGTGATATGCAGTTTAAATCACGACGTTACCTCTTCGAAATGGTATTTCGCTCTTTCCGAATTCGCACTTGTTTAGATATATCACCAGATCTACATCACTTACAGGCATTGAAAGACGCTATCAATATGTTTGAGTGTTCCTCCATACTTTTTAAGGCCATCAAAAGATCGTCGATGGAAGGAAAATAACAAATGTTATGTTCCGAAATAATGAGTGGACTATTCCACTCGCATATGAAGCGAATTGTCTCTATATGTGGTTCGTTGAAACAGCAAGAATTTAAGGATTTTTAAGCTCGAGAACCTTATTTGTGGTGATTCAATTATGGTGTTTTGTTACTTGCTATTTTTGTCGCAAATTATGCGTTGAGCCATGATCACTCGATTAAGGCTTTAGAAATGGCGTCGAAGCCATTTTTTCATTAGAATTTTCAAAACGGCAAAAAAATATTTTACGTATATTTTACGTTTGTAAACGTAATGTACCCGGTACATTGTACCCGGTTTTATTTAAAAATATCTCTAGCTCTGGAATATGTTGAATTATTGTATTTGGATTCCAGGTGACTGGTCTTAGTCGTTGATTCACTTCCATGTTTTAGTAAATGATGGAAGTGACCTTATTCACTATCTTTTGATTATCTAGAAGCCTATTTGGACCTTCTACACTTTTCTTTATTGTTTCATAAGTCGAAAGTTTAATCTGGGAGTATGAATAACATGAATTTGCACGAAATATCTGAATACTTATTTGTAGAGTAAAGTTATGGCCGCTACTATATTTAAATGTAAAGCTGCTCTTTGTGAAAGCTATCGCCGTCTTATAGGTTCTAATGTTAGGGAGACTTAAATTGGATTTTTGTGGTATGTGACGAATTAATAGTGAGTTAAGAGTATAGAAGGAAGAATCAGAAAAATAAAATTACCTGTGGAACGGAGTCTTCAATATAACGACAACGATTGGGGTCATTATGTGACCATGTTGATTTTTTCATAGTTGTAGCAATGCTCAGGTTTGATCTAAGAAAATAATTTTCCCTATAAGTTTGGTTAAAAATAAATTGCATCAGGACTTAATTTTCTCTAAATATAAAAGGCACCCTATAAAAATAAATGGAATGTTACAACCTAAATTAAATTACAAAAAAGGCATGAACTTTAGAGACTCAAAGAAAATTCATTCCAATGTTAGTCCTCTCGATACTTATAAACTGTATAAGGATAAGGAAGCTGAATAATGTTTAAATAAAATCAATCATCTTATTGCATTATTGCAAATATCACAAAATAAACATACAAAACTTATAAAAACTTGCATCAATCATAATATATTACATAAGTTTCATATTTCATAATGATTTCAATCTTTTATATGTTTGTTAGAAACCGTTGTCATAAATTAAATATGTAACTTCATAACTGAAACATTTTATGATAATATGTGAGGATTAATTTAAAATTAAATAACTTTAGAAGAAAGCGGGCCCAGACCGTTCAGAACTAAATTTAATTTATTATTTATGTTACATTTCTCACTATTTGGTTTGCTTTCATTTATCATTTGCACCGAATATAGCACCAGCCATCCGGTACTAGTACAGACGATGGTTCGACTCATGAATACAGCACACGTTTTTAAATCAAAAAATTTAAATCTAATCTATGTATGGTGCTTTTTATATACGTAGAATTGGAGATGAGATTATTTCATTTTTAGACCCAATAAAATATTTACTTAACCGTTTATCTTTTTTTTTAAAAAGCTTAATGTAAAGTTTATGTACTCGTTTATGTTGGCTGTTAATTAAAATTTAAATGACATAATAAATCTTTGTACATTTATTCAAGACATAACCATTTTATATTTACGATTATTTAGTTTAGTTTGGCACAAGTATTCTCTAATAGCACTTTGACATTTATGTATACATATACTCGTATATAAAAAAAATCCTGTAAGGTATAGACTGGTTGTGATAGTGTTAAGTATTTAAAATCAATAATAAAGTATAATAAAAAATAGTTTAAATGAAAAGCTGTACAACAATACCAAATGCGAAAAAGACAAATTTCCGTTTTCAATGGAAAACGGAAGACTATAAAATCCTGTCAATTAGCACAGCTGATGCATGATTTTAAAAAAAAGTGCTGCATATTTAAGTTATATATTTTATAGTGTGACAGTGCTGAAAAATGTTATTTTAGAATTTTTATAACAGATACATTGTTACGTAAACAGATAGATGACAAGAAAATTACTCTATCATGAAAAATTCAATTATTGGTAAACGCATAAACATTAATTATAGACGAGATTGAAACATATATATTATCATCTGATTCAATTGTTATCGTATCAATTGACTTTGAATTAATTATTTAATCATCTCAAATGATTTACCTACAATACATTTTTTTTTTCATTTATCTAATTACAATTTACACAATAAATGATAGAGAAAAGATTTTTTCTTAATGATAACAAAATATAAAAGATAACAAAAAATTAAGAAGTTTATAAGATTAAGATATTAGAAATAGTATACTAAGTAAAGCAACAAAAAAAATCATCAATTATCATCATCACATTTTTAGCATTCATTATCGAGGAAATATTAATTAATTACCTGTGTGAAATGAAATATTTGCAGAATGGTATGCTAATTTTATTTCAAAAAAAGATTACAGATTGAATTATCGAATTTTTGGCTAAGGTAAGAATGAGTTTTTTCTATTAAGCCGGCCCTAAATATATAATATATATTTATTTTAAAGTATAGGCCTTCATGGCCTTGGAAATCTAGTATATAAATACGATGGTACAGTTGTTGCAAAATGCAAAATTCAAAAGTACTTAATTTTTTCAAATTCATACAACTGTTCTCAAGGTCGAACATTTTTGGATTTACTGGCGAACCCCCATAACATTGAATATTTTTAATAACAACAGGCACATTTTTGAGAAGCGATGCGAGAAGCGATAACTTGCGACAAAACTGCACACATCGAACTGTTCACAGTTAAAGCGATGCTAGTGAATGCGAGTGTATGCGAGTTTTAAAGCGATAAAACCGAACATGTTCGTTCTCTTACGATTTTATAAATATTTTGCATAATTGAGTGTTGTATAATTGAGTGCAGTATTTTTATTCCACTTTAAAGGTTACTAATAATTATTAGTTAATATAATAATAATTAATTATTAATAATAAATAATTTTAAAAAAAAGGCAATCATTGGGACTGTCGACAGAAGTAAAAACTTAAAACTTTTATGAAATCAGTGTTTTTTTTTATTAATATTATAGATTAAAAAAGTAAAATTTTATAACTTGTAAATGAACATCTTTAACATTAGCCTGGTTTTATCGGGACCCCGAGCAACGATTATAAACATTTTGATTTGGTTTTTTGAATAATCAATTTTGGCATTTTTATTAATAGACAAGCTCAGTACGTTCATATTGTTTATGCATAATACTATTTGTATTTACATGAATTTCAACATTATTTTCTTTGGTTTCAACAGTATGTAGTGGCTGGGCTCATTCGACGTTAGTTATTATTACATATTCGGTTATAAATTATCTATTTTCGAATAGCAATGTTCCGACAATGTTAAATGAGCACAAATACTTTGTTTCGGTTTTCAGAAAAGGGTTCAGTTAATTATGGAAGAGTACAATAGCTTCCAATAGTATCATTCGGAAAAACAATTTTTTTTAACGAATAATAATTAATATTTTTATTCATTATTATAAAATTTGTCGGCAAATTAAAACATGTAATTTACAAATAATAAATTAAATTTGAACAAGTATTATCATTAATTGCAACAATACTTGGATTAGACGTACTTCAATAATTTCGTTATATTCAAAAAGGATACAATAGATTTATGGTAACTGAAGTAAGCAACAAACATTTTTGATTGCAATTTATTCAAATACCTTGTAAAAACTGATTTATATTTCGAAATGCTGAGTTTTGGGTATAGTCAAACCTGAATGTCCAAAAATTTAATTAATGGTAGATTTTTATCATCTGCAAAGTTGATATTGAAATCTTCACTTAATATCATTAGGTACATTATCGAATTTTTCGTCATACTCTTTTTAGAGTATTTCAGAACCAAATTTTCAGAAAAAAATTATTGTATCTGTCTCATGAATTTTCCAGGCGAAATATAATTGACAAGCATTTAAATAAACTGTCCATTTTCGGAATGACAAGGAACCTTAACGCCAATCCGTCTATTAATGAATCTTGTGTATTATGATAAACAGCTACTCTCTCCGATGGACCTTTAGGTCTTTTGTAAGTTATAACTAAATTGAAATTCAGAATATCAATTGGTTCTTCGTTTTGATAAAAGTTTCTGACAAAATTAGAACATTTGACTTTCATTTCATTTTTAGGTAATATTCGCGTTTTAGTGAAATTAGTTCAATTTTTGGAAATTGCGTATTCTCGCATATTCAAAAAATTTAACGGAGTCTTCTCTCAACTCTTTAAATAAATGATTAAATTCGCCGAATGTTGATCTCAGTGAATTTATTTTATGAACGGAGTTTCTCTTTCAAAATTCCAATTGGTGATTATAACAACTATTAACAAAAAAATATTCCTCTCCGTCTGACGTATCCATCAATTCTTAATGAATTATTCATTAATGAATAATTAGTATGCACTAAACATATTTTTTTAAATGTTTATTCAGCTTTAAAAATCGCTTCTAACACATCCACATTAGACAGCGCTCGCTTCGCACCATCGCATCACTTCTCGCATCGCATCCTTTCTCGCGTCCATTCTGGCCGCAGCATTAGAAATATTTTAACATTAAAAAAGCAATAACTATATCGTTGATTAATTGTTAAGATCTAAGTGGCACCAAAATAAAATAAATTCTTAAGTCGATTCCTAACTCTATAAATTCTTATAGAGTTTTTTACGTAGATACTTTCGCGTAGAGTAGTGTATACTGTATACATCCTATTAAGCTCTACAGTAGCGCTCTACACAAACTCTACGCGAGAGTTCTATTGCCTAAAAAACATATACGCTATTGTTTTAGGTTTTGTGGAGCTTTACATCTGCTCTACACTCTATCAAACATGTTTGATAGAGCTTTCACTCTACAATAGATTGCCCACGTAAATTGAAATTTAATTGTTTTTTGTTTTTAAAAATTCATTTCGATTGTCATTCGCATTGAATATCGATGGAATTGTGTGCATTTAAATTAAATTATTTAATAAAATCTAACAGCCATTTTATCCTGCAAAATAACATCGATAAAAAAAATTAACATGGCAAATGTGATGCCAATTTGCTCTACCATATAGAAAAATATGTCTCAAGTGTATAAAGTTTCTCTCTAGTGGATCTTCGAAAATCGATAGAGTAGCAGAGTCGATCTATAGTGTACAACTGTACACACTGCATGTAGAATCTCTACACTCTATATGCTCTTCTTTATTATACTCGATAAAAAAGATATTCTTTATTATAAAAGGAAAACGATAAAAAAACGAATAGGCAAATTTCACTAGTTCCAGTCATTTCAAAATTATTTAGTCATTTGAAAATTAAAAATAATATCGAAATTTGATTCCACCGCATCAGTTTGGATTTAAAGAAAATCACTCTACGATAAAACAAGTTAATAAGATAACAAACATTATGGAAGACATTCTTGAGAGTAACATCGAAATTCACATAATTATGAAGCATAATTTTAAAAGTCGAAAATTCATTTATGAATCCTAATAATTTTTATAATTTTAATGTTTAATTTTCTTTTATTTATTTATCATTATTGAGATTTTTTTTCAAATCCTTTTAAAATAAAATAATTTTTGTTTTATACTTTTCTATAAATATTAATTTTTTTCAAATGTATATGTGTAATAAATGAATATAAATATATTGGTTGCACTCTAATTGTCGAAGGCAAAGCCGACTTTAATCACTTACAGGAAGCCCAAATGTACTCATAAATAACCTGTAAAAAAATGAGAAAAAAGTAACCTATGTATTTGTAAGATAATGTCGTCGTTTATATACGATTGAGAATACAGTGTAGAAAAAAAAACAAAAAAGGCAAAATAAATAGGAAATAAAAAAAAATGAGCGAACTTGTAATTTTTTTTGTTTTATTTCAACTGTTTGTTTTTAAATAGAGAATATAAAATAATACGCTCTCACTACAAGTGTTATAATATGCTCAAATTTATATGACGTTATGGTGTGTGGGTTATTTTAAACCATTCAAAACAAAATTTTAAAAAAATTCTATTTGGATTTTTGTTGCACTAATACAGTCAACAGATTACATTTTTAATATAAAGGCTTCTTAAAAGAGATTAAAGACGGCTTTGGTCGAAGATCCTCCACTTAACACGTTGCTATAATTTTTTAGGGAATTGTATAATTTTACTCCGTTATGGCCCAGCGATCGTTGTGAAAAAGACTTATATAAATATTTAGGTAAATTTTATTTTCTAATTATTTTCTTTAAAATAGTTTGCATACGTACATCGGTTTTGTGTTTTTTGCAGCCGCGATATTTGTTGTTGATTTATAATAAATGGCACTGATGAGCAATAATTTATAAGTGAAGCTAAAATAGTTTTATAAGGCAATCACTTCCAAATGGATTGCTCTTACCGATAGACAGACAAAAACACTTATGTATGATTTGTGTAGTATTGCGCCTCTGCCTCTTCCTGATTGCAACATCATAGGTCGTAAATGGCCGTGACTGTAGTACTCTGGCTTGTGGTAGTGTACTCATCATTTGAGTTGAAGTTTTTGCTTACTATGTCACATATACTTGATACAATTGTGTGATTCTCCTCGTTTCATCAGAAAGCTATCACCTACAATCCAATAATTATTTTTTAGAAGTATAAGGACGGACTAGGATGTAAGTATGATTTGTGATGATAGGATACTATATTTTTCCTAAAGATATGTGTATGATGCAAAATTATAGAATGTTTTCTATTTAAATAGTGACCAATACTGGAGATAACCATCCAAATGTACGATTAGTACGGATCGTGGATGACAAATAACTTTGTGCTTTGTAAGTAAAGTGGTTCTGTTTCAGGTTGCCAAGACAGGCCTAACACCTTCATCATGAGGTGTTCAACTATGAAGTTAGGAATATTTTTTTCGATGTCTAATTGATTAATTTCTGCAATCAATTCTAAAGTGTAAAACCAACAAAATCGAGAAGCTTAGGTATATTGTGTTGTAGCTTTGAAGCTTCCTCGACAGTTGGTGCTCCAGTGAGTAGACAATCGATATAGAAACGATCTTTGATGCTAATGGATATGACCCTTGTTATCTTCTGACAGCTGTTTCAAAGTCCTTATGGCTAAAAACGAATTGGCTGCTGTTCCATAAGTTATAGTGTCTAACGTGTAATTATTGATTTCATCTTTTGGATCAAATCGCCAAACAATTTGTTCATAATCTATGTCGGCAGGGTCAATCGAAATTTGCCTATACATTTTTTCGACATCGGAGCAGAAAACTATGTTGTTCATTCTGAACCTCATAATAATGAGATCCTCTTGCACAATCGGACCCACGAGCAATTTGGTTTAGTAATAGTCCATATGAAGCTGAACATGACCCGTCAAATACCACACGTAACTTCATTGTGCTGGAGTCGGTTTTCAGTACGAAGCGATGAGGTAAATTAGTGTGAATATTTGATTGGGCTGATGATAGTGATGCACGAATCTGCACACCTATTGTTAAATGGTGATATGAATCAAGACGGAATGACAGTTTGTCCGCATTGATTTCCATCGTGATGTCGTATTCGAAGCTACTCCGCTCACGATAATGTTTAACTTCTTTTATGAAACTTGTAGTTTTTTCACAAGTGCATTGTGAAAATAGGTTTCCCATTGATCTAGAATCCAGAAGTAGTCTAAACTACTGTACTCTGTCATGCACATGCTCAATGTTTACTCCAGATGTGGAGAATTGAGACAAAAAAAAATCGACCGGAGGCACACACTCTCACATGACTTTTGTAAACTTGCTGCAATCAACATTATACTTTTATATTCACTTAATTTGTGATACTTAAATTTTTTTGTGACCAATTGTTATGATTTTGCCTTCTGGGTTCGTAATGGATTTTGCAATAACAAAACATCGTGATCAAAATTACTGGATTGATCTTTATTTCACTATAACCACTATATGTAACACTTTCCTGTACACTTCGCTTTAATCGTTTACTTATTCAGTTTTTCCTAGCAGGGACAATTTGACTTCATCCAGCTTCTTACCTGTTGTTTTACTCCAGTGCTTAGCTGTTGCGCCTGCTGTTTTGCTTCAATGCTTAGATGGTTGCTAATTCGAGAACAGCTGTGACTTCCTTTGTTTGCTTCTTTTCGGTTCTACTTCAGGTTTGTATTCGGGAGTAGGGTCATCGTTAGCTTCTGACTAGGTTGCTGTAGCTTTCAGCACGCTTAGATCTTTCGTGCACGATTGTTGTGGTGTTAAGGCCCTTTCTGCTGGTGATATTGATCGGGATCTGCTGACATGGACTGCTGTTGGCGGTGGTTGCAATGGTGCCAACTCCCCTTCTTCGCTGCCAGTTTCTTGCCCGTCATTTCTCACTGCTTTTTGAAGTCTTAAATATAGCTCCGTCTTATGGCCTTCCGTGGGCAACTTTCGCTCCTCTAATTCATTTCTTAACTGCTGCGCTGTGTACGCGTTAATATTTTTCATCGCTCTCTATTGCAAAAACCCACTTCTGACACCAATTGTCTCTAAATCTTTCATCCTTTCTCTGGTTTTCGTTTAGGGGCCTTTACTGGCAGCAGATACCATACACTTCCTGCACCACTCTTCTACATCTCTTCGACAATTGATCCAATAAAACCGAAGGCTTATCATGTCCAATGTCTTATTGATGCCTAAATGTGCCCCAAATGTTACATTGTGAATCTCATGCAGAACTTCTTTTGTTCGGTTATTTGGGAGCACAATTTGCTGGTTTATGATCTTACCATTGGCTAATTCCCAGCGTTTTAACAGCAACCCATCCCGTATTGTTAATGATTACCACTGAGCCCTATAACTCTTCACCATAGCACTTTCTGTTGCGATTTCATGCCACTGCTTCATCTTGTACCTTTCTCCACCCACTTTGTACCTTTCTCCTCCCCTTTCTTTACTAGATGCTCCCTGGTCCAGCGATATTCTGCATCAGCTCTGATCCTTGTGATGTTTACTATGGGGTTCCTTTCTTCTTGTCTAGAGCAGTGATTACATTGAGGATTACAAGGCCTCCTGGACATTTTATCTGCATTGTTATGTAATAATCCTGGTCTTTGCCTTGTTTTGAATGTGAACGCCTGAAGCCTTTCGATCCATCTTGCAACTTGTCTCTCCGTTTCTTTGAACTGCATTAACCATTTCTGGACTACATGGTCCGTTCGAAGAAGAAACTCTTGCTCATACAGGTACTTATGGATGTGCTTCACGCTTTCCACTACAGCCAACAATTCTCTTCTTGTTACGCGATAGTTTTTCTCTGGTTTGGATAGTGCGCGGCTATAGTATGCTATTACCCGTTCTGTATTCCTCTGGTATTGTGATAGCACTGCTCCTACTCTTGTACTACTTGCGTTGGTATCCAATATAACGAGTTCTCCGGCTCGTAAGTACGCCAAAATCGGCAAATTGCGAAGTTTCTTTTTTAGTTGGATGTATGCATCTAGATGTTCCCATGTCCAATTGAATGGTTGCAACTTCTCCGAAAGACGATGCAAGCTGCGTGCGATGTCTGCAAAGTTCGACACGAATCGCCGATAGTACGAACACAATCCCAGAAAACTCCAAAATTCGTATGTTTCTTGGAGTGCGCCACTCTTCCACTGCTGATAATTTCTGTGGATCAGTTCGTATCCCTTGACTCGACACAATGTGGCCTAGGCGACATTTTGACGCATTTAATTTCAATCCGGCCGACCTGATGGTTTGTAGCACTTGTTGGAAGTTCTCCAGGTGTTCCTTGGATGTCTGCCCCAGTACGATGATGTCGTCTAACTACACCAGACATGTCCTCCAATTAAGACCCCGTAAAACGTACTCCATTAACCTCTCAAATGTGGCAGGTGCGTTTTATAATCCAAATGGCATTACCGAGAATTGGTACAGGCCATTTCCTGCTGTAAAAGCCGTTTTTTCTTTTTGTCATCCTCGTGAATTCCTATCTGCTAGTATCCGCTTTTGAGATCTAGTATGCAGATAAAGTGGCCAAGATGTCGTCAATGCGTGGTAATGGATAACTATCCCTGATGTAGGGTCTGGGTTGTTGCCTTATTGTGGTCTTCCAAGTTTCGCTTCTACCATAGCCTCTATTTCAGCTATATCTTCCACTGCGAGCTTCCGCAATTTAAGGGAATCCATAGTTAAGCTGGTTCTGACTGCTTCGTATTCCAATGCTGATGCTAGGACCTCGTTCATAGTCTTTCCTTTCGCCGTCATTCTCAAGTCGAGTTTCAATTAGTTGTTTCTTACGGCATTGATGAACGCATCTACTGTTAATCCATTTAATACACCCAAAGAAGATTCGTCGCTGATACTATGGAAGCACAGTATCATCAAATAATATGGAGTATGTTATCATAAAAAAAGCTATATCTGCTTAAATTTTGGATAGTTACGACGCCATGCACTAGTTACGACGCCATGCATATGCCAATGAGATATTAGAGCTTTTTTATGATAACGAAAATTTTAACCATTAAACAATCGGTTTTGAGCAGTATAAAATCTCGAAAGTATTCATCCGTTTCGTTATTAAAAATGGCAATAGTACTTTTTTTTACTGCTGTACAATCACATCTGTGATCTGCAAGCTTAAGAATATAATATTTTTTGAGTTTAAATATAAGTGTCTAGCAAGTTCTAACCACGTGATTATTAACAACATATTTATTGTGATATTGGCGTATTTTCCCATACACAGATACACCCCATAGCATTATATAATTAGACATCATATCTAAAAATAAATAAATCTTCAATTCTGATTTAAAATAAGGAATGTCAACAAATCGCATATGTAAATGAAAACTCCTGGTACAAAATCAAATTTTATTTGTACGTATTTCCCTCCGTATAGGTATAATCTTTCATCGCAAAAAAGGTGTTCGAATATAACTTACGAAAATATTAAATAATTTATAAAAATTATTAACTATATTATGTGTGTACAGAAAGTGAACGAGGTGAAAATGTGAATAAAATTGAAAAATGATAATTTCCTTAAGCCATGCAAAATTTAAATCGGAAATAATTTTTAAATAAAAATTAAATGGAAATTTTTTATATTTTCTTCTCATATTCAAATGAATCAATAATATAAAACGACAATATATTAGTTTGGTAAAGAGTACACCATTTAGAAATATTTTTTCAGCATTTAATTTTTTTTCAAGTAAAAAAATGAACTCATATTGAAAACTCTTTATATAAAGGACGTAAAAAAAAGTAAAAGGGATTTAGGGTTAAAAGTTTTTTTGGTTAGATTGACACAGTCTAGTTTATGCTAACAATTCACGATAAAATTTATATACAAGTATGATGTTTGCATCTAAGCTAGTATGAGAGCCTAGGGGTGCGGATTGAAAAATTTCCATTTCTGTTTTTGTTTTACCGTCGTAATTAGGGCAATGTTGTTTGATACCCATTTTTTTTTTGATTATGCGACTGGGGCTGTATTTGGCTTCATTATACATTTGAGCTGTATAGAAACAGCAAAATTTTTTAAAAGTTATCCTTTTCAAACTTTATTTACATAACCAACTTTAAAAATAATAATTTTGTTTTCTAAAAGTCTCGTTATAATTTAATTGAAGAAAATGTCATCGAGTTCGTTTTTAAAATATTAAGTATTAAGATATTGTTGATACTCCGAATATATGTATGTATTATGCGTGATGTTTTTTGACACTGGCAACATTCAAGGCCAAATTTACTTTTAGAGTGATGACGTATTTATATTATTATTTAAATTTGTATCAAAATATTCAAAATAAAAAATAATATTCAAAATAAAAAATTCTAATCAAATTTTTATTTATGTATAATGATTTGGTGCTTAAGAGTTTAGTTTTTTAGTTAGCGAGTATTGCGTCAAATATATAATTTAATTTGTGTGCTGTAAAAACTATATTTGACTTTAAATTGATCACAATTAAAATGTTTTAGCGAATACTTAAAAATTAATGGTTACTTAATTAATGGAATATTTAATGGTAAATTAACTATTATTTTTAAGATAGAAGACTTGCTTGATTCCTATAGTTTTATATAAGTCGCCTGGGCAACACTGACAACCGAAGTTTTCAATATCTCCCATAGAGTGTTATATCATCAGAACGTTGGTTGGTTTCCATAATGCTATTGCTAACAAAATTTAAATACTGTGCTTTCACATCTTCGTTTATCAGACCTTCGTAGTTAAAATGTAAGTTTCGTTTTTTTGTGATCCCTGACTTATAATAAAACTGCCATTTTTTACGGTTTAATGATTATTTAAGATAGTTCAAATACAGAAGATGGTCAAACATTGGCTACCAAAAAACAATGCTACAATGCTGCTATAAAACTTTCGGTTGATAAAATTGTCACAACCTTGACATGCACGGCCTTAGTTGCTAGGCATACAAACAAACATACATAGACTTTATTTGTTGATTAACCGCACGACAATTTAAAATTCGAACTTCAAATGGCCCGCAGTAATCGCTTCCCGTATTGGCAAATGCGTATGAATATTGTACTCGAGAGGCTGGTAGATCACCCATAAGTTGATTTTCTTTTCTTGGACTGACTTGAAAATATTTTAAACACTTGTAGAGAACTAACCTGATAGCAATTTTGCTCTTCAGTATCCAGTATTTCCGATATAATAGCAATAAACAAAGGGCAGCACCAGCGTGATTATGTCATTGACTTATTTGGTAATAATATTGGATGTTTCACATTGAAATAACGCAAAATTCTGTAATTGACCACATGCAGACGTGATTTCAGATGGTGTTGTTCTTAACATATTAGATACCTGAGCAGTTACCTGAGCTTGAGTATCACATTTAATAATAATCGCTACACTTGCAACATTCACCAGTAGACGTTTCTGGGAGTCAACCACCTCAGTTTATGAGTTGTCAAATCCTCTACTTTCCAGCCAGTCTAATATAATTTGCGGTGATAGCGAGTCATCCCAAGTAAAAGGGTCTAGCCAAACACATTGGAATAATACTTCAATTTTAGTCACTAAAAGCGATAACCGCAACCGGTCGAATATTTTGCTGGCATCTGACAGAAATTCGCGTTTATTTAAAATAGAACCAATGAATCCCAAATTAGCCCTGTCTTTTAATATTGTTACTAATAGCTTTCTTTTATCGATTAATTCGTTAACTGTACAGGCTCTAATTTAATCATCGGCATAGACGTCCTTTGATATTATCTCGTCGATTTTTGGATGCGTTGATAAAATTATATTGGCTACCTCTTTATTGCACCTTGATGACAAAAATGAGGCCGGGAAGTACCATGTATTACGGATGTCTAATTGATATGCTTGTAGTGTTACGTTGCCACAGAACTTGTTGAATATTATAGCATCTTCTTCGACAATCCAAATCATTCTATACATGTTTTCAATGTCTCTGCTTAAAACATATTTATATTGTCTAAAACAAACAAGAATCTCAACTAATATCGACTGAGTTGTAGCGCCTGCCTCATATAAATAATTGAATGATACATTCGTAGAAGATTTGGTTGATCGATTAAATACGACTCTGCGACGATTTGTTAATCTTTGTTTTAATACGCCATGATGGGGCAACAAATAATTTTGCCACAAGTTTGCCACTTAGTTTCATATTCTCGAGATTTTAGTAATCTGATATAAATTCTTTATAAAGTGCCTTACAAGCACCGTCTCGTTGAAAGCGGCGTTCCATTGAAGTCATTCTTTTTACGCAATATTATAGCTGGATGCTAACTGTTCGAGTTGGATCTTAAATGGTAACCGCACAATAAATTAAATGATCAATTAATGATTTCGATTTTTGGCTTCCGTACCCATTATTAAGTCCACTTAATCGTTCACATCAGGCATTTTACAAATATTGTTGGAATTTGCCACATGTATTGCTGGTTGTTCAATAAATTTTCTGACAACCGAATTGACAGCAAAACGTTTCCCATCATATCGCTTACGCAATTTGTCTAGAGCCTCCTTGTAATTAGTAGAGGTGATATTCATGTCTTTCACTTAAATCACTGAGTCATTTTTTAGGTAGCTTTGTAAATAATACAATTTTTGAATATCAGATAGCCGTGAGCATTGATTAATTAGTAGCGTGAACATTTCATTTAACGATGGTTAATCTATGTAATCTATACCCGAAAGTCATAATGTTCAGAAACATTATGAGCAGTCAATTGCTTTCGCTTAGATACAGCTTGATTGAAATCATCAATTTCATCGTTATATTTAGGTTGTATGTCCAAATAATTTAATTCAATATTTAAATCACTCACTGTTAGATATTCTTTAGCATATTTCCGAATATCTAGAAGCGACTTCTTCAGTAAATTGTGATTGATTCTGTAACATTCGGCTTATTCATTCATTTTTAAATTTTGGTTATAACTGAAATTTTGGTCAAATCTGAATTTAAGTGGCATAAATATATGTAAAAGATCCAACGTAATACTATAACGATTTTGTTTCTTGGCATCTGAACAGTGGGTGTTAAATCACAAATCATCAGTGAATATTAATTTTTATCTAGTTACCAAAAAATTTCGCAAAAAACGTGCCACTACTCTAATTGCTCGGTCATTAATTAGTGTGAATCCTACACTTATTGTTAAATAATTGGAATGACTTCAATGAAATAAAACTTGATATGTTTCTGACAGGCCTATTTACTTGAAAATATTCTTCCAAATATTAATGAAGATGCCTTATAATATGTCTACATTTAGCAGATTATGTCTTAAGTTATGGTATTGGTCAAACCTAATTTTTTTGATTGATTGATCGATTAGAATATACAGCCAAAGACGAACCAGGAACACCCAAAATGCCGGGCACCACCGTGTTTCATATAACAAAACCTATAAGCAATCAAAAATTATTATTTTTTTGTGGTGTAGGGAAAGGTAAGGTAAGCTAATAATGACAGAATTGGTCCAGTTTCCCGGAAGCCAATGTTTAACTATTATTAGCACAAGACAATCACAATTTTACGGAACTGCTCTGAATTCTGACGTCAGTTATCAGCAACTTCAGTGTGCCACTGAATTCAACTGAAATCTGTAAAAGTTCCCTAAAAACAAAATCTATTAATGAACTAATTTCTCAAAGCTGTAGGCTGTTATAGATGGCATTAGTTTTCACCTGTATATTACAAACCAGTTAATTCACCTTCTAGCTAAAATTTATTAAATGTACTATTGATTTGACACAAAACTTAATTGTATTAACCGTTTTATGATAATTGCGTCATATAATCGCCGAAAATCTAATTTATATACACTTTATTTGTCACAAAACTTTAAAATTAATATAAATTAGATTATAAAAAAATTTAACATTACAAATCAATTGAATTGACCGTTTTATGACAAATACCATCAAAGCGTTATTTATACCGGTTCTTTGATACAAAATTAGACTAAAACAACTATGTTGATTTTTAATAATAGAAAATCGTCATAAATTTCCCAAACAGGTAACACGTATAAATACTATCATTTTAAGAACATCCGTCATTCGTTAGAAATCCCAACAATGCACGGGCCCCCAAAAACTCCCAAATATGTATCGAAAAAAGGAATTATAACAACTCTTTGCAATTCGAATTTATGTTCACACAATAATCACTGTAATGACAATAGGTGCAAAGTGTATACAAAATTTAGACCATAGATAAACTAATTTGTCTATATGATAAAACTATATAGACACGAATATGAGATAATTGTGTTTAATATTGCCAGTACATATAGATAAGCATGTTAAACTATAAGAATGATACAGATAGCATAAATTGAATAATAATATAAAATTACGATGCAAGATTACTTTACTACAATTAAGTAGTTTACCAAGTTAAGTAGAAATCTGGTTTTGGGTTGGAATTTTTTGAATTTAATACAAACAACAAAAAACTTCCAATCCATAAAAATTCTTGCAGACTATGGAAATATTTTGTTGTTATATAAAAAGTTGTCTGTCGCTTCAATAATCTGTTGTGGTGTCATTATCACAACACCGCCAGTATATTATTATTCCAATCATATTTGTAGCATATATAAACCTTTTAATCAATATCTATATTAATTTTTATTTTTTTCATAAACTTTCAAGTCAACAGAAAATTTTTTTGCCCTCATTACAACTCGCATGTATATATACGATGAGCATAGTGATAAATAATAATAATAATAGCAGTTGCTATTTTGGATTATTTGTGACAATTCTTTTACCTTGGAAACGAAACAAAATTAGAAATCCATACGATGGTCATACCAAGTACATGATTTGCCAAATAATAATATTTACCCTTCATGAAAGTTGGAATTTTTCCAAATGAAAACCATACCACTTTGTATACCCGCACCATACAGTTTTAGTAAAATTGTAATTGTAGGTACAAATACGAATGCTGAAAAGTTAACTTCCTTGCTGTAAATAAACCAAATGATAAGGTAATTCTGTTTTATAGATTTACATTATATATATATATATATATATATATATATATATATATATATATATATATATATAAAAGAAATAAAATTAGCAACATTTTTAAATTTGGTAATAGAACCGGTAACATGGTAATGAATGAGGAAGGGTTTTAAAGTTTTGACATATTATGGAAAACGTTTCATATGCACCATCCAAAGTTACGTTGTCCAATTTTGATAAGTAGGTTGAAGTTTTGCCAAATTTATATTTTTTAAAGATTAATCTAAGCATTATTTTCTGAAGCAGAAGCTCTTTTAAATCTTTCGCAATTATATTTCAATTCCTACTTTACGTCAATAAACTAACTAAAAAAACTCACTCCGAATAAGAATCCGTCTGCCATGAAATTATAGAGACGCCGGCAATTTGCCTTAAAACTCGCTTATCGGTGTGATAGTACTCAAGATTCAGCAGTGGATTAGGAAGTTAGTATCGTGAAGGAACTTCATATGATGGTCGCATTTACTTAAATAAATCGATCCAAGCTGATTTAGTGATTATTCTTAGATCACCAGAATCGATGACCTTTTTTCATTTGTGGAATATAAACATTTTCCAATGATCCATATGCTCTTACTAATATATCATAGTTCTTTCTAACGAATTTTATATAACTAATTTCAATAAAAGTTTCTGACGTCAAATTTCTAATTTCAATTTATCTGTGGGTTTTCTTTTATAATGAAAAGGCTTCATCTCTCAAATCATACAACAAAAGTGTTTGCATATTTCAAACGCAATTTTTTGTTGTTTTAATTCTTGTGCCAGTTTAATTTTACATATTCTTTAAAAATTTATTTAGTTAGCAAGCTGGATTGAGAATTTTCTTCTTTACCGCACAATCCGTTCCACATTTTTTAACGCTGGTGACCTTCAAAGATGTGCCCTTTCTTCGAACCTTTTTTCAAATTTTTATAAATGATCTTCTATCTGCAACTCTCAATCCAATACACTCTTATGCTGATGACCGCTCACTATCCACCTCTTAGTGTTTTCCTTGTTCTTTATCGCGAAACGACGTTCTCGCAAAAAGAGTATATCTCGAATGATTGGCGACATAAAAAAATAGCTGACAAATAGACAAATCATTTTTTAACACGATACTGGATAGCCTTCACGAGTTTTATTCTATAAAGAAAATCTAGAACTACTGTGATTTATTAAAAATGGAATAAGCTTTTGCTCGTAGGGTAATCTATTAAAAACATTAGGATAATAGTCAAGTGAAACTTTGTGAAATGTTCATATTTGTATTTTGGCAAACACAGACATAATAATTCCTGAGAGTGTATGGGAAGATTTTAATATTCCGATTTTTCGAAAATAAAATATGTTTAGCGCCTTTAAAACAAACAGGTGTCGAAAAGGGATTATCGATAATTTTCCGAAAAAAAGAAACAATGATTGAATTGTGGAAGTTTTAGTATGTACTTATGTTTGGGAACAGGCGATCATTAAGTTGCGTCGTATATTGCAACAATTACGAAAATACTAAATTTATTAAACGATATGGTTATTCACGCATCGTTTATACTTTTTCATGAACGTTTCCGATAACCACTTGCATTTATTCTGAATACGTGTTAGGTGAGTGCTTTGGAGTAATGAATTCATGGCGGCTGATCACTGCACATTGAGTAACCATTGGTTGATATCGTATCACTGGCTGATATTAAACATTGTCTTGTCAATGGAGCATGGCAAACGGTTTCAGCAAATATGCATTTTTTTATGTCATGCAATGGTTGCGGTTAACATGCTTTGGAGAAGCCGTGATAATGAAGTTTGACGAAATTTTATTAAAAATTATACGAACCCTCACATACTAACTGAATCAACTGACCACAAAGACTATTTAGAAAATTGTTACATTTGTTTTGGCCCTTCAAAATATAAAAATGAATATTGCGGACAACTGTCTTTGGATATCAGCAGATGAAACTATTGACACTACTGAGCAGTGCTGGCAAGTTTATAACACATCTCAGTCATTTCACCGATTATGCAACTGCCTTTTTGAGCTTGATCAAGAGTAACGGCAACTAATTTAATTTTTGTTAGACAATACTCCGTTCTTATCTTTAAGACCGAATTATTTATTTTAGATGGAATTGCAGCGTCGATACCTGCTAGATTTGCGGAAGAAACTTTTATTAAAATTTGTGCACATCACTTGGGAGTTTAAGTGTTTTGCACCTACTTGTTTATACTTCGCAGCTATAATGATAGTTTTTAAAATATTTCATTATCTGTTTTACGTATTTTTAACAGCTTGGACTTCCATATCATGAGCAAGCAAATTTAAAAAATTACCAGAGCAACCGTAAGTTAATATAACGTAGTTTTCAAGGGTTCCCTATTTCCAATTTGTCCCACATTTTTACTATATTCGCAGAATTGCTAAGTAAAGCCGAACTCTTTGTAATACTTTTTTATGCTATGTGCCTTAATCGACTAAACTAAAAGTCACTTACTGTGCCTCAACTTGAAACTAAACTAAACCAAAAGTATTATAGTTTATTTATATTTTAAAAGTATTATAATTATTTATTCTCCGTTACCTCGGAAAAATACTTTTCAGCTACCACCTATGAGGCAACAGCAGAATCTTGAAAAATTTGAATAGCTTAGTTTGAAAAGTCGATTAAGGCACACAGCATTAATGCCATTGTGGCCTACTAAGTTAAAAAACTGGAAGTGTGACATTTATCCTCAGTATCAAAAGAATGAACCACGTATGTTCGTCCACAGGCTAAATCACACAGGACAGAAAGAATTAGCATTTTCAGCGAGATTTTATTTATGTATAACTGTACTACCATACTACAGATATTCACCTTAGCTAGAAAAATGAATTTTGAGGAAATTGAAGTTTACATCTACAAACTAGTTTTGCATAAAATCCATTAAAAAAATAGACCATGCAGCTGTTTTGTAATATTAACCATTTTAGCATAAAAATTAAAAAATATAATGGCTTTTATGAAAAAATTAACAAAATAGTGTTTTGTCTAACACAAAGGATACAAACCATTCCTTAATGCTAATCAATAATGACTTATTAATCAATAAGTCATTGATATCACAACATAAATCAACAATTAGTTTTAACTACCTCATAAGTCGTTTATGTTTCTTTATTAATATTAATAATTTTATTTTAAACATTATAATATTTATTCTAGTTAGATACGGTTTTTTTCTGTTGATAAGTTAGTTTAAATCCACATATGAAAAATATAAGTTAGGTCAGTTTTACAAAATAGTCAATTTGCCTTAAGTGCAATTTTTAATAGTACAAACTAAGCAATTACGACTTAACTAACACATTTAAAATAAATACGCCTTATGCGAAATTGATATAAGGTGTTTCCGATTAAAATGGTTCAGTTAAGTTATTCAAGATCCAAAAATGTAGATAAGGTAAACATCTCTAGTACGGCAGTGTAGTTCTTAAGTAAGGCCCATATTACACTGTATTTTCATATGATAATGTAATATGGCTCTTATATAATTTTATCGTTTATTCAAAAATAGACCAACCACGATTATTTTCTTGCTAAATGTGTTGTTTTAAATAGTTCTTAACATATTTTAACAAAAAAAACATTTAAAACATGTTTTTTGCCACCGCTGGTTCGAACTAAACGTTTAGCTTGGTGGTTATAGTAGAGTGTGATTCTCGTAAACCGAATCACTCATTAGTCAAAATAGATTGGTCTATGAGGTGATTTTGTAACCTATCCAAAATTATTCGCTCAAAGACTTTGGATAAAGAACACAGAAACTTATCGGTCTATAGTTTTCAGGCTTACTATTATTGGTTTACTATTATTTGGTTTAGGTAGTGGAATGACTAGGACGAGTTTCCAAGATTTACGAACGTAACTTAAATTAAAGCAAGCATTGAACAAACCATCCATTTCAGTTCTCATTTCTAGAAACGCTTGTTTAATAAATGGATCCCTAGTTCTGCGCCATTGGCTTCTGTTATTATTTTTAACTGTTATTAGGAGAAATCGATCAATTACGTAGGGTGATGAGATGTTAAGAACGGGAACTGCTCGGAACTGGACATTTTAAAACTGGATATTTCAAAATAGGATTTGACAAAACGAGATAAGGTACAAAACTGGATAAAATTGGATATTTCAATACGAGATAAGGTACAAAACGAGATATGTTACAATACTGGATATTTCAAAACAGGATATTTCGACATGTGATTTAAACTTAAAATGTTTTTTTAGGGAAGTTCTGGAATATGGCCAATTAGGGAGGAACTTAGCGAGTTCTTAACCGATTTTGATGAAATTCGATACGTAGGAAGAAAATAGGATTTTAAAATGATTTTTTGAAAAAGTTCTGGAATATGGCCAGTTAGAAAGGAACTCGGCTAGTTCTTAACCGATTATGATGAAATTCGATATGTAGGATGAAAATAAGATTTAAAAATGATTTTTTGGTAAAGTTCTGGAATATGGCCAGTTAGGAAGGAACTCGGCGAGTTCTTAACCGATTATGATGAAATTCGATATGTAGGATCAAAATGGGATTTTAAAATGATTTTTCGGAAAACTTCTGGAATATGGCCAGTTAGGAAGAAACTCGTCGAGTTCTTAACCGATTATGATCAAATTCGATATGTAGGATGAAAATGGGATTTTAAAATGTTTTTTTGGGAAAGTTCTGGAATAAGGCCAGTAAGGTTCCATACTTGAATATTTCTAAGGCGAGAAATAGAATTTTCCTTCACTTAATGTTTTTTTTCTTTAATTGTATAATTAAATTTGATTTTAAAACCTTTTTTGGGAAAATCTCTGGAATATGGCCAGTAAGGTTTCATACTTGAATAATTTTAAGCAGAGAGATATAATTTTCCTTCACTTATGCTGTGTACATAACATCGACTGGATATTCTATGTTTACTTTTTATCTCTTTATTTTTGTTTTTTGTTTTCCGTCTTAGGATGATTCGTTCATAGATAAAATAAATTTAACTCGATTAGGGCGTGGCTTGACTTAATATGGTTGATTTGATTGCGTAAAAAGATAAAATGGAAATTATAAATAATCAGCCGATGTTATGTACTATATTTGTACTATTTGCTGCTTTTCTCATCTTATTAAAATAATCATTGACTTGATCGAGTTTACTGTCAGTAAAATTTATCTTCATCTAATTTTTATTCCTCTACTTAATATAACTTTTCTTCACTTTAAAGAATCTATGTGAGAAAAAATTATTAATTTTCATCAACATTTTCATCCTACATATCGAATTTCATCATAATCAACAACTCACCGAGTTCCTTCCTTATTGACCATATTCCAGAACTTTCCCAAAAAATCATTTTAAACCATATTGTACCATATCTTGTTTTGTACCTTATCTC
The DNA here is from genome assembly GCA_963556175.1 of Tipula confusa. Taxonomy (NCBI): domain Eukaryota; kingdom Metazoa; phylum Arthropoda; class Insecta; order Diptera; family Tipulidae; genus Tipula; species Tipula confusa. The sequence goes on from OY744476.1 coordinate 32,796,440, forward strand.
GATTTAAAATATCTACTTTTGAATTATCCTGTTTTGTCAAATCCAATTGTAAAATATCCAGTTTCGACTGGTACCCGTTAAGAACATTGTTGGTTATAATTACATCTCAAACGGGAAGTTGACGCTTAGAAGACGGTGTAATCTACGTTGGAGTATTGTAGGATAATGTATACTGAAACCTCGGGTAGTGAGAAAATCATATGAAATATTTCTGGCTTTGTTTGATTTTGAGCACCCCTACATTCAGTGTCTCACTTTTACATCACCACATAAATGAAAAAACTTTCTATGTAGTTACTGATAAGATGAAGGTCAAATTTAAATCAAGCTAATTTCTGGTTGGTTATTTTGCTACCTAAAAAATAAACAGTGTTTATATTTACCATATCTATTTCAATATGTATACTAAGACTAAGAATAAGACTCTAAGAATTCGATTACTTTATTGTTTTTTGATGAAAAAAGATTGTGCTGAATCTTTCGGATTTTACTATCCAACCTATAACATTTATAATTATATTATGAGCTTATCCTGTAAAAAACCTGTAACCAGATTTCTAGTCAGTATTAGCACATCCACTTTGTTATAGTGTTAATGTATAGTCTACAATTTTAACTAGTTTATTATTGATTTTGTTTTTAATACTGCAAGCATCCCAGAAGCATATTTTAAGTTAATTTGTTACCTCCATAACAATATTTAGCTGAAATTTCAAATAAATAGCTTCTGGTTGTTCGTTTTTATTTTTGCGTTGTTGAAATCTCCCAAATACTTGATGTACAATTTGTTTTTGTTGGCGTTTCTACCGAAAAAATCATCCATCGTTGTCCACATCAATACGTTTGGAATTATTACTAACCAAATCCAACACATTTAAAATATATATATATATATATATATATATATATATATATATATATATATATATATATATATATGTATATATATATATATATATATATATATATATATATATATATATATATATATATATATATATATATATATATATATAATGCTATAAAACTTAATACGAGCTTACGAATATATGCCTTGTAATTATTGCGAGGGTGTCAAAATCCAGTTATTGCTCACATCTCATATTCGCGTGGTATATTGTCACGGGACCATCGTGTCAGTCGTTCAATTTATATAAATATATTTTAAATAAATATTTTTAACTAATAATAATAGGTTTTAATTAGATTCACCTAAATGGTAATTGTAACATTTACGATAATAATTGTTTAATTAAATTTAAATAAACGTGACAAACTTGTGATATTATTTTTAATTTACAAAAGCAGACGTGGATCATGATTTTTTACTATATACATATAAGTAGTTGTGGAGAAATATAAAAGCTCAAGGCTAGTGGCATTTGGCATATTGAAATAATTTAATTTGTATACAAATATATGCATATTTCATGCATCATTTACAGATTATTTTCGGAATTTAATTTTTTTCTGTGAATTTTGCTACAAACTAACGTTTTTTATAGGCTTGGTTAAATATACCAATTACTGATTTGTAAATAATCAGATAGTTCTCTTCTCAGATATCGCTGCACCATTTGTGATGCTGCACCGAGCCAGCGTACTCCTTTTCTTTTTACTTCTTGAACGAGATCAGGAATTTTCTACATTCAATTTGTCTTCAAAAAGTCTTACGCGAGTGTGTCCATGTTTCGAAGTAGATATTTTTATGAGAAAAGAATGAGATCTTTTGCAATCGCATAGTACCTCAACTTTTCTCCATTATCGGTCGTTATAGCTCTTGTCGGAACTACGGACGTATATTTTCACATAAGTCACCATTCACTGTTTTGACCTCGTGATCTAGTATCGATCCTATCAATCAGATCATTAAAATTGATGTAAAATAAGTCTTTATCTATGAGTTTGGTTAATATTCGTGGGCGTATAAACACAAATGATTGATAGGTTGGCCAGTTCCATGCGTATCCATTTCAGTTCAGCGATCCAACCTTCATTACGTTAAAATTGTATGATAAGCTTACGCAGAACTGTCATTATGTTATCAACATGTCATACTTACTATCAACATCTATATATTGATAGAAGTATCAACCGTATCACAATTTTTTATTGACGAATGTAAACTATAAGATACAGGTCACATTTGATAAAATATTTTTAAACTATGAAGTTAAGAAATTACTTGAAGATATTGCAGTCTTCTATATCAGCTCTAGATATCGTTAAAAATGTGTGAAAAATTGAGGTCAATCATTTATCTATTTAAGCTTTAAAAATTGTTTATCAGTGTTTAAAAAAATATTAAAAGGTTTTGATGAAGGCTCTCGATCAGATTTCTATGTGGGTAACATAATAAACTTAGTGACCCAATTTCTAAAATTTATGTTTTTAAAATTTATGTTCGAGTGGTTAAATACCAATACGGTTAAAGCAAAGTATTATAAAAAAAGTTTGTAGCAATTGGAAACAACTCTAAGCTCGTATGGAATGTCATAGACGATCTATTAGATAGGAAGTCAAACAATACCAAAATTTCGCGAATTTATCAACAATACAAATAATCTGCCAAATCGTTGGCTAGTATACAACTCCAACCAATAGTTGTCACCTTCACACTTTTTTAATAGCTGCACGGAAGTTATGTTCATTTTCTACCACAACGCCTCAAATTCTAAGTGAATTGATTGCGCTCTCTAGTGAATTGATTGCTTGCCATTATTCTATCGACGCAATTGCTGTTGACGCTAGCGTGCCTTTCAACTCATTACTTATTTTAGGAATTAACATTCCTAATATTGTTTGGTTTAATATCGATGGTGATTTTACGTACTCTACTACCGATGATAATGCAATGTTATTGTTGGATTATTATGCTGCCATTTCAACTACACAACTGACTACTCATTCAAGCAATATCTACGGTGTATATCTGGACCTGTTGTTTGAAATGAAGTGCTGTTCTCCAAAGGAACATCTAGTGTGGATTTCACCAGATGCACGAGAATTCATCACACACCAATCACGATAAATAAGTTTTTGTACAATAACTGATCTAAAACCATTTTCTAATAATTTTCATTTTGATTACTGTAATGCCAACCTTTCGCCTCATTGAACGAGTTTTTGGACAATTCCGAATAGTATTTGCTCAATCTCAATGTTAATCTAAATTATGAGTGACATCGTTCAATATGCTACTCAAGGCTGGCATCGAAAAAGATATAACCCATTGGTGATGAATTCGACCTTGAATCGTCGCACTTTTATTTAATGAAGTTCCTAGAAGAGGTTCTTTGCTAGATCAGTGGACATTTCTGTTATTCGTCCAATATTCAAATCAGATAAAAGAAGCGATATTTAAAACTATCGTGCGGTATTGCGATTTTGTCAGTCCTGCTTTTTGAAGCCATGGTCACCGGGATTTTGTCCTTTCATGTACCAGCCCATTTATTTGTGTCAAATAACATGGATTTTATCAGGTAGATCAACTGTTACGAATCTGTTTTTTTTTTTGTCATGATTTATTCAAAGTATAAACTCTAAGCAGTAAGTTGATATTATTTTCATTGACTTTACCAAGGCATTTAAAAAAATCGATCATCGTGAGTTTATCCCCGTCAGCGAGCTGCAGTCTTATCTTACTGATCGTTGACAATTCGTGAAGCTTTGTAAATCGCCTTTACGTGTTTTTTTTTTTTAATTTTTTTCAACGTTCGTTGTACCGAAGGGTTGTCATATCGGCTAACTACTATTCATAGTATTTATCAACGATGTGATTGGTTGTTTCAAATTTGCTAAGTGCTTGTGTTTTGCCAACAATATTAAAATGTAAGCTAAGTGACATGTGCATCCGACAACCGTCGGTTTTCATCCTGGATAATCCTCCGCCATTTAAAGCATACAAGAAAAAACATTCAGTACGCTCTTCCTATCACTAAGATCGCTGTAAATTGATCGGTGGCTTGACCGTCGACATGATGTTGCAGCAATAATTTTTGTCCGATGACGTTTTAGTTGTTCGTATACCGATTGTGCAGATTTGCTTGTTCAATTCAATATATATATATAGGCGCCGAGACGTTGTTATGAGACGATGGGATCTTTTCCTCGCGTCGAAAATGCACTCACGGGTCTTTCGGAGCCAGCCTTGACGTTGACTTCTTTATTTAATTTTGCGTCCTCAGCGTAGAAAATCGCTATATTCTGGATAATTCTTAAAATTACTACAGGTTTTGTTCCCTAGTCTCAATTAATTTACTCAACATTTTTTTATGAGAGTGAAATTGAATTTTCAAATGAGAAACCTTATGGAGATACCGCTGGCAAATCTAACGAGGAAGCACATCTGAATTTTTTGTCACATTCATATACAACGTGAAATAAGTCGTTGAAACCCTCAGCTCAATTTGTTGACATTTGCAAGGTTTTCCACATTGTCAATCATAATTTAGTGCTTACTAAATTATCAAGCATTGGTTAAAGATTATATTTCTAACTGGTCTCAGAGTTATCTTACAAATCTGTGCCAAATTGTCAAACTAAACAAAACTCTAAGTAGTCGATGGAATTTGAATTGCGGTATATCTCAAACCTATGCTACTTAATAAATGATTCTACAACAATTGACAAGCCGCATCAGTAGTAAACCAAGTGTTTTGTATTTCAGTCAGTCAAATAATATTGTGGCCTGTAGTCACATAATTTACCACAAAAATTAATGCTCTACTCATCGTTGTTCGTCGTAACGTTTATAACTTCAAATTGTAATCGTATTTAAATATTTAGGTATTACACTTGCCTCGCACCTAAATTTGAATGTCCATCTCAATATAAGCAAAAATGTTACTATATAAAGGATGCTTTAATTCTACAATCTGTGGAAATGTTGTCCCATCTCCATTCTAAGACAATTGTATCATGAACTTGTGGGGCTCATCTTCAGGGTTGCTATTTCAGGTGGAAACCCTAAAACCCTAGAACTGCCTGTACGGTTCTCTTTTTAATGATCTTGAAATATTGCCCCTTAGATTTCTCTGTGTGTTAAAATTTATAAAATTTTCTTTTATTGCTGCAGCCGTAGACGTCATAATCAGGTGACGCATGTTTATAATATTCGAAACTTAATGCATTTACGAGTTTTCTTTGCAATTTCGAATATCAAAAAACGCGCGTTCAGCAGACGCTGAAAGTGTTTTCTTGCATGATAATTGCTCTTAATTTTGATAGTGTTGAAAGCAGAGATATAGGCCGATATAAAGATTTATCATTCGGCGGTTTGTTTGGTTTTAGAATCATTATTACTTCTGCAAGCTTCCATTGCCAATAATTTCTTTCTGCCTTTTTCTGGCAAGCCCTTAATTACTTGACCTGTTATTAAGTCATACCCCGAAGCTTTCTTACCGTTTATAGGTTATTCTTGATTTTCCAATGCAGTGTTAAAGCTCTAATTTTGTCAGCTGGGCTAATATCTTCTTCTGCAGAGTTTGTTCTACAGGTTTGAGACCTGTAGATTAGGTCGTTACACGGCCTTGGTTGCCTTCCGAAGAGAAAAGTAAGATTTTTTTGTTCGTTCAGATTGATCTCCTTTATTAAAGCTTTCAATTTATTGAACAAATTGTTGACCAAACAGTCTTTCCGCTTTCGCAGTGTTTGATTTTTTGCCAGTTTTTAAGAGCTTTTCTTTTACTTTTAATCATTTCTCTCACTTCTTCGGGATATGTAACGTTTTTTTTTTTTTTTTTTTTTTTTTCATTTTTTAACTTACCGCCTGAGTGTAATTTGCATTTTAGCTTTTGATCTGCTGCAAAAGCTCCTTTCCTTTATTCGTTGTTAACCGTGATCCCAAGTAGATATTTTTGTGTTAAAGTCGTCTTTCTGTGATAAAGTCACTTCCAAGTGTTTTTAAGAACGCAATGCACGCTTCTTGTTTAAGGTTGTACCTACGTGGACAGTACATTGCTCAGAACTTACAACTTTATGTTTTACATAGATGCACTTTAATTGATGAGACTTGCATGAACATTTTCGCAATTTTCAATTCTTCATTGTGTTGGCTATTATCTTTACGAAAAATAGCTAAGCCTCCTTTAGCTTTATTCTTAAGATGTGTAATCTTTAATCTTTCTTAGGTTGTGTAGGTTTAAAAATATTTCTAACTCTTAAATATGCTAAATTTGCTATATGCTAAATTTGAATATGCAAACAGGTTAATTTGCATTTTAAGCTACTATTTTCAGCGAGCAGGATCGTGATTTAGAACTGAATTGCATACTCCTTACTGGTGACCGAGGTGTTAGGCCACTTCTATGGAATATTTGTTGACGTAATATGTGGCTCCCCCAGAATGTACCGAGCCAACCTTTTCAGTAGAAAAGAGTAGATTTACTGTTGCCAGTATACCACCTGGGGTGCATACGCTGAACAGACAGCCGCTCAGTGTGAGGATAGTCGCTTCTGAAATTTAATATCACATAGCTCTTAAATGCTTGATTGCTCGTGACCTATTGACCCCATCTGGCTTCAGCCTGAACTAACTTCCCGGAGGAATGCTCACCACATGATTCTGCTAGGTTATTTGAGTTACCAGTGGCTTGTCGTGGACGTAGCAAGTTAGCCAAATAACTATTTTACATATTTGCTTGCTCTTCGAGACGATTTACAAAATATGTTTTTTACTTAAAATGAGTCATGAGCTCACTACATTGGTTTGAAAAGACAAGTATTCATAATAACATGCAATAAAAAAATTCAATGGTTTGATTAAAAAACATCATTTATATATTGACCCTCAGACGCGTGATATTTGTCAAAACATCTTTCGTATACAATCTTAATAATTAATAAGGCATCGTACTTTCATGAATTTTGACATTTCTTATCAAAAAAAATTTTTTTTTTTTTTTTTTAAGTAACACAAAATTCTGTTTAAGTATGTATGAAATAATTTACGTTTTTAAATGTCAAAATGTCAGACAATGTGACATAAATTATAATACTTTTAGTTAGATAGCTTTTTTTTTTAAGATAAATTCTTATACGTACATCCATTTCAAATTTTGCTTTATATAACTTTAACTTTGTATCAATAACACAGAAATTAAAAATTTTCGTCATTAACGTTAATTGAGTTTACGATGATGTAATTAAATTATGTCGACAAAAGATTTAGATGCAAATTTTGTACTAGATAATTTTTTTTTGTTTCTCGTGAAACATTAAGATTTTGCATATTTTATAGATATTGTTAAATAATTCTATCTGCCATACTCGACATTTTACGGAAACGTACAAGTTCAAATACATTACGAATTGCAACATACTAAAAGCAATATTAAAATACAAACCAATAAACTAGCAATTCCAAAGTCAATGTTATTGTCATTAACTTTTTTTTGAAGGACTTTATTTTTAATTGACATTCAACCTGTTTTTAATTTGTACTATCATCAGCTATCATATTAAAACATCATAATAATTTTTAAATATCATTTTGTCACAATCATCCATAAACTTGGTATTTCTATCAAAAACTTGAATGCCTACAAATGACCGGTTTTTTGTCACTTCATTTATATTAAGTTCATCGGAAATTATCTATGTCAGTTATATTTATATTTACCTAAACAACTTTTACTTAATCCGTCACAAGTGAGCTAAATAATTGCTATCTTATAAAAACTAAATCAATCCAAAATAAATCATTATCGCACTTGGCATTTAGAAATTTTAATAACATAACGGAGAGGGCAAAGACCCTCTCAATTAAAGTGTCAAAATTGTGTGTCAGGTGATAGATTTGTTTGTTATATAATCACCCGTAAGTATTGTAGATTCAAGGATTAAAGAATTTTTGAAAGGGATTGTGCTTTGCCTTAAAGTTCTATATCCTATCAATGAACTTTAACTGGAGCCTTTAATTGAACTTTTAATAAAATCTTAAACTTGTAGCTGTTGCGTCCCTAAAATTATCTGAGTTAATTTCGTAAAGTAGACTACCAGTGTAATTGCCTTTATATAGATTCCGTAAAGCGATACGGTCTTTTTTGCACCCAGTTTATTAGCAGTTAAAGTTGATGTGTTCTCGGTTAAGTTTAATTTTTTGGTGTTATGTGCATTTACAGAATTTTCATCGTAAAACAATCGAACTGCATCAGGACAAAGCAAATTCACTTGTTCTAGCGTAAAAAATATTGAATTTATAGACACTAATTCTGTATCATTACCTTGAAAAGCTCGTAAAATTCGATAATTTTCAACAATTGATCCCTAATTATTCGTTGCTTCTTCTGTTTATCAATTGTGGCTTCTCTAACAGCAGTAAACATCCTATCAAGAGCACGTACACCTCCCCAAAAGGATTATCATAATTTGCTGTAATCTCCTTAAGCCTCCCTTCCATTTGGTCTAAAGTTTCAGCCCCGTTCATAAACTCACGTATAGATTTCTCATCTCTATTTGAAGACCCCTCGTTTTGATTTTAAATGCCGCATGAATGGTTGTTCCTCCAATAGCTACCGCAGCTTTAACTCGTTGATCCACTCCCCATAGTGAATGTCTTGTCCCAACTAGCCGGGCCCATTGTTTTATTGCACATATATCGGAATTTACATGCGACTCCGGACTCCTTAAAATTTGGTCATATAGATCAGGTACTCGTTGCAGATTGACTTGGTTTCGCTGGTTATACCATTTTCCATACCATTGAAAAATGCATCTTCCGACAGATTTTCTGGCAAATTTGCCATCGTTTTATCATTAATCATTTCTATAATCTGCTAAATCCTTTAAGGTACTCCTCATCTGAGTTTATCTCGTTATTTTAGTCTCTTTAATCAATATCGTCATAGTCAGCCAGATTTTTTCTGATAGGTCCGTAACAAGCCTGTTGTGCCTATAGTTATGGGTGGCTTTTTTATAGAGGTAGAGGAATTACAGTCTTCTGCATAAGCATAAAAATTGCCTCACAACGAAATTGGAGGTTTTCATGAGTGCGGTTCTTTTTAAAACATGTACATGTATATGATGGTGAGCTTAAAGTTTGATGTTACCAAAATCCTTTTATGAAGGTATTGTGCTTAAAGTATCAATTAGCACAATTGCTGCTTCGTAATATGCACCTAGTGCATCTTTGAAAGGACTACTCATGAGGACTATCTCTATGATGTAATTCGATCCGCTTAAAAAGTTAATAACGCAGTATTTTCAGAATGGATATCATTTCTTAGAAATATTTACAAATTAGATTTTAAAAAATTGATAAAACATTACAAATCAATTGAATTACCCGTTGTATGACAAATGGTCACATAATCGCCGAAAATCTAATTTATATACACTTTATTTGACACAAAACTTTAAAATTAATACTAATTAGATTTTACCAAAATTGATTAAACATTTCAAATCAATTGAATTAACTGTTTTATGACAAATGCGTCCAGTAATTTACAATCCACTTGTTCAGAAGTAAAATTCTGCAGATTCAAACAGGTCTCAAATCAGGGTTTAAATAAATTAAAAATTGTTCTGTACTAATTAAACTCTGAAATAATGTTGGCCAGCTCAATATATCGTGGAATCATATACTTAATTTTATTCATATGACAATTTTTAAATATTAAAATTATTAAGAATTTAATTGAATTATTCTTATCTATTTACAGATCGTACTCTAAAGGATTTAATGCTGAATATTGTAATTCCTTAAATTAACTAATGCTAGCGGTAAGTTTAATAAATAAATAATATAATATGATGTTAAGTTTTAGCATAATATAAATACACATAGTACTACCATCATAAGAAAAAAACAGTCTACCCATTGATGTTCCAGATGTCAGGTCGATAGAATATCGTCAACATTTAGAATAAATATATAACATTTAGGTGATTATACATACAAAAATATTTTGATTATTCAAAATATCGTCAGTTTGATAAAATTTCCATTTTTGATATTCTCATTAAGCCGTATTTCAAATACATTTTCTATGAAGATGGCCATGCTTTTATTTTACAAAAAAAAGCAAGTATTAAATTCGGGAGGTTTCATGGATATGACCAATTTATCCAAAGCAACCAACCAAAAAAATTATGAAAGTGCAGTCAAAATAGAAAATTTAATTATTTAAAGCCAATCGAAAGCCATTGAACTAATAAGGGTAATGTCGAAAATTTGGATTCATTTTTTTGAATTTTAACACTTGTTAGCGAGGCATAATCAAACACTTGATACCCATCTAAAATCAACCGTGATTTCTGCAGCGTGCCATATTACAGCCATAGTTACAAAATATATTCACGAAGAACTTGCAGGAGCCAATTTTGGTACAAATCAAAAAATTCTCAACTCGCAATATATTAGAGAGGTTAAGGTTATTCCCAATGTATTAGAAAAGTTAATAGATTTTTTTGATGAAAGTTCGAAGGATGTCAAAAAAAAAGTATAAAGGAAATAAATTTTAAAATTTTCGGAAGCCATTTTTTTTTTTTGTAAATTTATTCCAGCGAAGTTTAACATTTGACAAAAAGCGAAAAATACCTTAACCTCACAATTGTTTTATGTTTAAAAGTCCAATATTTTATCAATTTTTTGCAAGTAGCAGCTTTTTGATTTTCAGGTTTTTGAAACAGAGCTATGTATTATAGATGTTTTAAAAAGTTACGTTTGAAGTTCTAAGTTTGCAGAATTACACTATTTATGTTACTTATTTTAGACTTGCGTCACTATTTATGTTACTTATTTTTTTTCGTCAGTAAAAGTTTTGAAAAGTTCCGTTATAAATAGAATAAATCAAAGAAAATTTTCAAATCTTGACCTAATGTCAAAAAATTTTCTGAATAAATAGAAAAGTTCTGCAATTATATTTAAAAAATGAAATTTGAAATATCAAACAAAACAAGTCTGATCGCTTAGAAAAAAAGTGCACAGAGTCCCGAAACACACAAAATTCTAAAATATATTTACATTAGATTCAAAAAAATAAAAATTAAATGAAATAACCGTTAAATCGACAAAACACCTCCATGAACTCAGCTCATTGATCGACCAAAACTCTCAGCTAATTGATCGACCAAAAAATATTGCACTGGAGACGATGTTAGATTGAATCCCGTAGCTGTTTCAGGGTTGCAGATATTCGGTTTAGGTTCCAACAGTTGACAAGGGAGGTTATGTGATTAGGAAGTCGGGCTAGTAAACCAACGTTTATTTTGTATAAAATCTCCCTTCAAAATACCACGTGCACAATCAACGGGATTTTGATTCGAAAGGACTCAATATTATTGGTCATAAAATGTTCAAGTGAGATTTTTGTGACTACCAGGTTAGTTCTACCTTTGGTGTCTTATACTACATGGGCATATATGTCGGTCTCAGTAGAAAAAACCGGAATGTTTCGGAAAAGAAAAATCTCTTGCTGAACTAAATTGTCTTAGACTTTCTCTCCAAATAATTCTTTAGTAACAGCTATCCTTAGGGTAAATGAGAACTTTCCTAAACACCTTCTCGATGTCAGTGTTGATTACAAATGACTCTCCCGGTGCGGGGAATAAGTTATTTCTGTTGTTTAATTTTCTTTTGTTGTTTATTTGTGTTTAATTTTTCTACTTATATGTCCCATTGATCGATAATAGTAATCAGGGACCAGAGCACTAAACACTGTAACGTAAAAAATATAATAACCTAAAATAAAATAAAATGTTCTTCCATTTCAGCCTCATTTTTCAAAATTATGTTTAGATCGTTTATAAATTAAACAATTTCAGGTGACTCTGGTCTGTTTCGATCTGAAACAAGAACCTACACTTCAGTAAGAATAATAGACTTATCATTATTAAAATGATATTTGTTATTCTGCAATTAAACGCCTCAATCTAAAATAGTTTAACTCGATAATGAATTATGTTGCTACCTGTATCGCCAACGTGTTCAAATTAAATTTGATGTTACTAAGTGCCAAATAAATCTTGTAAATATTACTCATTTGTCTTAACATAAAGTGTTGTTAATGATGCAGATTGTGTCAATGGCGTATGATTAATTCACTGGGCTCTTTTCCAAGTTAAACAATCATTATTTTAAATCGATTATGCATAGCCTGACTCATTCTATGCATTTGATCAACAACGTAACAAAATTAGTTTCTAAATAGTATGTGACCATTTACAAGAGTCTTATCTAAAATTAGTTAAACCTGTTAACTTACTAGAATCGCAACTTGATATTCCAATAATTAATTCAAGATACTATTGTACGAGTTAGCTGGTATAACTGAAATTCAAAAAATATTTCATAATCCGCAATCGAAATCAACGTTTAGATATTCGTTTATAATTACCTTAAATTCCATCGAAGATGGATCCCATGGGTTTTGATTCCATCCAAAATAGAATCTCTCTCTTCCTAGATCAGTTAAGCATACTAAGCGTTCGCATACTAATTATTATACGTTATAATACTAAGCGTTAGCATAAATTTCGCCAAGGTAGGAATCGGCTGTGCTAAAGTATTTGACATCATTTGCCTAGGCCTGAATAGGAAAAATGTATTTGCTGAGTTGTTTATTGATGCTTCTAAAGCATTTGTTTTGGTTGACCATAGACTCCTACTTTGTATCTTAGCTGATGTCGATTTTAGAGGCAAATCTTGATAATAGGGTAGTAAGAGCCATAATTAATGAAACTTTCAGTAATCTTAATTATTACCCCCAAGTAATTTATTATAATAGCTCTAAAAGCTCCTCCGCTATATGTTATCCTGATTGCTTGCATATATTGAATCAGGGAACTCTTTCAAGTATCTGGGAATCTATTTAGACCCTAATCGCAATTGAAAAATTCATGTCTCCAGGCTCGCATATTCTATCTGCTTCGTGACCTGTATCCCGTGTCTTTGTTGATTACTACCTTTCAAGCTCTGATTGTGGCTAAAATGGTTTATCTTGTTGGAGCAGTTGTCATCTAACCACCCTGAAACCATTTTATATGCAACAGGAAATGATTTTGCATACCATTTTTAAAAAAATAGACTCGAAACATCTTGGCCTTTAAATAAAGTACACTAGTATCAGCCATTGCAGTATCTTTATGTATTCAAGGTTCAAAGAGTTGTTTTTACGAAAATTGTTTTTTATGGAATACCATCTTTGAAGAACGGTATATGTTTCTAAATATAGGGTAAATAGGTACCAGTGGAAACTGGATATTTTACAACTGGATTTGACGAAACAGGATAATTCAAAACTGGATATTTTAAAACGAGATAAGGTACAAAACGAGATATAGTACAAAACGCGATATTTCAAAATTAGATATTTCAAAACGAGATAAGGTACAAAACGAGATATGGTACAAAACTGGATATTTCAAACAGGATATTTCAACATGTGATTTAAATTTAAAATAATTTTTTTAGGAAAGTTCTGGAATATGGCCAATAAGGAAGGAACTCGGCGAGTTCTTAACCGATTATAATGAAATTCGATAGGATGAAAATGTGATTTTAAAATGATTTTTTCAAGTCAATGATTGTTTTAATAAGATGAGAAAAGCAGCAATTAAGAAAACCATTAGGTGAAGGAAAATTCTATTTCTCTGCTTAAAATTATTTAAGTATGAAACCTTATTTGCCATATTCCGGAGGTTTTCCCAAAAAAGGTTTTAAAATCAAATTTAATTATACAAAAAAGAAAAAAAAACATTAAGTGAAGGAAAATTCTATTCATCTTCTTAGAAATATTCAAGTATGGAACCTTACTAACCTTTCCCAACAAATCATTTTAAAATTAAATTTTCATCCTACATATCGAATTTCATCATAATCTGTTAAGAACTCGCCGAGTTCCTTCCTAACTGGCCATACTCCAGAACTTTTCCAAAAAATCATTTTAAGTTTAAATCACATGTCGAAATATCCTGTTTTGAAATATCCATATCTCGTTTTGTACCTTATCTCGTATTGAAATATCTAATTTTGAAATATCCAGTTTTGTACCTTATCTCGTTTTGTCAAATCCTATTTTGAAATATCCAGTTTTAAAATGTCCAGTTCTGAGCGGTTCCCAGGGTAAATATCTCACATCATTAACTGGTAAAATGGTAAGAAAAAAGTGAAACTTATTTTAAACAATTGACGGAACTTTCATCAAATTAATTGTTTTATTTGGGTTAAAAATTTTAAGAACTTTAATGTTATTACAGTATACCTCCGAATTAAGTTTAACCTACTCTAGTCAACAAGAGTGACAAATATGCATATATAGCATATATCGATAAAGCGCACATATATTTATTCACCCGCACATAAAACACATAAGTCTCGAATATAAATTCTAAAATAGATTGCCAAAACGATTTTATTACTCAAATTAACATTACTTGGTGAATTCATTGAATGAATATATATTTTATGAATTTAGTAGTCTAAACGCGTCTCACTAATAATACATGCGATAAGAAAACCTAAACAAGACAAGTAAATTGTCATTCAAAACTAACTCTATATAGATATATACATACAAATCATGTACAAAACTATAAATAACTATAATTTAATCCAAAAAGTTAACCTTTTCGGCTTTGGAATATTATTTGGGTACCATTTTCAAAAATTTCGTGTGCAACGCGGCGAGAGGAAGTACATCGACCACACAGAGACAAGATATTATGTTGTTAATTTTCTGTAAGCGAGCGCCTATATAAAATTAAAGTGTTTGTTTTATGATTGTTCAGCAATACAGAAACACTTGCTATGCATTTAAATTTTACAACACTAGACTATCGTATTTTTATGTACGAGGTTTACATGCTAATAATAATTTGGGAGAACTAACGATATAATAACAATGCGTGCATTAAGTGTTAATTAAAATAAGTTTTAGTTTGCAAAATAGATTAAAGACTTGGAGAGTACATGTGGTACAACATAATTTTTAATTGTATTAAGTGACGAACTGAAAAAATAATGACTTAACTTTTTACATTCCGGCTTGAATCACACATAGTCATTAAGATAAGATTTTTTTCTTACACGTGCGGTTATATTTTTGAACAATCATAAATTTATTTAAATATTTGTTTGTGCTACAAGAGAGTACTTTTAAGTCTATTAGCTTATCTTGAATTGTTTATAATTTAATTGTAATTTTAATGTTTAATGTTGAAATTTGTGTGGTGCTAGATGGATAAAATAACAGTTAGTATTTATTATTAAAATTACCTTCATAGAGACGTTAAACCATAGATTAAGATATAATAAAGATGACCCATACCCAAGCAACATAAATTTATATCTAGAAATAATAATAGAAAAAGTACAAATAAAAAGAAAAAAGCATCTTAGTTACTGTACAATGAAGAATTGTAAATAAAAAAAATAAAAATAAAAGTAGCCTTTATATACAATGACATCTTTCTTTGGAGTTGAGAAATATATTTTTGTTCCTTGTACAGTAAACCATAAAATGCTTTTAAATTTGTCACTTACTTTTTTTTTTGTTCTAATTGAAACATCTTTTTATATCTTAATCTATGGTTAAACGTATATCTTCTTAAATATCAATAATAGATTAAATTTCGAGCTTTCTATTCTTCCAATTAAGATTTTAGTCAATCAAAACTCCTAAGTACATATTTGATTTCATTTTGAAACGAGGTGCAGACCCGAACTCTATCACAGCCAAAGCCATGGAAGAAATTTCCTTCAGGAAAATTCAAACTTATCCTTAAATGTATTATGTTAGTTTTACCACTGAAAAGTAAGTTGTGAGCTTTAAACCAAACTACCAGATATTCTAGGTCATGTTCTATACCAAAAATGTTTTCTGGTATTTAATAAACACAAACCAGGAATAAGAAAGGTCCTAACACCGACTCTTAAAGAACCCCAGCGGAAATGGGAAGTTCCTAACTTACATGGTGATTAAAACACACTACATGGGGACGACCAGTAATGTAAGAGCAACTTTAGAAAAAATGGAGAGTAATGATATTTGTCAGTAGTCATTTAAACATGATTTATAATTTTTTGAAAATTTGGATAACTACAGATCGTTTTAGAGCAGAATATCCACACGAAATCAAACCATTCTCGTACCGAGTACATTTGAAACATCATTTAGTCCAGAGAAATGGTTATTAGACGATTTTTGGATGCGTCATCCATGGCCACAGTAGAATCATTTGCATCCCTTATACACACACAAAAAAGCTATTGAATTCATGAGCAATGTCACTCGGGTCAGTGATAAGACCTTCCATATGGATCCTTGATATCATTTAACTCACGATGCCCATTCATCAGCTCATTAATCGTTTTTTGCATAAAATTGATGGACTTTTTTTTCAAATTTAAAATGTTACAAAGTTTCCGGCTATTCCTAGCCCTATTGTTGGTTGATTGTTTGTTTGCAAGATGGCATATTTTATTTCTCAAGCGTATATATTTTAGGGAAAGTTCAAACATTCAGGGCCTATCTTAACTGCTTTTTTCCTTATTGCAATAGTTTTTGTGCAAACTTTAAGATGATCAGTCAGAATATTTATAAAAAGATGCAAAGCTTACGATAAATCAGATTGACCGTACACATCTCTCCAACTTTCATATAAGAGCGACTTCTTGCAGCTGACTAACCTCAACGTTCCTATAGCGAAGAATATAGACTGCACCAGCAAACTTAGTTTCAATTAAATAGATGTCAGATATGCCTAAGTTCAAAAGTTTGCATGAAACATAACGAAAGAAGCTCTGAAGTCTACAAACTGCGTTATCAATTCATGTTACTGAAGTCTGAAAAATTCTTGTTGGTTCGGAAACAAGAATATCTAGACCATAACTATAGGCAGAACATCAAATAGATTATCGATATCTGAGTTCTTAAATCAAAAATCTATATTACAGTCGCCCATAATTATAAGATAAAAAATGTCAAATCAGGCAAAAGCGAAGTAAATCTGCATTGAAGTAAGCATATTAAAAGAGTGCAATCTGTATATACAGAATGCACTTATTTGTGTGGATTCTAGCATAAATTTAACGCCTGTCAGCATCAAAAGTGTGAAATTCTAATTCGATAACCAGCTAAAGTCGCCGATTTCACCCCAGTTTTCAGAAGGACCAAGCAAAGTAGGTTGCACATTAAAGGATTCTAAATCCGCAAGCAGTTTATTTTTTTTAATGAACTAGCCATAAACAACAACAATAAGGTGTAATGCGCGATTTACATTCAACGAGATCAACGTCTGCAAAAAACTTTGAGAAACAAATCGTAAAACTCTTAAAGTAAAAAAAGCACGATCTGGAAAAGGAAATTGAAATGTGAAAGCCGAGGAACGAACCGAAAAATGAAGATGTCGATATCAAATTTTATAGTTCAGGTTGTGAATCGACATCTTTTATTATAAACTGACGACGATACACTGTTAAATTGATTCGGAAATTTCCAAACGGGTAAAGTCATAAAATGGCCTTCCGGTAGTTAGTAATTATCATTTGTTTTAAATCGCGACGTTCTAAAGTTACAATATAAGCATTTATTAATACATTAGATCTCGAATTCGTGTGTTTAATTTTTACATTGGAAAAGATGTCAACGCTGGAGCTTTTCACACCAATTTTCACAGATATTTTAACCACTAAAACTTTTATATCGGCATCCGCACTTGGTATCCCATACATACAGCAATATTTTTTTAAAATTAATATTTGGTAGAAGATGTTAACCCTCGCTTTGAGCCAACCTAGTTTTTCCTCCATATTTTCAAGACGATTCTCCATTTTGCTTAGTTTTATTTTTAGGAAATCTTTCACTTGGCCATGTCAGTTAAAAACTCACTGTAAACGACGACAATTAATTGCAAAAAATTTATAAGCAAAGTATATATTGAATGAGTACAATTGGGTATAGATGACCAACTTCGTATATAGGCTATAAATGCGGAAACATGGCCAATTGGGGAACCGCTCAGAACTGGACATTTTAAAACTGGATATTTCAAAATAGGATTTGACAAAACGAGAGAAGGTACAACACTGGATATTTCAAAATTGGATATTTCAAAACGAGATAAGGTACAAAACGAGATATGGTACAATACTGGATATTTCAAAACAGGATATTTTGACATGTGATTTAAACTTAAAATGATTTTTTAGGAAAGTTCTGGAATATGGCCAATTAGGGAGGAACTCGGCGAGTTCTTAACTGATTTTGATGAAATTCGATACGTAGGGAAAAAATGGGATTTTAAAATGATTTTTTGTAAAAGTTCTGGAATATAGCCAGTTAGGAAGGAACTCGGCGAGTTCTTAACCGATTATGATGAAATTTGATATGTAGGATGAAAATTTGATTTTAAAATGATTTGTTGGGAAAGTTCTGGAATAAGGCTAGTAAGGTTCCATACTTGAATATTTCTAAGGAGAGAAATAGAATTTTCCTTCACTTAATGTTTTTTTCCTTTAAATGTATAATTAAATTTGATTTTAAAACCTTTGTTGGGAAAACCTCTGGAATATGGCCAATAAGGTTTCATACTTGAATAATTTTAAGCAGAGAGGTAGAATTCTCCTTCACTTAATGGTTTTTTTTAATTGCTGCTTTTCTCATCTTATTAAAATAATTATTGACTTGAAAAAATCATTTTAAAATCAATTTTCATCCGACATATAGAATTTTATCATAATCGGTTAAAAACTCACCGAGTTCCTCCCTAACTGGCCATATTCCAGAACTTTCCTAAAAAATCATTTTAAGTTTAAATCACATGTCGAAATATCCTGTTTTGAAATATCCAGTTTTGTACCATATCTCGTTTTGTACCTTATCTCGTTTTGAATTATCCAATTTTAAAATATCCAGTTTTGTACCATATATCGTTTTGAAATATCCAGTTTTGAATTATCCAGTTTTGTACCATATCTCGTTTTGTACCTTATCTCGTTTTGAATTATCCAATTTTAAAATATCCAGTTTTGTAACATATCTCGTTTTGTACCTTATCTCGTTTTAAAATATCTAGTTTTGGATTATCCTGTTTCGTCAAATCCAGTTGTAAAATATCCAGTTTCGACCGGTACCCGGCCAATTGGTGTTATTATTAAACCCTTCCATAACTGAAATTTTTATTCTGTAGCCTCAGTTGTAAAGATTAGGATATTGGCTGTGATAGTGAACCACCAGAAATTTAAATTTAAAACAAAATTGGTAGCATCCTCCCCAAAAGTTCCGTATTAAATAATATCACTTTCATATACTACCACATAATACCGCCAGTATTCGTGTTTTTTTATTTGGTGTTCTGATCAATGATTATAATGTGACTTTTATCTGTTAGGCTTATCAACAATTTAAACTCTTAAAAATTTTGTCCGTTCGACTTTAGTTTATAGAAAAAATCGATACCATTTGAATACTAGCCTTAAGGGATGAGTTGATTGCTGTTAAGACCTTGAATTTAAAAATCAAATGCTGGATTTTAATGGCTGATAATACATATTAAAATTTTTAATTTGATTAATTTTAATTTTTTTCGATGATGGTATTTTCATGTCCTCTTTTACCGATCAAAAGGCATTGGCAGTATTAGACTATTTTGCAAGTATCGCTACAGCGCAAATAAATCGGATTCTGAGGAAATTGGGGATCGTACAAGTGGATCCAGTAATTCTTTGACAGCGTTGCCATTCAGTCCCATTACACAGAATTACACAGTCCCATTACACAGAATTACACAGATAATTACACAGATATCTGAATATGCCAGAACCTGGTTAAACTGACGTACAAAATGTTGTCCTAAAGTGTTTGACTTTTAAGGAAGATAAACTCTAACATGAGATTAAAGCAGCTCCTTCACCTTCATGCTGCTAAAATTTATTAAACACAATTTATTTGACACAAAAGTTTAAAATTAATATAAATTAGATTTTTAAAACATTGGTTAAACCGCCATTCTCTTGTTTTGGTACTTATCAATTCGAAATACGATAAACTTTGCAATCGCAACTTTCCAAAATTCAATTTCAACACAAAAAGACGTCAAAATTTTTTTTTAATATTTTAAGTGAATTGATTTTCTAGTCTAAGCAAAATAAGTCCTTTACTAGTCACTAAAAAGTCAAAAGCTATATGCCAGGATTAAATTTAAATTAAATTGAAAACTTATATATAGTCAATGAGCTTACAAGAGAAGGATTAGAAACGATAAAATTTATATTTCCCTTTGTGTTCGTCTTTTGATCTTTAGATGCTTAAAACGCGTTTAGCATTTATTTTGATCTGTCCTTATTTTATGTCTGAATACAAATAAGATAAATGTTTCGACTATATATATATTTTCTTTAACTGACGTCTAAGTTACGGTCTAACGAAAAAAATTTACAATCAAATTCAAGTACCATTTTAAATATTGGTATAATATATATTTCCTTTTCCTTTTTCCTGCCAAATATATTCATATTAAGTTTCCGTCGTTCTTTGTGTTTTGTTTTTATTTCTTTACGTTCAAATTCAACCGCACAAAACTACAAATCTTTCTGCTCATTTAAACTTTTTTTTTTTTCGACTTGAAAGTATCTATAATTTTCTTCGCTTTTAACATATACACTAGTGTCTCGTTTATTTATTCGTCTGCAAATTATGAATAAATTTTTGTTTAAAATGAGGAAAATGGAGAACGATAATCGAAAATCCTATTTACATGAAAATTTGAACCTCCTTTTGTATATTTCAAATTTTATGTATACAGAAATTTATTTTGTCTAGATGCTCTCGTACCACAATACAGCATAGTGATATATATGGGTAAAATGAATACAATCTCTCTATATGACATTTAATCGATTTGGGGTTAGGATATAGATTTTCAATTTTCTTTTTTTTTAAGATATTACCAGGTTTGAGAGATGTTGTAAGAAAAATAAAAAATGATAATACATCTTTAAGATTTCTTTTGTGTAAAGAATTTTCAATTTTGAAATCGGTTAAAAAATGTTATATGCTAATATAATTCTTGTTTATGATTGAATCGTATATGTGTTAGGCCTATTTTATCTTTGGCTAGCAGATTACGTGTGAGTAGGAGTTTTATGACAACAAAGGTGAAAAAAATAAGTTAGTTTTAATATTACAAATGTAAGATGATAAAGGTGAATTTAATGCTTACATGCTGAACGAAATCATTTTTCTGACTTTTGATTCCGCAGCCAAAGCAAATTTTAGAGCATTACTCTAAGTTGTTTTAATCAAAGATATTGTCAGTGAGTACTAGTGAACAATTTATTAATCACTCTCCAACACGTGTTCACAGCAAGCTCCTTTATATTAAAAAATACCAGGAAAATCAGGGAAACTATCACCCATACCAAGTATGATAAGTGCGGGTGAAAGACATTTTCACAAGGCTAAGTTTAGGCCAAGCGTAAGATCTCCGGCCTCTATTATTCCCCAGAGGTGATCTTCTCATTTTATTCTCAATGAGGGCCTCTATTTGTGCAATATCTTCATACAACTTTCACAGTTTGATGGAATTCGTAGACAAGCTGCTTCGTATTCCAACGCTTCGTATTCCGAAACTTTGCCATATGCTTGTCGGTCTAACTTTGTGATTTCCCGTTCATGGCCACTTGATTTTTAGCTACATCGCCAATCAACGTTCGGTTCCGAAGAATGCCACATAACTTGTTAAATTTCCGTTTTTTTCCTGTGGGATTGTAAAACCAAACCAAATCTCCCTCAAAACCTCCTCCGTTGTTCGCTTTGATAGTATCCTGCCCTCATTTTGTTACTGGCGTTTAAAATTTTGCTACTTAATGTAATGACGTAGTGCTGGTCTTTTTGATTTGGAGTAAATCACACGGGTCTTGAAACACGGCTGATTTAATATTTCGGCCTAGGTCAGAATGCAGTTCTAATTGTAAACGCTGAATCTGCGTTGCTATCAAATATGTCTGCTACGGGTTTCCTGGTTGACGATGGGATATGATTCTACCCATTTACTGAAGTAGTCGATACACATGAGTTTATATCGATAATCATCTTTTGTCACTAGAAATGGGCCAGAAATATTTATCGCTATTCGTTCAAATTGTGCTTCCACGATTTCAGGGAATTGACCAAATAAAACGCGCTACGAACTTTTTTCAAAGTTTTATTGACAACCAAGTGTGCTCCAGAAGCTTCCAGAAGTACACCATTGTATTTTTTCTGCAGAACCTGCGGTATTCCGTTTGCTCAGTTTGCGATCTCATGCCATTGTGGTTTTCTACCTGGCTCCATATATTGTACTATTAAAGCAATCGACACATCATGCCTTTAATATTTTTTTGACAGCTCTTTGGCGCAGTGTTCCTTAATGTCGATTTTTACTCGTACAATTTCAACGGAGAAAATATTTGCTTCCTGTTCGCAACACTGCTTAAATATTACTACTAGTACTGCTACTGCTTACATATTACTACTAGTATTACTAATGCTTTACAAGCGCCTGGGTTTAAAACGAAAAGCTTTGGGATCTGCAAATGTAATTGATTCCTGATGTTATTTTTCCCAGTTGAAGTTTTGATTCTTCTCAGTAAGATAATGTGTAATTTAGGCAACATAAGTGAGGTTGGGAACAAATCGTCGATAATACGAGCACAGACCCAAAAACATCTCACTTCCTCAGCCCTATCAGTTCGCACTTCTTTACTGGATATATTATCCGGCGCAAAATTATTTTATGTTAAATATCAGAAAAACAACTTGCTAAAACGTAAAATCCAAAAATACGTGGTTAGCTTTCTTACCACACTTCACATCCGGCTAGAAAAGCGAGAAGAACATCAGTAATATTTGTAAAAGAAAAAATTAAACATAATGAGGGGTAAAAATTCAGTTAAATTTTAAGAATAAATTTAAAGTCTTTTTAATTTATTGTAGCCCAAGACCTAATC
Source organism: Tipula confusa (assembly GCA_963556175.1). Taxonomy (NCBI): domain Eukaryota; kingdom Metazoa; phylum Arthropoda; class Insecta; order Diptera; family Tipulidae; genus Tipula; species Tipula confusa. The sequence goes on from OY744476.1 coordinate 32,819,373, forward strand.
TAACTAAAAAGGATTATATCAAGTTATCAAAGCAACTAGGTAGGTTTTAAAGATTAACAACCTCGAAGGGGATTCACAGCAAGCTGAAACCAACATTTTGGCTTAGTGATACAAGCAAAATTCATATAGGCCAACAAAAATTCATATAGGCCAATAATTTTCCTGCTTCCATTATTCAAGATGATGCCTAAAATATTTGAAAAAAATCTAATACTCAAATATTTTGATTTAATAATGTTGGCAGGATCACGAATATCTATAGATGTGCTTGGAAATAAGAAAATATGTCTGGGTTGAATAAAATTGGGTCGAGATTTAAACTAAAAAAATTTTTACAATATCTGAAATCCTATATTTCTAACCGATATTTTCGCGTTAAAAGAGATTTTCGCACAGCAGGGGTTCCCCAAGGTAAGGTCCTGTGACCAATATTGTATTTTCTTTATACAAGCGACTAACAATAGCTACTATCGCAGATTACATTGCAATTTTAGCAACCGGAGCTAATGTAAAAAAAGCAACCAGAAAACTGCAAAGGACTAAACATAATAAGTAACTGGACAAAAAATTCCGCAATAAGCTAAATGAAGCAAAATCAACTCACGTTAACTTCATTAGTCAAACAGTTAACTGAAGATGCCAAAAAAGCTTAATCCCAAACAAATACCATATGCGAACACAGCTAAATATCTTGGCATGACTCTTGATGCTAAATTAAAATGGAAAGAGAACGTCAAAGATATAGATAAATGTATCAAGCCTAAAAGTGTTACGTGGAATAGTAAAAGGTCCTAGTTACATAAAAAATCATAACCTACATAAGGATCTACGATTGTAATATGTCAGTGAAGAAATTACCAATCATACGAGGAAACACATAAAGCATCTCGGCCAACAGAAATGGACTACGACGGCAAGAACCCGTTAGAGTTTGGAAGTCCAATATAAGACGGCCACCATTTTTAGAGACTAACCAAATTGGTTGTCTGTAAACTTGACCATAAGATGCCTAGATAAATTACTATATATGTTACTTATATATCTAATCCCTTTTATTATTAATAAAAAAAAATCAACCTCGTATAAACCTCGTAATATTTTAACATCGAATTCACATGTATTGTTCCTTGAGTTACTCGACTGTTTCTCCAACAACAATACTAAATTAACAATCGTAAAGGCCACCAGTGATTCCAGTATTGGTGGTAAATTAAATGAATTATATCTGGAGGTTCTAGATAGCAATATTATGGTATCAAATTAATTTGTAAAACGTGGCTCACTAAATCTTTTAACTCTAAGGAATATTTTTTAAAATTTTAAACAAGTTTTTTAACACAAGTTTAAAAGGTGGTGGGGTGTAAAATGTTTTAATAGCCGTGAAGAAATTATATTCAAATCAGGTAATCGCTTCTTATCATAATCAGAACACCATCGCGGTTCGATTTAATATTGCTAACTCTTTAATTCTTGCCGTGGCAGTATACGCGAACTACAAATGAAACTTGCATCATTATTATGAAATTATAAAGTGCAATGATATGTCAATTGCATTTGCGCGAACTAAAAACCAGCGCATTATTTCCTGAGATTTCAATCATCTAAACGTAGACTAATTATATATAGACGATATCGAAGGGGGCAGTGGCCAAAGTTGATTACTTTACTAGCATCGCTACTAACCAGATAAATAGTTAATACAATAGCCGTAGTAAAATTGTTGGTCCTAATTCCATCGGATAACGTAATGATTTTAGTATTTTTTATAATGCAGGGGCGTTTATCATACCCCAGTTATGATTAATATTTGTCACGAAAAATGCATTTTAGTAATACCGAATTTGTCTCTAGAATTTCTGGTCCATTATATTTGAAATTTCCTACAGATTACATATTTTGTCAGTTTAACGGTTATTTCATTTGATTTTGGTGCTATATAATTTTTTTTTAAATCTAATTTATTTACATTTTAAAGTTTTGTATGTGTTTATCAGTTAGTTTTTCTTATAATTACAAAAACGTTTTTTGTCTGTTTAACGATTATTTAATTTAATTTTCGTGCTAAATTTTTTCTTTTTATATGTGATTCATATATATTTTAGAATTTTATCTGTATTGTGAGTGTCGTGACGTGTTTCTAGAGTTTTGATGGGTCAATTTATTATTATTTTTAAGGTGATAGCTACATTTAATTTATTACAGATGTATTACTACAGATATTACTACTACAATGACATACAATTTTATGTATAATTTATAGTAAATTTTCAAATATCGATTTACGTTGGAGTTTAGTTAATCTAATTATTATTTTAATCAGATTTATGGATGTATTTAGATTGTAATTTTTCCTTCCTACCTATTGTTTTATGGAACATTACTGTAGGAATAGGCCGGTGTTTTCCGGGAGATGAGTCTAGACCTTGGTCTTAGTTTTAATACAACAAGCAATCAGTGAATAATGAAATGCACTGTAATAAGCTACATTCTCTTTATAAGATATATAGTGTGGATGTTCCATGCATTTGAGGCTGTTCCAAAGAGATTCAAAACTTGACACTGGTCCTTTTATAGTATACTTATATATTCGGCAGATAGAGGAAAATCTAACTTAGAATCCAAAAATATTTTAGAAGTTCATTAATATAAAAAAAGTGTTGGACTTCTTTCAAAAATGATGTGCGTGAATGTTTCCGCTAGTCATTCTTCAGATACTTGCAATGTACTAGGTTAAAAGAGAACACTGGTAACTTCCGCCAAAAATTTAATTTAATTTTCATAAATTCTATAGTATACTTTTCCAAAAATAAATCGGATCACAACATGCAGAAGAATAAACATAAGAAAACAGGTTTATGTGACTTAAAAAGGTCAAAAAGGCTCGACTGTACAATTTGTCCAGGTATACATTCATTTATGCATGCCGAATTTGGAGGAAAATTTTATAGACAAATTAGTTGTTATTTTTAAAAGATTGATTATTTAGCAAAAAAACAAAGAAGTGTGGATTTTGTTCCAATTTGGCTCCCTGGTGATTGCTTGATTGATGATACTATGAGACCAAGCGCTTGTCAAGTGTTCCGGTTAACGCCGGTCCTATTCGCACAGCCTTTTTACATTTAACAAATGTAAATTTAAATTCTATAAATACATTTCCATTTCTATATTTCCATATAGAAACGACCCGGTTTCTAACACCTCATGACCATTATGACACAATTATATTCTATTTTTGTGGTGTAGGGTAAGAAATAAAAGTATGTCAGTAATGGCAGAATTGGTCCGGTTTCCCGGTAGCCAATATTCAAACTACTGTTAGCATAAGACAATCACAATTTTATTGAACTGCTCTGCATTCTGTTTTCTATATTCTGTCATCTCTTATCAGCAACTCCAGTGTGTCACTATTCAACTGTAATCTGCAAAAAAATCTCTAAAAACAAAATCTATTAATGGGCTTATTTCTCCAAGCCGTATACTTACTGTAATATATTGGATTAGTTTTGCCTGAAAAAAAATTAATTAATTTAATTTAAAATTAAATTAATTTATTTATTACATCATTAAAAATAAAAAATTATAATAAAAATTAGATTTTAAAAAATTGATCAAACAATACAAATCAATTAAATTAACGGTTTTATGACAAATACGTCATGTAATCACCGAAAATCTAATTTACATACACTTTATTTGACACAAAATTATAAAAGTAATACAACTTAGATTTTAAAAAATTGATTAAACATCACAAATCAATTGAATTAATTGGTTTATGACCAATCCACCAACATGGCCCTGGTGATTAGTCTTTAATAGTGTGAGGTTCATAGGCTTCACTAATGTACTACTAAATAAATTTTTTTAATGATGACCTTTGCGTACCGGCTAGGACGTTATTGAAACTGTGTCCGCTATCATTTGAAACGAAAAATTCCGGAGGATTTAGGAACTACTTCTCGATACCATTTACATAAATTTAATATGTGTTCTAAATCTAAATTCATGTATGTGGCATGTATGGAGAAGCCATCCGAGCTTAGTCATCAAATTGTAACTCGGATAGACCATTAAAAATTGATTTAGATAGAGATTGCTAAGCAATTACAATTAGACAAAAATCGCAAATCATAATTCATCCTAAAAATGTTTGACTTCTGAACGAAAACATTGCTTCTATAATAGCCTGTTGTAGTGCAAGCTCTATCAAATACGAGGAAAAATTCTCAAATAGTGTAAACGACAACCTAACCAATAAACATTCCATATTAAATATTACAGATTCCACTAATCATATAAATGATAAACTATAAAATTCCATTCAACTAATTAACTATTAAAAATTATGATCAGTGCGCACACTTTTCATAAATATTCCATAATAGTTTGCCGTTTATCCGTATATATATTGCACACACACATTAAACTATGATGATTTCATTAAATTTAATTAAACAAAAAAAATGCCAATAAACACTTTCAAGTTGTTAGTTTATTAGCCAGTTATACAAATATGTGTAGTGTGTGTTTAGTTATTGATAAAACATAACCCCATACCTAAATCGTTATATTATCAGTGCGCACACATAGTACATAACAATTAATTAACCATAAACAACTATTTGCATATAATTCAATTAAACAATAATTCGCGTTGCTATATAGACGTAGATTATATCGCGATACATGATAATGATGACAATTAAATTGGCTATGGTGTTGTTAGGTTTACACATAATATGTGGTGCTTATTAACTGACGATAGTTATGTACTGCGCGTAAGTTAAAAATTAAAAATAGTCGGCGTCTTTAATTTATAAAAAAAAAAATAATTCCTTATTTATATATCGATGTACATATATCAATTTTGTATGTTAACTAATCGAATTTTATAACTTGTAGTTACACCATACTATATACTGTATAAAAATATGAGTAAGCAATTAAAAAGTTTTAATTATTTTTTAAAGAGCTTTGTCTTATATATACAATTTGGTTATGAAAAAACCTTGAACCATAACTTTGATAGAGTATTCGAACATAAAATTATTCGTTGGACAGTATAAAGGGTGTTCTAAAATTTACGCAAACGTAATTTTGATAGAAAACTTAAGTTTGTGGTTAAAACTTTAAAAAATTTTTTATTGATTTCGTTAATTGCCTCCTTCAAGGCGTGAGAAATATTAAATTTGTGACACAAATCGAACATTTCCAAAATCCAGAAAATGCAATGATGAGCCGACCAAAACTGTGAAATTTGCATCACAAATCGAAAAGTTGTAAAATCCAAAAATACATGATACCCATTAGAACTATGAACTTTATGTCTCAAATAAAAAATTTCAAAAATCCAGAATTTACAATTTTGTGTAGCCCACCAAAACTGTGACATTTCTGCCACAAAGCGAAAATTTAAAAAATCCAAAAAATGTTATGATAGCCCACCAAAACTTAAATTTGTGCAATAAATCAAAAATGCAATGAAAAAGGTGGTTACCGCTAAACCTTTTTACAGGAAGTTTTGGACCCTTGTTTCAAACTTCATGTCAGATAAACTAGTTAATTGGAAAGTGTCCGAAGAACACTCATTTTCTGATCATTCCTATCTACAATTTGGATTAGATTTGAAATATTCTAAAACTCTAACCTTTGGGAATAGAAAAAGGACCAACTGGGAAACCTTCAGATTAATTTCTAGGTGACTCCTTAACAGAATTGGTCCCTAAATTTTCTGAATCAACACAGGAATTAGATGCCTTGGCCGACAGGGTGTCCAATGCTTTCAATGAAGCTATCTTAGACTCGTATCCTGTAGTAGGCCTAAAAGCAAATCTCATCTGCCATGGTGGTTGAGGAAGCTACAAGTAACACGGCTAAAACCACAGGAGTTCTCTGAGGCAGCTAGGCTATGTAAGATTCTATCTACTTGTCCTGCTATTCCAAGTTATCTACAATGACCAGATGTTATCTGTACTATAACGACGGCGGAATATTTGGAGCTCCTACTGAAAACACATTTCACGGGATGTTCCAAATCTCCTACTTTTCTGCCTAAAACCAATAGGGCTATTGATCTCGGTGGGAAAATGATCAATAAGACGAACATCTTGTTGTCAGTAAACATTTTTAAACGTTTTAAGTCAGCAGGTCCGGATGGCTCTCATTGCGATCCAAATGACCTTAGGCGCATTAGCTTATCTTCGTACTTCTTGAAAACTCCAAAAAGACAGATAGAAGCTTAAATTAAAGGGTGCAATCGAGCCGGTAATGTTAGCAGCATCTCAGCGTGCATACTGCAAGGGAAAATCAGTGTAAACTGCACTGAATTCCCTCTTAGGCCCTATTGAAAAATCGAACGAATATAATGAATTCTCTTTGGCGACCTTCTGTGATATAGAAGGAGCCTTTAACAATGTCAAACCAGAGGCGAAAACGCAGGCACTTTCAGATTTGATCTAATGCTTAGAGGCAGGATCATTTTGGCTTAACTTTGGTGAGGCATCCGACCGGAAATTTGTAAGTAAACCGCACCGCAGTTGGTGTATTACCCTCTTTTCTTTCGAACTTGGTTATAAACGACCTGTTACTAAACCTAGATGGGTGTGGCTTTAAAGTGGTCGCTTATGCATATGGTGTTGCCATCGGCGCTCTCGGCAAATATGCTAGCACTCTCAGAAATCTTATTGAAAATGCTCTTGGTATCGTTACCAAATGGACCAATATGTACGGTCTAAGTGTTAATCCACTTAAAACTGAATTGGTTATTTTTTGTAGGAAGTACCAACTTCCTTTTTTCAACCCACCCACTCTTAACGGAGATAGTTTGGATATCACAGATAAAGTGAAATTCCCTGGTGCTGAAAACCTAATGTATTGTAAAGGGTAAAGAAAGCTACTCTAGTGCTATACTCCTGTAAGAATACCATTGGTCAAGGATGGGGAACCCTCGCATCGTACATTGGCTTTACACCTCTGTAGTAAGACCTGTTCTACCTGTTCTAAGTTACAGTTTGGTAGCCAGCCCTAAATATAGTGGCAAACCAAAAGCTGCTAAGTTCAAAGAATTGTTTGCATGTGTATTAGTGGTGCATTAATAACCACTTCAACTCAGGCATTAGAGATTTTCGTTCATCTAAAGTCCCTCTTAATATTTTAGCTAAACAAATGGCTGCATTTATTAAGAGACACTCATCTATTCTAATGAATAAGGTTATGTCCAAAGCCATTGACTATATACCACCCCGACATCGGCGGACGAAGCAGTTCTGAATCCCGGTAAGATTAACTTCTTTACGGATGGATCGAGAATTCACAGCAGGGTCGGTTAAGGGGTGTTCTGCAAGGAACTAAATTTAAACCTCTATTTTCGCCTCCCTGATCACTAGTGTTTTTCAGGCGGAGCTCATCGCAATCAAAGAAGCCATAGACTGAATGAAGTATAATGCAAGATATTGGCATTTTTACGGACAGTCAGGCCCGCCATTAAAGTTCTATAGTCAGGCTTTATCACGTTGAAAGTGGCCCGGAATGAAAATGGCAAAACAGTTTGCCATCAAACAAGTTTGAAAAGTTTTAAAATCCAGGATTTATGATTTTAAATTCAAAAAAATTTAAATTTTAAAATTTAAAAAGTAATATTAAATTAAAAATTAAACATGTTAAAATTATAATTATCAGAAGTGTTGTTTCCATTTGTAATTAAACAGTCCTTTAGACAATCTAAACTAGGATAGGTCCTAGACATCGGAAACAAATGTGAACATAATATTTATCGAATACTCTGAAGAATTAAAAAAGTCTACGTGATCCATAAAAGTACATTTTCCAATAGACTTGCGACAATGTTGTTGGTTGCGTCTCTCCAATGTCGCAATTTTATTTGCATTAACATGTACAGTGTAAGGTAGTAAAAGGGCCAGGTTCTTATATATGATAAATTGTAGTTATAGTTCCAGTTTTTTTTTTCATAATATAGCATAAGGGCACCAAGCTTGCACAGCATATTCTAGTTGGAATCTTATATGTATGCAAAGTATAGTGCAAATATAGTGCATTCTGATCTTTAATTTCGTTGGTCCATCGGCGCACAGTGTTAGATTTTGTTGAAAAAGTGGCCGAAAGTACAGATTTTATAATTTCAAAGTTTTATCTACAATATTTAAAAAGATGAAAGAATTCTTGGCGTTCAATATAAACTAACTGAATCATTCAGTTTTTTATCACACTGATGGAAAGATAAATGACTTTGATTTAATAAATGCGGCTAATACCAGTGAATTTGAGTTAAAGTGAGGATGAAGAAATTTAATTGACTCAAATCTTAAAGTACAAAATGGTATGATGGCAAGTTCACCATAACGTCGATACAATTCTTCCTTTACCTTATAAACCATTTTCGGATTTAAGTGAACGATCCAAAAAAATAAAAGTGATCGAAAAAGTGCTGTTACTGAAGTCAAGGAAGCATCAAAAGTTCTCGTGCATGTATATAAACAAGAAAACTTTAAAGAACATGCAAAAATTGTTAAAAAAAATTGCGGAAGCCAGTCCAAATAGAATCGACAGAATAGTGAAAAGTATTGCAACGCCAACTGAAGTGAACAAAGCAACAAAGCATACCTCTTACTTTAGATGTAACAGAGGTGTCAGCATCAGCTAAACTTCAGGATTGGATCCCGAAATCATCCTCAGGACTCCAAAATAAAAAAGTATCAAGACAACTAAATGATACATAAATCGGAATCATATTAAATAATAATCAAATGGACCGTATAATAATGTAGTTAAATATTTTATTCACCATTTTTTATAAATTTCTACTTCATGTTGCATTTTATTGTTAGATATTATTTAACTGTCGTGTTGTATTTTTCCGCCTTCTGAAACCAAATTTTAATCATATAAACAAAGCAAAACAAGCCAGTTTCCAGAACTATATCTGGGACTCATATTGGAATCCCATTTTCATCAAACAAACTTAGTTTCAGCCCAATCGATCGAGGAATGGCTTAGTTCCCTTAAATGGCTTAATTCAAGCTGAACATTTCCCAGATTCCATTATGCTTTTTTGCAGAAAAATTGGTCATGCTATTTCCGAAATCGCTGAAACAAACAACCCATCAAAGATACAATTTTATGGCGTTTAAATATAGTACCCCTTTAAAAAGTGTGTTCCACCCCTGGTTTTCTATTTTTTTTAGTTTCTCTTAAACTGTGTTCTATCTTCTATATATTCTCAAAATTTCAAAAATTTATCTTCACTAATAATTAAATTTCATAATTTTGATCACTTTTTCAACAAAATCTGACACTGTGCGGCGAATAAAACCAAACATAAAGTTGGCTTTCGATACACTCTGATCAATATGTCTGAAGAGTGATATATCACTGACAAATAATTCACCGAGGTCTTTGATTGTGGTGACGCGATCAGTTATTGTTCCATTTATATTATAATTATTGGGCATTTCTCCAAAGAAGACATTATTTTGCATTTTTAAATATTAAGTTTTAACTGGTTGACTGCACACCAAGTACAAATCTTATCAATATCCTTTCGAAGCTTGTAAGAGTCGCTTGCATCGTTAATTAGTTAGAACATTTTAAGATCATCAGCAAAGAAAAGCACAGAAGAGTTTTAAATTATATTTTAAACTACTTGAAAAACACTGTCAAGTTTTATCAATATCTGTTGATGTCGAATGGAGTCAAAAGCTTTACTGAAATCAGTGTATATAGTACCAATTTGCTAATGATGTTCTAAATATTTTGTAGTGATGCTAATAAACTCAACTAGGTTGGTAGTTGTGGATCTGTAGATGAAATATGATAAATTGCTTAAAACTAGTTTCTTGAAGGAATTGTAGACTAATATTTCTAATAGTTTCGGTAAAATTAAAGAGGTTGCAATTCCCCGATAGCAGGATATTTCATTTATTTTACCAGATTTGAAAATAGGTGTAAGTTTCGAAATTTTTCATTTATCAGGGAAAATTCCGGTTTGAAATGATTTATTAAAAATGAGTATTAAAAGTTTACAACCTACATCAGCCAATAATTGGATGATGGACGAAGTGATAGTATCAGGTCCACTGCCACCTCTAAGTGATTTAATTTATTTTAATTATTTCTTCTTTTTTTCTTGTTGATTGTAATTTTTACACGGGCATGTTCGACTTGACAACAGGACAGTTGAATTACTTCGCTGGTAATTGAACCATTTACGTCCATTAATACTCCTCCACCCGTTAATTTTTTGTTTGTTGATGAAGAACAGTCATGTTCTTGCATAATTGATGAATAGTCCATTAAAACTGACAAATAGAAAGTTTCTAAAATCCATAAAATGCAATAATAGATAGGCCACCAAAACTGTGAAATGTGTGCCACAAATCAAAAACTATAAAAATCCAGTAAAAACGTGATTTAATAATCCTGAACTGTCAGTTGGCACGCTTTAGGTTTTTATCGTTGGCAACACTTTACCACACAAATAGCGTAAAATTCAAATCTTGTATGTATTTTGGGGCACCCTTTATATATATATATAGGCATACTATATGCATTTTAATATTCTAGTTGCATATTATGTTTGTAAGGGCGAAAACATGTTTTTAACGGACAAAATATCAAATTACTGATTACAAAACAATAAATGACGATGCATTAACAAAGTATATTACTTTTCAAAATCAATTTATAAATTTAAACTTTCCTCTCGAATAGCTAATTATAGTTGACAAAACTAACTGCCACCAGGCATTTGTATAGATTTATACATTATTCCATTCATCGATGAGTCATCACAAAGTTTTTTTTTATTTTTAGCATTTCAAGTCAGCTGCAACATAATGAAATATATTTTTAAAATAAAAATATTTATACGGTCATTATAAGTCGGGGTATGGAATAATTTATAAAGTTAAGTAAATTATAAAAGTTAAAATTAGTAAAATCGAAAAAACTCCTAATCGAAATTCAGTTATATTACCCAGTTGTTTTGCTCATTCCTAAAATGATGTTTTATTTAACGAATTTAACTGAAAATGATTTTGCGAGTATAAATGTTAAGGGATGATTATGCTCGATGGGTCAAAATGTTGCTATATCTGTAATCATAGTAACTACATGCACCTTTTCTGATTCGTTGAAAACAGCTATTATAATTCCGATACCTATCACCATGTATATTATCTGATTTCTGACCAATATGAATTTTACCACATCTTTTGAAAGCTTTTGTGGTTTTATTATGCAACAACATTAAAGAATATGGGCTCGAGGTAACACCAAGCAATGGAATTCTGAGTTACCAATTATTCGGCTGGATATCAAAGCATGCGTTAAGGAAGACCTTATCTGCAGCCCAGCCGACCTAATGCATGGCCAGAACAAAACTTCGCACGAATATGAAAGCATTAATTCCAGTCGAGACTTACAAATCAAACCAGTCCAACATTTTTGTCCCAAAAATTCAGGCAATCGCGCGTTTGGATTTGTTCGTGTTTACAGAACACGACCAAGCCTCACCTTACGAAGGGCCATATTAGTATGAACTTTATAAACCTTTCGTTCAGTTTCGTTGTTTCGTTAAATTTGACTTGTCACTTAACATTGTTTTGATTCATCAAATTCCCCGATCCAAATTTATTTTGAATAAAGTCAACTAATCTTATGAAAATTTTATATTGCTTAAAGCTTACGAAATATGTTCAAAATGGGGGGATTTGGATATTTAAAATTTGATTTCGGCTATAGTAAATGCTATATATGCGGTAAATACATTGAATTGATAATAAGTTGAATTTGTATAAAATGGAGACCAGAAGCTTAACCTTAATAATACGATTACCAAAGCATTTCAGAAACACATTAATTGTTTTTATTGCTGTAATCATATTTCGATATCGAGGTCCATTTTCAGTAACAGCTTCATCTAAAAAATACATTAGCCAAAAACATTCTAATAATACATCCAAGATTCGATAATTTGGCTTGATTAAAAGTTTACCCAGTTAAATATTGCTTCGTCACTAAAAATAACTTTGTTGCAAAAATTCGTATTTTCTAAAATCCTGATTAAATGGTTGGTAGATAGTGTAATAGTTGCTTTATAGGGTGAACGATGAGGAATTGATGTTTTTGGACTCTTAATATCTCATCTACTACGATGGTATAATTTTTCATCCTTTACCGAACCAATTTCCACAAGTTTTGCTAACAGTTTTTCTAATGGCAATAATTTACAGACTAATTTTTCTTTCATATTTTGGCAAAATTTGCTTACAACTTCTGCATAACTTTTACCTAATTTTATTTCTCACATATACGCGTTATTCATATTTTACCAGGAATATTTCTAATTGCCATCTGTCAAATAATATAAGTCACACTATAGTAGTAGAAAATATTAAAGTCAAATTGGAGTTAAATCTGCTTAAAACCAAAATTAATACTAATCAGTACTGTCGTGGGAGATGAGTCATTCGATGTACGATTTACACACCAGAAAAGCATCGTCCGGATTGTCAAAAATCACGTGATAAATATGATCACGCACTTGCTCACTTAAAGAATATCTTTCAAATGGCGTCAACATATAAATTGAATTAACTCAAAATAAAATGATGCTAGTTCTTCAATTGACGTATAATCTTTACTTAAAAAACATCACGTTGAATATTACCAATATATAAATCGATAATCCGAATAATCCGGTAAATCTAACTATTTCTGTACGATAGTTGGAAACTTTTGATATTTGATGACGATAACCTATTTATTGTACGTTGTACAAGAACGCATCCAACTTTTGCGTCACAACTGCTATATTAGTAAAATCCAGGAATTCTCTAACGTTTGGAAAATTCTTTAATTGTCTCTCGAGCTTCACTGAATTTTTGGTTTCGACCTAATCGAAATCATCCTTTTTAAAAAAAAAAAAAGGATGATTATTCCAGAAGAATAAATTAAAAATTAAAATAAAAATCCATAAATGTAAGAATATTGAAATTTGTCTAGCCTCTTTATATAATTCGCTAAAACAATATGTCTTTACGAAGTATAATACTTCGTTTAGACCAAGAAATTGTAGTTTGGTGAATGGTCGCTGCAGTCTGATGCTGGAGATATACTCGACGTTACTCAGACGGTGCAATATGTTAAAAACGCACTCAAGATAAACTCAACTATTGCTAGTCGCGTTTTTTTTGTTAATTCTGTTCTGAGTCGCTTCGAGAATGATCGCTTTAGTCCAAATTCATATACTTTAACTTTTTTATTTTACTTAGTCACGCCGGTCGCGTCGTGTATATCTCCGGGGTGATGGGACGACTGAATTATTTTAATTTGGAATTTAAATTTATGGTTTCTCTGGTTAAGTCGAAACCAAACTATAGTGATGAGTGAAGCTATGACAAGATTCTTTTTTTTTCTTTTAATTCTGGCTCTTACTCCAGAATAATAAATTTAAAAAAAATAGATAATGTTATAATAAAATAGATACATTATAGCATCTTGTGTTTCTACTTCTGTGCCCAGACGTGACGGAACGACTGAGTCAGTAGTGTCATTTAGTGCGCTCAGGGCTTGGATAGAAGCTTTAAATGGTATACTATTTCATACTTTTAATTGCAATAACAGTTCAGCCTTAAAATAATTTAAAATTAAAATAATTTTCCTCAGGTTGGTCGAATTTCGACACATAATATATTATACATGCAGATAATAGATTATCTTCAATTTCCCTAATCTGCTTCCAAAAATCTTTAAGTTTTTCAATCATATAGCGTTGGTTTTCTCTAAAGTTTCATCTCCAATATTTTCCGAAATAGCATACTCGTATGTACTCATTTTCTTTAGTGAACCCAAAATTCACCCGCGGTTTTGAATAAGTTCAGAGGTAGCCATGTTAGACTTATTGATTGATTATTTCAAAGTATTATTTTGTAGGAAACCAAATCGAGGCGGTTGCCTTATGATTATGCACTCCATCAAGGTTCATATTTCCATTATAACTTTCATGTATTACTGTTAACAATGACCACTGCACATTTAAATTTGTCATTTATTTATTGGTTTCAATCAAAAATAATATCAACTATCACCAATAATGATTAAAGTAATAAATAGATAGTTAAAACTCAACTAAACTCCAATATCCACAAAATTTTAAAATTTAATATAAATTAGAATAAAAAAATTGATTTAACACTTAAGTTAAATGAAATAACCGTTAAACTGACAAAATATGTCCAGAAAAGACAACAAACCAAAAATGTTGATAAATTTTATTACAATAGTTACGGATCAAAACCCATATGGAAATAACGCTTATTTTGAATAGGGCTAGAAATTTTTGGTTTGGATGGTCGGATATCCAAAATCGTTATATAAAACCATAAAAACGGGTCTAAGTGCAATAAACTAATGGAGTTACTACAATTTAAAATGGGCTCAGTTAGAAAAAAACATAATTTTCTTATATCAACTGAGTAATTAGACACACTCTCAAGATACTTTTACTACATGACTTCTAAAAGATTCATCAAATTCCTGATCTCGTGGATGAGATCAGGAATTTGATTTCTTCTCGAATGTCATCAGCCATCTCTAATATGCTTTTCAGTCAGGGTTCAACTGTCACACTCATACGAGACAACCGATCAAATAAACTTATTATACAACTTCAGCTTGTCGGCGTTTGCAGAGTAATTATTCTTTAAAAGTGGATCTCAAACATATCAAGCATGGTTGCCAGCGACAAGACGCGATTTGATCATATAATTTATTTTAGACTCGATTGATTTTGAAACCAACGGAAGCCGAGAATCTGAAACGATTCCAGTAGTTCTTCAGTCCAAACAGTTTCCATTCAGTCCAATCATAGATTTGATCTGTATATGCTATAACCTGGTTGGACGATATAACTTGTTTTCCGGATATGTTTTACTTTTACGAAAGATTAAATCTGGCATGAAATTTAAGGAAATAATTTAGACAGACTTATCCTCAGCGAAAAAACTTTATCGGTGACTGACCAATTCGGATAAAATCCTCCTTGATAGTCACCTACAATATAGTTTTCGCATTTTGCACGGTCTTCTTTTTTATGGGTGGGCATAACGCGGCCACTTTTAATTCTACAGGCATAGCTTCGCTTTGCCATACTCATCGAATAAAGTCGAAAATATCGTTTGACAAATTATTCCCTCCGAATATCAAGATCTCGGAATTAATGCAATCGACCCCCCAAAAAAACGGTTTGTTTTTGGTTTCTGCATGGCTAGTGTGTAAGCTCATACACATCAATACCATTGCTCCATTGTAAAAAATGTGTAACCTTGAGACACAAATACTCTTTACATTTAGACCATCGAGTACCTTGAAGAGCAACGAGTTCCAAACACTATTCTTTTATTACTGATATATAACTCTCAAACGCTCCTGGTTCTCAAATAATGCAGTCCTACGTTTTGAAGTAGTAAAGTATTTTGTAGATTCATGTAGATTTATAGTTTAAAAAATTGTAGTTCTATCAAATGATATGTATCGATAATGACCTTTTTTTGTATTCCAGCAAACTGAATCTAAATTTCTTCACTTGAAAATACAGCTTAAATTATAAACCAAAAGGTAGCTTCTGATTAAATTTTTTTGAAATCCAATTACACAAATTTTTTTATTGCAAAAACATTTTTTTTTTTTTTTTAAGAAAGATTAAACTTCAGCACTATTATGCAGTACATCCACGACGTGCATGCTTAACTTTTATGATTTCAATTAAATTTAATAGTTTCAGTCCTGTACAATATGTATATGTCCCGAACTATATATGTACATACAATACACATTTTAATGCAATATGATTTTTATATTCAACACAGGTGAAGCAATTATGGGTTTAATATTTAAAGACAGTCAAAAGTTTTGTACTGGATTCATCCATTATTACACTGGTGGCCAGCATATTAATGTAGAATAAAATTCCTATTCTGTTTTTCCACGAAGCTTTTTGCTAAAATGGTTTCGGGGGAATTTATTTATTTGTTATGATTTCAATTTTTTTCTCAGCATAAATTATACAAAAACAAGAAATTATAATAACTTCCTCCCATTTCCTTTCGTTAAAAGACTTGTATACATCAACAAAGCATAAGAAGAAGTGACTTTAAATTGTTTTGTTGCAAGAAATAATGATGGAAGTCTTAATGGATTGAGGTGTTTATGTATAATTCAATGAGTTGATTTTATTTATCATTCATTCACATTTAATCGCCATTGTTATGCGTGTATAGCAACATAATTATGTTAGCAATAAGAAGTGACATGTAGCATTGAAGGCGATTGATACATAAAAACTTTCGAAATATGAGATAAAGTAGAAGTTTTTTTATTGGAGTTTTGTCATTAATATACTAAAGTAAGCACTGTAAGTGTATATATATGTCAGCAATAATATTAAAGACACTTTAAAGATTCGTTGAACCAAAATGTTTATATACACGCGCAAGTTGCCATAATATTATAATATTGATACAGCTTAGATAAATAATTTATCAGGGTATATTTTATCAACGTTGAACATTTACAAAATGTTCTTGAAAAAATTAGAATAAATAATAATATTGATGTTTCCAGAAATTCAATTGGCAAGAGTTTAACTGCGTATACTCGTACATCTTACCTTGTAAATTAATTGTTCAACAACTTCTACAGGCTGTAGATATGTTGATATATATATATATATATATATATATATATATATATATATATATATATATATATATATATATATCTATATATATAAATATATATATATATATATATATATATATATATATATATATATATATATATTTATATATATATATATATATATATATATATATATATATATATATATATATATATATATCGCACATCACTGCATGCGCAATGTATTAGTTTTTTTACTAATGTACATTAAATCCTTAGAAATTGAAATCTGTGCACCATATAATTTATCAATAATACTCCGGTTGATTGACTTTCTTTTCCTCATGGGACATTTTGAAGCAGATGTCTCGTCAAATTATAAAAAAAAAATTCTAAACGTTCTTCAAATTGGTATTTGTAATTTATTTGGCTCGTACTTAACTGAGAATCATAAGATTGATAATTTTTTAAAATTTGAAATATTAGATTGGTAAATATCGTAAAATACATCAAATAAACATACCTATAATGAGACTAAAAAAAATTGATATAGATTTTTTTTGCGACATCGTGGACTTTACATTTAAACAAGCCAAACATTTTAATAAGCAGCTAGACCTTCGACGCACGTTGAAATTAAGTAGTGTTATTTTATAGAAAAAACTACTTGTTTCTCCCAAGAAACAAAAATCATCACTGCATGATTTTTTTGAAAGTTAAAGCAAGGAGTTACAATACTGAAGGGTTAAATTTCTTTTTGCTTTTTCTTAATTTTGTCATTACAGAATTTACAGAATTTTCAATTAAATCCCATTGATTCTAAATCTGCAGTAGTCTTCGATGAAACATCGAACTACATTTATCTAAGGATTCATTTCTCAACGTTCTTTTTGGCACAGTTTCTTTGCATTTTACATTTAATTCTTTTCCAGTTATTAGTCACAACTTTTCGTTTTCTAGTTTTAACGACTTTTTTTTAATTGTAGGATTCCGGTCCCTAATAATTTCGAAGAGTTAAACAAAACAAAGCTCAAGATATATACTGAGTCAGTGACATAGCACGCAAATGGGTCTAGAAAACAAGTACAGATTTATGTATATATATTATGTATGTATGTATAATTTCGCATGAAATTTTTGTTTCTTTTTAACAATGTTAACATAAAAAGGAACATTTTGAAGAATTTTACCATAAATATTAAAATATTTCCTTTAAATATACTTGACTCAATATATTTTTTAGTCATGTCAACCGAATGCTACAATACACGCCAATTTCTAAAATTTATTTAACTAATAAATCCAAAAAAAATATTTAGCACGAAAATTAAATGAAATAATCATTAAACAGACAAAACACGTCATTACACCATTTGACAATTGTCCATATGGTAATTTATTTATTGATTGACTGATGAGACTATGAGTCCAAGCGCTTGTCAAGTGTTCCGGTTAACACCGGTCCTATTTCCACAACCTTTTTACATGTAAAAACGGTAGGTTAGGAGGGGATTTTCATATATTTATATTTAAGCATGATTGAAACGACCCGGTTTCAGACACCTCATGATCATTACAGCACAATTCTATTTTATTTTTGTGGTGTAAGGAAATGAAAGATATTCCAGTAATGACCAAATTGGTCAGGTTTATTAAACATTGCAATAATAATAATAATAATAAATTTATTAAACATTACAAATTAATTGAATTATCCGTTTTACGACCAATACGTCATGTAGTCGCCGAAAATCTAATTTATATACACTTTATTTGCCACAAAATGTATATGTATGGTCAATGACTTCACTATCAAAATCGTTTACCATTTTTTAAGCAGTGGTGCCCAAATGTAGCTTTGCAAAGTTTGAACCCCTTTTATTCGGAATTTCCAAACTGCTGAAAGGGTTTAAATGGTTTGCCAGCTTCAAATGATGATGGATTTGCGGTTAGACCTCTAGCAGGTCAGTAGATGACAAATCAGTATCGGTATCGGACGCTGCAAAATCCTCTGTTTTTAAACTATATTCTATTTCAACATAACCAGCCACCTATTGTAATGCATAACGATCATCTATATTGGTATTTTGGTTTCGTTAATAAGTTTTTCATCGGTAGATCTTATCTACCGTATCTGGGAGACAGCAGAAGACTTAAGTTTTCCTAATCGCCGATTTCTCTGTCGCTGCACCCTTAGATTATGTCATAAAAATTATTACGCTAAGGTAACACCATTTGAATATTGAATATTTTTATACTGTATAACCATTTACAGTTATAGCAAATAGCATAAAGATTATAGTCTTTATACTCTTTGGTTATAGTTATTAACAGTTATATACAAGATTCATCTTTAAATGTATTGTTTTCGTTTGTGTGACTTATTCCACGATAATTTTTATTGAAAAAAAAATATTTTATTTTAAATTATTTATTTACCGTTTTTTGTGAAATTATTTTAATTTTTATTTTCTGTAATATCGATTTCGATTAGCAAGTAATCATCTTCAGTTACCGATCTACTAAAGAAAATTATGAATTCTGTCGTCGTTTATATACCTGATTTATCTCTACGTCATAGCCTACTAGATCAACGATTTCTAATTATTAAGTTGTATATTTTATTTACAGGCGTATAAGTAAATTATTATTTCTTTTATTTTTATAGATCAATAATTCTTCCATTCGGTCCATATTATCACCCTTCCTCATTGTATATAGAATTTGCATGTGAGTATTCATGTCTATAGTTATGTTGCATACATTTTACCAATATCACGAACATGTTCTTTACATCTTTAACCGAAGGACTTACCTGTTTGTCCTATGTAGGATGCAGTACAGTCAGAACAAATCAATTGAAATACTCTAGTATCTAAAATATGTACTTTCTTAGGCTTTGCCTATTATTTTTTTTTTTTATATTATAAATTAATTTGATTTATTATTTTAGGTCCATTTTGACTTGCGATGTATTTGATTATGTTCATTTCTTCTAGTTGATCCGCTTGGGTCATTGATATAATATTTAATCGATTTATCATATGATTATATGCTACCATTTTATGTTGCAAAAGATGATTTGATTTACTATCAATAGTCCGCTTGGGTTGGTTTTCTGAATATTTTAAATTTGTGTCTTTGATAAACATTTTTTATTGTTAAATCCAAAAAAATAATTTTTTCCTCTTCTCCTATAAAGGACTACAGAATTCATAATTTTCTTTAGTATATCGGGAACCAGTGAGGAAAAATTGTAGGTGTACTGCCAGATGTAGGTAAAATTCCCTTTTTGATCAAAAAATAAAGAGTAGGGAAAAAAGGACAGATATGTAAAAATTTCCATAAATGTAGGGATATTTCATTAAACTAATTTTTACTAACAAAATATTTTTAACAAAATTTTAAGTCCATCCATTTTCTGTTTCGTGTGCTTATTACAAGAAATATTTATTTTTCTAATACGTTTCTGTTTTTATGCTTTCAGTGTTATATTTTGTCAATTTAATAACCATTTGCGACTTGCGTTTCGAATATAACAATTTGCATTTATTACTTTTTGTAAAACATTTTTTTAAATTAAGTAATAAAGCTGTAGACTAATTTGAGATTATACAGTTAAGCACACGATAAACTGAAATTTGGCTTTTGTCGAAATTAAAATTTGATTTATTGAAATTCTACTTGTACGTACTACACATTGGTTTTAATATTTCAATAATTTAATGTTCTGGGGCGAAAATGATCTGTAGGGAAAGTGTAGGGTTTTTAAATTGTTTGTAGGGAAAAATAGAGATTTTTTTTGGTTTTTAGGGAAATTTTAAATTTTGACCTGGCATCACTGTCGGTAACTGAAGATGATTACTTGCTAATCGATATTACGGCAAATTAAAATTAAAATAATTCCACAAAAAACGAAAGTTAAAATAAATAATTAAAAATAAAATAAAATTGGTTTTATATCAAAAAATATTAACAGTTATTGAAAATATATTCGAAAAATTCTTGACAAAATGTAGTCTAATCTAAGGACCAAATATGTAGAATTACACGAATAAACGTGTAATTCTACATATTTCGGCTGTTGGTCGATTTTTCGAACACCAATGTTTGCATTCAATTTGTGGTTTCCCTTTCTATACGATTCACTTAAGGCTTTAATTTTTTACTCTTTTATATAGACTTTCATTGTTCAATCCTATCGACAATTTACAACAAATTTAATATATTTTTATGTTTTTCGAGCATTTTAAATTACATCTAAAAAATGATTATTTTTTAATTGCTAAAGTGACATGAAAAACTTAGACTAAAGTTAAGTCAAAATAAAAATTACAAAGTTGCTGGTTGAAAAATCGACCACCAGACGAAAATGAGTTAATCCTTTCATTGTTACCTGGCTAACGACTTCGTTGTGTCTTTATTTTAACTGGAAGAATATTTTCGATTCAAGAAAGATGAATATGCTTGAGGTCAATAAAAGATTAATTGGCTCCTGTTTTTATTAAAATTTTTAATATTTTGATAGAATTGAGTTGGATGAACTATGATCTATGGATAGGATTGAGCTTACAAACCCAATTCATTCTCTGCGGCTAACTCCTAAAAACCATCGATTTCCGAATAAAAGTTTTCATCACATTGATTTCCATATTCGTAATTAAGGTTTTCTTGAACTGTGTGAAGGGGTACATTAGAAGTTCGAAATTGGTCGAAAGTTTGATAGTGGTTTGGTCTCGTAATATAATAATAGTTTTGATTGGGAAATCGTCTAATATAATTATAACTATTTTGAGGCCTCCCTTGTTGAGATATTTATAGCCTGGCTAAAAGGGTTATCTTAGTTTTTTCTAAAAATTCACCTTTTCATGTTCGTTTAAAAATAGATTTAAAGGAAACAATACAACAGTTATTTACACTAAATGTTTTGCAATTCTAAATCTTTTCGGTGCTTATATAGATTATTTTTCTGTCTCTCTTAGTTTTCCAGCTATGGAATAAAAATAAGAAATGTCTAAAATTAGACGAAAAATAAAAAATCGCCTTGGCAGCACCTCTAAACATCATTCGATTGGGCTAATTTGTTTTATGGATAACCTTAACATAATACGTGAATCAAAAAACCAAGAGGCTCCTGAAGTGAGTGCCACCCTAAAAAAGTGTTACCCTAAAAAAGTGTTTATATATATATAAATATGTATATATATATATATATATATATATATATATATATATATATATATATATATATATATATATATATATATGTATATATATATGTATATATATATATATATATATATATATATATATATATATATATATATATATATATATATATATATATTTATATATATATATATATATATATATATATATATATATATATATATAAATATATTTATATATAAATTTATATATATTCATATATATATATATATATATATATATATATATATATATATATATATATATATATATATATATCAAAAACCTGCATAATTGATTTGTTTTAATTTCATCAATGACGAATTACCTGTAAGTTTATGACTTTCAATTTAAAATTTTCATCGTGAACACACATATTGGTAGGGTAAATTTGTATTTAATTATTTTATGTTCATTCAAATTATAAAGTAATTAAAAAAGTTTCATAACTTTATTTTTAAACTTATCAAAATTAAAGACTCTGGTAAATAAAACAAAAACAAAATTTGCTATTGTGGTATAAAGAAAGAAATATTCAAAAAGAAATTATGTTAATCTGTTTTCGATGTCTAAAGGTATGGTGTACATATATATGTACATGTACGTATATATACCATTCAATTTAACTTACATTAGGATCAAATACCCGTGTCGTTTTCGTCATCGGCATCACGCATCGATGTGTAACACTTAATTTATTAAACTGTCAACTATTTTTTCATTTGACACGACCAACATTTTTATTATTCATTGGTGCGCTCACACGTCAAACTATTTCGATTTTCTTGGCAATCGCCAACAAAACGCAATTATTTTTATGTGTGATTTTCTATCTAATTTCCCCAATGTTGGATAATTATCAAAAATACAAAAGTTATTAGCAAAATGGCGCATACATATAATATTAAGTAGATTTTGTTCAACCTTCGGTTAGTGTACATTCCGATATAAATTACAAATTTTGGCAATGATTCTTGCCCCGATAAAATATGTGCAGGCTCATAGTTTTTTTTTTACATTTCCGTTAGACATATACCATCTCGTACGTTTTACATGTCGATTTATAGTTTTTTTCGCAATCTATTTTCAATTTATTTGGAATCTTCATAAAAAAACAAGTGTAATGCGGAGTTTCTAAATTTTAATTATTTTTTTTTTATAGTTTTGAATTAATTTACAAATTAATTTTAATTTTAGTAAAAGATAAATTAAATTCTTATATTGGATTTGCGTCTAGTCGTCGATTTAATCTTTTACGTATATAAGAAATGGTCATTAGTCTGAAGATTTAATATCTATGTTGAAATTTTAATGTGTTTTTTCATTAGTGATTTTTATTTTCTGGATGTTAGCAGCCGGTAATTCACTAATCTGAGTGTGCTTTATTCAATAAAATTTTGGAATCTTCAAAAAAAATTTTTGTTGGTTTTAATAATGTATCTAATATTCTAATCCAATGACCAGGAGATTCGAACCAATAGTAACACAAGATGTAGTAAGTGCAAATTTATCATAACAGTTAGTTTTAGCAGCTAAAGGAGGCAGAACCTTACGGGCAAAGATTAACGCCCAAAATGCTGAGCACCACCGTACACCCATGTTGCATATAACAAAACCAATGGTTTGGATTGGAATGTTAGTTATGGTATGATAGAATCGACCAGACTGACGTTCGTTAGTTCGTTTGTTTTCTGTGGGGAAGAAAAGTTGGTCCGGTTTCCCGTTAGCTAATATTTAAACTACTTTTAACAAAAGACAATAACATTTAAAATTAACTGATCTGCCTTCTGCAATCTGTTATCAGCATCTACAGTCACTAACCATTTGTCTGTATTCTGCAATGTTTCTCAAATATAATAATATAATAATATAACAATATAATAATATAATAATATAATAATATAATAATATAATAATATAATAATATAATAATATAATAATATAATAATATAATAATATAATAATATAATAATATAATAATATAATAATATAATAATATAATAATATAATAATATAATAATATAATAATATAATAATATAATAATATAATAATATAATAATATAATAATATAATAATATAATAATATAATAATATAATAATATAATAATATAATAATATAATAATATAATAATATAATAATATAATAATATAATAATATAATAATATAATAATATAATAATATAATAATATAATAATATAATAATATAATAATATAATAATATAATAATATAATAATATAATAATATAATAATATAATAATATAATAATATAATAATATAATAATATAATAATATAATAATATAATAATATAATAATATAATAATATAATAATATAATAATATAATAATATAATAATATAATAATATAATAATATAATAATATAATAATATAATAATATAATAATATAATAATATAATAATATAATAATATAATAATATAATAATATAATAATATAATAATATAATAATATAATAATATAATAATATAATAATATAATAATATAATAATATAATAATATAATAATATAATAATATAATAATATAATAATATAATAATATAATAATATAATAATATAATAATATAATAATATAATAATATAATAATATAATAATATAATAATATAATAATATAATAATATAATAATATAATAATATAATAATATAATAATATAATAATATAATAATATAATAATATAATAATATAATAATATAATAATATAATAATATAATAATATAATAATATAATAATATAATAATATAATAATATAATAATATAATAATATAATAATATAATAATATAATAATATAATAATATAATAATATAATAATATAATAATATAATAATATAATAATATAATAATATAATAATATAATAATATAATAATATAATAATATAATAATATAATAATATAATAATATAATAATATAATAATATAATAATATAATAATATAATAATATAATAATATAATAATATAATAATATAATAATATAATAATATAATAATATAATAATATAATAATATAATAATATAATAATATAATAATATAATAATATAATAATATAATAATATAATAATATAATAATATAATAATATAATATTATAATAAAATGTTGTGCAGCTTAAAATTCCACCTAGTGAGCTGTTGTGGCATCAACCAAAGCAAACTAGCATTAAATGTTTAAATTATGGTATCTTTCTATATAAGCAAGAAAATTATTTTCTGAACTTCCCCTATTACAGTAGGCGGTAGACAATATCAGTTTTAATGATTTAAGTGCATTTTCCGCTTCCCTCATCCATTGTTTTTGTTTAACTCTTTCATGGAAGTCTGTAATTGTAATTGTAATGTTTTGCATTTGTAAAAGCTAAACAAAAGATGTGCCTAGACACCTACTAAACTAAGTTGATAGAAATCTGAGTATAGATATTGTTATTCATGCAATCAAGTCCGATATCAGCAGTCCATGGTTAAAGTTTATCTTGTTTGTTTGCTGCAAATCGTTTTAATAAACCTAATTTTTAAACTCGATAGACCAGGATCGGAATATTTATTTATTTTGCACATGTAGAATTTAAAAAACTACATCAACTACATTTGACATGTGGTTTATGTAGTTAGTTTAGTTAAATGTAGATAATGACGTTAATGTAGTTTTTTATGAATAATTCTCTGACATTGAGTGAAAAGGAAAACTGAAAACTCGACATAACTTCATTTACTTATTCGTGAACTTTACGAACTGCTTTCGTAAGTTGTATTAGAAAAATTATATTTTAGGCTATATATGAAGAAAAATATTTTGGGCTATATATGAACAGTATAAATCCAGAATATATAAACGTAATCTGGATCTGATTTGCAAGAACTTTGTTTTTCGGTTGCAATATACATTTTAATGTCATCAATTCGAAGTATTTTTAAATAATTGTATCGCAAATACTGACATTATATAAACATCCATGAAGACAAGCATTATCTACAATAATTCTGGATTCCGTATTCGTATATAGTTCGCTATAACAAAAAGGATAAAAATAATATTGGCGCAGAAACGGTTCGTCTTAATGACTAATGAAAAAATATACATATTGTTGCGTGAAAATAAAAATTCAAAAATGTTCCCATTTTATGTTTCAAAGATGTCCACCCCACTTACAACGAGAAGAGATAAGGAACAATCTTAGTTCTAATGTGTATCAATCTTAGTTCTAATTTTAATAATGGAATTTTTTTGTAGAGTTTTTTATTCGAGATATTTGAAAGTTCCTTAAAAATATCACCTTGCATAGTTCTGTCAATTTTTTGATGCAAAATTTTTTTTAAGCATTATATTCATAAAATGGTGTTGGTAACAGTTAATCTTTCGCACCCTGTATAGACAACGTATAATTAATGTTGTTTTAGAAATGTAGTGCTCCTGTTTCATAATACTACTCTGGCCATCGGTTGCGTGTTACTTATTTATTTTTAAAACGGGAGTTTGATCAGGATTATAATAAGCTTGGATTTTTATAATCCTGATCAAACTCCGTGTTCGAGTTTTATTTTTCAGACTCCTAAAATATGATTTTTTTACTACACGATTATGGTAGCATTGAAGTCTTATTCTTATGTCAACAAACCATTATACAGACTATGACGACCTAAACATTAACTAATTTGCGTTTTAAAATATTAATGTAGTATCCAAATAAAGTAGGATTTCCAACAAAGTAGGAACAATTTCTCAGAAGTTTTGGTTTACAGACAATTTTCATTATGATTATTCTTAATGAAAATTAAACACTTCAACAATTGATGTGATAATGTGTATCCCCAACGATAGATTTTGTTTGTTTAAATGTACAAATGCTCCCTTGACAAATTGGCTATCAAAAGTGCTTAGGCAAATAAGAAAATGAAGAAAAATTGGCATTTTGTTTTTTTCTTAAGATAAAACGTTTTATTTCATTGAAATATAAACAGTTCCATTACCATTTTGTTTTGCCGAATAAACACTAGATCATTTTAAAAAATAATTACATTTTACAAATGGTTTGCTGGTAACCTCAATTTATTGGGCTTAAGATTAATTTCCTTGGTTATCGTGGCGCAAATGTTAGTGCTTGTTTCTAATGTTCTTCTTTCAAATTGTTTTAGTTTTTCCATTTGACTTGATGACAGGTCCAACCAAACTGAGTAATCCATATATGTTAATAATGGTCTAATTAGTTTATTCTAGCATATTAGTTTTATCATTTTCTGTAAAACTGATGCTATTTTATTGCTTGATATTACAGCTTTCTGGATATTTGATATGATATGTTTGTATGGCTTAAGATCCTCAATTCTTGAGGTGTCTGTCAAATTTCAATTTGATTAGTTAAAAAATGACTCCTTCAGTACAAGTAATGTCAAATGCCATTTATACGGTTAGAAGGCTTTGTCTGTGTTGCTAATCTTTTTGTAATGTAAATTTATCGTAGGTATATTAGGTTTTATTTGGAGAAGCCAGATGTTTAGGTCTCGGTTATATTTAATGAGTTTTGTGGTAGTTTATTTTAATAATAAACTGACTCACCTGAGTTCTTCTATTCTAGAGCTGCTAAGATATCTCCTTGGTCAAAACTGCAGTCGATTCTTTTTAACAATATTGTGTAGTTTTTGATTTCTTTTGGTGTATATGTGTAGAAATTCTTGTCAGCCATTTTGATGATTTCAATTGGAGAATTTGTTAATTCCTTGGACAGTTAGCACTATCACTTTTAACTTTAATATTACATATTTTTATTGGTTGTTGAACTTCTGGTATTTTGGTGTTTTCGGGAGAATTTACAATATCTGTTGGTGTTGAGCTGCTCTTGGCACTTTTAATATTTGGGCTATGTGTGGTTTCCTTTTCAGTTGAATTCAGTTTGCTCTTCCATGTTTGATCCGCCGGTAAGGTTCTCCTTTTCTTTCTCGAGTTGACTAATTATCAAGTTAGTTGGATAACCGAAGAATTAAGAAAATTCCATATTCTTTTTTAGCTCTCCGATATAATTCTGCAGAAGTTGAATTTCATTCTCATGATTGATAAATTTTCTTTTTAGCTTAGGTTTTAATTTAATTTATTTCGACAGAACTCACTTTTTACATTACATTAGTGTCAAAGGTACAAAATGCTGGTTTAGTGTCAAAGGTACTCATATGCTCTCTAAAACTAAAGTATAGTGTAGTGGCCGTAAAAGTCCCCTACCGCGTCTCTGAAAAGACTTTTCGAACCATTTGTTATACGAATTGGTAAAGGTTGTTGTATATAGGTCAGATCAAAAAACACTTCTTATATTATTGGCGTTAGTGTGCTTCCATGTGTATAGAGGAACATTTTTTGATTTTAATTGGCTTATCATCGTATTTGTCGGAGTTCTAAAGGTTTTCGATTTATGGCATTCTTTTTTCTCAATTTTGTTGGGCTTGATTATGCATTACGGGGCTTTGGAAATATATGGGTTAATCGTCGTGTTTTAGAATTTTTCAATTTGGCGCAATCAATTCATTGATTTTAATGGGCTAATAATCATAATGTTCTTCAATTGTATTACCTTTGAATATTTCGGCGGTTATGTCGTCTTTTCCTGTTGGTGGATGAGTGCTGCAAGTATTATTGGTAGCCGAATACGTCCGAGCCAGTTTTGCTACATGAGATATTCCATGTTGACCACTGTCATGTTGTGGACTTGCTGGTTTTTAGTTTTGCCACCCGGTTATGTCATGCGTTTTTGTTATTGTTGCTTGAAATTGTTACCAGACCTCGCGTCTTTTATTGATTCATCTGCATTTTTCGTTAAAGGAATAGCACTAGATGATAATTGTGTTTTTTATTTTGGAAATGAATCTTGCTACGCTTATTCCTACGTTTTGTTTATTTGTGTCGTCTCTTCCAAAGAATTTTAAGAAATTACCATTACTTATGTTAATTTTACCACGGTTTTCTAATTTGACTTCCCTTATGCCTAAACCTAAAATCTCGATATAATAATTTTGATCTTGATGTATTTGGTAAAATTCTGATGTCCCATCCCTTATTTCGGGTCATTAAACGATAGCGAATGGTCGATATTTACTTCTTTATTAAAGAAGCCACTATATGTGCCATAATTTCTTCAAACTTTCATTCCTGAACATTTTCAGAAAGTAATCTTCCCGATTTATGCACGATTTTGTAATCATATTCATCAAGTTTCACCAGCGAGTTATCCTTGAAGATAAATTTTTAATATTGCACAAAAAAAATTAATTGGTTGTGATCACTTAATATTTTAAATTTTCGTCCATATAAAGATAAGGTCGGTAATAACCAATCCCCATATACTATTGATAAAACCTCCTTTTTATGTTCGAATAATTTTTCTCAGTATTATTTAACGGTGAGCACCGTTAATCTCTTTGAGATAAAACTGACCTTATTGCTACATAACTAGCGTTGCAGGTAAGCACAAACTCCTTCGAAAAACTTTTAAATTGCAAGACTAGAGGTTTAGTTAGAAATTCTATCATTTTTTGTAAAATCTGCATCACAGAGAGCATCCCATATAAATTTAACATCTTTTATAAGAGAACCGTTAGTGGTTTTAAGTAGTAAATCTCCTTACAAAGGAATTTACCCTTCAGGGGATATTTAAGATTATATTGTCTTAAACCTGAAAATACTTGTGATCAGGAAGTCTTCTTCCAAAAATAATATTGTCATCTTAGCAAACTAGAAATTTTATTCCATTAAGCTCCCTCTGGTAATGTCCCGTTTGCAGCAATCTTGAGCAAGATTAGTTTTCGAAAAAATGAGAATAGCCCGATCTGTCTAACATCGTTTAACCTCCTTTAATCGACTACTATTCGCCATTTCTTTTGATTAGGTTTTATGAACGCATAATAAGGAAAAGTTCCATGGAAATTTGGAATCTTCTATTATTCCATCACTTTTCATATCAGAAACTTGTTCATTAATCTCATTTTTAATCGCGTGAGGTAAACGATATGGTTTACAAAATATTTGATTCGAATGTGAAATGGTATTTTTTTGATGTAATGTTGCATCCGTGACAGACAATTTGAAAAAAATATCGTTGCATGACTTGTTAAATTTTTCTAAAAATTAATTCTTCAGAGTGCAAATTTGCTTAATTTTTATCTAAATTTAACGATTCATTGCAATTTGAGTACTCGGTTTTTGATAATTTCGGACCCGTTGAGGAGTACGATTTGAGGAGTACCAACTCTGCGGATCCCAGCAAGTTTCCTGAATTTGTTGTAGAGGCGATATATTTACATTTTGTTCATTATTTAATCGATCCTTTTCATTATATTACCTTTTCATGCAATTCTTAAGCCTCGTATCCACTATAGAGTTTTTATGTAAAGGTAGAGAAAACTCTCGCGTAGAGTAGTGTATACACCATGTAGAGCTCTACAGTAGAGCTCTACACGCACTCTACGTGAGAGTTCTATTGCGTAAAAAACTCTACAGTGTACACGCTATTGTTTTAGGTTTTGTAGAGCTCTACATTAGCTCTACACTCTATCTAGCATGTTTGATAAAGTTTTTTGCTCTACAGTAGAGTAAGTAAATATATAGGCCACGTAATTTAAAATTGAATTGGTCATTTTTTCGAACGCATGTGTGCATTGATAATTAAATATTTAATGACATTTCTATTTGCATTTCGATGGTCATTCAATACTGTTAAAATGTTTAAAATATTGTGATTGGGCACCAATTGAATTTTTCCAAAACACACCTATACCTTATACCTATATACCTATTATTCTCCGGCTGGAATATATTTTAAAGGAGGAAGATTTTAAAAAGAGATTCACTAGTCTTGAAATTATGGTAAATTATGGGTGAAATTAAGGCTATAATTTTTTTTTATCATAAAAGACTCCGATCACGTAATCCTAGTCTGATTAGGATACACCATATCCTAGTTGGATTTTAGGCTTTAAAAGCTGGGTTCCGCTCAAAAATATTACTTTCAAGAGCGAATTTTTTAGGGCTCCTTACAACTACTGATAAAAGGCACAGGCTTTTGTTTTTATATGTTGTCAAACAATGGTTTTGAGCAGTTCTCTTAAATTAGGTTTTAGCTGGTCATCTCTAATTGAGGTAAGGAATCGCCTACGAATCGAAATTTATTTTTTGCAGATGGATCTTGTATACTTGCAGGTCAAGGTACTGTTAGTAATTCAATTCAAAATTCCTGAATATTCTTGCATCACTAATTTCACTTGAGTACTTGACATTCGAAGGGGATACTTTGTACCATTTTCTTTTCGACCTCATTCGATTAGTTTGGTAAAGCAATATGTTGTCTGAAGATTTTCGTAACTGTGTTCTTTCTTTTGAATGATCGGAATAATCAGTTGCAGTAACATATTGTAATAACTATATGACATACGTAGACAATTATCATAGGCGTTTGTAACGTTTTTCTTAATTGCATTCCTTGGTCCACGATAAAATCCGGCGTTTTGCTTTAGTTTTTCTTGTTTCCTTTTTCAAGTAAAAAAAAACGGCACTAGCAGCTTGTTGTTAAGAAAAACTCATTTTAATTTGATTTTAGTTTGATTTTGACGAACGAAAAACTGAAAATAAAATTTCTGAAAATAAAACATTATTAATCGAAAATAAAATATAGTAGTAGCCGAGCGCTCTACCGTAGAGAAAAATAGCTCTACAGTGTATACAGTCTGTAGAGCGCATGGTAGAGCTCTAATTAAAATTTCTCTACGGCTACTCTACGGAAAGCGGTAGAGTCGTAGAAACGCTCTATAGTGTACACACTGCCTGTAGAGACTCTACGCTCTACCGAAAAAACTCTATAGTGGACACTTGGCTTTAATATGATAACCTATATGATAACAATATCCACAAATAAAATTATCAAACACACGAGTACTTGTGATATTAGCATCGGTCGAATCGGATTTCTATGTAGGTGCGAATGGTTTTAGATTACCTGATATAAAATGCTTCGAAATTTATTGTTCTTCCAACGCTATTGTTATTGCTTCTCAAAGCGTAGAAAATCTACAAGCTTTTACAATTAGCTCCATCAATCCTTCCTGGAATGATTTAAGTGCCATTTTGCATTTTGATTAAGTATTTTGAAAATAGCTAAACATCCTCAGATAATTTCTGAATTGACAATATCTCATGATACAAATCTATGTAGGTTTTCTTACAATCCGTTGAATTCTGGGATTATTTGAAGAGCCAACTTTACTAAGGCTGCCACATTAAAATTTGTGTTAGAAATATTAGACTGTATTTTAGTTTGATTATCAGAATTAACAATAGAACCTTCAGGCAATTCTTTATTATCGAAAATATTCTAACTATAGATTCATAATCACTTTTGTTTTTGGAATTAGTAATAGAAGAATCTTTAAAATTAGATTCTCCATAAAAACAACCTCACTACATCACTTCATTACAATCTGAAACTTAATTTCGACACAGATATGTCATCAAAACTATTAAATTCCTTGCAGTATTCTGACCACGCAACTCATATGACAAGACAAACACGATATCATTTATCTAATGATTCGAATAAAGCACCATCATTGCTCACAAATAGTTGTGCGAATAACAAATGACAATACTTATAGTAGGAACTATTTTAGACCTTAAATTAATTAGAAACGGGATCATTGTTAGCTTCCTGTTAAAATCCAACTAAGTCGTTTATTTTGAGGAACAGAATTCACTATCTGTGACGGTTCGTGTTTGAAATCTTTTTGGTTCATTCGGGTTGACTAGATTAATACTATAGGTCGAGATCTAATTCGAAGCAGCCGAAATGTGGGTGCGGTGATACGGGCCAGCAGTAGCTTGTACAAATAATTTTGTAAAATAGATTAACCTTCATTATATAGTGTAACTAACCATCAGATGATCTCATTCAATTTTAAATTTGCTAAATATTTAAATTACAGAAATTAAATTAAACCGCACAAAATAGTATGCCTTTATCGTAGATTGAATGGCAGTTTAGATTTTTTTTTTAAACCGTAATTCTTAATTGATTAACATGTACATAATTTTAAATTATAAAGAAAACCCTCGTCACGACTAATGCGATTGTATATCCTTGATGTAAAATAGTGTAAAATTTAGAAGGATAAAATTTTTGGCACAAAGTATCTGATATTCGGTGCGCATAACCCAAATAAACCAAGGATTCATGGATAAATAAATTATTACAATCAATCAGTTGCCACATCGATCACACCATAAAGTTTATTGCAAAAAAACTTTGGCACAATATCGTGTAAAATAAAATGAGCGAAGGTTAAAATTGTATATATAGTTTTTATATAAGTTTAACGACAATAATTTTCTCTAGTAAATTTATATTATTCTTCAAGAATTTTAATTAATATTTAAACATAAATTACTTAACCGCAGAAATAACGTTTGGTTATTTGTGTTACGTTGAAATAGATATCTTACAAGACAAGCAAATATTTAAACAAGATATATAAAAAAAAATAACCTAACAGATTATACCTTTCTGCAAGAGTGAACACAAATCTTCACACTAATTAATTTCATAACAAATCACTGTCACTTCCAAAAAAGAAAAAAATTCAATTTCTGTTTTGTACTAAACAATTGTTTCAGAAATGTTTCAGCAAACTAATTAACTTAAACATTGTTATGGAATTCTGTTCTCCAGTTTTTTTTTAATTTTTTTTTTTTTTTTTTTTTTTTCATTTTGCGAGAGTATATAAAGATTGTGTTAAATGAAAATTAATTTGGAATTTTTCCAATTTCAAATTATGAACGATGATGATGTTGTTGACATGATAAATTAAGATAGTTTTTTTTTTTTGGTAACAAGCGACGATCAACAAGTGTATTGAGTGTTATAGTATGTGTATGAGTGCAACAAAAGTGACATGCCACTCCACCAAAGTCATAATTGTAAATTGTATGTTATAAAATATATAATTTCGTCTACAAATTTTAATTGACCAAAAAACTTATCATTATATAGCACTAAAATTTTCCAATTATCACATCTCCTTTTCACTACGAGTATACACAAAAAATCAAAGTTGAAAACTACATACGTTCATAAAATATTTACTACAGTTAAATGACCTAAACTTTGTTCATGTAAAAAAACGAATAAAAAAAAAACATTTTGCCTATCGTTCTGTAAAATCAGACAGCTAAAAACTGTAATTTCCTTGGAAAAATATAAAAAAAAAATCATTTTTTGCAAATAGATGAAAATGGAAAAATAATTTATACAAAGCAACAACAAAAAAACATCGACGAAAAATTATAATTAAATGATGAAATATAATTTATGGTAATTACATTAATTTAGGCAATGTGTATGTATGTTTAACTATTTTTTAAACAATATGGCGTACAAAGCTTAATATACATACCAGTTTTACATATTTTGCCTGTTTTAATCGACTAATTAACATATGTAGTATTTGATTAAATAACATATACTTAACATTGATAGTTAAATTAAAAAATACTTAGATTTAATTTTTTCTACAACGCTTTTGCATGTGCAGACAGTCTTGAGATAAAAATCAATTTATGCATTTATGTATTTTATATTATTTCAAGGGAAATTTTATATGTGAGTTATGAGTTTGGCAATTTTCTATATGTATTAGATGATTTAAAAGTGATACCCTTCAAGATTTTTTCTCGTGACAACTTCTTGTTTCTCAATCTTGACGGAGGTAAGTTTTCATCTTTTAAAATAGCGACTTCGTTTATTTTTTGCTTGCATTTGATGACTTGTCATAAATAATCATTGTGCCATGCCTGCAATGAATCTTTTTGATTTTTTCAAAGGCCGACCGGTCAGAAAATAGGATGGTGTGAGAGTGTCTCCAATTTCTGATAAGTCACTGATTGATTTCCAACGACCCGCTTAAGATGAAAGTTTATGGACTTAACAGCCGTCGCCGTAGTCGACTTCGACTCTTTCGAATGAAAATGCCGTAACTCGAGCTTTAGGCAACGAACCCAAGAATTGCAAAGACTCCAACTGATTCTGACGATAGCATATACCACATATATTCGTTTATGACTCGTTTCACTAGCTTCTCGACTCCCAAAAACCCAAAATCGTTCATAAATGGAATTTTTCAAAAGACTGTTACCTGCGTTTAATAGTTGCCGATGTTTTTCTTCAGCTAATCGTTCGGTGATTAAAGATTAGCTGAATAGTATATAATCGGATAAGTCGTTTGATAATCTAAGTTCGTGTTCCTAACGACCACCTATTCGCAGTAATCCCATGCTACTTAATACACTTTTATTTATTGGTGATTGTTTTGCCTTCCTTCAGCAGTTGAATTTCATAGGAAAATTTTTTCTCTTGGGCCGTAATATTAATGAATAATCTTGAATAATCTTCTCGTAATATTAATGAATAATCTTGATGTCGTGACAAAATAATTTATTTTTTAAGTACAGAGGTTTCTTCCAGTGCCAGCTTAAAAAAGAACACGTTGCGGATGCCAAAATATGCCAAGTGTTTTAACATGAGATTAAGTATCTACATTTAAGCTTTTCAGCTTTCTATCCTCGTTCGGTACCACGTTCAAAATGTACTCGATTAGACGGCGATTTCCTTAACTTGAAACCAGCATAAGTGAATCGACGTAATAAGTTTTCTTGGATCTGGATCTTCAGTGCCTCTGATATTTCATTTGCTCTGGTCTAAATATCGTCTATACGTAGAAATTATTCAGAATTATTCTACCGATATCATCCTGTTTATCAATTGCTTGCTGCTCAATTCGCTATATGACCCGTGTCGCCAAAAATGGTGTGCTAGCTGTTCCGCATATAAGTTACGATTAATAATTTATAATCCCGAATTTGTTATTGGGGGACTCCCCCCTTTCTATCCTTTGAAAATCAGCATCTTTCTCATTCACCAAAGTTTGTCTATACATGCGTTTTGAACGGTAATTTCACTTGAAACCCTCCATTGATGGTTTTGTTGACAATGGTGGTGAAGTAATTTTAACACGCTACTTCTTCTTCAATTAATGCGGTACTTCTTTGATTTTTCAGAACCTCCACAGTAGAACATCAAGTTCTAGTTGTGCTAGATAAAATTCGTACCAGACTCAATAGAATTTAATCTACTTGCTGATTGGTAAAATTGTTCTGTTTTAATCCAACCAAAAATTGTGGCTTGAACAATTTCCTGGTCGCTCACACGATCTGGCCGAAGTACATTAAAAAACTGTTCTGACCCGATTAAAATATCGAACTTCTCTGGCACATATAAAAGTTCGGATCTGCAAGTTCTAACTCATTTAAACAGTCAAGTTTGGAGATCTCGATTCCGACTATGGAAAGTAGTTTCATCACCATCGGAAGAACAACAGCCTTCAAATTTAACTGGATACTAGAGTGCCTAATCGCGCTAACCATCATAGTTGGTAGTAATGCGGTTTTGATCTTATTTAAAGTGAGGA
Source organism: Tipula confusa (assembly GCA_963556175.1). Classification (NCBI taxonomy): domain Eukaryota; kingdom Metazoa; phylum Arthropoda; class Insecta; order Diptera; family Tipulidae; genus Tipula; species Tipula confusa. Next base: position 32,855,775 of record OY744476.1, read on the forward strand.
TGGTTGATAGTTGTTTAATTTTTGACTATTGACAATTATTTTGACTTGGTGTGATGTTGGCCGTTTAACACAGACGTTGAGAGTAAAGGGACCTGCCCTGACCTTCATCGGTACTAACATGCAATGTTTGCGATGGATAAACCATGAAAACTATAGACTTAAATAATTTAGGCCCGACCCTTGAGACATTCTTTCAACAATTGAAATTTTTGTGCTGCGAACATCGAATCATTTTCTTAAAATGCGAGATGGTCTGGTTTGCTTAAGTGTTGTCAAGTGCCATGTTACGACTTTTCGATCTAATGCATGTATTGAACATGAACTGAACAGCACTCCTGATCGCTTACATTCTTGTTGTGCATTGCGTACAACAGTTGCAAGATATCAACTTGAGCAGCTTTCCTGGAGCCGGTGACAGATAAGTTGGAATGGGTAGCAAACTACTTTTGATAGATTTCTATCCCCAATCTGTTGGTAGCATAAAGCATTTCCCAGCCATGCTTGAACTTGATAGTATACCCGAAATGAATCCTGATCTGCAGAATTCATTTCGGGTATACTACTATCTTGGTGGGAGACAAGCTAAATCGAATTTAGAATGTACCTGCAGATTACCAATTACTCTGTTGTAAGCACAATATGTTGCATCTTCTAGTGGAATCTTTTTGGTGATGTTATATAGTATATATATTAAACGCGCTCCGCTGGCTGCAATATTCTCCTTCGTGGCACTAGTTTGTAAGAACACTTGCACATCGGTCCTCAGTTCTGCATTGGCCTGCAAAAGCTTAAATGCTTTTAGTATTCCTTTTCTGTACAAAAGCATGAATAACTGGAAGCAGGTCGCTTAATGAAGACGGTCGTGACCTCTTTGCTGCTATATCATACACAGTCTTCGATTTGGAGCAAAGAAGCCAAATTATTTGACGTCCTGGTGAACAAAAAACACAAGCAGCATAGCATGTCCGAGTCCTCTGCAACAACCACCACCTAATCCCCACGATTTGTAAAGCTCACAGCTATATTTTCGATAGAGGTATCTTCCGCCTGATATGTTAGTATATTTAAACATTGTAGGTGTTGCTTCAGTTTACATTTCGATTTAGTATGGGTGAGAAATTTGCTTTGAGAAATTATGCACGTCATATTACTCCCTTTTTCGATATTTGCTGAAATGTTGGGAATGGCTCTTCTCTTTTGTTCTTCTCCTTTCGTGGTGGCGTAGTCCTGATAACCATCAAATAATATCGTTGTGTTTCTGCCATAATGTTTTAAAACATAATCACCATACATTTTTAGAATCGTGCCATAAGTCGCTGGCTTTGGCCATACTACCGAGTGAAGCAGATGGGCTCAATCTACAACATATTTGCAATTTGTAGAAAAACTGTCCCTACCAATTTCAGCTCTTTTAAATATGGTTTTGATGTTCTATTTTGTTCCCTTTCGTAGGAAACCGTCGTTGGAAAAGAAAGGTGGAGCTAAAGCCATAATTCATATTTAAAATAAGACTTTTGCAATTGATCGCATAAGTGATTGTTATATGCACATGTCCGTCTAAGTACCGCTCCATTGCAAATTTTTTTTCTTATCGAATCATCTACCAGTTGCCAGTCCTCTCAGCTCTGATATACTGCAGCACAGTCATAACTTGCTCATAATATTGGAGCCAAAGTTTGCATGTTCTGTTTGTTGTTCTTAGTCTGTTAATGTTACTTTTAAAGCAGCTCTCCAGGTCGCATACTACTTCCGAATCATGATACATTGATTTGGTTTCATTTACCTGGATTCGCCACCTCTTGGTCCAGTTAATCAATGTGTTAGTGGCTCTTTGCACTTTTCTCGTTGCTTCTTATACATTGTTACCAATTCCTAAGATTGCAGAGTCATCAGCAAATGTTGTTATTTGAGTTTCATCTGTGGTTCATCAAATCGCTTGTGTATAGGATATACAGAATTGGACCTAACACTCTACCTTGTGGTACTCCTGCTAATATTTTTGTCAATCAGGAGTATTGATCTTCATAGTTTACCCTAAAATGTCGATCAGCTAAGTAAGATTTTAGAATCTGAAAAAATGCTTTGGTAGATCTCGATGTAGTTTAAATTCTAGTTCTCTGGGCTACTTTATCGAAGGCTTGTGCTACATCCAAGAAAATACTTGAACATATTTTTTTCCTTTCCAGTGCATCTTCAATTATGACTGTGATTCTGTGACCCGACTACAGTTGAATGTTTTTCTCTGAAACCGAATTGGTGCAGAGGAATAAAACCTCGTTGTTCTATTATTAATTTGAGTCTCTTAGCAGCAATTTTTCGAATAATTTCGAAATAGTTGGAAGCAAAGAAATCGGCCTGTACGATTTTTTGTCGTTAGGTGGTTTGCTTGGTTTTGGTATCATTATCACTTCTGCCACTTAAGTTAAGTTTGAATGCTGTATGCATTCCAGATGACAGTTCTAAGTGTTTGATTCATTCCCATATTTTAGTAAATCATGGAAGTGATTTCATTCACTGTACCTTGAATATTTAAGCGCCTATTTAGAGCGTCTATGCTTTTTTCTTGTTTCACAAGCCGAATGTTAAGAGTTACTATGCATTTTAGAATCTTTTCAAGAATTAGGGAATCGGTACCATTATTATTTCCTACCGAATCGCTTTATTATACGATCTGCGAGTATGTTTTTCTATTGATTGTTGTGTCGGTAAATCCATGATAGTTAGCCCATAAAAACTGTGAAATTTATGCCAGAAATCGAATATTTTCAAAATCGATATCCATCATGGATTGATGGTTAGCCCATGAAAACTGTGAAATTTATGCCAGAAATCGAAAATTTCAAAAATCCAGAAATCCATGATGGCCCATAAAAACTGTTGGATTTATGCCACAAATCGAAAATTTCCAAAAACCAGAAATCCATGATGGATCCATGAGCCTATGAAAACTGTGAAATTTATGCCAGAAATCGTAAATTTTCAAAATCCAGAAATCCATGATGGTTAGCCATCATGAAAAATGTGAAATTCATGCCAGAAATAGAAAATTTCCAAAAACCAGAAATCCATGATGGTTATTAGCCCATGAAAACTGTGAAATTTATGCCAGAAATCGAAAATTTCCAAAATCCAGAAATCCATGATGGTTAGCCCATAAAAACTGTTGGATTTATGCCACAAATAGAAAATTTCCAAAAACCAGAAATCCATGATGGTTAGCCCATGAAAACTGTGAAATTTATGCCAGAAATTGAAAATTTCCAAAATCCAGAAATCCATGATGGTTAGCCCATAAAAACTGTGAAATTTGAGATTCACTCTGTTGTTTGAGATTCACTTTTCTCTACATTTATAATAGGCTTCCTTTTAACAGGTAACCTATGGTTTTGTTGTAGTGCTTTGTCTCTTATTTTTTGTAGTTCTTTAGCTACTTCACATCCTCTATAATTTGCTGGATGCTGCCCTTTACAGTTTATACATTTTAGGGGAACATTTTTACTTAAAGGAGATGCTTTGGCGATGTATTTCCCTGCACATCTGACACATCTAGGCTCCCGTTGACAATATCTTTGGGTTTGGTTATAGCTTTGGCATTTTTTACATTGAGGAATTTGACCAGTTGATTTTCTCAACGGTTCTATTGTGACTCTCGTGTTAAGGATGGCTTTTATGTTGTATATATTGTCAACATTTTCTTTATTATTAAATGTAAGCATAAATAAGGACCTCTTTTAGTGATTCGGACACCTTCTGCAGTTTCAATTTTTTCTCTCTTAAGCATTTTTACTGTATTTTCAATTTTTAATCCCTTGCCTATTAGATCTTCTTTTATATCCTCCTTTGAACAAGTTGGATGGAAGCCTTGTAGCTAAAACTCTATACGTATCAGAATCAGACGTATTAATTTGCCATACATCATTTTTAAGTGATGCAATTCTGTAGTCTCTATTAGTGACTGATTTTATTATTGTTTGCACAGAGGCATAATTGGATATGCCAATAATAGTAATTGCTAGCGGCGCCCTCTCTTTAGGTTTGCCTGGCTGTTTTATTTCGTCAGTTGTTTTTCGTTGTATAACAGCTTTATTTGTAGGAAGCTCCTCATATTTTTTAGCTTGTAAAGCCCTTTTTAATTTTCTTTTTTAAGCCCCACCACTTCGTTGCTTAGCTGCGACGTTGCCTTTTCAATTTCGCTTAGTTTTCTTCTTAGTTCATCACTTTCGTTAACTTGTTTAAAAAAGATTTATTCGAAGATGTTGGTGATCGTGTAAGCCTAGAGCTTCTTGAAAATGGGTCATTTAGCAATAGTTGACCCACCCCAGAATCCTTTGGGCTGACATCCGAAGAGTGTGGATTTGTCGGCATCTCTGCTAATTTACCAACTTGGGTATAAATTCCTTTGTTTGTTGTATCAATTGCATTAATTAACTGATAATAATACGTCGCTAGGGCCTCGTTGGTTAAAGCATGGAGCACCACGTGCAGCTGAGGTTGACATTTGAACTGGTATTTGACGTATTTTACCCTTTGTCCCTTACCCCCTAGTAATCAATAGTAATCAAGTGATCAATAGTAATCAATCGATAGTAATTAAATGATGAAAAATATTTTTTCAACTCTCCCCCGTTGGGATTCGAACGCAGAATCTCCCGACCCAAACACCACAGCTTTAACGCCAATTGCTCAGTCAGTAATTCGTTTAAGTGCGTTTATTTGTTTTGTTTAGGTTACGTTGATTTAAGGCTATAAAGACTATTTTTTACTTTCAACAAAGCCTTGTCAATCTTTAAACATTTCAGATTTATTCACGATTAAAATGTTAAACGAAATGTGTAGTGCCTCAGCTACTAACGGGTGGGCCATTTAAAAGTTTAAATTTAAAAATGCAATAAAACAAAAACGGTTTGAAATGTTGCCAAATTTATTTTTTTGTTGTGAAGTACAATTGTTCTGGTTAGAGATGGAATATTATTTTATTCATATGGCTACCGTATCTGGCCTCACAGTACCCCAATCGATCGGACCAATTTTCGAGCAATTTTCGAGTGTATGGGGTCGTATCTCAGCGATGGCATCACGAATGTTGGCGTTCAAATTCTCAATTGTCTCTGGTTTTTCGGCATAACACTTGTCTTTAACGGCGCCCGACATACAATAGACCAATGGTGTCCCGCAGCTTCTTGCCGGCCAATTAACATCACCATTTCGGCTAATTAAACGGCCATCATACTTTTGACGCAATAAATCGATTGTGGCATGAGATGTGTGGCAAGTGGCTCCATCCTGTTGAAACCAAACATCGTTCACATCAATACCATGAAGAACGGCCGCAAAAAAACGGTTATCATGGTGCGATAGATGTCTTCATTGATCGTAATGCGCCGTCCTCATTTTCAAAGAAATATGGGCCAATGATGCCTCCGATCCACAAGCCACACCAAACAATCACTCGTAATGGGTGCATTGGCTTCTGTAAGACTACGTGTGGGTTTTCTGAGCCCCAAATACGGCAATTTTGCTTATAACGTACTCACCAAGATGAAAATGAGCTTCATCCGAAAAGATGATTTTTTTTAGAAAAATCGAAATCACCGTGCAGTTTTTCATTGGCCCATCTAGCGAAGTGAAAACGAAAAACGTTGGAATTTATTCCAATAAATTCCAACGTTGCTCAAGCGTAAATCGATTCATTTCGTTCAGTGTAGATAATATACTGAATTTTGTGATAGAATGAAGTATTGCCAGATTCGAAATATCTGGTAGTTCATTTAAACCGATAGATGGCCCACCCTTTATATACCTGAAATAATTCCAGTTAGTTTTATGTTTGTTCCTAAACTACAATTATGACTGGCGAATGATCCGATGACAAGTTCAAAATGCACCGTTTAAGTCATTCTTTTGTATCTGGGATCTTTTTTATCGTAGATAACTACAGCAGTTTTGCATTTACTTCAGTCACTTATTGCTAGAAAGGTATGACCCAATGAGTTTAAACTGCTCATTTTTTAATGTCTTGCAATACCCTAATGTGCCCTTTCATTAAGATGTTTTGTTGTGTATTCAGTTTGTATACATGTTCTATAGACGTTCTGCATTTTCGTTGTTGGTTTTAATTTTTTGGTTAGCCAATAATGAGGCTCCGGCCGTTTGTTGCCCTAGGCGGTTACTGCTTTGCACTCTCCCAGGTGGTTACTGCGGGTTGTGTTTGTAGTGTACAGTAACTTACATCTACTTTTTTTCCCAGAATTGGAATTTTTTTTGTTATAAATTTTTGTCAACTATTGTTTGTTGTGGGAAAACCATAAGTGGTAACCATATTACTGAAAAATAACAATGTAAAGCGATATTTTGCAACTTTTATTCCGATTAAGTATTGTCTTGATTTGGCAGATCATTAAATATGGAATATAATTAAATAAAAAATAGTTTCTGCACTGTCTGCTTTTACTGGAGCCTTATTATGCTTTAATTCGGATATATAGCTACTTTTGGTTCTACATCTCCAAAGATTACAGCCACTTAGTTAAAAATAATACCGCTTATCGTGCTTTACGTCGCTCGTATTGGTTTTATAAAAAACGCGTAAATAAGACGGTACGAAGAATTCCTGTTTTTTGTTTATGCCAAGTCGAGATTGGTTAAAGTAAGGTAATTGGTTATTTCCAGTTTTTTTTTTTTGTTTTCAAGATCCCATTGAACATTTTTTTTATAATTTATGTTTTGTTATTTTGTTATTTATGTTTTGTTAAACCTGCGTAATAGTTTTTAAGAAAAGCTGTGTTTTTAACTTACTCGCAGTCAAGTTTGATCAAAATATAAATTAAATTTAACTTCTATAATTCATTTTGTTAGATTTATTATGTAAATAAAAAACGATTAAAAATTCGGTATGGCTTTGTCTGCAAAATCGATGACGCTCATGATGCACTTTTGTTTTACGTAATTTTCCTACTACACTATACAATCATTAATATTATATAAACCGTGATGAATTGATTAACGTGTTTAATTGTCCGCAGGTAGTTTTGTCTTTATGAAATCTTTCTTATTAGTCACTATTTTATGACATTCCTCGAGTTTACAAAACCAACATTTTAATGCTCTAATAACATTTCGATGCTCGTATATAATTTTTAATATCTGGCTTCATCGGTTTCGGTCCTGAGCCTATACTAAGATTTGCGCGGAGAACGACCTCTTCGGCTGTCAAATGTTGGTTTTTCTCTCAGAGGTCGCTACACAATCTGAAAATCGTACAAGTGGTTCTTTTACATCGGTTGTGTCGATTCTATTCACACAGATATTATCTACACTATAGACAGGCCTTGGTTGTACTGACGGCATAAAACGTTGTTCTGAAGTTTTATGAAAGATAAATTCTAACATGAGATTTAACAGTACCGAGGACATATCATCTCATTTTTGTATACCTGCGCTACGAGATGTTTCATTATATTCTAACGAAACATCTCTTAGCGCAGGTATACAAAACCAAATTTCAACCCTGTCGAACCAAATTTCGACCGCTTGGAATCTTGCTTTGAAGTATCATCAGTGTTAGACCTGCATGCGCTTATTGTTTATATAAGTGTTTTGGACTAACAACGTACTAAGTTGAGATTTGGGATGCAAAATTATAAAGTGTTTGGTAGAAACAAATTGAGGCGACTTGACTTGGTAATTACTTTCCCTCCTCGCAATTGTGTCAACTCATTTCTACAGAATTTGTTTTGCTCATGCTGGTAAGTGTTAATTAAAAGCTGCAAGATTTTTCTTGTCAATTATATTTCAAATAAATCTTAGCACGTATCCTAACACGGTCAGCAGTTTCGTGAAGGTTGAGAATTTGGAAATTAACGTCGACCTATTGAGTATCAATATTGGCGGAAAATATTAACTCGATTTAAGTAACCAATAAGGCCCATTCCACCATAGTCTATGATAAAAGAGTTCTTGTGTTGGTAAACCCCGTGAAGCACAATCTGCCGGATTGTCTGATGAGGGAACATGTTACCACTATTCTCTCATTATTGACAAATTTGCTCACAAATGTGCTCCAGCACTTAGAGTGGCTAGATAACCAATCTAAAACAATCTGCGTAAATCCGTCCATGCATGGATTTGAGATATTTTCAGCTGAGTCTCACTTCGAACTAAATCGATTAGACTGGTTAACAGAACTGCAGCACAAAGTTCAAGTCTTAGAAGAGTAACTTGTCGAATCGAATCCATCTTGGTTTTATCGTGAATTAAATGCACAGAAATGATTCCTTCTAAAGTGGTTTCTTTCTGGTATACAACTGCACCGTATGCATTTTGGTTTGCATCACAAAAACCATTTATTTCTATTATTCTTGCATCTGTTTCCTGGGTCCAATTGACGCCCATAGTATCTTGGCTTTTTGTACGTCAGTGTGATAACTGTCATTTATTTACCGTTGATGTTTTTACCCAAACTAAATTTTGAGTTGGACATCCGTTTCCGGAGGATAAGCCACTGATACTTTGTTTTAATTGCATAACTTCGGCTTGAGGATCGGTTCGAGTCATCAGGTCATCAACATAAATGTCGTAACAATATTAATCTGGTCGCTAAAAAATGAGGGCTAATCTATAAGTATAACGGTGGACAAATGGAAATGGTGAACTGGTTCGGATGAATAACTTCGCCATACTGTTTTTTGAGTATGTGGTATGGAAGCATGCTGAACTTGCCGATACATATTTTCGACGTCGGCTGCGATGGTTATGCTCTCTAAACCTTATGATTATAGCGATCAGTGAACTTTGAACAGTTGAACGAACAGCCAATCAATCTAGTCTGCTTTAAAACCCCGTGATGAGGTAAGAACAGTAACCAGACTCACGATCTTTGGCTGGTTGAATTTTTTCTGTATGATGCAGATTTTGATACTCGCACTCATAAACTCTTGATAAAGTTTCCGAATTGTTGACTCTCAAGCAAAACGGCGTTCTTTAGCTCTTAATCTGTGAATTGTTATCTATGTTATCCAGCCTAATACTGGGCAATCCAGCCTAATACTGGGTTTTGTAGAATTAGACCACTATTACTGATTTTGATTTGCCCGGGTTCATGCACTGATTAAACATCTGAGTAGCGAAATTGCGGATCAGCCTATTATAGTTCCGACCACCGACTAAATTCAATGCTAAAATTTTGATATACTGGGGAGATAGATTTGACGTAATTTTATATAATACAGGTACCTGCAATTAGGATTCCGGACAGATCTGCTGGTCGTACTATTAACGAAAACTTTCCTCTTGTGGATTCAGCGCAATTTAATTTAGCATTATCTCATCTCAATCTTAATTATTGCTGCACGCCATCCACTGTGATGAAGGTTGCTTGAGAACCCAAATCTAATAGTGCACATACTGATTCTCGTCCAAAGGAATCCAACATTTGTTAGAATAACTGCCACTTCGTATATTCTCCTGAAAATTGAGGTATGTGAATTTTGGGACGAGTTTGGTTTCGTGATCAGAAGCGTTAGTTGTCATATTCATTGATAAATCTAGAAAATATTGCTCGTGGCTATTGCTCTAAATCGAATTAGAGTAGGATTATGACGGCCATATAATAATTTTCTTCTGAAATTGCGGGTCTAATGTAAATATTTTATTTTCAGTCGCCGTAATCATCAGTTGTTCGACTCGAGTAAGGCTTGTTTTAAATTCTTCAATATGAACGTCATCCTCAAATGCTTTAACAAACTTGATGTTTATAAGCTTCCTTTTATTCGATGACTACTGTTTCTTTAAAGCTTGCATATCAGACATTTTGATGTATGAACTTTTATTGCACTTAATTTGGTTTAGATATTCACAGTTCACTTCGTATTTGTTAAAAAAATCGTTTACGTATGTCAATCAGTCAACCTCAACCTGGATCCGACTTGTTGTGGTTTCCAATAACAAAATTATGTTTATCTGTCCAAAACTGATGATAGATGTGTATGTGTAGTTACAACTGGCACCTTGCAAATATTTTAGTTACACCAGCGACAAAATGTGATATTTCAAAATACGATTTGACAAAACGAGATAAAGAACAAAACTGGACATTTCAGAATTGGATATTTCAATACAAGAAGGTACAAAACGAGATATGGTACAAAACTGGATATTTCAAAACAGGATATTTCGTCATGTGATTTAAACTTAAAATAGTTTTTAGGAAAGTTCTGGAATATGGCCAATTAGGGAGGAACTCGGCGAGTTCTTAACCGATTTTGATGAAATTCGATATGTAGGATGAAAATGGGATTTAAAAATGATTTTTTGGGAAAGTTCTGGAATATGGCCAATTAGGAAGGAACTCGGTGATTTCTTAACCGATTTTGATGAAATTCGATATGTAAGATGAAAGTGGGATTTAAAAATGATTTTTTGGGAAAGTTCTGGAATATGGCCAGTTAGGAAGGAGCTCGGCGAGTTCTTAACCGATTATGATGAAATTCGATATGTAGGATGAAAATGGAATTTTAAAATGATTTTTTGGGAAAGTTTTGGAATTAGGCCAGTAAGCCTGAGTATTAGGCCTGTAATACTCTTTTATACCATGTTAGAATTTATCTTTCGAAGAAGTGAAATACCTTAGGACAACATCTTGTACCGTTAGATGTTGTCCTAAGGTATTTTCAAAAGATAAATTCTAACATGGTATAATAGAGTATTTCCTACTCTAGGGACAGAGAATTTCCTTGCCATACTCTTTGGCTAATTATTTAAATTCCTGATATCGAGTTCTCAATTTTGATACATTATTGTAACTGCATTACTTGCTATTTTACATAAACGCACATATTTTTTAAGTATTCCCTGCTTCCCCGATGGTATTTCCAAGCTATTCTGGTGGATTGAGTCACGCACGCTTGCTGGGAATTCGAGAACACCTGAATCCTATTTTAATTTACGAAATGTTTCATAATATTTCGAAAAAATCAAATGCACACAATCTACTAACGAGAATATCTCCATAACAATTAAATTTTATGTAATACTATCCTAACTCGATTTACGAGTCTTGAATCCTTAGATGACAATAAATGTATATATTATGCAAATCCGGCATAGTAGATAAGTCATGGATTAGAACTTTTATAGCCTCTATATTTTTATAATATACCAATTTTTGTCTATGTATGCACAGTTCTTGTGTGTGCACAGTGTAATATACACCATTTTGTAATTGCCTCAAGACGTAAAACACATAATGTTTAAATAAAAATTATCTTTCACACCTTATCTTAAATACAATATTTTGATTTAAAAATTCTTATGTGAAAATGCGATTCGGATTATCTCACAAAAAAAACAACAACAACCGCATAATAATGATTTTCCATTATACAAAAAATTGTCTTTGTCTATACATATTTTGTTAACAAATCGATTTGAACAAACCGAAATGGGGAAGCTAATTCACAATTTTTATTTAAAATACTTGTCTATAATACACATTATAGATATAGAACCTTGTATCCTATAATCCTCAAGTTCAAGAATCCTTACAAATGAAAAACGTAGTAAAAAGTAAATTTTATGTTATGCCTATAATCGTCCATGCAATAAAATTTATAAAAATAAATACAAAATAACTATCTTTCGCGTGGTCTTTAGTTCAATGGAATACTAATCCAAAATCCATCTAAACAATATGCGGTTTTTACAGGCTATTGTTGGCTCGTACCGTAATCAACAATCTGATTTCATTGGTCACGAGCTTGCTCTTCGTATTGTTCTAGACACACAGTATCCTCCCAGAAATCGCTGTTAAATTCCTGATCTCGTGGTTGAATATAACTCGATAAATGACATTCAGTCCGCAACCTCACATAAATTATCTGTGTGCTCTCAGACTACAGACGCCCAAATCCATCTATCATCACCACTCAACATTTTCTTTTATATTTGTAAATGACAGAAATATGTATGTTTATGATGAGAAATGCTAAAAAAAAAATTGGCTTCGACTACGTCAAATGCGCTCGAATGCATATAACATGTCTAGTGTACATCGTGATTAGCTTCGTAAAGCGAAACACAAGAAAATAATAAAATTGGCAATGAAATATGTGTATCGATTTATTTCGATCGAAATGCAAAATCGTTCGCCTTATTTATTTACACAAAAATCCATCAAAATTGTACATAAATTCAATTTTCTTTATAATAAATATTCTATGGTTGAAATTGACATGAACCATACATGTGTGCCATTATAATATGTACATAAATTTTAATGATTCGATTGGAAAAGAATTAAAATTGTTGAAATATAAAATCGATCGTAAAGTATAAACAAATGTTATGCGATTATAGGTTATAAATCGGTAATATATACTACTTCACCACAGAATTTTTAATTATGTTGAATATAATTCACTCTCCAGTCTTTACTGTTCAAAATTCGGTTATGCTTCACTTAATTAAGCAACCTAAGATAAACTGAAACTGAAGATGATGACTTTGAAACAATTTTCAAACAAATTATGAATGCTTCTGATTGGACTCAATGATAACTCTAAGACTAGATTTTGTTGATTACATAAACTGTATCAAATTTCAATCAAATTGCTCAAATATTCCTTAGCTGCTTAGACCAAATTGTACCTGATTTTACCAAAATTCGAGCTGACTCAGAATCCAAAAAATCCAAAATCTGTAATAATGGTCTGATTAGACTCAATGATACCTCTAAGAATAGGCTTTGTTGAGTATAAACGAACTGAGTCAAATTTCATTCAAATTGCTCAAATATTCCTCAGCTTAGACCAAATTTTATTCGATTTTATCCAAATTCGAGCTGACTCAGAATCCAAAAAATTCAAAATCTGTAATAATGGTTTGATTGGACTCAAGATACCTCTAAGACTAGATTTTGTTGAGTACATAAACTGTATCAAATTTCATTCAACTTGCTCAAATATTCCTTAGCTACTTAGACCAAATTATATTCGATTTTACCAAAATTCGATCTGACTCAGAATCCAAAAAATCCAAAATCTGTAATAATGGTCTGATTTGACTCAATGATACCTCTGAGAATAGGTTGTGTTGAGTATACATGAACTGAGTCAAATTTCATTCAAATTGCTCAAATATTCCTCAGCTTAGACCAAATTTTATTCGATTCTATCCAAATTCGAGCTGACTCAGAATCCAAAAAATCTAAAATCTGTAATAATGGTCTGATTGGACTCAATGATACCTCTAAGAATAGGCTTTGTTGAGTACATAAACTGTCAAATTTCTTTCAATTTGCGCTCAAATATTTTTAAACTGCAAAGACACAATTGTATTTGTTTGTTATCAAAATTTGAGCTGCCTCAAAAAGCCGGTTGTAATTTAGTACATTAGAACCGGCCGTCGTGGCCTATCTATTTTAAAATAGACCACCGATTCTATATAACCATCAATTAATGCTATGGCTGATTGGGTGACAACTTGCCACTTAAAATAAAACCATCATATTGGGTCTCAACTGGCTTAAGCCACTTGGAATTTCCTTCCAGCGGTGTATTCGACTAATAAAATGTTCAGAAATATCAGCATGTTCCAAAGAGGTTGGATAATTTAGCGGTGCACCTATTTTACAATGGATCTAACACATCTTACCAATTCGTTTATCACCATGACGAGTCCCCCTTTCTTTTTGGGGTTCCATCGAAAGGAAACTACTTAATTAAGGTAATTAACCAGCGAAGTTTAGTCATAAAATTGCAGGGGTTGTTACATACTTTAACGAAGTTATTGTCGTTGCTTCTTCTACCAATGAACTTCATCAACGGTTGTGGCTAATCTTTCTATACGCCGATTCGTCTTCGGAAAGATAAAAGCGTGATTGGAAGTGACAGTGTATTCCTTTCTAATTGTCATAATTTCTTTTTGAAATTATAATTTATAATTAAGATTTTTGTACTCAAAATACACTGTCTGTTGTGTTTCCTTCTTCTTCAGCAAACTGTCAATAATTGTAAATACGGTGATTGGTTATCTTCCAGAGACCTAAATAGGTCAGATTCCCATACATCGCGTCTCTTTCTCGCACTTCAAGGACAGCTTAGGCTTATCGTTCTCACTTCTTCACGTATCAATGTGGTCTTTTTCGATTCGTTTTCTACTCGTTATGAGTCCGCCCAAATACTGCTGAAACTCTCGGAACTTGCCCAAGTTTGGATGAAATTTGTTCAGTAGAACTAAAAGAACTTTATAGCAATCCATATTTTAGCAACAAAGGTTTCCACTGCTGGGACATTGCGATCATTACATTTCGATGACTATGGGCTCGCTCGCTCACTTTCTACAGCCGCCGGTACTGCCGGTGTCCCAATCTTGTATCGTAATTTGTTTGTGGTTCTTTTTAATTTGTCGTTTTTTCAACGGATTGACTTGCATGGGTAGCCATCTTTAACGTAACATACACTGTTTGAAGCCGCTTCTTCTGTCAAACAGACGTATCTTTTAGCTGCAGTTCCTTTTAATGCTACAATCAACAACATATTTTCTCCGCTCGCCTTAGCAGAAAAAATACTTTTCGGAAGTTTCAGAAATTATAGCAGGACTACCGCATGGCAATGTATTTTAAACTGATTGTGTTATAGTTGTCTTCCAACAACTGAAAAGGTTACAACTTTAACTTTCGCTGATGACACAGCTGTTATGTGTCACACAAAAATCGTCAATCTTAGGTCTTCATCTAATTGATAGATGATCAGTGTATAAAAATATATATATATATATATATATATATATATATATATATATATATATATATATATATATATATATATATATATATATATATATATATATATATATATATATATATATATATATATATATATATATATATATATATATATATATATATATATATATATATATATTGCGCAAAGAACGCAAGTGAAACTTCTCTGCAAGTATTTTCAAATCAGTAACAAAGACATCGGAAGTAAAACGATTAAAGAAACGATCAAGCCATATAGTCTGAATTACCAACTGAAACTGGAACCACATTCAAACGTATTAGCTAGGAAATTACTACGGCAACCAAATTACTAGTGAAATTACAGACCACAAACCTACAAGCTCCAAAATACCCTTAAATTATCGATACAACTACGAATAAAGCGACGATGGAATCTAAACCAAACTACCACAAATAACTTTCTCACTCTTCCGTTCTCATCCTTGTAGTATATACCGTTTGGCTCAACCTTGGACATTTACCACGAATTTGTTTAGTACATTGATACTGACGTGCTGCTCGATAGTGAACAATTAATGGTAGTTGGCGATTTTAATCTTCCGGACACAACCTGGTTGGATATTAAAAGCGTCTTTACCGCAATTTCTACGGATGACAGTACTTTAGCTGTACGATGGATGATTTTCGAACAAAAATCAACCGCACGTGCAACAGTCTAGAAAAACTTTTGGATCTTTTTTTTTAAGTGACAACAGGTTTCTCCAGAAGTATTAACATATAGACTGGCTTATTGGATTTAACCGACTACAATGATTTAAATGTCACTGTCTTCAACGAGCATCTCAATACTGTGATCGAAAGAGATTTTAAGTTACCGCGTAAGAAGTTTAAAATCGTTAATTAGGTTCTTTACAACAGTTACATCCTGTAGGTTGGATTTTCATGCTACTCGCAGGGTTCCTAACATTTTATTAATAGAAAGAGAAAGGCATATTATCTTCTTTCCGATGATCTTTTTAAATCAGTTCGTAAACCTTTCTGTTGATATATGTCAGCTTAATGTTAAGTCATTCAATCTTAATATCACCCAAACATTTACATATCTTACATATCTAACATTTAGTTTGGATAAAGTCTTCGATTGTCTATTCAACTTAAATTGAAATAAGGGTCCGGGTCACGATGGTTTCCCGCCCATTTTTATTAGAAACTGCGCTGAGAGGCAGTAACCGTTTACGATATATGCAATGTGCAACCGCTCTTCAACAGGTGCAAATATATTAATCGACCATACTGTAGCTATCGTCCCTCAATATCATTCATATGTTGTTTGTTGTTAGTGATATTGATTTTGATTTGTTTAAAAATTTCAAAACATTTTCCGTCTATAGTGGTTGTTGTTGTATGCACGATAAATAAAACATTAACGAAAACTGAAAATCATTGTTTATAAAAAGACATAAAACCGCGAAAATATAATTTCGATGTCTGGGTCGCGCACAGATGAATAAATATTATTGACGTACAGTCTTTCACAACCGCGATAATGTAAACAAATAATGCGGTAATAATACACATGCGGAATAATTATACGCTCGGTAATGTTTTAAAAAAGGTTGACGGTCATTATATCATACGGTCAAGTGAACCGAAAAATATTCTAAACGAAATCACCCTGCTGTTTTTTTTTTTATTTAGGAACAGCATTTTCCATTTATAAATAACAAAAATATAAATTTTGAAGTGGAAAATCATAAAAAATGAAATTTCATAGAAATATGTACGTACACATATTAAAGATTCAACAAGGTAGGGCATATTAGATTGAGAAATTTACAATTTTATTTTATGTATTTAATAAACATATATGTATATGTATATATGGATCAAGAACAGTAACGTCATGAATTTTAATTTTTTTTTTTGCTTTTCTTTCAAATTTACGTCATTGGAAATAGATTTAAGGATTGTGTTATTTAAGGGTATGGCTAGTTGCTATGCACAATATTAAATCGAAATTAAATGTAAAAATGTCACAAAATGTTCCGCTTTAAATACAAAAAGTTTTAGAAAATTTTCCACTTAATTTTAGAAATAAATATACACGTTTCATGATATCTCGAAGAAACTCGATGGTCAAAAAGTGAAGACCATCTGTCCCAAAACTATCATTGATGTACATTGAAGATGACCACAAAAATCTTGGAATTAGATTTTTTCTAGGGCTTCAGGAAAAACGTGTGTTTTGGATTGAAAGCAGTCGATAACCGTGTGTTTATATACCACGTTAGCAACTACATATGGAAAATGTCTAAATCCAAAAAATACACACAAAAACTGTAAATTTTATAACTCAAATGGAAAATGTCCAAAATCCGGAAAGTACATGTTGGTTATAGCCTATCAAAACTGTGAAATTTATGGCACAAATCAAAAATGACTAAAAACCGGAAAATGATTGATGATTAGCCTATCAAAACTGTTAAATTTATGCCACAAATCGAAAATGTCCAAAATCCGGAAAATGCATGATGGTAGCCTATCAAAACTGTGAAAATTATGCCACAAATCGAAAATGTCCAAAATCCGGAAAATACATGATGGTTAGCCTATCAAAACTGTGAAATTTATGCCACAAATCGAAAATGTCTAAAATCCGGAAAGTGCATGTTGATTAGCCTGCAATACTCCAATAATTTTAAAAACTGTAAAATTTATGGTACAAATCGAAAATGTCCAAAATCCGGAAAATGCATGATGATTAGCCTAACAAAACTGTGAAATTTATGGCACAAATCGAAAATGTTAAAAATCCGGAAAATACATGATGGTTATCCTATCAAAACTGTGAAATTTATGCCACAAATCGAAAATGTCAAAAATCCAGAAAATTCATGATGGTTAGCCTATCAAAACTGAGAAATTTATGCCATAAATCGAAAATGTCCAAAATCCGAAAAATGCATGATGGTTAGCCTGCAATACTCCAATAATTTTAAAAATTGTGAAATTTATGGCACAA
This sequence comes from Tipula confusa, assembly GCA_963556175.1. Lineage (NCBI taxonomy): Eukaryota > Metazoa > Arthropoda > Insecta > Diptera > Tipulidae > Tipula > Tipula confusa. Next base: position 32,873,537 of record OY744476.1, read on the forward strand.
ATCGAAAATGTCCAAAATCTGGAAAATGCCTGATGGTTAGCCTATCAAAACTGTGAAATTTATACCACAAATCGAAAATGTCCAAAATCCGGAAAATGCATGATGGTTAGCCTGCAATACTCCAATAATTTTTAAAAATTGTAAAATTTATGGCACAAATCGAAAATGTCCAAAATTCGGAAAATGCATGATGATTAGCCTATCAAAACTGTGAAATTTATGCCACAAATCGAAAATGTCCAAAATCCGGAAAATGCATGATGGTTAGCCTGTAATACTCCAATAATTTTAAAAACTGTAAAATTTATGGCACAAATCGAAAATGTCCAAAATCCAGAAAATGCATGATGGTTAGCCTATCAAAACTGTGAAATGTATGCCACAAATCGAAAATGTCCAAAACCTGGAAAATGCATGATGGTTAGCCTGCAATACTCCAATAATTTTAAAAACTGTAACATTTATGGCACAAATCGAAAATGTCCAAAATTCGGAAAATGCATGATGATTAGCCTATCAAAACTGTGAAATTTATGCCACAAATCGAAAATGTCCAAAATCCGAAAAATGTATGATGGTTAGCCTATCAAAACTGTGAAATTTATGCCACAAATCGAAAATGTCCAAAATCCGGAAAATGCATGATGGTTAGCCTGTAATACTCCAATAATTTTAAAAACTGTAAAATTTATGGCACAAATCGAAAATGTCCAAAATCCAGAAAATGCATGATGGTTAGCCTATCAAAACTGTGAAATGTATGCCACAAATCGAAAATGTCCAAAACCTGGAAAATGCATGATGGTTAGCCTGCAATACTCCAATAATTTTAAAAACTGTAACATTTATGGCACAAATCGAAAATGTCCAAAATTCGGAAAATGCATGATGATTAGCCTATCAAAACTGTGAAATTTATGCCACAAATCGAAAATGTCCAAAATCCGAAAAATGTATGATGGTTAGCCTATCAAAACTGTGAAATTTATGCCACAAATCGAAAATGTCCAAAATCCGGAAAATGCATGATGGTTAGCCTGTAATACTCCAATAATTTTAAAAACTGTAAAATTTATGGCACAAATCGAAAATGTCCAAAATTCGGAAAATGCATGATGATTAGCCTATCAAAACTGTGAAATTTATGCCACAAATCGAAAATGTCCAAAATCCGAAAAATGTATGATGGTTAGCCTATCAAAACTGTGAAATTTATGCCACAAATCGAAAATGTCCAAAATCCGGAAAATGCATGATGGTTAGCCTGTAATACTCCAATAATTTTAAAAACTGTAAAATTTATGGCACAAATCGAAAATGTCCAAAATCCAGAAAATGCATGATGGTTAGCCTATCAAAACTGTGAAATTTATGCCATAAATCGAAAATGTCCAAAATCCGGAAAATGCATGATGGTAAGACTTTCCAAACTTGTTATGTATACCCATTCAATGTATTGAACAGACCCGTTGTTATGAATGAGTGTGAAAGTTTAACCCTGACGAATGATTATGAGAGAAGGCTTTTGACATTTGAGAGAAGAATCATGCTCTTGGTATATTTCAGGAATTTATTCGAAATTTCTGCTATTGTTCATGAAATAAAAGGTCAGCAAGTAAGCAGAATCGGTTTCATATTTGAATCGATCTAAAATGAAGATTTTAACGATCTCTGAGAGAACAGCTGCCATTTGGCAGGTGCAGATGTCTCGACAATAGCTATTCGAGGTAAAGAACGACATAGCTTGTCTAAAACAATCTGAAGAGCAAGCTCAGAATAATAATATGAAAACCCTGATTATTATTACTATAGATACTGTATAGTTTGATCGAACCGATGTCAGCAACATATTCGTCTTTTTAAATAGGGAAGTGGATGTTTGAGTGTGAAAATTACACAATCGATTTAGTTCCACCATCCCGTTGTGCGCTTAGATTTGCACACCTATTTCAATGATATTGCGATTTTCCACCCAAAACACAAGGGAAATAATAGACAAAATAATATAACATTTTAATCATCTACCCACATTTAGGGTGTATAATTGCATTATTTTAGCTCGTTGTTTAAAAGCCAAACACAAATAAAAAATATTTTAGATTGGAAAACGAGGAGAGCTGATATGAGATTTATACCCTTTTCGAACTAAATGAATAAATTAAATTTTATGCTTTGTCTCGTCGCCTGGTTGAACGATGAGATTTTATGAAAAAAAAAAAAGTATTTTGAAGTTTATATTTTTGTAAAGGTCTGGTGTTGTGCGATAAGATGATTGATTTTGATAGTCTTAAATATAAAATCACTTTAGAAATATAATAAAAGATTTAATCTCGATTAACCTCATGTGGTGAAACTTAATTTACATTTTTTTTTTTTTCGGTAAATCCAGTTCAAAGATTACTCATGTTTCGATTACTAAATCATGCAAATTTTTTTTATATATATCAACTTGGCCATCTTGGACATGGAAATGTAAAATTACTACGAGTAAAATGTAAATTATAAACCCATGTAGGTTTTTGTAATTAATAATGTAATCAATCCGAAATTGTATAAATTAACTATACATATTTGCAATTTACATTTTTTATGCGTAACGAAATTGTGTAATTAAAAACAAATTAATTGCAGTATGTTGATTAAAGTTTGCAATGGATATTACAAAGAGCGAAGCACTTACGTAAAATGTGATGAAGGGTAAAATTAATCAAAATTACTTAAAGCAACCACTTTACATAACATCTTGTTCTAACCTTTTTAATTAACAACAAAGTGATGGTTAATTTATAGATAGAGGGGTTAACCTTCGTTATTATTTATAGAAATCCGGAACATTAAAATTTCCCCATCATTTGTATGTCAAATTGTAATGTAAACTGATATGATGATTGAGCGCACTGTCCTTTGCATGGTCATTTTTAAGATTCAAGTACGAGAATATATACACGAATTAGAGTGTGTTATGAATGGAATGAGATTATTTACTATATCATTAGTGCAAAGGTTATCCAATTTTGTTTTGCAATTTTCTTTGCAAGTCATATATCTGGAGTCTTAAAATAGTTAATTACCTCTTTAAAGTGATAGTGAATTTATAAAAACGAGAAAATTAGAACAAACATTTAGCTTTGTATTCGGATTATAATTACTGAGTCAGAATTTGCACAGATCGTTCCACAAAATTAAGCGTCATCATTATAGAAGTGTAATTCTAATGTTGGAAGAACTCTACAGAATTGAGCTAAAATGTTTTCAAAAAATAGGGGGATCACTAAAATATGCGGCAGTAAGACCATCGCATGCGCATTAACCAGCGAGACAGTATATAACATCATCGAAAGAACAATGGAGCTAGATGAATCAGCGATAAAAAAGGGCAGCACACAGTCGTCAATAAAATTCAAAGATTTCACCCGACAAATTAGTTGCTGTGGTTGCGGCAAAGTGAGCCATATTTCATGAGTCTGAAGGTGATGCGATAGGACAAACCAGTCAGATCGAAATGTTGTATGTGGCAAGGTGGTTCCGCGTCATTAAACGGAATTGAACATTGTAAGGCGAACGCGCATAAGAATGCGGATGCCTTCTTAAGCAGATTCCAAACATTTTTTTTAAGCATTGATTAGCCAGTAGATTTAATGTCCCTTGAAGGCAAACTTAATCAAAACTTTACATTTACGAGGGCTCGGATAGTAAATTGATTGGTTTCACAAATAAAAAATTTGATAGAATTAAATTTTATAGCACTGAAACCTGAAGGATCCTCTCAGACAGAGGAGTGAGTGGCCTTGAATTCAGACACGCTTCACCATAATTCTTCTACTGTACATGTAAAATTCCCTAGTATGCGTTTTAAATGGTGCTTAGCGCTTTTTATGGTCGCCTCCCACAAACCACCAAAATGTGGTGATCGAGATGGAATCGCTTGCCATGGTATATAAAATGATCGGTATAAAATCTCAAAATTTCATTACGATAAACTTCAGACATAAATGATCGTTGCAGATCACTCAATTTACCATCTGCCCCAATGAAATTGGAGGCATTTTGGCTAAACATATTTACACAGCAACCTCAACCTCTAAACGGGTTGCCTTAATTGCAAAACAAAAATATAGAGCAACATATAATTTTGAAGTGACGTTTGATCTAACTTTAGAACGAGTAGAAAATTGACCACAAAAATCAATACCGACATTAGAAAACGGTCAGAACGTTTGCATTCGTTGACTGAGCATTCGAATACTACACGTCGACACACTTCGCGACCATTAAAAAACCAGAACTATTGACTAACATAACTTAATAAAGCAATAGGACTAAACATTGTGATGTCGACAAAAACGGCGGTCCATTCCACTAAAATAAAATTGATTTAAGATCTGCAGGCATTAAACCAAATCCGCCAGATTTTCGCGAAACCAAATCCGCCAGATTTTCGTAAGTAGGTATGTGATCCCACACATTTAGAGGAACTAGATCTTGGATTTTCGATATTCTGTCAGCTACAAACTTAGCTTGAGACAATTCAGTGTCTCAATCCAACCTATTTGTCTTCCATGTTTCTTGCATAATTAATTTGTCAGTAAATAATGACGGGTGTCATTAAACGGGTCTGCAAAATAATTGGAGACAAACTAAACACATTATCGACAAAATTATCCACATTATCCACTCCATACCTAATACAGTGGTAGATGAAGATTTTCGGCATTAGACCCCAGTTTTAGTAAATTTCCCGACCATTTCCGTAACTCGAAACCACCTTTTGACAATAATTTAATTAATTCCTTCTTTAAGACAGAAGCTGTAAGAATGGTAGCGGAGCCCAGAAATGAAATCGTCGACGTAAAAATGATTAATCTTATGGAAGGATCAGGATAATCGTCATATTCATCAAGTGCTAATTGCTTCAATGAACAAATAGCTATCAAAGGCTTCTGAACTTCGTTTAACATGTTTCGAATAATGAGTCCCACAAACGTTCTCTTCGATGGAATAATTATTGATCGAATATATTTCTTCAGCTTGAAAAAACCGTTCGTCTTGTTGGTTTAATTGAGAACAGCAATGCATCGGAATGGACGTTTTAATTCGAAGCTCGTTAATTTTCTGCAAATGAAATAACCCAAATATGTATTGATATGTAAATATGTATTGACCAAAACTAATTTGTCTCCATAAATTATTTGGTTAAAAATATCAGTCCCTAATAGTAGCTTAATATCCTAGGGTATATTAAAAGTTGGTTCAGCCAAACTAATGCCTTTTGGTAATAAGCTAGGGTCAAATGGAATTGGGAAAAGTGGAAGAGCCTATGTTATTTTTGGTAAAATCAAAAGTTTAGACGTTAAATCGTATATATCAACTAAAGACTAATTTTGCGTTATTGTAACCGCTTACAAACACGGCTCAAAAGACGGTTTTATATTATAAAATTTTTATTACGAGATGAAATTAACCACTTTTTTAATCGACGTTTACCAATGCACGAATAATTAAAAATGACTACCTATATGCTCGTTTTATTCCTTTTATAGTTCATTGAATAACGGAATTTCACAAAACAAGAAAAATCATGTTAATTTTGTGTTAGAGCAAAATTAGTATGGTATGTTCGTTGTTGCATTTTTTTTTTTTTTTTTTGTAATAAAGAAATCAGTTTCTAAATATTTCAAAACAATTGATTTAGGATATGCTCAATCAGGCTCATCAGATGATTCCGTATATTTTACTTCCAGCTAGTGATAGTTTTTTTACAACTGCAAAATTTAGAAATGGCTATAAAGGATAGAAACCACACAATTAGTAATATGGATACATGACACACATATATGGTAACAATTCAACCCGCATTTTCTTAAGTTCAATAACTCACGCAGTTGTGGTCCAATTAAACTAGTAACTATTTCTAGTAAGGTTTAGCAGTTTTAAAACTGCTATACTATTTTTTTGTGTATGTAACCAGCCATCAAAAAAATGTCAAGCAAAATGTTGCAGCCTTCAGTGTACGGTGCTAACGCTCGATCATACCATTACACTACGGGTGATAACTGTTAGTACGTCTATGTTGGAAACCTAATAAGATTGACATTTCTGCGAATAAATGGGATTCGAACTGGGTTCCTCGGTCGGTTACAATGAATATTGGGACACCAAAACGTACGATCCATTCTGAATAGATCGCAAAAGCGACAGTAGTTGCGGTTATGTCAGATATGGGTATGGCCTCTGCCCAACGGGTCTATCATCGTTATGCAGTATCGGTAATTTGCAGATGGTGGCAATGGTCCGACAATATCCAAATGAACCTCAGTAAAACGATCAGTAGTTGGTTCATATGATCCGATAGAGGATTTCGTATGCCTGCCGATTTTTTGCTGACAGGTGGTCCGCGGGTCTCTAGGACAGTGTGTGGTGTTATGTTTCACAGGCTTGATGCCGAAACGTTCACGTGTGATTTCCTCGTATTTTGCGAGAATATTCAAAATATCTGCTCCGAGGGTTGTCTTGTCTAAAATGGACAGTGATGGGACCTGTTTTGCTGTCAGAGAACCAATGGTGAACAACGAAGTTAACGGATCTACTATTCGATTTCTCTTAAGGTCGACAATGAGACTAGTAATTTTTAAGGAATTTGCCACTAGAATCGGTATTGATACTCGGCAACAATAAAATTCCACACGAAATCTCGCCTAAGCCTAATATTCAGATGAAGTGTGCGAGTGCCAAAAGTCTTGATACGGGTACCGTTTGCTGCGTAAAGACTAAAGCCTGATTTATCGCTTATGTTTTTGCTAAAATTGGCTAGTATTACTGATACATCTGCGCCCGTTTCAATTAAAAATTTGCGTTGTGAATTTTTTTTTTAATTAAGAGACGACTGGAATTTGCATCATCACGACACGTCGTCGAATGTTGATGTGCTATTATTTTTTTGATTTGACGTCAATCTGGTTTGCATCAGTGGATTTTAATTGATGTTTACATCCTGTAACGCACTTATTCGCTTTGTCTTTAAAGCGCCTGTGGTAATAACATTCGAAATTGTTACCTGATCGCGAGAATTTGAACGAGACTTCGTTGGTTACTACTATAGTTGCTTCGAAATTATGCCACCGTTCAGCTAAGTTTGTTACTACCGGAGTACTGGTAATGAGAGTGGATGTCGGACTTGTTACCGGGTGAGATGCAACGGAATGTATTTGTAAATGGGTCATCGTCTCCATTATGTTATCCGCTCGTTCGGCCAGGACGCCAGATTACATCTTGTTTGAAAAGGGTGTAAGGTGTGTCTCCTTTGTTTATAGTTATTAAACCAGCGAATTGATCATGTAGCCGTGCGTCCAGTGCTCTGTCGGAGTGTATCGCTACCTAACAAGAAAATCATTGACTGTGGTAATGTGTAAAGGAGTTACACAGAATTACTCTCTAATGTTCGCCACACAATTATTTCCAAGTTCAATTGTCGTTTCTCAATGATTAATTACTACCTGTAATTTGTTCAACATGCTCTTTTGCTTTCGAAAAATACCTGGTCAGCCTAGAAAAGTGTGGTTGAAATTTCAAAGAGATTTCTTGAAATTTCTGAGTTGATAATGCTAACGAATTTCTCGTACAACCCTACGGTGAAAAGACCGAGAATATATGCAAGATAAATGACCAAACGGATTGAAACTTTTATACGTACAATTAGGTATAGTACAGATGGCAGCTTAACCGCAATAGAAAATTTAACTCCATCACTCTAGTTATAAATGTCAACCGGAAGGTGACTTTCTGTGCAGTGAACCGTATAACAGGATGGAATATATTCCCCTGTTTTAAAGTTATTGCTCAGCCAAGCCTCAGCAATACTTAGCAATATTTAGAACGTCCTCCTGAATTTTGATAATAAATGTTGTATATTTGTTGTTAGTTAGGTAAGATCATGGGTTGTTTGTTTTATCGCAAAAAACTATATCCGATGTTATTGGAACAAAATTCCAATTCTGCTTTTAGAATTATACGGTTGATTAAGAAAGTGTCGAATGATAACTCCAGGAGGCTACTTAACAGAATTATTTAATCCTTTAAACCAATATTGAGCGAAATAGCTTGATTTGTTCATAGTGCTCTTTAACAGATTATGCTGCATGAATTACTTTGGAAATTTTACTTAATACGAAGTTCCAATTAGTTAACTGGTTTCAATATTACTAAATTTTAAAGGAGTTAAAATTAGTAATGAGCTATGATTTCCCATATAAAAAAACCACAAATGGATCGAAATATTATTGGCACTCGCATAACATTTTAAAAATAATTATGTCCATCGAACTAAAATATACCAATCAATCTTCATCGTAAACTAAAACAAACAAAAATTTTAATTTAGAGTCTATAATTATCAGCCACACTGTACTCGTTCATACCAAACCATTCAATCATTCGATTGATTTGGTGAAACGATTGGTGTTGTTACATTTTCCTATTTTTTTTTTTTTTTTTTTTTTGGCAACAATAAAATATACTCGTAAATAAAAAATTGAAAATCTATTTTCATTCATTATATTTTCTTTTTATTTTTAGATAAAAAATCGTTCATCGTCAGCATCTTCTTATATGAGTATTGAACGCAAGAAGTTTTTCTTAATAAAAAATACAACTTTACACGAAAAAGGACGAGAGGATTAGAGTAGAAAAAAAAATTATTATGTTATGTTTATCTTAAAAGCGAAAGTTAAATTCGATACAGTGATATTGTTGTTGAAGTGATATCCTGTAGGAAATTACAGTTTTTTACACACATCACGTTCGACGGATCGATATTAAACGTTTTAACGGAATTGAAAGCCAAGTGAATATAACTCTTACCATGGATCATGCCGTGAAAGCAACTCGTGGCCGTCTATGGAATAAACTACGATTTGAAAATGATGAACTTGAAAGTTTATATCAACGTTATACGGTTAAATTACAAAAAATTTCGCTAGCCGGCGTAATTGCTCTGCTGATTATATTGAGTGGAGTGATGGCCGCCCTAAGTCTTTTTTATAATCATGCACCTACAGTTCATGTATGTTCAAAATATTAATTTGCCAAGGTTAACAAGGATAAAAGGATATAATTTTTTTTTTTTTACTATTTCCAGAATATTTTTAGTTCATTGATGTGTCTCATATTTTCCATTCTACTGGCTTTGCTACAGTTTAGGATCATAAACGATTGTCATATACCGTTTATTTGTTATGGAATTTTAGGATTTGTTACGATTTTTTGTTTTACATCGATGCCTACTGTTGGCGTAATGTTTCCGGCGGATACAAAAGAGGTAAGCATTAATTATTTACGAGGCAGAACTGTATAATATTCTATTCCACTCAATTTAATTAAATCTTATTTTTATTTTTCCTTCCTTGCCCGCTCTCGCCCTTTTATCGTTCGTGTGTGACTAATTAAAATCGAATTAATTGTATTATTATTCGAAACAGGTAATGGCCGATGGAGTATGGCAAATAATATTTGTTATATTTTTGGCGTACGCCATGATGCCGCTGCAAATATGGGAAGCGCAATTTTTTGGATTTCTACTGCCGGCCCTTCATATTGGATTGAGTATATACAAAATTTACCACGATTCGTCTGGTTATATAATTTATAATCAGCTCGTTGCCAATGTAACAGTATTTATTGGAGTTAATTTACTTGGCCTCGTTGTCAACATTATGATGGAGCGGGCGCAGAGACGGGCATTTTTAGATACACGTAATTGTATTGCCGCTCGACTTGAGATGGAAGACGAAAATGAGAAATTAGAGCGTTTATTACTATCCGTGTTACCTCAACATGTCGCGATGGAGATGAAAAATGACATTTTATCGCCGGTTCAAGGTCAATTTCATAAAATCTATATACAAAAACATGAGAATGTTAGTATTCTATTCGCCGATATCGTTGGTTTTACGCATTTAGCATCGCAGTGTAGTGCACAAGAACTGGTGACACTACTGAACGAGCTTTTTGGACGATTTGATCAACTAGCCAACGACAATCATTGTCTTCGTATAAAAATATTAGGCGATTGTTACTATTGTGTATCGGGACTACCAGATCCGAGATCGGATCATGCGCGATGCACAGTTGAATTAGGTTTAGATATGATTGATGCGATTGCGTCCGTTGTCGAAGCAACCGATGTAAATTTAAATATGCGCGTCGGTATTCATTCGGGTCGTGTACTTTGTGGTGTGCTAGGACTTCGTAAATGGCAATTTGATGTTTGGTCCAATGATGTGACACTAGCAAATTATATGGAATCGGGTGGACAACCAGGACGAGTTCATATAACACGAGCGACATTAGACTTTTTAGGCGGTGAATACGAAGTCGAAGCTGGGTATGGTGGTCAACGGAATAATTTTTTAAAGGAAAACAGTATCGAGACATATTTTATAGTTCCGCCGATACATCGACGTAAACCACTCATGTTGAATACGCTAGGAGTTCGATCAGCCTTGGGAAATCGACGCAAACTATCGTTTCGAAATGTTTCGAATGTGGTTATGCAACTACTACATACCATAAAATACTCGGCACCTGCACCTTTTTCGCACATTCCAATAGGCGAAAATTTTCAGGGTAATAATCCCCTAGTCGATGGGCTAACAGATAAAAATGGACGTAAAAATAATGTGACTGAACGATTTAAACGTCAATTTAAAAAGCGACACTCAAGTGTTTACCACCAACCGACAAATCGTGTAAATAAATTTTTAAATCAAGCCATTGATGCTCGAAGCGTTGATCGCGAGAAATCAATTCATGTCAAAACGCTAACGTTAAATTTCCGCGAACGTGAAAAAGAAAAGCAGTATCATCACGATACCGATTTAGGATTTACGACAGCGATGAGTTGTAGTTTATTTTTATTAGTTTTTACGACAGCACTACAAATTTCTGTATTACCGCACACCCTCATCTTACTCCTACTCTCGTTAACCGCATTTATATGGATTTGCTCAATTTTAATGTTACTGCTAGCGGTACGTTTGAAATGGATACTATGGGATTTGTCGCAGAGTTTTACGCTACGAATCGCAATTACGATATTTACAATAATTTTGCTGTACTCGGTGGGGCAAGTGAATGTGGTCAGTATATTATTGTACAACTATTTTAAACAGTTAGAAACAGTTTTATATTTTTTTTTTTCATTTCAGTTTACATGTATACTAGAGAAACCGTGCTCGGTGAATCATACCTCAAAATATTTTTTAAATCCTGATCACATCGAAGACACAATGAATACTCATCGAAAATGTGTCTTACCACAATACATCTCGGTGACGGCTGCATTCTCATTTTTGGCTGTTTCGATATTTTTGCGACTTCCTATTTTAATCAAAACTATTGTTATCACATTGATGGGCACCATCTATACTCTTTTCATAGAACTAAGTCATCGTATAGTATTCGATTGCTATGACGAACGTGTTAAAGCTCCGATTCCGCTTCATATCATTACCATTGCGCGGATTATTATTTTTATGATAGCGATATTGGCGCATGGAAGGCAAGTCGAATGGACTGCTCGACTCGATTTTTTGTGGCAATTGCAAGCGTCTCAGGAAAAAAAAGAAATGGCCGTGTTGCAACAATCAAATAAAGGGATATTATTCAATCTACTACCGGCTCACGTTGCATCCCACTTTTTGGATAATCAATTTCGGAATAATATGAACACTCTAGGCAATGAGTTATACCATCAGAGTTACGAAAAAGTTGGCGTTATATTTTGCAGCATACCAAACTTTCATGAGTTCTATAGTGAGCTGGACGGATCCGATCAAGGAGTCGAGTGTTTACGACTACTAAACGAAATTATTGCAGATTTTGATGAACTACTGTGTAAGGATAGTTTTGCGGCTATCGATAAAATTAAAACAGTTGGAAGTACTTATATGGCTGCGATCGGACTGATTCCAGAACATAAAATGTATGCAAATGATCCTCATTCGATTCGACGCCATATGTCATCATTACTCGAATTTGTTAAGCAAATGAGAACCGTGCTCCAGAATATTAATGAGAATTCATATAATAATTTTATGTTGCGCGTCGGTGTTAATGTAGGACCAGTTGTGGCTGGGGTTATAGGTGCTCGAAAACCTCAATACGACATATGGGGTAACACGGTAAATGTTGCTAGTCGAATGGATTCCACTGGAATTCCAGGTTATACACAAGTAACTCAAGAAGTGGTTGACTCTCTAAACGGATCGCAATACATATTCCGATGCCGTGGCCCTGTAAAAGTAAAGGGTAAAGGTGATATGATTACGTATCTACTTTGCGATCGATACAATAATATTATTAACGATTATAATGTATCGCAGACCGCGGTACTTCCATATCCCCATGATAATTCACAACAGATCATTCAATCGAATCACAGTCTGCTGAACTATCCACCACAACAACAAATACGCCTGAACAATGCAAACCTTAATGAAAACTACCTGAAAAAAGAAAGCTACAATTTTATCGAGAGTCCAAATTTAGTGAAGAATCAGGATTTGTACAAAGATACGCATTGCAATCTAATTAAGCAACCAAATTATAATAACAATAGTAATAATAATATTAGTAATAGGCATAATAATAATAGTAATTACAAAATTATGAATAAAAAACCACCGGTTTTAGGTGCGGTAGGTCTTGTGGCCACCGATTATAGTAATCGGGATCATTATAATATTCCGGAAAATTCTAACGAAGATCTCTATAGTGCTAAGTTCAATAATAAACGTGATATTTATGATAAAAATATTATTGGATCAGGTGGCCAAGGCGGTGGAGGATATATGGGTGCCGGATCAAATTATTTCCATCGTAATGAAGGCGAACCATTACTTCAAAAATCAAATAATAATATTCGAATGGTGCAAACAAATAATAAAGTGCGGCAGCCCCAACAACAGGAATGCTATTTGCCGCCAAACTACGAGTACAATCCAAAGCAACGGGCAACTTATGACAAACGCGATAACAATATGTTACTTAAACATAGGCAATATATAAAACCGCTGTCGAATATCAGCTCCGAAAATGATGATAAAGAGTTTACGTCTACGGGTGATATGAGCTCGTCGCATTTCCATACGCCAAGTATTAGTTCGCTAGACGAAAGTGAAAGTAAAATAACGGGTGGCGAAAATGAAAATGTTAATTCGAACTACATGTACAAAGATAATACGAGGCAGCTAATGTATCCCATGAATCCTGATCTGAACGTTAACCCAATAAATATTCAAGCCCTTAAATATTTTGAGGCAAGTTCGACAGCCGAAAGTCAGGGCACCTCGACCGTGAATAATAAATGCGGAGAATCGTGCAACAGCTTTCAATATCACAAGAATGATATGATGAAATCACCGTTTGAGCGTGAAATTCAACGTATCCTAAACGAATCGAATGCTCGCAATAATATCCAAAAGGAATACAATTACGAGAAGAATAACTCATATCATCAAAATAATAATGAGCACATGGTGAATAACGATCCGAACCACCATCACCATCATCATCATCACCATCATCAGCCGGTTCAACAAAAATTACCAAAATCGCTTAACTACCTGCAAAATTCAAACCGCAATAATAACGAATTAGGACACAATCACCACCAAAATCATCATGCACGACTTACAAATCAACCGACTAACGATGTAAATATTGATAACGAGAATGATGATGCCGAGGATGAGGACGATGATAATAATGTGACGAACGAAACTAACATATTTTACGAGAGTAAAAAAAAGTACGAGATTGTGGAGAAACCAAAAAATAATTTACTCTATACGAAACAGCATCCCGTCGGACTAGAAGCGATCAAAGAAATAACGAAAAATAAAAATTCATCGAAACAACAAATGTAAGTGAATCGAATTACTACTGTGTTAACGGCCAAGTTCTATAATTTAATTTATTTATCTACGTTTTAGGATCACCACACCGATTTCAAACGATGTGAACAGTATCGATAACGATGAAATGAATGACAAAATCAATTATATTAATTCGGGAGTTAAATTTAGTCATTTGTCGCTTGATTCGAATCAGCTCGAATCGCAATCGGAATGGAGTGATGATGAGTGTCGGGAAGAGGCTACAGGTATGTTACAATTTTCATTTAAAATCGTATCAAATTCGATTTTATTTTAATTTTTTTGTGTTGAAACCTTACAAATCCTAACAAATTTCCCCTACGTATAATGAATTATCAATAGAACCTTACAAATGTGTTTTTGTCATTTTGTTAAAATTTGAATTGTCTGAATTAAAAAATAATTCTAAGAAAAGTCGTGGTAACGATGGTTATGGCTCGCTTTTATAAAGATATCACCTGTAATGTCAATACTTGTGTTTAATCGAATTTGATTATTGAAATCGAAATGAAACGCGATGTGCTAAGTTTGAAGTTGACACACTACTACTACACTACTTCTAATCTCAAATGAGTGACACTGACGGGAGCTGCATAAAACCACGAGGGTTCTTGCTTGAAGCATCACTCATCAAAATCGGACCACTATTACGCGTTTTATTGCAAAATGTATGCATATTGATAATTTTGTGGGCTAACCCCTTGCCTGATTTTTATGCTCAAAAATTATTTATGAAAATGTTCGAATATTTTGCACCAGTATTTATGCTGATATCGAGAGCTTTTGATTAAAGTATCGCTCATCAAAATCGGACCACTATTACGCGTTTTATTGCAAAAAGTATGCATATTGATGATTTTGTGGGCTAACCCCTTGCCTGATTTTTATGTTCGAAAATGATTTATGAAAATCTACGAACATTTTACATCAGTATTTATGCTGATATCGAGAGCTTTTAATTCGAGTATCACTCATCAAAATCGGACCACTATTACGTGTTTTATTGTAAAAAGCTGCTCATATTGATGATTTTGTGGGCTAACCCCTTGCCTGATTTTTATGTTCGAAAATGATTTATGAAAATCTACGAATATTTTACATCAGTATTTATGCTGATATCGAGAGCTTTTGATTAAAGTATCGCTCATCAAAATCGGACCAATATTACGTTTTTTATTGCAAAATGTATGCATATTGATAATTTTGTGGGCTAACCCCTTGCCTGATTTTAATGCTCGAAAATGATTTATGAAAATCTACGAATATTTTACAGTAGTATTTATGCTGATATCGAGAGCTTTTGATTAAAGTATCGCTCATCAAAATCGGACCACTATTTCGAGTTTTATTGCAAAATGAATGAATATTGATAATTTTGTGGGCTAACCCCTTGCCTGATTTTTAT
Organism: Tipula confusa; assembly: GCA_963556175.1. Lineage (NCBI taxonomy): Eukaryota > Metazoa > Arthropoda > Insecta > Diptera > Tipulidae > Tipula > Tipula confusa. Next base: position 32,888,873 of record OY744476.1, read on the forward strand.
ACTCAAAAATGATTTATGAAAATGTTCGAATATTTTGCACCAGTATTTATGCTGATATCGAGAGCTTTTGATTAAAGTATCGCTCATCAAAATCGGACCACTATTACGCGTTTTATTGCAAAAAGTATGCATATTGATGATTTTGTGGGCTAACCCCTTGCCTGATTTTTATGTTCGAAAATGATTTATGAAAATCTACGAACATTTTACATCAGTATTTATGCTGATATCGAGAGCTTTTAATTCGAGTATCACTCATCAAAATCGGACCACTATTACGTGTTTTATTGTAAAAAGCTGCTCATATTGATGATTTTGTGGGCTAACCCCTTGCCTGATTTTTATGTTCGAAAATGATTTATGAAAATCTACGAATATTTTACATCAGTATTTATGCTGATATCGAGAGCTTTTGATTAAAGTATCGCTCATCAAAATCGGACCAATATTACGTTTTTTATTGCAAAATGTATGCATATTGATAATTTTGTGGGCTAACCCCTTGCCTGATTTTAATGCTCGAAAATGATTTATGAAAATCTACGAATATTTTACAGTAGTATTTATGCTGATATCGAGAGCTTTTGATTAAAGTATCGCTCATCAAAATCGGACCACTATTTCGAGTTTTATTGCAAAATGAATGAATATTGATAATTTTGTGGGCTAACCCCTTGCCTGATTTTTATACTCAAAAATGATTTATGAAAATGTTCGAATATTTTGCACCAGTATTTATGCTGATATCGAGAGCTTTTGATTAAAGTATCGCTCATCAAAATCGGACCACTATTTCGAGTTTTATTGCAAAATGTATGAATATTGATAATTTTGTGGGCTAACCCCTTGCCTGATTTTTATGCTCGAAAATGATTTATGAAAATGTACGAATATTTTGCACCAGTATTTATGCTGATATCGAGAGCTTTTGATTAAAGTATCGCTCATCAAAATCGGACCACTATTACGTTTTTTATTGCAAAATTTGTGCATATTGATAATTTTGTGGGCTAACCCCTTGCCTGATTTTAATGTTCGAAAATTATTTATGGAAATCTACGAATATTTTGCACCAATGTTTATGCTGACATCGAGAGCTTTTGATTAAAGTATCGCTCATCAAAATCGGATCACTATTACGCGTTTTATCGCAAAATGTATGAATATTGATAATTTTGTGGGCTAACCCCTTGCCTGATTTTTATACTCAAAAATGATTTATGAAAATGTTCGAATATTTTGCACCAGTATTTATGCTGATATCGAGAGCTTTTGATTAAAGTATCGCTCATCAAAATCGGACCACTATTTCGAGTTTTATTGCAAAATGTATGAATATTGATAATTTTGTGGGCTAACCCCTTGCCTGATTTTTATGCTCGAAAATGATTTATGAAAATGTACGAATATTTTGCACCAGTATTTATGCTGATATCGAGAGCTTTTGATTAAAGTATCGCTCATCAAAATCGGACCACTATTACGTTTTTTATTGCAAAATTTGTGCATATTGATAATTTTGTTGGCTAACCCCTTGCCTGATTTTTATGTTCGAAAATGATTTATGGAAATCTACGAATATTTTGCACCAATGTTTATGCTGACATCGAGAGCTTTTGATTAAAGTATCGCTCATCAAAATCGGACCACTATTTCGAGTTTAATTGCAAAATGTATGAATATTGATAATTTTGTGGGCTAACCCCTTGCCTGATTTTTATGCTCAAAAATTATTTATGAAAATGTTCGAATATTTTGCACCAGTATTTATGCTGATATCGAGAGCTTTTGATTAAAGTATCGCTCATCAAAATCGGACCACTATTACGTTTTTTATTGCAAAATGTGTGCATATTGATAATTTTGTGGGCTAACCCCTTGCCTGATTTTTATGCTCAAAAATGATTTATGAAAATGTTCGAATATTTTGCACCAGTATTTATGCTGATATCGAGAGCTTTTGATTAAAGTATCGCTCATCAAAATCGGACCACTATTTCGAGTTTTATTGCAAAATGTATGAATATTGATAATTTTGTGGGCTAACCCCTTGCCTGATTTTTATACTCAAAAATGATTTATGAAAATGTTCGAATATTTTGCACCAGTATTTATGCTGATATCGAGAGCTTTTGATTAAAGTATCGCTCATCAAAATCGGACCACTATTTCGAGTTTTATTGCAAAATGTATGAATATTGATAATTTTGTGGGCTAACCCCTTGCCTGATTTTTATGCTCGAAAATGATTTATGAAAATGTACGAATATTTTGCACCAGTATTTATGCTGATATCGAGAGCTTTTGATTGAAGTATCGCTCATCAAAATCGGACCACTATTTCGAGTTTTATTGCAAAATGTATGAATATTGATAATTTTGTGGGCTAACCCCTTGCCTGATTTTTATACTCAAAAATTATTTATGAAAATGTTCGAATATTTTGCACCAGTATTTATGCTGATATCGAGAGCTTTTGATTAAAGTATCGCTCATCAAAATCGGACCACTATTTCGAGTTTCATTGCAAAATGTATGAATATTGATAATTTTGTGGGCTAACCCCTTGCCTGATTTTTATGCTCAAAAATTATTTATGAAAATGTTCGAATATTTTGCACCAGTATTTATGCTGATATCGAGAGCTTTTGATTAAAGTATCGCTCATCAAAATCGGACCACTATTACGTTTTTTATTGCAAAATGTGTGCATATTGATAATTTTGTGGGCTAACCCCTTGCCTGATTTTTATGTTCGAAAATGATTTATGGAAATCTACGAATATTTTGCACCAATGTTTATGCTGACATCGAGAGCTTTTGATTAAAGTATCGCTCATCAAAATCGGATCACTATTACGCGTTTTATCGCAAAATGTATGAATATTGATAATTTTGTGGGCTAACCCCTTGCCTGATTTTTATGCTCAAAAATGATTTATGAAAATGTTCGAATATTTTGCACCAGTATTTATGTTGATATCGAGAGCTTTTGATTAAAGTATCGCTCATCAAAATCGAACCACTATTACGCGTTTTATTGCAAAAAGTATGCGTGTTGATAATTTTGTGGGCTAACCCCTTGCCTGATTTTTATGCTCAAAAATGATTTATGAAAATGTTCGAATATTTTGCACCAGTATTTATGCTGATATCGAGAGCTTTTACTTAAAGTATCGCTCATCATAATCGGACCATTATTACGCGTTTTATTGCAAAAAGTATGCATATTGATAATTTTGTGGGCTAACCCCTTGCCTGATTTTTATGCTCAAAAATGATTTATGAAAATGTTCGAATATTTTGCACCAGTATTTATGCTGATATCGAGAGCTTTTGATTAAAGTATCGCTCATCAAAATCGGACCACTATTACGCGTTTTATTGCAAAAAGTATGCATATTGATAATTTTGTGGGCTAACCCCTTGCCTGATTTTTATGCTCAAAAATGATTTATGAAAATGTTCGAATATTTTGCACCAGTATTTATGCTGATATCGAGAGCTTTTACTTAAAGTATCGCTCATCAAAATCGGACCACTATTACGCGTTTTATTGCAAAAAGTATGAATATTGATAATTTTGTGGGCCCTTGCCTGATTTTTATGCTCAAAAATGATTTATGAAAATGTTCGAATATTTTGCACCAGTATTTATGCTGATATCGAGAGCTTTTACTTAAAGTATCGCTCATCAAAATCGGACCACTATTACGCGTTTTATTGCAAAAAGTATGAATATTGATAATTTTGTGGGCTAACCCCTTGCCTGATTTTAATGTTCGAAAATGATTTATAAAAATGTTCGAATATTTTGAACCAGTATTTATGCTGATATCGAGAGCTTTTGATTAAAGTATCGCTCATCAAAATCGGACCACTATTACGTTTTTTATTGCAAAAAGTATGCATATTGATAATTTTGTGAGCTAACCCCTTGCCTGATTTTTATGCTCAAAAATGATTTATAAAAATGTTCGAATATTTTGAACCAGTATTTATGCTGATATCGAGAGCTTTTGATTAAAGTATCGCTCATCAAAATCGGACCACTATTACGCGTTTTATTGCAAAATGTATGCATATTGATAATTTTGTGGGCTAACCCCTTGCCTGATTTTTATGTTCGAAAATGATTTATGAAAATCTACGAATATTTTACATCAGTATTTATGCTGATATCGAGAGCTTTTGATTAAAGTATCGCTCATCAAAATCGGACCACTATTTCGAGTTTTATTGCAAAATGTATGAATATTGATAATTTTGTGGGCTAACCCCTTGCCTGATTTTTATGCTCGAAAATGATTTATGAAAATCTACGAATATTTTGCACCAGTATTTATGCTGATATCGAGAGCTTTTAATTCGAGTATCACTCATCAAAATCGGACCACTATTACGTGTTTTATTGTAAAAAGCTGCTCATATTGATGATTTTGTGGGCTAACCCCTTGCCTGATTTTTATGCTCGAAAATGATTTATGAAAATGTTCGAATATTTTGCACCAGTATTTATGCTGATATCGAGAGATTTTAATTCGAGTATCACTCATCAAAATCGGACCACTATTACGTGTTTTATTGTAAAAAGCTGCTCATATTGATGATTTTGTGGGCTAACCCCTTGCCTGATTTTTATGCTCAAAAATGATTTATGGAAATGTTCGAATATTTTGCACCAGTATTTATGCTGATATCGAGAGCTTTTGATTAAAGTATCGCTCATCAAAATCGGACCACTATTACGTTTTATCGCAAAATGTATGCATATTGATAATTTTGTGGGCTAACCCCTTGCCTGATTTTTATGCTCAAAAATTATTTATGAAAATGTTCGAATATTTTGCACCAGTATTTATGCTGATATCGAGAGCTTTTGATTAAAGTATCGCTCATCAAAATCGGACCACTATTACGTTTTTTATTGCAAAATGTGTGCATATTGATAATTTTGTGGGCTAACCCCTTGCCTGATTTTTATCCTCGAAAATGATTTATGAAAATGTTCGAATATTTTGCACCAGTATTTATGCTGATATCGAGAGCTTTCGATTAAAGTATCGCTCATCAAAATCGGACCACTATTACGCGTTTTATTGCAAAATGTATGCATATTGATGATTTTGTGGGCTAACCCCTTGCCTGATTTTTATGCTCAAAAATTATTTATGAAAATCTTCGAATATTTTGCACCAGTATTTATGTTGATATCGAGAGCTTTTGATTAAAGTATCGCTCATCAAAATCGGACCACTATTTCGAGTTTTATTGCAAAATGTATGAATATTGATAATTTTGTGGGCTAACCCCTTGCCTGATTTTTATGCTCAAAAATGATTTATGGAAATGTTCGAATATTTTGCACCAGTATTTATGCTGATATCGAGAGCTTTCGATTAAAGTATCGCTCATCAAAATCGGACCACTATTACGCGTTTTATTGCAAAATGTATGCATATTGATGATTTTGTGGGCTAACCCCTTGCCTGATTTTTATGCTCAAAAATGATTTATGAAAATGTACGAATATTTTGCACCAGTATTTATGTTGATATCGAGAGCTTTTGATTAAAGTATCGCTCATCAAAATCGGACCACTATTACGTTTTTTATTGCAAAATGTATGCATATTGATAATTTTGTGGGCTAACCCCTTGCCTGATTTTTATGCTCGAAAATGATTTATGAAAATGCACGAATATTTTGCACCAGTATTTATGCTGATATCGAGAGCTTTCGATTAAAGTATCGCTCATCAAAATCGGACCACTATTACGCGTTTTATTGCAAAATGTATGCATATTGATGATTTTGTGGGCTAACCCCTTGCCTGATTTTTATGCTCAAAAATGATTTATGAAAATGTACGAATATTTTGCACCAGTATTTATGTTGATATCGAGAGCTTTCGATTAAAGTATCGCTCATCAAAATCGGACCACTATTACGCGTTTTATTGCAAAATGTATGCATATTGATAATTTTGTGGGCTAACCCCTTGCCTGATTTTAATGTTCGAAAATGATTTATGAAAATGTTCGAATATTTTGCACCAGTATTTATGCTGATATCGAGAGCTTTTGATTAAAGTATCGCTCATCAAAATCGGACCACTATTACGCGTTTTATTGCAAAATGTATGCATATTGATGATTTTGTGGGCTAACCCCTTGCCTGATTTTAATGTTCGAAAATGATTTATGAAAATCTACGAATATTTTGCACCAATGTTTATGCTGATATCGAGAGCTTTTGATTGGAGTATCACTCATCAAAATCGGACCACTATTACGTGTTTTATTGCAAAAAGTATGCATATTGATAATTTTGTGGGCTAACCCGTTGCCTGATTTTAATGTTCGAAAATGATTTATAAAAATCTACGAATATTTTGCACCAGTATTTATGCTGATATCGAGAGCTTTTAATTGGAGTATCGCAATCAAAATCAGACCACTATTACGCGTTTTATTGCAAAATGTATGCATATCCACAATTGGTTATACTTTTTGACTCCCCTTTTTGCCATCGAGCTTCTGAGGCAATAAGTTCCAAGCGTAACACTTTTATGGTGGATATAGAACCAATCCTGAACCGCGTAGCCGTTAACGTAAGCGGAGGTCTGGTTAAATTTTGGCGATACGCCACCTACGACAAGCCAAGAAAGCTGTGGTGGAATGCTAAAAATATCATGCTCGTTTATAAGTCTTTTACGAGACATACGGGGACTCTCCGACCCCAAGGGCTCTTCAATATACGTCATAACTTATCTCTGAGCACAATATACGCGTCAATCGTGTAAAAATACAAATCAAATAATAATTCGTGTAACGTTACTCACCTAACACCTTATCATGGGGTAATAGTTAAATTCCTTGAACTCGACCTTATCTAATCACGGTCGTGCGATTATAGCACATTAAAAATAAACAAAAAAAATCAATTAACACAAAATAATTTATATTAATTGCTAATAATATTAAATTCGTTATTTTCTTCTTTTTTTGCAGAAGGTGGCACAGAGAGTAATGGTTACATGACAGATGAACCAGCCTTAGAAAACATATCATTATTAAATGAGGCGGGATTAACGGATGCCGAAGGTGCATTATCTGATATTAATTCATTGTGCAATGCCCCCGACGTTGATGATACATCAATATCGAGCCGGGCCAGTTCACGTTTACTTAGTTTAGATTCATTACACGGGCTGCATGATTGCGAGTTAGACTCAAAACATGAAATGGCAATAATGAATGTTTCAAATAAAATTACAAAAAAATTTGGACAGTAAATGATGTGTGCAGCTTTAGAATATAATATTTTGATTTTATATACATATATACATTTTTTTTTTTTTTATTTTTTTTCGTTTATATTTTAATGTGATATTATTGGATTCGAATATGAATTGAATTGTATTTGGTAAGAAGAAAAAAAAATGTTCGAACCGTGCTTTGTCACAGACAAAATAATATGGCCGGGATCGAAGAAGATTTTTTTAGGGTTTTTTTTTTTTAATTTTGATCGATTTTTTTTTTGTGTCGCTCGCTAAGCTTTTAAAAAGGTTTAATAAAAATGAATTGTATCGGGAATTATGTGCGATAGATGTTAGGTTCGGATTTAATTGCAATCTATGTCCTGAACCTAAATGTCCCGAATAAATTCTTAAATTTAATATTATAACATAATTCTTTAGTGGTTTTGACTTTTTAAATTTATTATATACAGTATTCTTGGAAAATTGTTATTATTATTATTATAAAAATATATTATATATTTATGTTTGCTTCAATAATAATTAATTAGTGATCGCGAACTATATATTTTCTTTTATTGGATTACTAATTTAAAAAAAGCTATCGCAAGGAATTGAGATAATCTCGAAATGTCTATAACGAAACGACAAAATTAATTTTAAAAATTATTATCTATAAACAATTAATTAATTTGTAATCATATTACAAAATGTATTAAAAAAACAAAAAAAAAATTTAATTAAAAACTAGAAGACTTAATGTAAATGATATTATTAAATATTTAAAATCGTTTGGTGGTAAATTGATGGGATTATGATTAGAATGGTGCCGGCTGGCTCTGTTGATCGGTAATGCATCGTATAAATCGAGAATTTTATTTAAATTCTAAAAAGGCAAAATCAATAATTGAAAATTACTCCCAAATCTGTTCTCCCAAACCTTCCCTGCCAAATTGTGTTTTTTTTAATGACAACCATCCGACCCTCACATTTTTGTTTTAAATATAGGAGCTCAAAAGGTGACTCATTGATAAACCGTCCGATTCCTTCAGCCTTACAATATTCTTAAAACTCATCAGACGTGAATCCGGCACTACGATTTGAAATGATATGTCTGGAACTACCAAATATCGCCTACTGGATCTCCATCTTTTCGATAACTTTCTTGGGCGTAGTAACAAACATACAAACTTTTTTTTTTTTTATTTATTTTATTTTATTACAATCTAGTCTCCTGGACTAATGAGCAATTTGTTTCTGACTTAATTTACTAAGATAATTATATCTATGACTCCACCCATTGGCGTTTAAAACAGTTTCTGGTAAGTTGTTGGTTATACCACATCGTTATTGTGGATTTAAATCAGCAAGCCGCTGTTTGCATTAACAATTAAACCAGTTCAAAGGGTTTGGTTCTTTTCAATCTGCGTATAATATTGGTGTTGGTTAACAGTTGAATTGCCTCTATATTCACATGTTCCTGGAGTCTTTCTTCGTGGTTCCTTGCATTTTTTTTATTTTCAATTGAAACGGGATCCACTTTAAGGTCTCTATGTAGATCACTATTCCTGACGTACCATGGTGCACGACGATGTATTTGCTTATAAAGTAGCAGCTTATTGTATGATGATAGAGAAGAGTATCTGCCTATCAGCCAATGCATTTTTTTATATTTTAGTTTTAGTTCTTCATTTTTGTTTTAAACGTAGACCTTCCATCTAAGTTTAGCATCCAGGGTCATGCCTAGATACTTAGTATTCAACTCGTTTGTTGGTAAAATTTATGTGAACTGATTTAGTTTCATTTAGCTTAATTCGCCATCTTTTAGTCCATTTATATACTTCGGAGACAGCTGATTGTAATTTTTATGTTGATTCTTCGTTGCTTTTTCCAACAGCTAGGATCGCAGTGTCATCAGCAAAAGTCGCCACTGTGTGGTTTTCTAATTCAGGTAGATCATACGTGTATAGTAAATATAAAATCGGCCCTAATACACTGCCCTGTGGCACACCTGCTTTTATTTCTTTCAATTCAGAATAAGTTTCAGCCAATTTAATTCTAAAGAATCTATCTTTCAAGTATCATTCCAGTATTTTAGCGAATTGCATTGCTAAGAGGTTTCTTAACTTATGATTAAGTCCCTAATGCCAAACCTTGTCAAAAGCTTGCGCCACGTCTAAAAATATCGTGGAGCAGACATTTTTCTCTTCAAGTGCTTTCTCAATTACATTGATTACTCTGTGTACTTGTTGTATTGTTGAGTGTTGACGATGAAATCCGAACTGATGATTTGGGATTAAGTTATTAGTTCCTTTCGATTATCGGATTTAACCTTTTAATCAGTATTTTCTCAAAGAGTTTAGACATAACTGGCAACAACGAAATTAAGATGAAGTTTCGTATGGTGGTTTTCCAGGTTTTGATATCATTATTACTTATACAATTTTCCACAAACTGGGCACTAATTTGGTTCTAAATGCTGCATTGATAAGATAAGTAAGCTTAACTAGAGCCTTCATTGGTAGTTCTTTTATTTCTGTAGTAATAACATCATAACCGGGAGCTTTTTTCGAATTCATATTGAATTTTATCTCATGCATGATTTCTTTTGGTGAAGTCAATAGAATTTCTTCACTTACTTTTTCAGATTCCACCGTTATTATTTGAGATTCTAAAGTTTGATCATCATGTGGTTGGAATATTTTTTCGAGGTGCTCCGCAAAACATTGAACTTTATCTTCGTTATTTCGAGCCCATTTCTCCCCTTCTATTCTTATTGGACGGTTCTGCATTGTTGGTCTTTTAATGTTTTTGGTTGCTTTCCAAAGTGAATAATCAGTCCTGCTATCATTAGTTAGTTTTTTTAAACAGTAACTGATTATTTAATTGTTGGGGTACTTTCCCAGGCTGATTGTTGTATATCATTTACAAATTTTTGAACTTCGTTTTCTACTTGCTCCTCGCTTTTTAATGGAACCTTTAGGTTAATTTTTTCTTCTAAGGACTACCTAAAGTATTCCCAACAAGTGCGTTTATTTATTAGGCTTGGATTTCTTTCTTTTTGAATTATTTTTTCGCTTAATATCAAAAGTATAGGAGAATGGTCCGAGTTTAGGTCTCGACTTTCGTCTACTTGTATATAGTTCATTGATATATTTTTGATTATAAAAAAATCAAATAAGTCTGGTATTTTGTTTTGATCTGTAGGCCAGTAGGTTGGTTTTCCAGTTGATAAGGTTTCACTACCGCATTTTCTGACAGCTTTAAGCAGTTCTTTACCTTTAGTCGTTGTTAGCCTAGAACCCCAATGGACATTTTTTGCATTAAAAACTCCTCCCATTATGTATCTTTTTCCTAGTTTACTGAAGAATTCGAGATAATCGTTTTCTTTTAGCGCGTGTTTCGGAGGGCAGTAAACACTAACATAATTATTTTTTGTTTTGACGTTAACAACAGTTGCTTGTATTTCAACTGTTTCATATTTCAGCTCTTCGTAATGGTGGATATTATTTCTAATTATAACAACGCCTACCTCCTTTAGCAGTGTTGTCTGGGTGATTGGTTTTATATACTTGATAATTTTTAAATTTAATATTTGATTGTCTAGTAAAATGAGTTTCCGTGATAAGACATATGTCGATTTTTTCTATTTCCAAGACCACCTGCAATTCTTGTTGATGTTGCATTAGTCCATTGGCATTCTTTTAAACTTGATGCTTTGCAATTCAATAGCAACACTGCATCCTCTATAGTTAGCGGGATGATTTTCTCCACAGTGAACGCATTTGGCCTGCCCATTTTTTGGTAGTACGCAATCTCTTGTATGATGTTTTCCAGTACATTTGACACATCTTGGTTCCTTATTGCAGTACTTTTGTGTATGTCCATACGCTTGGCATTGATGACATTGTGGTATAAGCTTAGACCTTCTTAAAGGCTGTATAATCACTTTGCATCCTAAGATGTACTTAATTTGATATATTTTTTCGATTATCTCATCGGCATCGAAGGTCAACATAAACATATTAAGAGGTTTTTTATCCCGTTTTTTTAATTGAATTGATGCATCAACAGCTTTAAATCCCTGAGCTTTTAAGTCATCAAATATCTTGTCTATTTTACATGTGTAATGAAGGTTTTTAGCCATCACTCTGATTGGTCTAGTTTGTTTGTCTTCAAACGTGTGCTGTATGGTACTCTTGCACAACTGTTGTTATTATATTAGTCTTTTGGTTATTGACTTCCTTTGATTTAAGAGTACTACCTTCGTTTTCTAGAACTTTTATTCGCTCCTGCATCCATGCAATTGTTTGATTCAGTTGCTTGTTTATATTTGTTGAATCAACCAATGCACTATTGGCTTTGCACAATTCACTGTACAGTTTTTTCTCAATTAAAGAACGATTGCAGTTCTCTTGCAACAGTTCGTTTTTCGGGGTTTCCTTATTTAACAGGACGGTTTGCTCCTTTTGTTGCACTAATTTGATGTTGCCTTCCAAAAATGGACTAGTGACTTTTGTAGGAGATCGAGTTAATTTCTGACTCCTTTGGAATGGATATGAAATATCCTTTTCTTTTGTACTCAGTTGAGTATTATTATTTTTCCCTAACATATCTTGGGATTGGTTGTAATAGTTATAGTATAGCAATGATTGGTCTCCCCCAGAATCCATGAGACCGATCTCCGAAGAGAGTGGATTTCCCTGAGCATCAGGTATACCACCTTGGATAATTGTTTCCTTGTTTGTTACACTCATTGCGTTTTTATAGTGTATTGATTGCACTCGCCTCTAGTATTTAGCCGATGAGTATTCCATCGTTGCCCAGGTGTTACCACTTAGAGGTATACTAGACACATTTGGTGGTTTCTACATAGTTACAAAGTTGGAATATAAACCATGAGTCATGGTTATAAACAATCGACCTCTACCCTATTGAGACACACCCAACACCCCAGCATACAAACTTGGAGAAACTATCGATGACACATAAAATATTTATATACTGTTTTCTGGATCTGCGCGGCCTTGACATGGCTTTTGACGTTAACCTACAGTACACACACGAATGCAACTCGTATCCGAAATCCAGTCATCTCAATGCCGGACGGAGATTCTGAACCTTTGTTCTCTTCATCGCTCTTCACATGGGGTGGTTTTTTCGGTTGCCGTATGTGACATAAGTTCATATTCGTCGGACTTTCGTTATTGCAGGATGCAATAACTATGCTATTTTTTTTTCCTTGCGCGAATAAGCATCATCTCTGATTTTAATTCGTTTTGAGTTGTTTAAACGATTCCCGTTCGGCCAAGCCGAACTTGAAACGGACATTTTCGAAAATATCCCGACAGTCAAAGAAACTTTTGAACTACTGCAACGATATCTGGCTCTGAAAACGAAAATTTCACCATTGACCTTGATGTTACACTTGCTAGGCTCCAGTATCAACATTAGGCAATTACACCAAACCACCACCTTGAAATGTTATGGACTCTCCATTCATTTCAACTTCTGGAATTGTGGTTCAAATTGTGGAATACAATTAAGATCGCTAGTCAAGTCGGAATCCAAATTATTGGTTAAATGTTTTTCGATTCGGAGTTTGATAATTCGTTCAAAAATGTTTTCGAAAACATCATGTAAGCTAATTGGTCTGTAGTTGTTCACACAAGGTTTATTTTTGCCAGGCTTGGTTATATGGATTAATTTCCAGAATAACAGTACTCCTAAGTCGATCGAAGTGACGACAGAACCGCATGAAGTGACAGTAAAATATTTCGTCTGTTTTCCATATTTTTTAAATTATAGGTTACAGCCAGCTACATAGGGCGGCAATAGTTGTATATTTAGATGGTCTGGTAAATCATGATTGTACTCCCAACCATCTTGCCACGTGATAAACCTTAATTGTGGAACCCCCAAAGTCGTTTTGATTTTTGATTTCCCATTTCAATGTATTAGAAACGGTCGCTCAAGTATAATTTGTATAGTCTTTCCAGTGCTTGGAAATGACTGATAGAGTCGAAGGCTTTACTGAAACCTGTATATACTTCATTAACTTGCGTATGATTTTCGATTTCTTTGTCGAATTTCGAGCTAAGAATTTCCCGATAAAAGGATGTTTCGGTGATAATATAAATTGAATGCTGTGTTTTACGAAATTGTGGCAAATTGTGGACCATACTAATTTACCACCAAACAAAACTCGTCAACTCACCCCCCCCCCCCCCATATTTAAATTAAGTGGCTAATTTTAATATAATGGTGGATCAAGGGCTAGGCAAGATAAGTGATTAAAAAAAACAAAAACAAAAAAAAATTAAGTAAAAAAGTGCAATTTTGTTGATTTGTGAATCTAAGAATATAATATTATGATTACCATGAAACATGAACTTATCATAATTTATAAAATTTGTAAATGTTTTTTGATATGACAACTTTATTTATTAATAATATTATTATTATTATTATTTGTTAGAATTTTTTTTATATATTTACATATTATAATATACATATTAATGATTTTTAAAAAATTAATTAAAAAAAAAATGAAAAACAAAATAAAAAAATAAAAAGTTAATCTGATAATTAATTAAATAATAAAATTATCTGTAAAGTATTAAACTTTAGGCTTGTACAGAACAATTAACATATAAAATTAATAAATTTAATTAAAAATTAAAATTAATCGACCTCAGACTAAAATATTTTACTAAAAGTTATAATTTACTAATTAATTTAAAAACTTTTTTATTTACTGTGACAAAAAATGCAAATTTAAAAAAAAAATTAATTAATTTGTTAATTAAATTAAATTTAATATTAAAATATAAAGAAATAAAATTATTACTACATAATATTATTTGTAACAACTAAACAAAATGAAAGTGAATTAAGGAATTAAATTATAAGAAAATTATAAAAATTTTTGTTTTTTTTTTAAGAATATCGTTCTAAAATTTCAAGAATATGAAGGTCGTATGATAAGGATCTTATTTCGACCATAGAACAACACTTTAAAATAACCAATAGTTGGTTATTTTAAAATAACTGTGAAATTTATGCCAGAATCGAAAATTTCCAAAATCCAAAAATCCATGATGGTTAGCCCATGGAAACTGTGAAATTTATGCCAGAAATCGAAAATTTCCAAAATCCAGAAATCCATGATGGTTAGCCCATGAAAACTGTGAAATTCATGCCAGAAATCGAAAATTTCCAAAATTGATAAATCCATGATAGTTAGCCCATGAAAACTGTGAAATTTATGCCACAAATTGAAAATTTCCAAAATCCAGAAATCCATGATGGTTAGCCCATGAAAACTGTGAAATTTATGCCAGAAATCGAAAATTTCCAAAATCCAGAAATCCATGATGGTTAGCCCATGAAAACTGTGAAATTCATGCCAGAAATCGAAAATTTCCAAAATTGATAAATCCATGATAGTTAGCCCATGAAAACTGTGAAATTTATGCCACAAATTGAAAATTTCCAAAATCCAAAAATCCATGATGGTTAGCCCATGAAAACTGTGAAATTTATGCCAGAAATCAAAAAGTTCCAAAACCGATAAATCCATGATGGTTAGCCCATGAAAACTGTGAAATTTATGCCAGAAATCGAAAATTTCCAAAATCGATAAATCCATGATGGATAGCCCATGAAAACTGTGAAATTAAGCCAGAAATCGAAAATTTCCAAAATCCAGAAATCCATGATGGTTAGCCCATGAAAACTGTGAAATTCATGCCAGAAATCGAAAATTTCCAAAATTGATAAATCCATCATAGTTAGCCCATGAAAACTGTGAAATTTATGCCAGAAATCGAAAATTTCCAAAATCGATAAATCCATGATCCATGATGTTAGCCAATGAAAACTGTGAAATTTATGCCAGAAATCGAAAATTTTCAAAATCCAGAAATCCATGATGGTTAGCCCATGAAAACTGTGAAATTTATGCCAGAAATCAAAAATTTCCAAAATCGATAAATCCATGATGGTAAGCCCATGAAAACTGTGAAATTTATGCCACAAATTGAAAATTTCCAAAATCCAAAAATCCATGATGGTTAGCCCATGAAAACTGTGAAATTTATGCCAGAAATCAAAAAGTTCCCAAACCGATAAATCCATGATGGTTAGCCCATGAAAACTGTGAAATTTATGCCAGAAATCGAAAATTTCCAAAATCGATAAATCCATGATAGTTAGCCCATGAAAACTGTGAAATTTATACCACAAATTGAAAATTTCCAAAATCCAGAAATCCATGATGGATAGCCCATGAAAACTGTGAAATTAAGCCAGAAATCGAAAATTTCCAAAATCCAGAAATCCATGATGGTTAGCCCATGAAAACTGTGAAATTTATGCCAGAAATCGAAAATTTCCAAAATCGATAAATCCATGATCCATGATGTTAGCCAATGAAAACTGTGAAATTTATGCCAGAAATCGAAAATTTCCAAAAACCAGGAATCCATGATGGTTAGCCCATGAAAACTGTGAAATTAAGCCAGAAATCGAAAATTTCCAAAATCCAGAAATCCATGATGGATAGCCCATGAAAACTGTGAAATTAAGCCAGAAATCGAAAATTTCCAAAATCCAGAAATCCATGATGGTTAGCCCATGAAAACTGTGAAATTCATGCCAGAAATCGAAAATTTCCAAAATTGATAAATCCATCATAGTTAGCCCATGAAAACTGTGAAATTCATGCCAGAAATCGAAAATTTCCAAAATCGATAAATCCATGATCCATGATGTTAGCCCATGAAAACTGTGAAATTTATGCCAGAAATCGAAAATTTCCAAAATCGATAAATCCATGATAGTTAGCCCATGAAAACTGTGAAATTTAGGCCAGGAATCGAAAATTTCCAAAATCCAGAAATCCATGATGGTTAGCCCATGAAAACTGTGAAATCCATGCCAGAAATCGAAAATTTCCAAAATCGATAAATCCATGATGGTTAGCCCATGAAAACTGTGAAATTTATGCCAGAAATCGAAAATTTCCAAAATCGATAAATCCATGATAGTTAGCCCATGAAAACTGTGAAATTTAGGCCAAGAATCGAAAATTTCCAAAATCCAGAAATCCATGATGGTTAGCCCATGAAAACTGTGAAATCCATGCCAGAAATCGAAAATTTCCAAAATCGATAAATCCATGATGGTTAGCCCATGAAAACTGTGAAATTTATGCCACAAATTGAAAATTTCCAAAATCCAAAAATCCATGATGGTTAGCCCATGAAAACTGTGAAATTTATGCCAGAAATCAAAAAGTTCCCAAACCGATAAATCCATGATGGTTAGCCCATGAAAACTGTGAAATTTATGCCAGAAATCGAAAATTTCCAAAATCGATAAATCCATGATAGTTAGCCCATGAAAACTGTGAAATTTATACCACAAATTGAAAATTTCCAAAATCCAGAAATCCATGATGGATAGCCCATGAAAACTGTGAAATTAAGCCAGAAATCGAAAATTTCCAAAATCCAGAAATCCATGATGGTTAGCCCATGAAAACTGTGAAATTTATGCCAGAAATCGAAAATTTCCAAAATCGATAAATCCATGATCCATGATGTTAGCCAATGAAAACTGTGAAATTTATGCCAGAAATCGAAAATTTCCAAAAACCAGGAATCCATGATGGTTAGCCCATGAAAACTGTGAAATTAAGCCAGAAATCGAAAATTTCCAAAATCCAGAAATCCATGATGGATAGCCCATGAAAACTGTGAAATTAAGCCAGAAATCGAAAATTTCCAAAATCCAGAAATCCATGATGGTTAGCCCATGAAAACTGTGAAATTCATGCCAGAAATCGAAAATTTCCAAAATTGATAAATCCATCATAGTTAGCCCATGAAAACTGTGAAATTCATGCCAGAAATCGAAAATTTCCAAAATCGATAAATCCATGATCCATGATGTTAGCCCATGAAAACTGTGAAATTTATGCCAGAAATCGAAAATTTCCAAAATCGATAAATCCATGATAGTTAGCCCATGAAAACTGTGAAATTTAGGCCAGGAATCGAAAATTTCCAAAATCCAGAAATCCATGATGGTTAGCCCATGAAAACTGTGAAATCCATGCCAGAAATCGAAAATTTCCAAAATCGATAAATCCATGATGGTTAGCCCATGAAAACTGTGAAATTTATGCCAGAAATCGAAAATTTCCAAAATCGATAAATCCATGATCCATGATGTTAGCCAATGGAAACTGTGAAATTTATGCCAGAAATCGAAAATTTCCAAAAAACCAGAAATCCATGATGGTTAGCCCATGAAAACTGTGAAATTCATGCCAGAAATCGAAAATTTCCAAAATTGATAAATCCATGATGGTTAGCCCATGAAAACTGTGAAATTTAGGCCAGGAATCGAAAATTTCCAAAATCCAGAAATCCATGATGGTTAGCCCATGAAAACTGTGAAATTTATGCCAGAAATCGAAAATTTCCAAAATCGATAAATCCATGATAGTTAGCCCATGAAAACTGGGAAATTTATGCCAGAAATCGAAAATTTCCAAAATCGATAAATCCATGATCCATGATGTTAGCCAATGGAAACTGTGAAATTTATGCCAGAAATCGAAAATTTCCAAAAACCAGAAATCCATGATGGTTAGCCCATGAAAACTGTGAAATTAAGCCAGAAATCGAATATTTCCAAAATCCAGAAATCCATGATGGATAGCCCATGAAAACTGTGAAATTAAGCCAGAAATCGAAAATTTCCAAAATCCAGAAATCCATGATGGTTAGCCCATGAAAACTGTGAAATTAAGCCAGAAATCGAAAATTTCCAAAATCCAGAAATCCATGATGGTTAGCCCATGAAAACTGTGAAATTTATGCCAGAAATCGAAAATTTCCAAAAACCAGAAATCCATGATGGTTAGCCCATGAAAACTGTGAAATTTAGGCCAGGAATCAAAAATTTCCAAAATCCAGAAATCCATGATGGTTAGCCCATGAAAACTGTGAAATTTATGCCAGAAATCGAAAATTTCCAAAATCGATAAATCCATGATAGTTAGCCCATGAAAACTGTGAAATTTATGCCAGAAATCGAAAATTTCCAAAAACCAGGAATCCATGATGGTTAGCCCATGAAAACTGTGAAATTAAGCCAGAAATCGAAAATTTCCAAAATCCAGAAATCCATGATGGATAGCCCATGAAAACTGTGAAATTAAGCCAGAAATCGAAAATTTCCAAAATCCAGAAATCCATGATGGTTAGCCCATGAAAACTGTGAAATTCATGCCAGAAATCGAAAATTTCCAAAATTGATAAATCCATCATAGTTAGCCCATGAAAACTGTGAAATTTATGCCACAAATTGAAAATTTCCAAAATCCAAAAATCCATGATGGTTAGCCCATGAAAACTGTGAAATTTATGCCAGAAATCAAAAAGTTCCAAAACCGATAAATCCATGATGGTTAGCCCATGAAAACTGTGAAATTTATGCCAGAAATCGAAAATTTCCAAAATCGATAAATCCATGATAGTTAGCCCATGAAAACTGTGAAATTTATACCACAAATTGAAAATTTCCAAAATCCAGAAATCCATGATGGATAGCCCATGAAAACTGTGAAATTAAGCCAGAAATCGAAAATTTCCAAAATCCAGAAATCCATGATGGTTAGCCCATGAAAACTGTGAAATTTATGCCAGAAATCGAAAATTTTCAAAATCGATAAATCCATGATCCATGATGTTAGCCAATGAAAACTGTGAAATTTATGCCAGAAATCGAAAATTTCCAAAAACCAGGAATCCATGATGGTTAGCCCATGAAAACTGTGAAATTAAGCCAGAAATCGAAAATTTCCAAAATCCAGAAATCCATGATGGATAGCCCATGAAAACTGTGAAATTAAGCCAGAAATCGAAAATTTCCAAAATCCAGAAATCCATGATGGTTAGCCCATGAAAACTGTGAAATTCATGCCAGAAATCGAAAATTTCCAAAATTGATAAATCCATCATAGTTAGCCCATGAAAACTGTGAAATTTAGGCCAGGAATCGAAAATTTCCAAAATCCAGAAATCCATGATGGTTAGCCCATGAAAACTGTGAAATCCATGCCAGAAATCGAAAATTTCCAAAATCGATAAATCCATGATGGTTAGCCCATGAAAACTGTGAAATTTATGCCAGAAATCGAAAATTTCCAAAATCGATAAATCCATGATCCATGATGTTAGCCAATGGAAACTGTGAAATTTATGCCAGAAATCGAAAATTTCCAAAAAACCAGAAATCCATGATGGTTAGCCCATGAAAACTGTGAAATTTATGCCAGAAATCGAAAATTTCCAAAATCGATAAATCCATGATCCATGATGTTAGCCAATGAAAACTGTGAAATTTATGCCAGAAATCGAAAATTTCCAAAAACCAGGAATCCATGATGGTTAGCCCATGAAAACTGTGAAATTAAGCCAGAAATCGAAAATTTTCAAAATCCAGAAATCCATGATGGATAGCCCATGAAAACTGTGAAATTAAGCCAGAAATCGAAAATTTCCAAAATCCAGAAATCCATGATGGTTAGCCCATGAAAACTGTGAAATTCATGCCAGAAATCGAAAATTTCCAAAATCGATAAATCCATGATCCATGATGTTAGCCCATGAAAACTGTGAAATTTATGCCAGAAATCGAAAATTTCCAAAATCGATAAATCCATGATAGTTAGCCCATGAAAACTGTGAAATTTAGGCCAGGAATCGAAAATTTCCAAAATCCAGAAATCCATGATGGTTAGCCCATGAAAACTGTGAAATCCATGCCAGAAATCGAAAATTTCCAAAATCGATAAATCCATGATGGTTAGCCCATGAAAACTGTGAAATTTATGCCAGAAATCGAAAATTTCCAAAATCGATAAATCCATGATCCATGATGTTAGCCAATGGAAACTGTGAAATTTATGCCAGAAATCGAAAATTTCCAAAAACCAGAAATCCATGATGGTTAGCCCATGAAAACTGTGAAATTAAGCCAGAAATCGAATATTTCCAAAATCCAGAAATCCATGATGGATAGCCCATGAAAACTGTGAAATTAAGCCAGAAATCGAAAATTTCCAAAATCCAGAAATCCATGATGGTTAGCCCATGAAAACTGTGAAATTAAGCCAGAAATCGAAAATTTCCAAAATCCAGAAATCCATGATGGATAGCCCATGAAAACTGTGAAATTAAGCCAGAAATCGAAAATTTCCAAAATCCAGAAATCCATGATGGTTAGCCCATGAAAACTGTGAAATTTATGCCAGAAATCGAAAATTTCCAAAAACCAGAAATCCATGATGGTTAGCCCATGAAAACTGTGAAATTTAGGCCAGGAATCAAAAATTTCCAAAATCCAGAAATCCATGATGGTTAGCCCATGAAAACTGTGAAATTTATGCCAGAAATCGAAAATTTCCAAAATCGATAAATCCATGATAGTTAGCCCATGAAAACTGTGAAATTTATGCCAGAAATCGAAAATTTCCATAATCGATAAATCCATGATCCATGATGTTAGCCAATGGAAACTGTGAAATTTATGCCAGAAATCGAAAATTTCCAAAATCCAGAAATCCATGATGGTTAGCCCATGAAAACTGTGAAATTTATGCCAGAAATCGAAAATTTCCAAAATCGATAAATCCATGATCCATGATGTTAGCCCATGAAAACTGTGAAATTTATGCCAGAAATCGAAAATTTCCAAAATCGATAAATCCATGATCCATGATGTTAGCCCATGAAAACTGTGAAATTTATGCCAGAAATCGAAAATTTCCAAAAACCAGAAATCCATGATGGTTAGCCCATGAAAACTGTGAAATTAAGCCAGAAATCGAATATTTCCAAAATCCAGAAATCCATGATGGATAGCCCATGAAAACTGTGAAATTAAGCCAGAAATCGAAAATTTCCAAAATCCAGAAATCCATGATGGTTAGCCCATGAAAACTGTGAAATTTATGCCAGAAATCGAAAATTTCCAAAATCGATAAATCCATGATCCATGATGTTAGCCCATGAAAACTGTGAAATTTATGCCAGAAATCGAAAATTTCCAAAATCGATAAATCCATGATCCATGATGTTAGCCAATGAAAACTGTGAAATTTATGCCAGAAATCGAAAATTTCCAAAAACCAGAAATCCATGATGGTTAGCTCATGAAAACTGTGAAATTAAGCCAGAAATCGAAAATTTCCAAAATCCAGAAATCCATGATGTTAGCCCATGAAAACTGTGAAATTCATGCCAGAAATCGAAAATTTCCAAAATCGATAAATCCATGATAGTTAGCCCATGAAAACTGTGAAATTTATGCCAGAAATAGAAAATTTCCAAAATCGATAAATCCATGATGGTTAGCCCATGAAAACTGTGAAATTTATGCCAGAAATTGAAAATTTCCAAAAACCAGAAATCCATGATGGTTAGCCCATGAAAACTGTGAAATTCATGCCAGAAATCGAAAATTTCTAAAATCGGTAAATCCATGATGGTTAGCCCATTAAAACTGTGAAATTTATGCCAGAAATCGAAAATTTCCAAAATCCAGAAATCCATGATGGTTAGCCCATAAAAACTGTGAAATTTATGCCAGAAATCGAAAATGTCCAAAATCCAGAAATCCATGATGGTTAGCTCATGAAATTTATGCCACAAATCCAACAACGATTTTTAGCACTTGAAAAGGCAGTTGGCTGCATTATAATCTTTGGACTGGCTAAAGTGCTTCGCTACTTGGTTTCGGCGCATGAAAAAGTGTACAATAAATCCATTTTTGACCATCAACCATTGTTTTATGAACCTAATCTAAAAACTAAATAGCAGGCCTCGCAAAACGACTATATCTCTATTATTATAGTACTGACGTGCATTGGGTACATAAACTCTTACAGTAGAATCCAAATAATTTCGAAAAAAATTAAATGTGATCGCGATCGTGGCATTGTAATACGATATGACGTTTACGGTCAAAATACTTTCGTAGCATAATATGGCAGCACGTGTTTCATATAATTGATATTTCGTAACCGCCGCAAACACTTACGTTTCAATATGTCTATGACACTCCCACCATACGTAATAGACCAACTTAATGCACCGGAAACGAAAATATTTTGTTGGTTGACTTTTTATAGTTTGCAAATTTTGCACATTACCATATAGATATAACTGCGAAATACAAATAAACCATCATAGCCAGTCACATTCATGTGTGTACAACGTATGATGTGTTCGTGTTATCATTCGAATTCCGTAATGTGTATGCGCATGGATTTAAAAGTCTTGCAAATTGCAATAATACTCGTCGTATGAATAACAACACATCGTCGTACGTGGATAATTCAAATAAAAGTGACATTTTGTCATATAAAAAAAATTATGCAAATATTTGCTTACCGATAGCGATTTGTTGATGTCGTTTTGCACTTTGAAAATTGGAATGAATTCCATTTTCTGCATAAATTTTGCTTAATTTGCTAATTACGGCTATGAGTCAATGGTTTAATTATGGCCGTTCGAATAATTCAGGATAATCTACTTTCATTATTAATTTCGGAAATTGGTGCGCGTGCGTTAAGGTTTTTGACATTGGATGACTGATCTTCAAAAAATGTATGGTTATGTCTTTATATAGAATTAAATCCGTTATGTTAAATCGAACAAGAATGTAAGATAAACTAATTTTAATCCTCTGTGAACGTATAAACAAAGAATTAGTCACAAAGATGTAATAAATTCCAATCGTTTCACATCAAACGAAAGATGCGTGATTTACTTACATCACACTCTGTTATTTTTTTGTTTTTGTACCATATGATTTCGTGGGTTGGTGGCCGATTCATCTTTTATTAATATAGTAATGAAGGTTTTTACGGGCTCTTGGTGGCCTTTACCAACAATTCTACTACATCAGACTAGATCCACAAACCAATCTTATGTATTGTTCTCTCCGCGCGGAACAGCAATGGCAGGGTCATCTCACAATTTTTGGAAATTTTCGATTTCTGGCATAAATTTCACAGTTTTCATGGGCTAACCATCATGGATTTCTGGATTTTGGAAATTTTCGATTTCTGGCTAAACTTGACTGTTTTCATGGGCTAACCATCATGGATTTCTGGTTTTTGGAAATTTCCGATTTGTGGCATAATTCCAACAGTTTTCATGGGCTAACCATCATGCATTTCTGGTTTTTGGAAATTTCCGATTTGTGGCATAATTCCAACAGTTTTTATGGGCTAACCATCATGGATTTCTGGATTTTGGAAATTTTCGATTTCTAGCCTAAATTTCACAGTTTTCATGGGCTAACTAACCATCATGGATTTCTGGATTTTGGAAATTTTCGATTTCTGGCTAAACTTGACTGTTTTCATGGGCTAACCCATCATGGATTTCTGGTTTTTGGAAATTTCCGATTTGTGGCATAATTCCAACAGTTTTCATGGGCTAACCATCATGCATTTCTGGTTTTTGGAAATTTCCGATTTGTGGCATAATTCCAACAGTTTTTATGGGCTAACCATCATGGATTTCTGTTTTTTGGAAATTTTCGATTTCTGGCATAAATTTCACAGTTTTCATGGGCTAACCATCATGGATTTCTGGATTTTGGAAATTTTCGATTTCTGGCTAAACTTGACTGTTTTCATGGGCTAACCATCATGGATTTCTGGTTTTTGGAAATTTCCGATTTGTGGCATAATTCCAACAGTTTTCATGGGCTAACCATCATGCATTTCTGGTTTTTGGAAATTTCCGATTTGTGGCATAATTCCAACAGTTTTTATGGGCTAACCATCATGGATTTCTGGATTTTGGAAATTTTCGATTTCTAGCCTAAATTTCACAGTTTTCATGGGCTAACTAACCATCATGGATTTCTGGATTTTGGAAATTTTCGATTTCTGGCTAAACTTGACTGTTTTCATGGGCTAACCCATCATGGATTTCTGGTTTTTGGAAATTTCCGATTTGTGGCATAATTCCAACAGTTTTCATGGGCTAACCATCATGCATTTCTGGTTTTTGGAAATTTCCGATTTGTGGCATAATTCCAACAGTTTTTATGGGCTAACCATCATGGATTTCTGGATTTTGGAAATTTTCGATTTCTAGCCTAAATTTCACAGTTTTCATGGGCTAACTAACCATCATGGATTTCTGGTTTTTGGAAATTTTCGATTTCTGGCATAAATATCACAGTTTTCATGGGCTAACCATCATGGATTTCTGGATTTTGGAAATTTTCGGTTTCTGGCATGAATTTCACAGTTTTCTTGGGCTAACCATCAAGGATTTCTGGATTTTGGAAATTTTCGATTTCTGGCATAAATATCACAGTTTTTATGGGCTAACCATCATGGATTTATCGATTATACAAATTTTCGATTTCTGGCATAAATTTCACAGTTTTCATGGGCTAACTAACCATCATGGATTTCTGGATTTTGGAAATTTGCGATTTCTGGCATAAATTTCACAGTCTTCATGGGCTAACCATCATGGATTTATCGATTTTGAAAATTTTCGATTTGTGGCTTAATCAAAATATTATTTTGATTTTAATTGGTGCATATGGTAATCAAATAATTTTAACGAACGCTCGGTATTATAATCGTATGATGACCTCTTAATTTTTCGGTTGTCTTGACTTTTATTGATGAGATCGTTTATTAATAATCAAAAATATTATCGTTCAATTTAAATCTGTCAATTATGAATTGTAAATTAACTTCATAAGTACATATTTTAACTGTTCCAAGGTTGAAAAAATAAATTGTTTTTATCTGGCTTGTATCGAATTAGGAGTTTGACCTAATTTCAAGATCTGTTACTTAAAAACAATAACCATAATAGCCAAAAAGGTTTGGTAACGAAATTATAGTTTCGGACCCAATTCTCGAAATCTGCGGAAGCTTAAATTTTTTTATTTAGGATAGTATTTGCAAGAGGATTAGGATAGTATTAGGAAAATTTGCACAAGAAAATTATACTGTATATTTGACAACTTTCATCTATGGCATATAAAACTCATTTCCAGCATTAAGTTACTATGTAAAATTGCCCTTCCAAGTGTCGATGTTAGCACGAAGATACCTAGGTCTAAGCTCCAAATAGTAATAAACCTGGTGCGGAAGTCCGAAGGTTCCTTTACCAGAGTGGCTTTTCTAGCACGGACCACCTTGTTCTTCGCGTTTTCTATAGAATATAATCTGAATGTTGACAGCCAGGTGGCACTCTCACCGTCAACCACATGAAAGAATTTCAAACAAAGGTCGCAACTGTAATAAAATTGGGCGGAAAATTGATTTAAGTAATGAAACCGCAACAGTCATTCATAGCGAATCTAATCACATTGATCGTAATCTTGAATTCGTTAGAAACGCGATTCGTCATTTTTTTTTACGATCGACGACGCTCGTTTCCATTCAATTGAATTCGCATCTAGATTAGATTTATCATTAATTCTTACTCATAATTCACAATTACCATAAATAGATTCATAAACAGCCAACGATCGTATAACCAACATTTAATACTTATGTGTGTTATTAATTTAAAGTCGGGCATTACCCCAATTTCCTTCATCCATAAGTGTGTGCAACAAGTTGTTTACTCAGTCGGAATACAAAAAAAATGAAATTAAATTAAATAAAATATTAAGTTACATTTTTTTTTTTTTTTTGTTTAAATTTTATTTCTACATTTAAGCCATTCGAATTGGAAGCAATTAAACATTGTTTCTTATTTATATATATATATATTTATAATATGTAATATATGTATTTATGTATATGTTGTATGAATAAAATATTGATTAATTTAATGAAGCAAAATATGTATATGAAAAAAATTTTTGTGCATGCAGCATGAATTAGAATTTAACTATAAAATGTATATGCTTTTGGAATGTATGTTGTAGTTCAAAATACTGATATACAAAAATTTGAAAATAAAAAATTACAAAAAATTAAGAATTTGGGTATTTAATACAAAAAAAAAAGAACAAAAAAATTATTCTTAAAATTCATCACAATTAGTAGTTTTACGAGATAATATAGCACGCTAGATAGAGTCTACAATTCAGTTGTCATATGATTTGTAAGCTGTTGAACTCGTTTGGCATTGCAACTTTTACATAGAACATGATCGTCGAGAGGATAACAACCACGCCCTTCGGCCGACGACGATAGCGCCAATCCACAATCTTCACATTTATAGCATTGCAGATGGAAACTACGATCGAGCGCTACGACCCGAACAGTTTCCTCTTGTCCCGGTTCCGGCAAAATTGGCAAACGACAAACACAGCAACGTGGCGCGAATTTATTATGAAAATCTTCTATGCAATGAATTTGATTTGTTGCATCGACCGTAAATGGTATACCATCTAATGATTTACCGCAAACAACACAACAAAAGCATTGCGGATGGTATGGTTTACCAGTTGCCCGAAGAATACGTTCCAATATAGGTTTCACGCAGACGGAACATTTTTCGAGCGTATTCAAATAGTCCTCTTCACAATATGGTTTACCATCGATCACATAAAATGGTTTGCCTTGTAAATTAATTTGACATTGGTAGCATGTAAAACAAGCGATATGGTAAATTTGATCCATAGCCGTGCAACCTGATTTTTCGCCAACAATCCGTTCATTACATTTAACACATATCCCATAACTATCGACATCTTGTATATTGTCCATAGAATTGACCAGCATATCGGTTAGCGCATCCACTTCAGCCTCTTTAATATTTGGAATTTTACCGCCAGCCTGACTATTATCACTCATGTACGGTGTGTACAACGAATAATTCGATCGTGTTGACATTTGACTGGGTGGTCGCGGATTTATCGGTTCATATATTGACTCGTACGTTGATGATCCCTGGGAGCTGATTCCACCGTATGAAACATAATCAGTTGGATTATAATTGATATTGTATTGCGGTACATCTTGATGCACATTATTGACTCCAGCACCACCGACAGCACCTTGGACGATATTCTGACTTATGGGATGATGAAATTTATTTGGTGGATGCGGTTGATGTTGATGTGGTTGGCCGTAAATGGGTGGATAACGATCACTATCGGTTGCCCGACGTAATTCACTATACGACGAGCTTACAGGACTAGGCGGTGGCGGAAATTCTTCTTCCTCTTGTTGATAGTTTTGTGTAATTTGAACATCCAATTCTGGTGGCATACGATTATAATTTTGACTGTTTTCAAAGCTTATGTTACAGTAGATGGACGATGATTTATTATTATTATTATTATTAGTATGGTTGTTATTCGGTAATGCAGCCGTTTTTGGCCTTGACGGAAATGTATTTGAGTAAATGTGTAAATTTGGTTCATCGTCGGCGGGTGGAGGTGGCGGTGGTGGTGGCAAATCGTTCACAGGTTTCAATACATTATTTATACTCATCTTTTGATTCTCGTAAATTCGCCCGGGAATAAATTCGTTTGTGTTCGGTGGTAGTGCACGATTCGTTATCTCGTACTGTACATTTTGTTGTTGCTTCGATTGCGGCTGCTGCTGTATCGAAACATTAGAATATGTATTATTAGCTGTGCGACGTGCTGCAACGGCCGCCGCGGCTAATGCTGCTTCATAATTATTTTGCTGTAAAATCGTCGAGTATGATGGCTCGCATGGTTGCTTGATCTGACAACTTTTTGGCACCTGTGGTTGTGACGATTTTTTTGGCTTAGGCGGGACGGCCGGGCCTATTTTTTTCGACATAGTATTTAAACTACTATTACTATTGTTGAGGCCAGACATTTTTTGGCTTGTGATCAGCTGCAATTGCTCCAATTGTTCTTCAAGCGAATCCATAGTACATATACTGTGTGAACTAGCACCAAACAAAATAATCACAAATTTATGAACGACTAAAGTATTTTTTCAATTTCCCTCTTCAAGAGTTTGACAAAAATGCCCAAAAACCACACTTTTAAGCTTACAAATGCATCAAATTAACTCAAGGAAACTGGTTATTTACTTTTTAAACAACTTTTTGTGTCTTTTTTGTCTTTAATTTTTTTTTTCTTGTGCTGTGTGTCTTAAGAGAGTTGTAATTTTTGAGGAATGTGACTCACACAAAAATAAAATTCCAAAAATCCCAACAAAAAAAATTTACAATTCTTTAAAAACTGATTTTTATTCACTTTTTGTTATCTTTTACTTCGTTTTTTTTTTTTAACTAATAGTTAAATGACTAATACTTTTTAAATACACACAATATATTTTATATTTATATAGACGATGAAAAAATCTTATCTTTATATATTTTACTTTAGGTTTCTTCTTCTTTTACTTAAGAAATTTTTACACAATTTATGAAAAAATTATAAAACTGTTTTACAATATTCTACCGCTAGAATACCATTCAAAATCAAATGACGAAGAAGACTGAAATGATGACAATTTTGACAAATTATTTTGTTTTTGCAAAATTCTTTTGTGGTTAGGTATTTTACCAAAGAATGTTTATTTTATGGAAAATGTCATAATTGTCCAACGTGCCGTTTTAAATGTCAATATTTTCGTATACCGGCGTAAATAGGATATGAAATATCGAGGTCTTACGATTTATGAATTATTCGATTATTATGAATTGTTTTTAATATTTTTCATTAAAAGAATGCATCTAAAGTTCCACAATATTTATAATATACATATAAAATTCACGATAAATAAATTTTTAGAACTATGCTCAAGCCTCAAGCGCATCTTTTCTATCCTACAGCTTACTCCACAAAAAATGACGTCACTCGGTTCATAAATATATTTACGAGAGCATTGTGAATATATGTTCACCAGAGACTATATAATCGCCACGTTATCAATGAAAGCAATCATTCTATCGATCTTATTTCCAAGGTCGAAGGAAATGATTGCTTTTTGACGGAAATTTGTAAACAAATTAATTCGTCATTCATGATTTTTTCTTGTTTTTGAATGTGATATTGTTTTTTATTATGATACAATTTTTGTGTCCATTTCGTAGGAATACAGATTGACCTTAAACATTCCTTAAATATCTCTTCTAGACATGAGAAGATCATCTCCCAGTTTCATGTTTATAAAAGTCCATTTACTGTGCAAATAATTTAATCAAATGCGTCTAGGGTTTCTAAATTTATTTATTTATTAATCTACTACAATTTTTTGACAGTCCGACCGCTTCTGATAACAAACGTCAAATTTCATTAATGAAAAAAAAATATTAAACCAACACAAAGACATTATGTTTATTTTGTTTTTTTTCTTATTCGAATCTAATAAAATTACATAATTTTTGTATGACAACATAAACACATAATTTTAAAGGGCAAATTTCATTATTTAAAATAATGTAAACTATTAACATAATAATAAATTAAGTGAAAATATATTTATTGGTGCTATTTATTATTTAGTGAATATTACTTTTGTAGTACAAAGTTAAATTATATTTGAGAAGGAAAAAATGTCGGGCGAAGAGAACACTCCTATTGATCCAAGGATTCAAATTGAATTAGAAAAATTAAATGTTGCGACTGAAAGTATTAATAGGTTTGAAATAGAATTAGATGTATGTAAAATTGTTATATATGTAGTTTACTTTATATTTTATAATATATGTAATACATTAATTATGGATTATTTTATTGGTAGGAGGCTAAAGGTGAATTTCGTAAACTTCTAACAGAAAGTGTCGATCGGATTAAGCAGCTGGCCAATAAATTAGAACATTCTATAAAACAGGCAAAACCATACTATGAAGCGAGGCTTACGACAAAGGAAATGGCCAAAAATACTCAGCTGGCAGCTATTAGCTACGAAAAGGCAAGATCATTGAATACGGCCGCAAAAGAAATGGTTTTCCTAGCCGAACAAGGTCTCGAAAAGAAAACGACCCTCGATGCGGCATGCCAAGAAATGTTAAGTCATGCAACAAGCCGAGTAAATGAAACGCAGCATGAGTGCATGGAGACGGAACGGTCGCTAAAAATGTGCGAAATAAAACAAGAATTTTCTGTTAATCGCGTAAATACGTTACAAAGTCAGCTTAAGCAAGCCATTAAAAGTTCAAGGTAAGACTATAGCCTTCTGAAGCCGCTTTCACAGAAAAATTCTGCAGAATTCTTCAGTAATATTTCTTCGGCAAAACATGACGGAATTAAATATTGTTTATCTTTTTTAGTAAATTCCGAAAGTGTATACCAACCTAAAATTGAATTTTATTATTTATTACTAAAAAATTACTAAAAAAAGGTAAACAAAATTTAATTCCGTCATGTTTTGCCGAAGAAATATTACTGAAGAATTCTGCAGAATTTTTCTGTGAAAGCGGCTTCACCTTTCCTTCTATTACATAGAAATCGCCTTAAACAAAGTAGTAAAAAATTTTAAATTTTAATTTTATTTTTGGTCGCCATGCAAATTGTTTTCCGTCGCCATACCCTAATTCTATCGACTAAATCAAAATACTAAATACCCAACCCAAATTAGCCTCTACGAGGTGTGTTTTCCTAAAATCCTATCTATTTCAGTCCATAATCTGATATTCGAGTGGATGACCAAAAAATAAATAAAATTAAAATCTACATAAATTTCATTATATACACGTACGTAGGTTTGGATTTAAATTTATTTGCATAGACAAAACAAAATTGTAACGGTTTTATTTTTATTTCGAATTTTGATTTACTAATTTTTCTTATAATTCTAGTTTAAGAATAAGAAGGCACCTACTTTTAATTAATATAGTTGCTTATCAGCATGGTTTATTATTTTTGTGAGTATTATATCTAAATGTTATAATTTGTAGATATTTTGTTGTTATTTGTTTAAATATTGAGTCCATTTAAAAACGCCACATGTTTTTTTCGCCGCCATTTTGTTCAGAAATGTTGATCAAACACGTGGTTTTTTTAAAATGGTTTAAATGAAACTATATATGATGTTATTTTAAATATTGAATTCGGTATAATTAATGTGGATATTTTATTTAGGCCCTATTATGAAACACGTGCAAATAATATAACTGCGATAAATAAACAGAAGCAAAAAATTATGAGCTTAGAGGGTAAAGTGTCTGAAGCGAAGATGAACTATAACGAAACGTTAAAATGTCTTGAACTTATATCGGAGGAGATACATAAAATGCGTCAGGAACGTGTTGATCTGTTAAATGCCCATAAACAATTTTACAATGCTACACCGCCTGGTTTATCGACACGTATCGATTATCGAGATGAATATATGGATTTTCCCGTTACATTATCACCCGATTCTGATTCTAATTCGGAAAATTATCCACGTGCCCAAGGTTATTCACACATACAAAAAGAGGAGTGCGTCGAAAAATGGACTGAAATTCTATTAAACGATCCGACGTCAATTCATGGCTCACCAAATTCGTCGAGCGATAATAAAATTGAATTTAAATCGGACGACAACGATGATGATGATGATGACGAAGACGAGGATGAAGATGATGATGATGATAATGATTTGGGTGATTGTGATAATGATAGTAGCAGGAAAATTATTAAAAATCCGGATAAGAATTACGCGGAAAATTTAACAACTTGGATTACCAAATCTAATCTTAAATCGAAGGAACGGCGCCAAAGCTTAGACATTCTATACGATGCCAGCGATAAAGTTAAAGATGTTTTTACACAGGGTTTCCATAAAGTTGGACGCAGCTTAGAACGACGCAATAGCGAATCAGAAGCTAGTCTTGATTTTTTTTTATTTAATCGATCGGAAAATTTATCCGATGAACAGGTTGCTAATCTTAATTTGAGCAAAAGCATTTCGTCGATTTACGACGAGTACAAGCGTTTAATTAAGTAAATTTTTAAATTTATGTGTAATAATCTATAGCATTTCAATGATATGATATCATTTTGTGATCGTTTAATTTGTGTAGATAGATGGTTTAAGCAATAATTAAATAATTTTATGGAACAGCAATAAATTATAATGAATTAAAATAGAAAACATATCGGAGAAAATTAAATCAACTTTTATTTAATAAAATTAAATTAATTATTAATATATTGAGAAAATTACTAAATTTGTTTTTAAAAATTAATTAATTCGTACTAACACGTTTCCGCAGTGTAATTATTTTTTAGGTAAAATCCAATCGGTAACCACTTCTTCTGTTTCGAATTCATCAATGATAATACCATCGGTTGTCTCATCTACAAGTTCATGATCAACAGTTCCTGTATCACCTAATATGTCCGTTTCGGGCAATATGTTCCGATCAGAAGTCTCATGTATATGCGATATTGTGATTATGTCACCGTCGATAAGTTCACCATTTTCATATACATCGGAATGTAGTTCTTTGATGTGATCTCGCAACGCAAAACTGCGTGCATACGTTGCACCACATACTTGGCATTTATGTTTTAAATTATGATTTGGTTTTTTATGCGTTTCCATATGCCCTCGTACCGCGTACAATGTTGCAAACGGACGATTACATTCGCTACAACTAAACGGTTTAGTATGACTATTTTTATGACCGGCCAATTGTACTGAAGTTTTAAATGCTTTTGGACAAAATGGACATTGATACGGTCTGGAATCAGAATGTGTCATTAAATGATGATTATACACGGATTGTGCTTTAAACCGTTTATTACAATAAGGGCATGCATAAGGACGAGCCCCTTGATGCGTTCTCATGTGTAATGTCAAGCAATACGAAACACGAAAACTTTTTCCGCATATTTCGCATATATGAGGCTTTTCTCCCGTATGAATCCGTTCATGTTTTACTTTTTCGTGTGGTCGTGAAAATTGCCGTCCGCAAAAAGCGCATTTATATGGCAGGTCTATGCCATTCGTATCACTAGCGCGTGGCGGTAATTTCGTCTCTTGATGGGCATTCACATGCATTTCTAAATTAATTAACGAATTAAATATTTTATTGCAAATCGTGCAATGGTAGTTTGGTTCGTCACTATGCATTCGCATGTGGATAACTTCGAATTGTTTCTCGTAACTTTTATTACATATTTCACAGTGAAAATATTCGCGCGTGCCATTTGAACCTTCGGCCAATTGTGACTCGTCAATGACGCGTGGTTTTATTGGATCATGCATACGTGAATGCAGTCGCATACTTTTGTTCGATCCGAATACTGTGTGACAAATTTCACATTCAAATTTATCTTTACGTTCATTGTTGTCACCGCCGGTACTAAACGTTTCAACGGGATGTAATTTTAAATGAGTCGAATACGCACGTACCGTGGAGAACACAAGATCACATTGGTCACACTTGTATATAGAACTTGGTTTACTACGAGCTACAGTGTTTTTCACCTTTTTCGATGGCATACTACCCTGTTCAATCTTTATTTTTGAAGACATTGTTTTTGATATGGTTTCTGGTACTTCTTCTTTATCGTCCCAAAATACATTAATTTTTACCAGTTTTCGATTATATGGTCGACCATTTTTATCAACCACACACTCATTTACATCCATTGGATCAATTATCGTAAAGTTGGGAGTGTCGACCGAACTAGGAGTTATATCAATTTCATTACTTTTAATATACTCGGCCGCATCTTCGTCATCGTCTAAGTATTCTGTTTCATACAAATCTTCGTTATCCAATGAATCACTTTCATCGTTTATAATTACGTTATCATCCTCATTGTCGCTTGATTCTATCTTAATATCTTTTAATTCAACAAATTCAGGTTCTTGTGCATTATCATCATCGTCATCACCTTGAATCTTAACAATTATATCCTCGTCCGCATGACAATCCCTAATATGGTCCTCAATTGACATAAACGTTATACCACACGCCTCACAGTTATAGGTATTATCTTCTTCCATTTGATCATATATTTCGTACCGCACCTCAAGATTTTCATCGATTTCCTCAAATTCATTTTTAATTTTAATTGCATCCGTTGATATTGCATTCATTGGAATTTCCTCTTCGATATCTCGAAAATCTATGATATAGAAGCCAAATAATATATTTTATTTCCACATCACACGCCATTTTGTATTGTATACGCCAATTTTCGATTAAATAATCAACAAATTTATTATGGCGAATAATCATGTCATGGCATCAACGCTGGTTGAAATTATTTACTAAATTACCTGTCATATTTGTCGTCCAATTCAAATATTTAAAAATTAGTTGATAAACTGTAGCTATCGTCTCGGCATAGAAGTTTTTTTTTTACAATTTCTTTAATGAAAAGCCCAACTTCACTATTAAATTTGACAAGATGGAAAATATTTTTTTTTATTAATCAAGCATGACGCCAAACTTCATCATATTACATTTTTGTAACACTTTTACTTGTATGCTCAGTGTAATCTAGTACAATTTTAATTTTAGAATTAATTCGTTGTCCGTTATTATCCAACTTGTAAGCATACCTAAAACTTTGTTTAGTAAGATCGACACATTTTATCTTAAAATTATAAACCTAATTTAATATACCTACCATTTCATCTTTAAACTGCGTTAATTGCACATTTTACCTTTAATTATTCAAAGTTGTGTTTGAGTCTAATTATCAATTAGACAATTTGGGCTGTAATTTTTAATTATTTGAAGTAGCATGAACCGATTAACATAAGTTAAGTTTCTGAAAGATGGTGAAGAGCAAAACTCAAAGGATCTAACGTGATGGAAAATCGCATGAATATATGCTTTCGGCACTACTTGAAACGTTGGCTAGCATGATACTGAGTAGTTTTCCACACCAAGCAGAATTACTAGATCAAAATAAACCAGAATTTAGTTCCTTGCTAGTGCAAGCCAGCCCACGAATCTGGTGAAGAACTTAACATACCAGCAATCACAATTGGCTTCCAAAAAATCGAAAAAGATCTAGGAAGATATAAAAGCTATGTTAGACGGCTCGTTTTCCATAATAAACTTTGAAGTACCAGACGACCGGCTCGAAACCTCTGACAATCAAATTGCACAACGTGCCGGCTCTCTGAAAGAATAAATGAAACAATAAAACAGACAACCAGACTGAAGCTAAGGTCTAATGATGGTCAAAACAAAACTTGGAGATGGAATAACCACTATTTCAAGTAGTCATCGACAAGGCAACGCAGAAGCACGTGGTCGCACTAAAGTGTTCCAATGCCGTAATTATCAGATTTAGTACATAGAATACAATGAAAACCATGAAAGAAGGAACTAAAGGAACAAGAAAATCAACAATTTGCAGAATGTGTTGGTTGTGGCAAACAACACATGCGATAAATTATTTTGAACAAGCCTAGCCAACCTCAAAGCAAGATGTGACTAATTGTTCATTGATTACGATCCGATCTCAACAGCTAATATCATTGAAATTCGCTTTGCTTACATGAAATTGATTGCCTCATTTCCAGACTCTTAATGCTAGAACAACTCCTGGGCATTTACCAGAATGTCAACAGTCTAGTTTCACTAGAACAGCGGCAAAAGCTTATAGAAAAGCTGTTTCATCACGAGCCTCATTTGGTTATTTTATCCGAAACCCAATAAACTCAGCAATCACAAATGTCCGGTCACTGATGAGTATACCACGTTAAAACTAGATGCAATAAGCTAGATTCCTGACCAAAACTGAACATAATAATTTTAAATGTTGGTACCTCTAACAAACACACGTGACGTTTTATTTATGTGAGGCAATTCAAAAGGCTCGACTTCGAACATCTCCTAAGCTCTAGTAATATAATTATCTTGGAAGGTGACTACCCAAACAAAAACCATAATAGTCAAGCACTTCTTAGTTTATGCCCTAAATCTAATATCCAATAAGATGCTTCTAACGAGCCAACGCTCTGACTAGAAATAGTTGGTTCAGGGAACTCAACTCAAAGATGTAAACGATTTCGTATACCTTGGTTGCACAGTACAAAAACATTTCGAAAAGAAGACATAAGTAAACACATTAAGCCTGGGTGATTTAAAATTTTACATATAACATTGCGGGATACCATAACATTGGTAGAGACCAACTGGTACTGGTAACGGTTGGTAGATGTATTTGTCAGTGATATAATGCAATATATAACAAAAAAAGAATTTATACCCCAGGTTGTAAATCAGCAGAGATGTTGACAAATCTACCATCTTCGGAGGTCGGCCTAAATGATTCTGGAGTAGGCCATTTATTGCATGATGATAACCCATTTTCAAAGTGCTCTAAGTTTAGACGATCACCAACCTCTTCAACTAAAAATTGTTTTAAACAAATTAACGAAAATGATGAACTCAGAAGAAAACTAAGCAAAATTGAAAAGGTAACAACGCACCTAAGCAATGAAGTCGTGCTGCTTAAAGCAAAAAAGAAAGTTTAAAAAGGGCTTTACAAGATAATTAATCTGAGGTGCTTCCTCAGACTAGTAATCAGGTGAACAATTGAAAGATTTTATACTAATAAAGAAGAACTAGTAAGAGAAACAGATTGGGTCTTAAATCCAACAAAACTCCTTCATAAATACTGACGAAGTTGCTGGAATACAACGAAAAATACTTGACGAAGTAAAATAGTCAAGCAAACCTCATGACCTCAATAATGCCTGCGTACAAACAATAATAAAATGAGTCACTGATAAAGAATAGCAGATTAACATCAATCAATGATGTATGAAAAATGATGATATTTGGCTACAATGCTGATTGATAGAAATGAGTGGTTTATTTATGAAGATAAGAATGGTTGGGGCTCCATCCAACTGAAATCCAAATTCTGAGACACAATACCTTCAAAAAACGCTGGAAATACAGGGTTCTTATAACGACGCGGATGTTGTCGTTATTTTTAAATTATTCAGAATTCGATGTTGCGCAAAGCAAAGCTCAGTTTCGATCTGATGAGGAATCGTAATAATTTGTTAAAAATTAATTGTCATCTCATCAGGCCATGGCGACCGAGTGCTGTGTAATTTTTTTTTCCTAAAAATATTTAATTGGTTAATATTTACATAAATTTTCTTAGTTAAGATTCTTAGCCTAAACTTTATCATCTAGCCATGTATAATTACTACTTTACGCTGTATATATATATACAGTGTACATATAGTGTTAGCGAATTATATGAATGTGCACGAAATATCTGAATAATTTTTAATTATGTGTGCGATGGTCGCTTCAGTCTATTATGAAATTTATCCGACTCGGATTATTCCGTTATCTAAAAAATCCGTGTCAGAAAAGAGCTATTATGAAACTAAAAAGCAAAATCGAGTCGGATTTTTTCGAGCGCACGTGTCAAAATCCGTCTGACGAATTTAACATTTTTAGTTGACGAATTTTATATTCGATTGATCGTATTTTAAGTAGATATGAAAAGTTTTATTGTGTTTTATTTAATATTAAATTAGTTAAATTTTAATACTAAAATTTAAACTAAAATAAAAATATTATATTTTACAAAATTAAATAATAAATCCAATATTATTTTAATCTAAAAAAACAGCTGTCAAATTATTACAAATTCGATAATCAAGTTTCATAATAGGTAAATCCGTGTCGAAACGGATTTTGTCTGTTGACGGAAAAATCCTAGTCGGAACGAGGTCCAAAAATATTTGAACTCTTCACATAGCATAAATATCAACATCATCGCGTAGATCTTCAATATTACTTTGAATTTTGTGCAATAAGATTCCCAACCAGGACCACTAATCCAAAATAAATTTGTAAAATAAAACAAAATATTTTGTTTTTAGCTGTTTCTTTTCTTTCTTCCATTTTTTTTATTTATTAGAATTTTAATTTTTTTAATCCTTCCAAATAGTTTGTCCATTTATAACCAACAGCCTTCAAAAATAGAACCTCTCGAATACAATGATCTTAAAAAAATTCTAATCTTGTCATCAATATTTTTTTTTGTTAAAATGTTTTAACATCTTTTTTTTTTCATTTTCAATTTTTTTGTTCATCATTAGATTAATTATATTCATTATATTATGTATAATAAATAATTAATTATTTGATTTTTTTTTTGTTTTTCATTATCATCATTATATATAAGTTATATAATTCTTTATTAAATATAAATATTATTAAAAATTGATACTAAAGGAAAAAACCAAGTGTTTTTTAATGTTATATATATTTGAATTAAAATTGAGTTTGTTTCTTGGTATTTATTAAATATTTTTAATTTCGATTTTTTTAAACTTTTATCATTATTAATCAATATATATATAAATTATAAATTATATATATATATATATATATATATATATATATATATATATATATATATATATATATATATATATATATATATATATATATACATATATATATATATATATACATATATATACATATTATTTATAATATTAATTGTGTATAATGATTATAATATATTTGTTATTAGACATATTTATATATTTGCAATAAAAAAAATCATGCGATAGTTTAATTAAAAAAATCAAAATTAATCTAAAATATATAATTATTTTAATAATTATACAAATTTTTTTATATATATTATTTTATTCACCCTTTTATTAAATAGTAAAATATTTATTTTAATAATACATAATTGTTTATAAATAATTTTATTATCCATCAACTGAATATAGTAAAATGAACTATGCATTTTTTTTTTTTTGAAGAAATTAAAAATGGGCAGTGAAATTTATTGTTTTATTTTATATATTTTATTTAGAGATCTATTTCATAATAATATAATTTTCATTTAAACTACAAGTAACATACAATTTCTATAAATATATAAATTTAATAAAAAAATATAAAAAAAAAATGTAGTGAAAATGTAGGTAAAAGATTATATTTAAATATATATTTATCGTAATAAAAATATAAATAAATAAATTTATTTATATAATTTAAAATAATAGACCCAAAAATTAAAAACACATTGTTAATAAATAAAAAAAAAAAAAAAAAAAACTAAGTCAGAAAAATAATTCAGTCAAAAATTTCCATTACGTTATTTATAATAATATAATTAATTAATTTTTTAATATATAATTAATTGCATTTTTGTTTTACTCAACTATAGTAATATATAATGATAATGTATTATGTATTATTTTTTATATATATAAAAAATATTATTATTGAAACTTGTGTATTATTTAAATATAATTGTTTTTAAATTTAATGAACCACCCATTTTATTTGTATCTATTAGTTTTAACTTTTTTTTTTTTTTACTAAATTTTTTATTTATATATTTTTTTAAACATCGAGATAAAATTATAGTTTTTTTTTGTTGATATTATTTAATTTTTATTGTTTTGAAACATTTAAAATATAGATATATAATATTTAATTATATTAATATACTTTTAAATTTTATTATTTTTTTTTTTTTAACTTAAACGAACAAAAAAAATTTTTAATGTATGTGTTTGATGTATATTTCTAGAAATAAATTTTTTTTTTAGATTTTTTTTTTATCAATTACACACTGCAACAGACAAAGAAAATTGGAAGTTATTTGTGTTGTCATTTTCTTGTCTAGTATTCATCTTCTTCATATTCAGCCTCTTTCAGCCATAATAACCACGTGTTCACTTGGAATAAGGCATTTCCTTTGCCTGGATACACGTCGGATATATCTTCTTTCCAACGTAAAAATGATTCTTCTTCAATTACATTTAATTCGTAAAGTGCAGTAAACCAACGAAGAAGCATTCCTGAAAATATAACGTGAATGATTTGTTTAAGCAATGAGCGTTATATAACTGTGCTATACGATATTAAGGGGTAATATTAAAATGGCCGGCCAGCTAACTTTTTCTACTGTCGAGTTTAATATTTATTGAATTCACTAAAATAAATGGTAACTCCCAAAATGAAGTTGTAAGTGAATTTTTTTTAGACGATCAAAATATTTCTCAAACAAATGTTAATTTTCCAAAGATGTCGTCATTTGAAATTCAAAATGGATCGAGTTCGTTTTATGGCCTAGAAATTTTTTCCATTATTTTTGTTTATAATTTATATTGCTTTTCAAACTTTTTTGTTTTCTTATATGTATTATCATACGTCAAGGTTTACTAGAATATTTCGGTTCATCTGCATTCTGAAGTAGATTGTAGAAATTCAATCTCCTCTTCTACGTTGGCACGTTCTTCAGCTTCGTCATCGGTGTTTGCTTCATAATCATCAT
Organism: Tipula confusa; assembly: GCA_963556175.1. Lineage (NCBI taxonomy): Eukaryota > Metazoa > Arthropoda > Insecta > Diptera > Tipulidae > Tipula > Tipula confusa. The sequence goes on from OY744476.1 coordinate 32,929,380, forward strand.
AATAAACGAAGTAATTATGTAGCATACTATTAAAAATTACATTCACTATGAAACGTCAAATACAAAAATCGCAAGCAAAATTTAACAATTCAACAATTTTAACTTGCATAACGCCGTTGTTACTCAATCGAAAATGCGATCCTAAATGAATAAATTATGAACACCTAATAAAATTGAGCCATGAAAAACAAATTTCGCCACTAAAATAAAAATAACCTTAGTGGATTTTCTTTGTTTGACTAATACTTCCACATATGCATCCATAAAGACGTAATAACCTTACAAATCACAATAAAAATTCACCACACCCGAATAATCGATACCTACACCGATTTAATAAACACTCATAAAGTGTTTGTTGACGGTTTGTTTACTGAAAAATGTTCAGACGTCACAATGAATTAACGTACGTTAATTGTGTTATTTTATTTACAATGCATAATTATTATTGAAGACTAATAAAATGTTTTCGAGTAGTTATTAGAAAAAAAAAATATTGCTTACCTTTTGGAAAATCTACACTAAAACAGTAAACCTGTAAAGCATATATAGCAACTAACTGCAAATCCGAGTTGAAGTATATGAAGGCGTTAAGCACTGGACAATATTTTTCAAGTAATGCTTTTTCTTTCTCAACAACAGTTTTATCAGGATTTTTCTTTGGATCTACACCTTCACCTAAGGTAGTTTCCTATAAAAAAAAAAAAGATTATAGTTAAATTGTTTACATTTATAACTCTAAATATGATTCGGCATACCTGTGTTATATACTTAAGCAATACTGTCATCAGTGCCGTTACAAAACCAGGATCTGTATAACAACTTGATTCAATATTATCCTTAATCCATTTATAAAATTGCTGTGGATTTGAATCGATTTGAATTTGTTTCCATAGTTCGGCCTGAACTTTAAGCAATGGATATAAAAAGCTTAAATTACGATCTTCTAATATTTCAGCCATACGATCCTTGGTGCGATCCACCTCGGGTAGGCTCAACATCAAATTTATTTTACTCTCGTTGAATATATCTAAAAGTGCCTGTTTACCTAAATTTTTATGTAATTGTTGTAAAATTAATAAAAACAATGGATAGTGCATTCCATTTTCTGTATATTTAGCTATATCGGCCAAATTGCATAGTTTCGATGAGACTGCACGAGATAATAGTGTTGCGACTAGCGTGGTTATTCGTGGTATAGTCGATTCCCTTTCATTCATACCATTTATAACCGATTTAAACGATTCTAAAAGCGTATTATTATTTAATTTATTATCCTTTTTCAATTTTAATAGAAATTCAATGGCACGATCTAGAATTTGATCACTTTTATCCAATATTTCATAAAGCAAAATTATAATTGAATCTTTCATAAATTTATCAGGCACTTTTATTTCTAAAAATGATTCAATTATATCATTTAAATTATCTGGTTCCGTAGTTGGAGTAGTAATACTAGTATTTGTAGGGGCAACAACGCCAGTAACATTATCGGTTATAGCAGCACTTTCATTGCACAAAAATTTTTCTTGCATAAAGATTGACACTTTTTTGAGGATTTCTTCTCTGGGCGGACCTTTTGTTTTTTTATTTTTGTTTGGTTTCTCCACCACTGCCGTTTTAACAACAATTTGTTCTTCATTTGAAATATTATTGGCTGGAATTTGTTTTTCGGTTGTACCTTGCGGTTGTTGATGTTGTTGTTGTGATGTAGGTGCCGAACCTTTCAAATGATTACTATTACTATTATTTGCATTATTATGATGAAGATTATTATTACTATTGTTTTGTAATATCGGTTGTTTACTATGATCGTTCTGATTTTGATTATGATGATGGTGATGTTGATAGTTGTTGTTGTTGTGGTGGATATTATTAATATCATTACTATTATTCATTGAATTCGTATTGGTATTGTTAATATTGGTACTGATTGGTTTATTATTTGTCGTTGGTTGGCTCAATGGTAATGTTATTTTTATATTAACGTTTGCTTTAAATAATAAACTATTCGCAGCTGGTCGCATTTGCAAATTATCCACAGAATCTTGATTTGGTGCAATTAGCGTACGTTTAAAACGTGGCGCTAAATCTTTATGATTCATATTCATATTATTTGTAAATGAATTGTTGTGCGAATTATTATAATTATTTTGATTATTGTGCTTGTTATATCGATTATTATTATTATAGTTGTTTTGATTATTCCTTTGATTATTATGACGGTATCCACCTCCATCACGCATATCACGATTATTGTAATTGTTTTGTGAATTATACCTATAAAATCAATTTGGATCGTAATAAAGTATACAATTGGAAATTAATTTTATGTTTTTTAACTTACGGTGGAATTATTGGCGTTGGACCGGAAACACTTAAACTACTAAACATCATATCATTAAAACCGGGCTGTAAGTTTAAAGGTAATCGATTCATCCAACTATCAGGTTCTCGCTCGTTGTTACGCGAGTCTCGGCTGTAATAATAAATCAATAATTACTATAACTAATAATTCAATATAGGTGGATTGTTTTTTCTAAATTTAAACTTCATTTACGACGACAATAAATATTTATATTTTATTTTATAAATTAATTTTCAAAATTAGTACACAAAATACTCGTACGGAAGGAAAAGGATAGGGCGGCACTATTAATTGTTTGAATACTTTGTACCTTAATACTTGTACGATATATCCATACAGAGGAAGAGATAGGTTTACAGAGTACATTACTTAATAACCAGCCGGCACACTCAGGTAAAATAAATCGACAATATTGAAAATATAAATGATAAATAAATTCGACGACTCCATTTTGTTTTATTATTAAATAAGAATATTAATAAAAAAAATTAATTTATAAAACATAAACCACACATTTTTCTTTACACTCGTCACCTTAAAAGCTGTCGTAAAATTTTCGTCTTTATCTAAAAAATACACGTCATTTGTTTCATAATAGGAAATATTCCTAATAGGAAAAAAATAAGCGCATCGAAAATTTCATGGTCTAATAAAACTCGATAGTTTTTGGTGTATTGATTTGTTTAATCAACCATTTGGTTGATTGCTTTTAAATATTATTTAGGGCACCAGAAAACAATATTAAAATAAAACAGGACAAAAATAAAATAAAACCAAGAGAAGAAAACATTACAGCAAAGCATTAGCAGGATAGTAGATAGAAAAACTACCGAGAATCTCCTCTTCATAAGCCGCTGATAAATATTAACACTCAGACGAGTAATGTCAAATTGGAACTAGTTTAGCTGTCAATAACTCGATCGTAAAAAATTTTTGAATTTTGACGGTTTGAAATTTCTGTAAAATAATAAGATTTCAAGTTCATAAATGAATCCGTTCATTTATGTGAATACGACAATTTTTTTTTGCAATTAACATATTGCCTAGGGATAGCTACCTGAATGGCTTACACCACGGCAATATGGTATGTTTTTTTTGCTTGATTGAAATTTTAATAACTTTCATTAAAGATGACTCAATTCAAATTTTGTAATTATATAATGACTCTTAAATTAAAAAACGATTTGATAGCAACAATTTTAAAATATCACGTTCTGATGAACTTTTAAAGCGAAACCTTGTTATCAATGCGTAAATTGAAAATTTACATTAAATATAAGATTAGAAGAACAACTTGCGGCATCAAAATTATTAGACATAAATACTATGGGCAAAACGCAACACAGAAGACAGCATAAAGAAATTTTTTATCTTAAAATAACATGGCAATGTTTTAATTAGAGTATTAAAGGCATACCCAAGGTATGCAACAACCAATCATATCAATACATCTAAACCATGTAACTAAACCAATCAAATCACACGTTTCCGTTTTGTTCCGCAAACGTGTGATTTGATTAGTGAAGATCGTCACATGGTTTCGATATGTTGATTTGTTTGGTTGGCGTGTGCGGATAATTTTTATAATTTTCATTCCTCATACGTGCTTTCGACTTTAAACGTTAGAAAGACAATTAAAACGCAAAACAAATAAGGTTAGCCGAACAAACAAAGATTGAAAATTAAATATTTTTTATAACAAAACAAATATTGTTGGTCGGACAAACAAACCAAAAATATTAAGAATTTAAAATATTCGAGTTAGATTTTTGAGAAAAAGAATTGGAGACATACAAATAAAATAATGTTAACTGTTTATGAACATACTTCTATAAATTGAACTAAAGGCTGAACTTAAAGTATCAAATAAATTGAAACGAATAAATGAAATAAAATAAAATTAATTGATTTTTAGGATATTTTCGAAATCGAATATTTCAACTTTTGATATTATCGAAAACTGGTAATTGATTCGTAGTATGAATCATGTAATTGATAAACATAGAATTGAGAGAAATATTAAATCGAAATTTACATTTTGACAGTTTCAAATTTTTGCTAAAAAATTTGTCAAGTTCATAAATAATAAATAAATATCTATGTCATATACATTATCAGTCAGTGGACGTTATCAGTTATAGGACTAATTAGTTTTTTTCCGATCATAGTGGTACATTTTTAACTAGATTTTGGTAAGAAACCTTAAATTTCGTAACTATCATGTAGTATGATGATTCATAAGTCAAATTTTGGAAATATATAAGCAAATAAATGACTCATAAATTAAAAAACATCGATTTGCTAGCAACAATTTTATAATATCACGTTCTGATGAACTTTTAAAAAGAAATTGTAATTATTCACCTTGTTATCTATGCGTAAATTGAGACGAAATAAAATTGAACCACTTCCCAGAAATTAATATTATAGAAAGCTTATAATAAAAAAAAAACAAAAACTTTCATTTGAATCGTGTGAAAATTAAATTTGAAAATTCTTAATTAAACGAAAATTATATCTGCATTACAAATTAATTATTTAAGATGCATGGGCACCAGAAAGAAAATGTTGGTAATTTTTTTTTATATTATTTCAAAAGTTTTAAACTCACCTCGTAATATATCCAGATCGTATTAGATCCTCATCGTTTTTGAGTTGATGTATTGGTACTGGTCCTTCTGTTGTATTCACCTTTCTTGGAATCCACGTGTTATTACGTAATTCAATTACATCGCGCAACATGAACCGAATACGTGACGGATATTTTGGATTATTGGAACAACTTGCCATTTTATCAAAATATTGGTCCATCAACATTTTGCTCTGTATTGTATCCAAATTCTTTCCGCAAGTTCTGATAAGTTGACAGAGGCATTCCATATTCTCACATTTTTCTTGTATAGAAGTTGATTTTGAGCTATCCTTTTCCAATAATACTTGCATACATAAATGTAATGTAGATGGTTGAACCATATCAAGTCTATACAGTTCTCCAATAAATTTAACATTGCCCAACATTTTTTGTTTGGCAATGTATTTTTTTTCTTCATCGTCTGTCGTAAGCGGTCCATCATGATTTATTATTTCTTTATATGTTGAACGATTTAAAAATTTATCACGACAAATATTTAATATTAAACGTAAAAATGTACAATGTTGTGATTCACTTGATTCAAAATTTGGTGCTTCTTTTGATAATCTTTTGCACAATTGTGCGTACATAGACGAATATTTCGGTTCATCTAAAGCTTTTTCAAATATCAATAATATAACACCTTTTAATATATCAGCTGAATTTAAGTCAATTTTAAGTAAATCATCAGTTAACTTTTGAAATTTTTCAGGAGTAAGCTTGTTAAGAATACCACGAACCTTGCGGAATATTGCATCTTTTTTGTCCTCTTGAGTGAGTCCATGGTGTGGTATTAATGATGGAGGAACCCAGCGTCGATTTTCGGGGGGGACTTGTGTCTCCTTCCCCGTGACACGAGACTCGGGCCCCGTCTGCCTGGGGGCTTCCGTCTTGATTGGTTGCGGTGTACCGCCTTGAGACACTCGCTCCGTCAGTCTGCTGATTTCGCGAGTAATTTTAATATTTTTCGCTTCGCGTATTCGTTTATTAACTTCTTTTTGGCCTTTATTTTATGCAAATAATCTGAAAATAAATATACATATATATAATAAAAAAAATTAAAAAAAAAACAAAGAAAATTAAACACTGCTATCGGTATAATACACAGTAAAACTGTCGTATATAAAAAAATATTTTCCCATACTGTGATATACGATAGTAGGTATTGGGAAATGGCATATATTACGAAAAACTGGGGTGGTAACCCGATTATAATTGAAATCGTATGCATTGTTTAGGACAAAAATAATAAATTTATTTATGTGATAACAAGGAAAAATAAAACGTAAAATCGATAAGTAATTTTCTTCTTTTTAACATAAAATGGCTTGATATTTGAAACATTGTTTTAAAAGTTTTAAACATCTGACTAAATTATTTATTTACATTAAAAAAATCAATTGCATGAAAACTTGGAATTTAAATCAATTTAAAATAGGGATTGGTGCTTCAATAAAAACCGAGGTACACCCCTATGGACTATTCCGTTTGATACTCATGTAACAAAATATACATACAATTTGTTCAATGAAATTAATAAACCTTCAATCAATTAAAATCTTTAAACAAGCAGAAGTATAAAACTCATTTGTACATTTTCATTTAAAAAACTAAGAATATTTTGTCTCTGTATAGAAAAAAAAAACTTGAATATGCGCATTTCAAATATTCTTGAATACAGAAATTCTGTAAATGTGTTGTGTGTGCGATGGAATACACGTTTTAGAACATGGACTTTGCGAAAAAGAAAGAAAAAGTACAGGGTCATCGACCCACCACCATCATGGGGTGTGACGTGCAGGATTATTAATTTTCAGGAAAAAATTTATTTTATCAGCTACATATTATATTTTCACGATGTTACCCCTGATTATAAAATTACAATTACATCATTAATAATGTGTTATTGCAATTACGCTATTCTTTTTTTACAAATGTATTATATATTGAGAAAAGTAGGTCACCACTATTTTACATGACCCCAATTTTCATTATCAAATATATAATACAATGAAAATTATTTAGTATATGTATAATTTTATTTCTATTATTTATTTAAACTACATCCTCTATAATATAGTTTATTAAATGCGTCAATTTAATTTGATTTTAAAATAGATTTTCCTATTTAACATATACAATTTTCTCGAATTCCATTAATCATACATTTTAGAATGAGGTTTGGTTGTCTCATTTTTTATGAATGGATTTTGGTTAATTTGAATTAACATCACTAGATGGTATCCTTGGTAATGGATGGAATTTTTTTTAAAGCAAATTACACTTATAATGTATTTCAAAGTATGTAAATTACAGTAACTAAAGAATTTTATCGTTTTTTCCGTAACAAATTATAGAAAATAACCGTAATCATACTATTTCATGAATCGGAAATACTTAGAAATCTGCATGACATGTCACCTTGCACACACACATTTTTATATTTATCATAGATGATATAAATTTTTAAAGATTTTTTGCTTTTATCTTATATTGAATTGTAAAATAATTAAAAGTAGATATATATCACTTAAAAAATAGTTAATACTTTATGTAAAAACATGAAATCACATAATTTTTTTTTTTTTTTTTTTTTTTGTTTAAAGATGATGATTCATGTTTGATGAAATCGGAAAAAGCGAGATGGATTTTTTTCCAAAGAATTTATTTTTTTACCAGAAAATTAAAAATTTAAACTCACAAATAAAAGATTTTCACTAAGATTTATTATAGTATTTCAAATGTAAAACAAAGAACTGAATGTACTTCGTTTATATTTGAGATGTAATTTAAAATAAAGCGAAATAAACGTTCTCGTTCTTTCGGATTTTTTTATTTTATTAAAAATTTTTGACGCAGATTTAAGAATTGACTCTTCACACGGTATATATGTATATTGTAGCGAAGAAAGGAAATTTTTTTTATGTATGACTTTTTTGTTCGCGTTTTTTAGTTAAATTATCACAATTTTAGGTAAACTTATATTATAATAAATAATTAATCGGGTAAATGGAACTTAATCGTTTATATTAATAAAATAAATGTAAAATAATTTATTAAAAATTAATTTTTTTTAATTTAAGTATAAAACAAGACAAACACACTTACAGGCCGATATTGTCCCAAAAGAAGCCAATGGCAACTGCTTAAATCAAACTAATGTATTTTTCGACTTCCTCTTTAATTTGTATTGTATGTAATAACTGCGTTTGTCAAATGTAATTCTTTTTGTTGGGTTTTGTTTAATTTTATAAATTAATAAAATTTATTTAACATTTACAAATAGATTAAAAAAAAAATTAATATTATGAAATGTTATAAAACAAATTATTTTATCATTTATGAGAGGTTTGTAATGAAATTTATTACATTTAACTACATTTAAATTTGGTGTTCTGGGTGACATTAAATTATGAAGTTAGCAACAAATTGTATTATTGGTGCATTTATAGAATGTGTGAGAAAAATTCAAAACATGCAAATCGGTATGTTAACTTAATTTCCAAAATACATATTAACAGCCGTAAATAATCTGTAATATACTTAAATCGATTTAAAATTAACTCATATCTTTACACAAATAACCAGTTTAAATTAGTTTGGTCAAATTTTCATAGAAAGTAAATCATAAATATGATACCCTGTAAGCATTTGACTAACATTCCACAGTGGCGCAGTGCCGTGCAATGCCAAAATTATACACACCTTGTTATTAATTAACCAATGTAAAATAAACTGTACTCTGTGTTTTGTGGACGTAAATAATTTACACCTGTTTAAAAATTATTGCGAGCCCAAAACATAGATTAATCCAGTTTCGATGTTCGACAAAAATTACGGCCTGCAAAGCGTCTTCAAAAAGAATTTATTTACTAAAACAGCAGACAAATTGTTTAACAAACAAAATTTAAACCGAACCTGAGACCAATGTGAGAATACATCAAGGACTTGAAACGCCAATACAAACTTAATGTTATTAACAAAATGTTCTTGTTTTGTATTGAGAAACGTAATTGGCATCTAAATTAAAGGCGAAATAATATACAAGAAGGCTAATATATGCCCTGATTGAGCAATGTATGAATGTCCTGCTACATGTAACTTGTGCTTAAGTGAATTTACTCTAGACGGTACTGTAGAATTCTTATACTGCACACCTCCTGCCAACTTTTGAACAAACCCAAATAATCGTTTCAGTTAAATAAATTATTAATAATTGTATCGGTGGTGATAAATTATTTATAATTATTTAAATGGATCAATCATGGATTTTTATTAAAATTATTTGAACATTCATTTTCGGTAAGTTGGGTAAATTAAAGAAGTTGTATATTTAAAATTTAAATGGTATAAAGTTTGTAAACAAAGCTCGATCATGTTTAAAGGTCGACTAAACAATGCATAATTTTGAATCAAATTATAATAATATTGATACAATTTTTAATTAATTAAATAAGTTTTGTAAATGTAAACTAATTTTTATTAATTTTGATAATGTACATAAAATAATTTAGTCTGGAATTGAATTTGTAGTTTTGCTCTGTCGGTTGTGCATGAAGCAATGCCCTTTTAAAGCATGAATATTTCAAAATTTAAAGATAAATGCGAAAATAAAGGTCGAACCATAGTAAATCAAAACCATAAGTTTAAGCAAAGAATTTGGCATCCTAAGTTTTTTTAATTTATCGATCAAATTTTATGATGGTTAATTTTATTAAATATTTATTTACAACATATTTGTAAACAATTAAGCATTTAGACGTAAGAAAAATTAAAGTTTTAAGTTGATTATGATTCCACCTTTATTTTAACGCTATGTTCGAGGACGAGGACAGAGTTTAGGCCTTTCGGAGATCTCTAATGGAAGGAAAATTATTGGCGGATCTGGACCCATATTTAAATCGCACCACTTGAGAATTAGTTTGCTGGATCAAATAAAAATCGAGAGGCTACTATATACAGCCATACTGTAAGCATTTTAGACGCTTGCACCGTTTTTAAAAATAAGGTAATTAAGACACTGGGAAGTCCAAAATACTAAGCTAGACAAAATATTGGAATGGCTTTTCGCTGGGTGACAAAAAAATATCTCAAGTGTTAGCAGCATTCCAACTTAACTGTGGGAGTAGATTTCAATGGAAAAGCCATTAGATAGGCTTGATTGGAACAACTCCTGACTCAAGTCAATATGCTTACACGTGAAAACTAATATTTAAAATTCAAGTAACTCTCGATCAATTTTAGTTCTAATAAAACAATTTATTGCGACACTTCGACTACTATATTATACCTAAACATATTATTCCAATTAATTTTTGGAAAAATTTGTTGAAGCATTTCACAACTTATCCTATCCGGAGATTAAAGTTTTAAGTATAGAGATACATCATTAGTCCAAAACCGATTTCTGATAATCAGCGGTAATGCGTTACATTAATAGATCGATACACGAAATGGGCTGAGACGATTCCTGTAACAGCCATTAGTTTGTCGATGTATTCTTCACTAGAATTTCCCTTTTTTGTGAACAAAATGTCATAGTCACGGACCAGGGGGAACAATTTGGGACAAATCTTTTCTTCGAACTTATCACATTCGGACTGATTCGGGTGCATGAGAAAGAGAAACAGTAATTATAAACAAACTAAAATGTAGTGGCATGATCAAACGATGACATCGAATCACATAGGCTGATTAAGTAAGTTGCAATAATAAGGATTATTCTAGCAATGTTTTCATTAGTAAAGGCCTAACATTCCTGTTCATACGTTTTCTTAGAGCAGCCACTCTACTTGGGTCATTAAAGCCACACTATGCTGGCCCATATTTAGTTTTACGATGGATAGAAAAGATTTTTGACATTGAAACTCGCGGAAAAAAAGATAAAAATTCTTTTTACAGATTTAATTCCTATTGCCGGTAAATTACTGTAATGACCTAAACATTCACACTCAATTTTCCTTCATTTACCACTTTCTATAGGCATTTATCAACTTATAACAATCTATATACCTACCAAAAATCAGGGCACAGTACCACGAGATAATCCAATGACTTGTTCGGGTCCGGTGTTCATAACTGCCTCTTGTCACATGTTATCGTTGAATCTCTACTGTGGTCTGTGAGATTTCTAGGTTGGAGAATTTGATATTTTTATTATTATTTATTATCAAGGATTTTTATTAGTATTTTTGTACATTCATTTTCATGAAAGTAAAATTAAACATTATTAATGTGTATCCTAATAATAAAAAAAATTTAACACAAACATCTATCCAAAAAAAACACAAACAGTCTGTATGTAAATGTTTCGCCGTGTCCGAACGAATATATGTTACTTGAACGTCTTACCAAGCCTTTCGTTTACTTTACGCTATGTTTAATGGGTGCTAATCTTACTGCTATTTCAAACCAAAAATTGGTTTGTTTGGTTATACCTTAAATAATTTAAATAATACAATTTCGTTTTATTTTCATTTTTCACCTAATTTTTTATTGATTTTTGATAATTATTTCAAAATCAAATTTAAGCCCATATGCATATGCATTTTTGATGTTTCTGTCAAAATAAGTAAGCAAATCGATTGAACTGGTTTTTTGTACTTATTTAAAGTGCGGGCAAATAAGTCAATAAATATTATAATATACATATATAACTTATAAGAATGCATCAATAAAATTAACCGGTTGGAAAACATCCTAGCCACTGATTTGTATACCCAATTCGGAAAAGCGAGAAAGGAAAAAAAAATCTCCTTGTTAAGGCGAACTCAGCTGAATGCAAATGTACGAATGTACCAATGCAATGGGAATGTGTTTTGACTCTAAAATAAACAATTTTAACTATGAATAACCTCAATATTTTGACATTTCATAAGAATTTTCTTGATAGATTATTATGTTAAACGACGTACGTAGATATGTATAATAAAATAATATATTAGCCAAATTATTTGCTTAAAGGGTAAGTTAACAAAATATGTGTAATATGGGCACAGTTTTATAATTTAACAAACCGCAGTGTGTAGCCCCATTTAAATATTACCAACATTCAAAATCAAAACAAATTTATCAATCATTCAACGAAAAATAAAGAAAAAGTGCAATGTATTTTTTTATTATTGAATTACCCAAATTTTCTTACTACAAATAAAAATAAAAATTTTCTTATCACACAATACTTTTTGTTCGTTTTCATGTCTTTTATTTTTTTTTGTTAATTTTATAAAAGTTCATTAAAAATAAAACTACACTATAAATAGTGAACATTTAATAATTTATTACCAGTTAAAAAATTATTGATAAAATATTGAAATAGGAAAAATATTTGGGATTGAGTTGAGAGTAGACGACGAAACTTAACAGGAAAATAAAAACAAAAATAGATTTTTCGATTGAAATTCTATGAACTCTGAAGAACAAAATAATTTAGACGACGAAACTTCAAGGTAAATCGTTCTTAAATAATAAATTGTAGATTTATCCCAATCATTTTGTTTCGATTTTGTAGAACAATAGGTTAGTTTTGACATTTTATGATAACCATGTCTGGTCCTCTTGTTTTCCGACTCAAGTCTAATGTGTTATAAATTTAGAATTTTCATTCATTTTGGTGAATGATATTGCACATTTCGTAGAAGTAAATTTTGACGGCTTATCGGTAAACATAACCAATGTTTTTGTTTGTATCTATTATTTTGTGAAGTGTCGCATCACAAGCTGATTTACTGAATACAGCATATGTACTCATCCAGTAGGAAAACCGGTCTTAAAAAGTTTTGTTGATTTTAGTCAATTAAAACTATGTAATTCATGTTATTATGTATTTAAAGCTAAGTCGTAAATCATTTAATCGTTCGAAATTTTTTAACTTTAAATTATTTCCGCCAACCATATCCATTAAGAATGTCCATTTTATCTTGAAGATTGAAAAGATATAATAGCAGTTTTCCCGAGCTATGTATCATAATTTTTAATATATTATAAAACAAGAAATGTAAGTTAAATATCCTCATCCCTACTTTTCATTTTCAGGGTTCCTGAAGACTCGTCGTCTAATGAAAAATTGAATAGTGCAACATATCAAAACTGTCCAACCGTGAAAACAACATCAACACTGAACCACAATAAACTCACTTCGCCCGAAGACGAATTAAGTAACAGCAGTAATACAAGTGAAACCGAAGAAATGAAACGGGCTGCAGCTAAAAAATTAATTGAACGCTATTTTTATCAATTGCTCGACGGTTGCGGTAATCCAAATTGCCAAAATAAATTTTGTGCCTCCAGTGGTGAGGTAAAAAATCTGACAGCTGATCAAGCAGCGGCCAAAGCTATTCAATTGTATTCACAAGATTCTCAGTTATGTGAAGCACATCCGTCAAAAGTAGCTAAAACACAAGTAGAACAATTAAAAGCTCATGAGAGTGGCGATAGTTGTAGGATATCCGATGGTGTTAAATCAACTGTGGTCCCAGGATCAAATAGTACAACTACGACAGAGACATGTGATAGATTACAGAAAAAAAATGAAAATCAAGAATTGCCTCAAACATCATCATCAAACTCTAGTCAGTCAACACCAAATCATGATATTTTATTAACAACCACAACAAAATCGACACCATCAACACCGAACACCTCGACACCCTTGATACCACAGAGTATCGATGAGGATGAAGTTATGCGTTTGATTGATTTATGTCACCTAGAAAATTCATATTCTAGTCTAATACGTACATTAGGTTCAATATTTTCAAATCGTGAAACTGTTGCGGCTAGTTTTATAAAGAAACCTTGCGCTTCTATTGATGCTATGCTAGAAAAGGCACCAAGTGATTTAAAAAATCTGAAAAAAGAAGATTTTCGTACGCTTGAAGGTGATCTGGATAAGGATGAAGATAGTTGTGCTGACAAAACCGTTCCAGAAATTCCTCATCATACAACAGTTGATTTAATTAGTTTACGAAGAGCCATGACCAAATTATATGAAGACAATAGCAATGTAAGTATTTTGCAACAGTTCTACATTATCTAATATCTTAATTAAATTCTATGTATTTCTAGATATTTGAACCGCTCGACAATGCAATTCAATGTTTGGCCTTATCACTTAGTGTAGATTTAAGAGTTTTACCGCAAAAAAATCAAATTGAAGAAATAATCACAGTTTTTGTTATAATATTTGAAATATTTAATATCGGTAATTTTCTCACCAACACACAGAATTAATCCTTTTTAACAGTCTAAACTCATTTCAATTTTATCTGTTTCAGCTAAAATTCAATTTTTAGATGTAGCACTGCCAAACATGTGTACAGCTGCCGCCTATTTACCTGTATGGGCACAATCTCGGCTCGCATGTATATGGGGCGAACACTGTAAAAATAATTTGCCTAATTTACTAGAAATGCTTCAACAACTTATCACACTCCAAGTGATATCAGGTGGAAATTATCGTGATTCATATGTCCAGGATAACGAGGTTATTGTAAATGCAACAAAGGTTATGAAAATTTTATACTATGCCAGTATCTTATCTGGAGTAATGGAATCAAAACTTAGGGAAGAGGATTGTGAGTTAACAACATCAATTAATGAGGACGATGAATTTTTCCAATACCACAATAGTAAAAGTAATAAACTAGCAACGCCAGATGACCCACTGGCTATACATTTAGGTGTTAGTGTACTCGATTGTCGTAAGCCTTATATACCGTTTGAAGATTTTTATAATGAGACTCTATGTGATAATATCGAGATGAATAAGGATTATTTAAACTATAAACAAATGAATGGGTCAGGTAAGCCATTTAGTTTTATGCCATACTCATTCATCCTAACACCAACCACCAAATCATTATCACTTTATTTCGATAATCGTGTCCGAATGTACAGTGAGCGAAGAATAAGCATATTTCACACGCATCATGCTGGTCAACCATCGAATCCTTACCTAAAGCTACGTGTTCGACGCGACAAACTAATCGACGATGCACTAGTAGAATTAGAACTTGTAGCAATGGGAAATCCAAAGGATTTAAAAAAACAATTATATGTTGAATTTATCGGGGAGGAAGGAGTCGATGAAGGCGGCGTGTCAAAAGAGTTTTTTCAATTAATCGTAGAACAAATATTTAATCCCGATTATGGAATGTTTATACACCACGAGATAACAAACACAGTATGGTTTAATTCCACTTCATTCGAAAACGATGGACAATTTACTTTGATTGGGATTGTACTCGGTCTAGCTATTTACAATAACATTATATTAGCGGTTAGTTTTCCAATGGTTGTCTATCGAAAATTAATGGGGCTACGTGGAACGTTTGCTGATCTTGAGGATGCAAATCCTGTACTTTATAAAAGTTTAAAATCGATATTAGAATATCAGGAGGCCGACTTTGAAGATGTATTCATGCAAACGTTTAAAGTTAGCTATCCCGATATATTCGGAAATATTTTGTATCATGAACTCAAACCGAATGGTGACAATGTATCAGTAAATCAGGATAATAAACAGGTGAGGGACCCATATAATTTTATTAAAATTCCACAAAAATGACTAATTTTGGAAATTTTTAGGAATTTGTTGAGCTATACTCCGACTTTTTACTCAATCAGGGTGTTGAAAAACAATTTTTAGCATTTAGAAAAGGATTCAGAATGGTAACCGATGAATCACCGTTACAATTATTATTCAGACCTGAAGAAATCGAGTTGCTTGTGTGTGGTAGTAAAGTAAGTGAAACTTTGTCAGTTTTAATAGGATTTTCCTAAATGTATATTGTTTGGTTTTCAGAATTTTGATTTCAACGAGCTGGAACAGGCAACGGAATATGAAGGGGGTTACTCATGTGAATCTCAAATAATTATTGATTTCTGGGACATTGTACATGCTCTTCCACTTGAATCAAAGAAAAAATTACTAGAATTTACAACAGGTACGTTTTAGATACATTGATTTTTTAAAATTTGTATTGCATTATTTTTTTTTTGTCCTTAGGTTCCGATCGTGTTCCAGTTGGGGGTCTAAGCCGTTTAAAATTAGTAATCGCTCGTAATGGTCCTGATTGTGATCGCCTACCAACAAGCCATACCTGCTACAATATTTTACTATTACCAGAATACAGCTCAAAACAAAAACTCGAAGAGCGATTGTTAAAGGCAATTAATTATTCAAAAGGATTTGGAATGATTTAATTTAATGTTAAGGAATAATTAATGTTTTTTATTTTACTTTCGAATTTTTTGTTTTTGATAGTATTGAAATTGGTAATTTGTAAGGTTCTACTAAATAAAACAAATAAAATTGTATACAACAGCTCCAAAATTACATTTATCAAACGTTATAAATCCGGCCAGTATCAATACCGTATACATACATATATTCAAATTAAAAAATTAAAACAATTATAATAATAATTTGATAGAAATAATTCGCTAAATATATACACCAGTGACTGCTTAAAAAATGAAATAGTGAATAAATAAAAAAAAATGTAATTCTTAAAATTAAAAAGGGCAAATCCGAAAAAACGATTATCGGAAAATATATAACATCACACACACTATTAGCTATATAAGGATTTATAAGTTTCGAAAAAATTATTTATTTTTTTTACCGTTTTTTAAATGTTAATTAATTAAAAATTAATTTGGATTATTTTATTCTTTTATTTAGATATACATATATATATTTTCTTATTTAATAAAAAAAAACAACAGAGTATATCGCATATTAATTGAATCTAGTAAAATAGTTTTAAGATGTATAAAAATAAAAAAAATTAAAATTTGCATGATACATAAATATAATTTAATGTTTACTTAATTATTAAAAAAAAAAAATCTTTGCTACAAATATTATATTATAAATGATATATAGATAACTAAAAATTTAAGCGTGATTTTGTTTGTTTTTATTTTAAACGAAATGAAAATGGAAAATATTTATACCAATTATACATTTAAGAAAAAAAAAAGATGAAAACAACAAGAAATAAAAATGGAAAATTATGAAAAAGAATATTAAAAATTGAATTATAATTTTAACATAGTTTGAAATAATGGAACTTTCGTGGTAGCGAACATCACGTTGTTCCAAAGTCAAGACGAGGATTTTCGTTTTTGTTTAGCTTGCAGATCTATTCTATCTTTGATATAGCTGTGTTCCGCTTAAAACAAGTACAGTTATTTTCGCTTTGGTTGGCTCAGGATGTTTCAAATGCGATTTACGTTAGGATTAGTTAATGGAAAATATTTAATAATCAGTTTTATCTGAAATAAAGTCTTGTATATGGCTCGTAATAGGGTTGTAGGGTTTAGTAAGTGGGAGGCCTCAGTTGTGGCTAAACATTCTGTCCAGAATTAATTTGACTCGTCGTTGCCGCAGATAATTGTAATACTACAAATGGAATATTGCAAACTAAAATTACGTGGGCGAACAAATAATTTGGAAATGTGAGCCTCGCAGGAAAGCGTATGGCTCCATTTTTCTCGTAAATTCTACTTGCCATTAATTTCCAAGCAATATGGCGAGTAAATGATGTCAATAAATAACCATTGGCGAATTCGTAGGATCTGTACTCTTGGCTAAAGGGGGTGTCAGTTTTGCATCAAGTGTCTCACTTTAAAAAAATGTGACTTCGTCACCAGTACGCTCATGAAATTCTTTATAATTTGAACTCTGCACATAGAACTCGGATTCATCACATCAACGACCTCGAAATTACACAAACCACATTACAAAAAATGGGAACATGGAACGTACTAAGCTTGATATAAGTACGACCCGGTAATTTCCAAAAAACTTTCCAGTTAATCATTCGACGTGTTGGGTCTTCAAGAGCTCAGGTGATCAAAGGGTGGCATTCATGACACCTCCAATGATTACACTATCCTGTGGTTGGGAGGCACTTCGTAAAACGAGCATGTTGTACTTAGAGTGCCACCTTAGCATCCTTGCTTTATACTAAATAAAGGTTGGAACGCTGGGGTGACTGTGCCCATCATTAAAAAACTTCACTGTTAACAAAATAAAATTAACAAAAGAAAATATGGATACTGCCAAAATTTAGCCGGACCCCGCTTATGTTACCAAATACGCATTTTACAATTGGTAAGTGCTGTCGTTAAGATAACCAAGCGCGTTTGATGGCACTATATCAGCCCTGAACGAGTATCGCTTGAAACTCTTTACTATCTATTGCTATCTATATCTAAACTAAATCTATCTATTGCTTTACAGTAGAGATGACTTCGACCATCGTTGGTTTTCTTCTTGGACCCGAGGTGAGAAAGGCTGTTTTGGATTTTAAAGCAGTTGATACTCGTATATGTGTAAGCTACATCTACGCATGCGACTAGCCAACCTGACAATCATTTATGTTCATGCGCCCACCGATGGTACCGACTCATATACAACAGTTTGGATGATCTGATGGGATCCATACCGGAGCACGGCCTCTGAATATTGATTGGTGCCTTTAATGATAGAGCTGATAAAAATTAGACTGACCTATGTGAAAACATAGCTAATGGGGAAAGAATGATATACTTAGCGATCGTGCACTGTGGCTAGCACATTATTTCCTCATAAAAACATCCAATTAAAAACAAGAACACACCCAGGTAAGACGGCTCGAAGTCATATTGACCATGTGTTAGTTTCTAAGGGAAGATCTCTAGTTATCCAAGATGTGAGATTTTATCAATTGGCTGCCAAATTTGTAGGCAGTGATCATCAGTTGGTCGTTTAAGTCAGTGATCAACGTAACTTAAGTTTCAACTGTGAAGGTCTGATAAATGAAGATGAGAAATTGCAATATCAGGCTCTTGTTAGCAGTAGCATTGTGGAAAGCAGTCATTTTAGGTTTCGGTGCTCAGGCGACTCTAGTTATGGTAAAAATTAAACTTAAAAATACGTGGTTTGATGAGGAGTATCGTCTTGTTGTCGAGCAAAAGAATATAGTCTATAAAGAAGCACGAATATGCTTTACAATCACATGGAAGACCAGTGGTCCCTGCTGGGAGAACCGCCAAATGAATTTGTAGACGGAAAAAGCGTCAAAAGTTTAAAGAGCATTTCTCTGATTTACTCAATATATAACCAGTGTCAAATGCTATATTTGGAAGTTGTCAAATACAGACTATGGAGATGTGCATAGAGGACCTATCTTAGGATGAATCCAACGCCGTGCAGACTATAAAGGAACCGTTCTTTCATGATTCTTTCTAAATATTACAAAACATCTGGTGTCGTACATCAGGTGTTCTTAGATTTTCAACAAACCTATAGTGACTCAATCCATCGGACTTCTGACTCAAGCTATCAGGAATTTTTGAAATTTCACTCTGGTGTACCGCAAGGAGATTATTTTTTCGCAATCCTCTTTAATCTAATGATAGAATTTCTTTCGAAACAGGGAAACACCTCAGGATAACATCTTATACCGTCAGTCTGACCAGGTTCTGGCATATGCAGATGATATATATGTAATTGGACTGAATGGCAATGGTGGGTCTCAAAATCAATAAGTTCAAAACAAATATATGATCACTGGTTTTAGAGACCAAGCGCAATGGATTTTAGTAGTGGTGACCACACATTTTAAGAAGTTTTTTTAAGGTAATTTAATGAAAATTCTTGATTTCTTTCATAAAATCAAAGGGCAGCGAATACGCTGGCTCGATCACGTTCTGCGAATCGTTGTTAATCGGATGGTGCCGCAATCTCTGACAAGAGATCTGCCATTTGGCAGGCGCAGAGGTCGCTGTTGGTAACGATGGAACCTCGGAGGCCAGACTGTTGATTCGGTGCGGGCCGGTAAATACCGTTTTATTATTTTAATGAAGATTCTGTACTACTTCGGCCATCGCAATGTAGGATAATTTGGAATCGGTTTCCTTATACATTGCCGCGTGAATCAACATATAATTAAATTCCGCAATCAATATATGAATTTGAAATATTCTAATTCGCACCAAAATTTAACATACCGATTGCCAACATTCACGTACCCACCGAAGACAAATCAGAAGATGTCAGGAATTCGTTCGTTGTCGGGCTAGAAAACTTTATCAAAAATATCCCGCGCACCATATTAACATTATCGTAGGCAATTTCAATTCTTAAATCAGAAGGAGTGCAGAACTTAGAACACATATCGGCCCTGGCATCAAGTAAGTAGTAATAACGGATTTTACACCGTTGACTGGCTATGATGGCTATGATGTATAATCTACATCACATTCGGCATTCCTCTAGCATTATTAGCGTTCGATCTTTCAGAGGTGCCGATATGGATATTTGTTTTGCATCTTCATATATAAGTGTAAATGTGCTGGAATGTTAATGCTTTAAAACATCCTGACTCACGGGACAGATACTAGATGGCTGTTACAGAATCCTTGAAGGGCGAGTCCACCCTAAAGGTCCATTCAATATCCATGAGCAGTGGGTCAATATTACAGCTCTTAACCTAATAAGCACAAACGACCATTGGAAGTTGAGAGCTCGCAAAGAATGGCACGTTGACTAGAGTCATTGTAGCGTTGTGAATAGGCAGAAACTACGAAAAAATTGGCTAACGCGGAATACCCGTGACATCCGAATGGAATGCCTAAACGCTAGAAAAGAAACCAACAAATTACTTCGACAAAATAAATACAAATTAATAAGAGGCTGAATCAAAACAACCAAACATGCGCTAAACTGAAACTCCAGAGATTGCTTTGTCAACGCCCAGAACGATGTTCTCTCGGCATGGCGTTCTACTTTTAAAACCTACTAAATATCTCTCTCGATGTTTAACATTTTGGTATTTAGAAGTTATCAAAGCCGGGAAAATCCTGCTGAAATTGCAGGTGAGTAGTGGTGGTGATGAGCATGATATACAGTCCCAAACGTAATGTTGACGCCAATTACCAAGCTTTCTTCAAACTCGAGATCAGACATTTGATAAAAATTTTTGAAGTCACCGTTTGCTCCCTATTTTTTAAGAAAAATCCTCAGTTTATGGAACTGATAAATATTCTAGCAAGGAAGTTATAGATAGGGAAACTCACCGCTTAAATGAGCGGTGAGTTTCCCTGCTTAACATATTTAAATAACTCAAAGGAAATTCAAACCGTGTTTCCTTAGTCTTTCTACAAGTCTGCAATTGTTGCGGTTACTAAACAACCTGATAAATGTATATTTTTATGGAAGTCACAATCTCTCGGAATGAAGTTCCAAAATCTACCACAAATCGAAAGATGGTCTTTGTTTTTTTAGTTTCACAACACAGACTACATTTAAACTAATAAACAGTGAATTCACCTTAAGAAAATGGGCAACAAAAAACGCTGAATTTAAACTTGATGGTACCATTAAAACTCTTGGACTTCAATGGTATCCAATGGTATCGGTAAATAGCTATCAGTTAAGCAAGAAAAACACAGGATTAAGATTTATTGGGATTGAATTCAAACCTGTTGGATTTAGCCCATTCAAGAATAGTAATGAGATCTCGCGTAAAATGATTCTTCATAGCCCTTCTTTCTACGAGAACGTCGTTTCGCGATGAAAGTGGAAAGTGAAGGAAGAAGGTGGAAAGTAAGCTTTCATCAGCATAGGAGTATATTGGGTTGAGAGTGTTACTGATAGAAGATAATTGATAAAAATTAGGAAAAGAGTCGGAGAAAGGACGGATCCCTCAAGGACACCGGCGTTTAAAAAATGTGGAACGGAAGTCAAGCCATCCATCATCACTTGAATTTTACAGCAAACAAGAAAATTCTCAAACTACAAAATTAATGAACTGTGAAGGCCAACTACTCTTATGCCACACGCGATAAAATGCCTTCGAGATATCGAGTGCATTGATTTGTGATCTGCACCAGATTGGGCTCATCATATTGGGCTGTTCCATTGTTCAGTAATAAAATTAATTATGTCACCTGCTGATCGCCATCCGCGAAAACCATACTGATGATCGGAAATTGTAAGGTTATCTTCCAAATATTCTATCAGCTGGAAATTGAGTATAGTCTCTTTTGAAAGCATCGAGACGATCGCGATTATGCGATAACTTGAAGGGTCCAATTTGCTGCCTTTTTTAGCACAGGATGTATGTTAGCAGATTTCCAGTGGTATAGATGCTTTCATACTATTCGAGAAGTGTTTCTCGACTAAACGAGCAAGAGACCAACTGATTGCTCTAACCCTCCTGTTTAAGACTTATCGCAACTCTTCTCTAACCTTCTTTACGTAATATTTTTAAGCTTGCACGTTCGTGACACCGCCCTTAAATTCAACAAAATTTTTATGTGACGTTTTTTTTACATATTTGCAGTGTTAGCTTCTTTATTGGCGGTTGTTGTTCTGCAGTCGTGATTATGCCAAGGATTGCCTGATATTTTTCATAATGCCTGAATGGAAGAATTTATTCATTCCTACACATTCCCTATTTTTATAGTGCCGTAATCGACGTCGTTTAGTAGGAATATGCACTTGGCATGACCACGACGTTGGAAATTCCGCTGTAATAAGCCGATTTGCCTAAAAGGGAACTGACGGAGATATTGTATTACTTCGTATGCAAAGTTAAAAACAGATGCAGTTGATGATCTGTATCTGTAAAGTTGACTCGCACTGGTATTATCATAGGCTGATCTACGAGCTGTGTAAGTTGGTTTTAAAGCTGCAAACGTTTAGGCCGCCTCACCAGCCGGTGTAATAAACTTATAGTATGGAAGCCACTTGTCATTGTGATTTCTGAAGGAACGCTCAATGAAACAATAGCGTATCAAATTCAAAATGAGCGAGGCTGTTTGAGATATTTGGGCTTCGATAAAGACCACATAGTTCCGTGACATGGATTTCAACCCATATAAAACTGAAAGCATTATTCATTCCGAAAATCAATGCAAATACCGGAAATAAATAGCGATTTGACTACTGCAGCTTTGCGCCCTTTAGAGATGTATATCTCCGTTGGCATATCACAAAACAATAATTGAACCAAGTTGGAGAAAATCGAAACTCAGCTGACAAAATAAAAATCCGAGGCTCTGCAACAAACGTCCACTGAACTTCAACGCATATTATCCGACATCGGAGTCGAATGGAATTGTATACCCCCATCTTCTCTAAATTATGGAAGACACTGGGAACCTCGAGTTTTTGGCAACCGTACAAAATAATTCTAGAGTAATTATTAATTTAAGCTCAAAATTCCAATCATCATAAAAGCCAAAAGGTGTATTTACTTTTGGGTTGGGATTTGCCAGGAAACTTTTAATTTATAGTGTAAAGTGAAAAAGTTTTAGTTTTGTTATTTTTGTTTCAAAACAAAAGTTTCCGTATGAATAATTAATTAATAAAAAAAGTGTAAAATTTCATTTTAACTTTTCACTTTTTTCGGTTGATATTATTGTCGATTCATACTACGTATACAATATACTGTAAGAGGTTGCGCAAATTAATATATCAGCTACTAGTTGCTTCAGCGATATAATCTTTTGTATTTATTTTCGTTTTCAATCATGAATTTTAGTTGGAAATAGAATTTCGTGGTGGAAAATTCATTTTGTGAATGCTTCCCTGCTTCATATATTTTTTTGTATTTATTATAAGCGAAATATTAAAGTAGACAATTTCAATTATGAGTGAACTATTGTGTGTCCGAAGTAGTGAAGTTTTTTCCGTGTATCCTAGATTATTAAATGAACTTTTGGAAACAGAAAAACCCGCGTTAAAAAATATCGTGCTACCGAGTGATTTTGAATGGAAGCAAAAAGTGTATTTTTATTTGTTGGACCAGCAGCGAATGATAAATTCAGCAATTGATCGTGGCGAGTACGTAATTTACAATTTTCGAAACTAATTCACCTATACATCTCGTTTACAATCAATACCAAATAAATAAGCATATAATTTAAATTTTGACGATATCGTGACATAAAATAACGAATTTTCGTTCATGTTTCATAAATATATTATATTGAAAAACAATAAAAATTGTAATTCAATTTTTGATTTGTTTTTTTTTTTATTATTTTTGGATTATTGCAATTTAAATAGTAAATATTTTTGATCGGTTTGATTTATTATAGAACTGCGGGAAAGCACAGTTTATTACAATTTTGCATGCATAATTTTTTAAACATAAATTGGAAATATTGCATGGATTTTTAAAATGTACCCAGTATTGTGTACATTTTAATTAGGGAACGCAGTTATACTATCAAATTAGTATCTATCTTTAATATAATTATAGAAATCTTAACCGTTTTAGTATATAAATAGAACAAATCCCACTTATGTATATTTTAATAATCTTTCTAAACTAAATACTACCACACGCTATACGATAGTGTAGTTCGCGTGTCTAAAATAAATTCCTATTAATTTTCTTAACAGATAGTTTTACTTATATACACACAAATACATGTGCCAATTTTAACACCTTAGTTGCGTGCAAATATTCAATTATCAAAAATAAAACCAAAAGCCTATATAAACTAAAGTGAATAAACAATATTTCCCACAATATATACACACATAATGCCGCTGTGGTCGGGGGGGCATTCGCGAGTCTTGTAAAATACTTATAAACGAGCATGATATACCAAGAATTTGTCACAGTCAATAATAGAAAATATGGATACCGCCAAAATTTTACTTAACCTCACTCACTATCATGAACACGCAGTATTAACACGTGGGACGTACTGCCGCTAAACTGGCTCTGGAAATTGTAAGTGCCTACCAAGTAGGATTTCGTCCGCCAACCGATCTGTCTTTGATCAAGTTTATTTTTGCTGAAAATTATTCTTTCTAAATATAACGAAACATCTATAATGCAGTCACAAAACAATGTTAAAGTCGAGAACAAGCTATCAAGAGTTTAAGCAAATAGCTCTGGTGTACGGCAAAGAGATGCTTTATGCCGGTCCCCGATACTCATTAATCCAGTGTTAGAATTTATTATCTTTCGTAAAAGTGAAATACCTCAGGACAACATCTTATAGCGTCATTCTAACCAGGTTCTGACATATATGCAGAGGATATCTGTGTGATTAGACCTGTACGGGTTTTGGTCACTTTTAAAAATTTCAAAATAAAAGTTCAAAACAAAATATATGATCACAGGTTTTAGAGACCATGACGCTATTGATTTTAGTAGTGGTGTTAATATAGTTGCAAATCCCGAAAAAATGAAGTTGTACAAGATGTTAATCAGAGCTATGGTCATTTAATGGTGTAAGAGTTGGATCCTGATGGTTGAGTATGAAAGATGGCTGATGACATTTGACAGAAGATCCAACCACAAAATCAGAAATTTGATGAAAATGCCGGATGACGTTCATGAAGTTTTTTTTACTCTTACTGCTGTTATCATTTGACGATTTTCGTGTGTGAGAATGACTCCTAGGCTTAGCCTTTATAAACTCTCGCCCCATCGTGCTTGGTCTTTCTTACTGTTCTTTGTATGCTTTGCAAAGTTAACCTTTTAATATATATATATATATATATATATATATATATATATATATATATATATATATATATATATATATATATATATATATATATATATATATATATATATTTTATACATTAGTTTTGCTCCGGTGGAAAGAAAAAATGCGCAATTTTTTTCAAAAAAATTATCATAACAGTCGTTGCGCTACCGTTGTCATATAGATAAAATTAATTACTAGAATTCAACCACGTCAGTTTTTGTTTATGCCTGCCGTATTTCTGTAGTTTTGTTTTGTTTTTCTTCTCTAAATTAATTGATTAAATAATTTAAATAAATTTATAGTGTTACATAAATAATTAATATTTGTCCCTGTATTAATTATTATGTTTTCTAGACCATTAGAAGAATTACGACCAAAAAAGGAACAATGGGATCCAAAATTTGCTTATGAGAATTTATTACCGATTCCGATCGGGGCTAATCCACCACGACGTCAAAAATGTGTCGCCGACGAACCGATAAATTTTGTTACCGATGAAGAATTAAATTTATGGAATTTAGATGATATTTCAAAGGCAGGTAAATTACTAAATAAACCACCGATCGCATGTGAATTTTTTGATGAACAGGAAATGAGACGAGTATATTCTCTGATTTATGATGTTTACCGGTGTAAGTATATAAAACTTATTTGTTTATTTAATGTTTCTAATTTTTTTTTTTTTTTTAAATGAATTTTTGATGCGGTTGCATGTTTTTAGTAGTTTTTGAAACTATTTATGTTCAAATTGTATGACAGCTTCATTAACAAACATCTTTTACCCTTATAACACAGAATTTATTTTTGCAATTTATCTCTAACGTTTTGTTTAAGTTAGACTTGACTTTTGATAGATTTATATTGTTGCTATTCTTGCTGTGAAAACTTACAAAAGGGTTGGAGTATGATTTTTATTAACTTTAGAGTAATAATAAAAATAATTAGGTTTTATAGGCCATTGCCGGCCTGTATCGTATTCACAATCCGGCTCCATGGTATTTGACAACCATAAGGAACCAAGCCTTACTCTAACCCGAGAAGCCAACGTCGCTGACAGCAACTTGTGTACCATCCGTTTAGAATTACCTCACACAACGTGATCGAGTCAACGTACTCGAATTTTAGTTGATTCCTTATATTGTGATTGATGAACTCAGTGTAACCAACTCTCACGTTAACATGATAACGAATCTGGTTAGTATTTGCAATGTAGTAGTTAACCCCAGTTATCATTTAAGATGTAAAGAGATTTAAGATTATATTTTGGAGCCACCTCAGACAAACGAGTTAAATTCCATAATTGGCCTAACATAAGCCTTTCATAATTTAAGAACTTGTAAAGGGGTAAAATAAAAGTTACAGCGTCTAATGAAACCCAAATATTGACTAAGTAGCTTTTTTGCAATTGAATATATGTGATTTTTCCAAGAAAGATCACTCGAAGCTTTTAAGCCCAACATTCTAAGAGAGAAGGACCTATTAATGAGAATGCCGTTTATTATGGGTGGAACATAACTTTAAACTTTTTTATGTGAAAAAAAACAAGCTTGGAACTTCTGTGGATTAAATTCTACCATATTAGAAGTGACTTATTCATAATTTGACAACAATGCATTAAAAACCGGAATTTTTTTATTGAAATTTGAGCCTTTATTGTGAAAAAATGTTACAAGATTTTTTATTCCAAGTATTGCCCATCGCTACCCATTACTTTTTCCCATCTTTCTGACGATTTATGGATTCCATCCCAGAAAAACTGCGCCGGCTTGGCGGCCAAAAACGAATCGAGCCAATTTTCGATACCTTGAACTGAAGTGAAGCGTATTCCTGATAGGGCATTCTGCATGGATCAAAATAGGTGGTAGTCGGAAGGAGCAAGGTCTGGGCCGTATTTCTGTAGTTTTGTTTTGTTTTTCTTCTCTAAATTAATTGATTAAATAATTTAAATAAATTTATAGTGTTACATAAATAATTAATATTTGTCCCTGTATTAATTATTGATTTGTGTCCCTGTATTAATTATATTTGTCCCTGTACTAATTATTAATTAGTGAGGCAGAATTTCCCATCCGTTATTCTCCACATAATTTTTGACCGGCGCCGCAATATGTGGCCGAGCGTCATCGTGGTGGAAAATGATTGACTCGTGTCTGGTCGGATACGTTGGCCGCTCTGCCTGGGTTTTCTACTTCAATCAGATCAACGATAGAGTTTGGCATTGATGGTTGGCAACATCTCATAGTGGATCACACCTAGCTGGTTCCACCAAATGCACAGCATGACCTTGGCCACGTGAATATTTGGCTTTGATGTCGACGGGCCGGCTCGCCTTTCTTGACATACACTTTTCGCGCTTGGGATTATCGTAATGGATTCATTTTTCATCGCCAGTGACAATACGATGCAAAAACGACTTCTTTTTGTTGCGCTCGAGCAATATTTCTCACCCAAATTCCCATCTTTTGGATGAACCCCAAGGCTTTCAAACGTCTAGAAATTGTTGCTTGATCAACTCTCAATGATTCTGCAAGTTCTCCTTGCGTTTGACATGAATCTTGATCGAGTAATGCCTCCAATTCATCGTCCTCAAACTTTTTCAGCTGACCAGGATGCTCTTTGCCCTTGATGTCAAAATCACCACTTTTGAAGCGACTAAACCACTCAAAGCACTATGTTTTTGCCAGAAAATGCTCACAATATAAATCCACGAGCAAACGATGACTTGTAGCTGGAGTTTTGTTTGCGAAAAAGTGACTCAACAAAACACAATCTCAAATGTGCACAATCAAAACAAAATCTTTTAACTGATTTTGACAGGTATTGAATAGGACTTTCAAATGACATATATGTCCATGATGTACTATAACGCATAAACAAGTAATGACATCTAGTATTAAATTCCGGTTTTTAATGCATACACCTTATAAATGGGAATTGCAGTCCTTGAAAACGTGTGATAAATATGGGAAACATGGATACTTACAAAAGGACAGCTCCATAGACAAAAAGGGAAATATAGAACAAAAATATAAATATAATGTCATTTTATACCGAGCAATTGGCGCAGTGGCTAAAGCTGCGGTGCTTGGGACAGGATGTACCGGGTTCATCGAATCCCAACGGGCGAGGGTTGCAAAAGCGATTTTTCATCACCTGATTATGATCGGTGATGACGATGAGCACAACTATGACTAACTGTTGTAGTGCAGAATCTATATGGGCCGAACCATCGTCCATGTCAGTACAGGCTGGCATGGAGCAATGCATTGTGCAGATGGATGTCCAAAAAATCGCGAAGCTATATTCGTGCGTCCTCGATTTGTCTCTCGTTGGCGTAAAGTAGAACGTTAAAATAACCTTGAAAGAGTTCGGTGAGATTCGGCCCTAGAAAAGATTGTAGGGAATAAATAAAAATAAATGTCATTCTCTCTCAATAAAAATTGGAAGGTTATAAGGAAGTAGAAGATATTTATAGCATAGGACAAATCTAGATTAGATGAACATTAGACACTGTGGAAATTCAAACGACGATTGAGCATAAAGCTCCTCTGATAAATTGTGATACTGCTGTAGATCTGGAAGTAAATAACAACATTTGATATCAACATGGTGAAGAAAAATGAGAATGAGGTGTACATATATAGCAAGTGCGTTACTCGAGTTCATCAGCCTTATCGTAGAATACCCGCACGCATAGCCCTGAAGATACCAACAAAGTTGAAAGAACTTCCGAATTTAAGGAGATAACCGCGTTTGTGACACGAAGGCGCTTACAGGCTTAATTGACTTATCTTCAGCTGAGGATCGACTATCTTGGACCATTATCATGTCGGGAAAATCTTTTAGTTGTGGTACAGTAAATATGTTGTGGTTGAAACGATAAAGGCGATAACTAGTGTAATGATGATAGCGAAATATAGTACAGTGTTTACCAGAAAGGCTGAACGGATCATTAGTGAAAAGACTTAATACGAAAATAAAGAGGAAAACATGAAAGTAGGAGTTGAACTCATGGTTATTTATGTAAACCAATGCAGCTCATCAATCCACTGATATAAGTCCGTCAAACAGCATATCCAGAAGACATTCCCGACAGTAATACTAGCCATCAACAAAATATCGGGTGTATTCCCGATAGGGTATACGATATATAATTAAGTTTTTAAATTATAGGTGGTGCCACCTTTACTTGTGTTTATATAACTGTGTGCGCCGAGAAAGATAAATTTTTGTTATATCTTCATCGCACCGGAACTTAAGCCGAACCAAAGTTAACCCTGTCATGGAAGAGTTATGTGTTATTATAAGTTATTTATACTTATCAGTTTAGTACTAAATTTAAATGAGATTTAGCCACATAACTATTATTGTAATTGGTGTGAAATGAAAATTGGAAAATTATAAATAGTCTAATATACTAAACTATATATAATTTAAATTAAATCCAATTTTAATTTGATACAATTTACATATTATTATATAAAAACGAATTTCTTTCAATTTTCCAACACGACAAAATCCCCAATGTCAATTTTTAAATTGATTACAACTGTGCATGCACATCAAAATTTTTAATTTAAATCATTTTTCATATTGTAATATTATCGAAATTTTGTTAGTTTAGATTTTTTATTGATAAAAATAATAGAATTTAATAATTTATCGTTGTTTAGAAAGGAGAATTATAGAAATTTAGAAATTAAATTTATCATGACGGGTTAACAATAGTAACGTAAAATTACAGTCGAGTATTAAAAATATAGGCAGTTGATTTTATTTGGAAGTAGATTAGGTACTTGTAGGTGTTATTGTATTGATTGATTCGCTACATTGACACCTTTTGCTGATTTTGATTAGTGAATTTTTCTAATGTGCTATTTTTACATCAATTAATCCTTGTAACTAAGAACTATTTATAGGTATACTATACTGATTTATGTTTACATATAGCTCATGTCGTCGAGGGGAATGTTTTATACGTTTTAATCTATGCAATCTTTTCTGGGGCCAAAGTTTACCCAAGCCTTTTGCGGTTAATTTTTTACGTTCTACTTTACGCCGCGTCGTTGCCAGCCAAATCGAGGTTGCACGAATACAGGTTCTCTTTCCGTGTTCATCTGCACCTTGTATTACTGCAGCGATCTTGTATTGGCGTGGACGATGGTTTGGGCCATGGGTTCTGCACTTCAACAGGATGTTATAGTTATGTTCATTATCTTCACTGATCACAATTAGTGATGAAAAATCCTTTTGACATCCCTCTTTTACATCCGCAGAACTTTGTGGTTTTAAATACGTTGAATACCACACAAGTAGATTCATACTGATTTTGTCGATATAATAGTAATTTTTTATGAGTTATAAGCCCAACATTTCTACTTTTAAGCCAATAAATTTTTCTCTATTTGAAGTTTAATTCTTATCTTAAACGTGCTCTTCTCCATAAGATTACAATCGAGCGTCATATCGAAATATTTAGCTCAAATTAAATATTGGAGTGGCCTAGAAGCTTCCATTGGTTATTTTAATCTCTTAGTTGTTTTCAAACAGTCCTAACCACTGCATCGCTTATATTTAGTGAGATCTTATATTTAGTTAGTTTCTCTTATGCGTTGTTTTAGTTCAAAGCTTCCATCGAAAATTTAGGATTTTATTACTGTTCAGGGCACGTGTCTTATGGCAGGTTTTTTGCGCCTTCTATTTTTCTCTAATTTATTCTCTGACTTTAACAGGATAATTTTGGTTCCTACAAGATTCAGCATGGTTACTTGTCCATGGTGCATGTTGAATACCATGTAAAGGACTTCGAGTTGGTCTTCCAACTCTATTGGCTTTTTAATACTTGTAGGCTTATTTGCTCTTCAATTATTTTTTGGAGTAGGTTCCAGTTAGTTTTATTATTTGTAAGCTGCAAGTTTTCCTTATTAAAAATCATTGTACTAATTGACATTGTAACAGGTTAGTTGTCAAGGTCAAAATAGAAATCAATGAGATGATGATATATTTTGTTTATAAGTAGGCCAATATATTGAATAGATATTTTCCTTTGTTGGTTAAAGTCACCACCAATAATAAAATTGGATCTTCTAGGGATCTAAAGGGTAAAGTTCAAAGTTCTTTGTTTAATGTAAACCTTAGAGACCAGTAGATGGATGAACAGCATGGTAACATATATAATCTCATATTTTAATAAATGATGTTTCTGTCAAATAGCTCTTCGATGGCGACATGAGCCATATATCTATCTAAAAAATTTCTATCTTTGGACGATTCTGCACTTGTACGTTTGCCACCAAGGTGACAAGTCTTAAGGTTTTGTTCATTTACTTAGTATATACGAGTGACGAAGCAATGATCGTGGCTTCTTGCTTTTATGAGTGTTTAAATAAAGCTGCTAGACCAAGTTCTTAATGCAACACTAGTTATGCATTTATGGGTTATATTCTTCGACGTATCCATATATGAAGGTATTCATTAACATCATCTGATGATTGCTGCAGTCCTCTATATGATTTGTCGAATGATCCTTTTTACATTTTTGTACATGCGGTTTGTACATTTTGAAGGGTTGCTTTTACTTTCTGTACACTCTCTTGCATTGCAATTCTCATCACGTCTCTTGCATTGCACATTTTACGCATCACGTCTACAGTATTTTAGGCCCAAGTCTGCAATGTTTCTGCATGGGGTTGAAATTTTGGCATTTTTGCATAGACTATTAACCTCGTAGTATTTTTCAGTGGTTCTTATTTTCTAATTTTTCTTGAGCATCAAGAGTGGGAGCCGTTTTTTGACTTTATTGTTCTCAGTTCTTCCTCACTTTAGGAAATTTACTGCATCTTCTATTTGCAGACCTTTTGCCTTTAGATTCTTCATAGTGATTTTCTGGCTCCTTTAGCTTTTGTGCCTGGAGCTCTATTTGTATTGGAATACGGTTTATTTATTTTTCACACGTTATTGTTTAGTGACACTACTCATTTTTGTATATAGGTGGTCACTGATTTCATAATACTTCCCGAGCAACTAAATCGACTCAAACCTCTCCGCGTATAAAAAGACATTTTTTTTAATGGTTTAACCGATTTTCGTAAAATCTATACAGTACTTTTCAAATTATAGCAATCATAGCAAAATACTTCGGTGGAAATAATTGACGTGCTTCAATCTTCTGTATAATGCCACGTAGATCGCTATTTGCCATCAGTCACTTATCAGATGTTAACCTAAACAAATCTCACCATACACCCGTTTTATATAAACTTTGAAGGATAAGGCATGGTATTAGTTAAATTATTGAGATCGACCCGGTTACAGACACCATGGCGGCCAATAGTTAGTAAATTTGTTGGGGAAAGGAAAGGAAAGGTATGTCAGTAATGACAGAATTGGTCCGGTTTCCCGGTAGCCAATATTCGAACTACTGTTAGCATAAGACAATCACAATTTTACTGAACTGCTCTGCATTCGGCATCTCTTGTCAGCAACTCCAGTATGCGGTTATCTGCAAAGGTTCCCTGAAAACAGAATCTATTAATTAACCAATTCCTCTTAGCCATAGGCTGTAATAAATTGAATTAATTTTTAATCTGAAATTACAAATTAATTAATTCTTAATATAATAACATAAATATACAATATTATAATTCCTACAAGCCATATGCTGTAATAAATTGAACTATTAGTTTTTGCCTGAAATTTACAATTAATTAATTTATTACATTTATAAAAATATGAAATTATAAAAATATTAACGGAATAATATAAATATGAACAGAACAAATATAATTTAATATATAATCTAATAAAATATTTATCTTATCTGGTTTGGTTTGGTCGGCACATGCAATCATCTTATCTCTGCTATCCTTGTTATTCTCTGCTGCCTTTCAAAACTCCAAAATCCTTTCTTCCATAAATTTCCTGTGTCCATACCTATTTCTTATAGTCAAACCTTTGACGTTTGGTTTGATTTTCACTTTATGCACATTATGTGTATTAATTTTCTCATCGTTTTCCCTTTACTTTGTTATTATAATTTTCGAAACCGCCCGAAGGCGAGCAAGCACTTGTTATTTCAAATATTAACTATTAACACTTACAAACTGATACACAACTGTATCTAATTCGATTTTAATTTGGTTTACAATTTTGACATTCACAACGATAACTTTTAAACATAGAATAACTTTTATACTCTACTCATTTGTAGATGGCAGTCGTGTCTGCAAAAGTAAATTCTATTTTTCATGAGAACAAAGAGATAAAATAAATGAAATGAAATTTTAATTTCCTCATGCAAAAACTAAAACACTTATTTTTCACGCTTGCTGGCCTACGCAAACACGATCACCATTTTCCAGGACTAAACACCCACCAAAAACATCAAAGCTAAACACTCCAAAAAGCCGTACAAATTGTTGCTTTATTGCAAGAAGGAAGCAATCAACTAGAAGTCACTCGTCAGCTAAACATGAAGTAATCTGCTTAAGAGTAACCAAATGGTTTCAGGAAACTGGTACATTCAATCGGAGACTACTCGCTGGCAATGTGCAGCAGGACCTAAGTTTCGGATGAACCGAAACTTCATTGTAAAAGAGTATAATCTACTATATAATGTGGTCATCAATGTGAATATGCTCTTAAATGAGAAACTTTAAATTATTGCAAAATTAAGCGAGAAATGTAGCTGTTAGTCAATGGACAGTAAGAAGACACTTGAAGTAAGCTAAGCCCACTCCAAGAGGGTACGCTGAGGGCCAAAATTGCCAGCACGCAACCGAAAAGAGGGAGTCGAATTTGCTGGCGAGCACATCAATTGGATCATCGAGCAATGGAGGTTCGTCTACCGGCGTCTAGGAGAGTAATCTTGGCAGTGATGTTTTAGGTGGAAATAGATTGTCTGGCTAGTAGTGTTGATACTTAACATCATCGAAATTCTTACGAATGAGTAAAGCAATATTTGGTTCTCCCGAGAATCCCAGATCTAGTGGGCCATAGTAGCCTACTAGAAAAGTATCCGATATAATACTTGCGACTTTCGTAAAATACTTTGTACACTTTTTCTTATCTTAACAGGCGTTTGAAGTTGCTGAGAATAATTTACTTGTGTTAGGGAAGTTGCAGTAATGTTGCGATAAAATTGATCTAATGGATTGTAAATTGTCAGTTTCCAATGGAAAATCAAAGCTTCTAAAACATAATCTACGATCTCGATCTATGATTTGTAGAGTTTCAATATGCATCTTGGAATATTGTCAATTATAAATTGTGTAAGAGTTAAATGTGTGAATTCGAGTTAAATGTCATGGCCATAAACATTACGATAATGGCACCTAGCGAAACTATGAAATCAGAAGTTATATGACAATAAAACTGGTTTAACCAAGTTTTGTGTGCTCATTCTACATTCCTTGCAACGATCACAGAAAATACAATCATCATATGGTTGATGCCAAGGTTGAAACAATGTTGGCTTTTTAATAGTACGATATATAGTTTA
This sequence comes from Tipula confusa, assembly GCA_963556175.1. NCBI lineage: Eukaryota > Metazoa > Arthropoda > Insecta > Diptera > Tipulidae > Tipula > Tipula confusa. The sequence continues at coordinate 32,964,393 of OY744476.1, forward strand.
CGATATTGTACAGACCAGCGATGGCCTGTAAAACCCATTTTATTGGTTGATTATATAATTTATATATATATATATATATATATATATATATATATATATATATATATATATATATATATATATATATATATATATATAAATATAAGCATATATAAAAACTCAGCATGACTTTGTGTAATTTATTTTTGGATTCCGGCGATATATGTATAGAAAAATACGAAATGGGTCTAGGTCTTGTTTATCCCCAATTCATTGTTGTATATAGCATAAATTTCTCAGAATGACTGTCTATTAAAAACTTTAAATGATTGAATATTGATTAGATTTTAAATTAGAAAATTCATTTAACTAGGCTAACTGTTTTTTTTTTCATTTTCCACAGACAAACAAGTACTGAATCAGACCCTAAAGGATATATCGTTTTATGGTTATTTTCCGGATGTAAGTTAATTATTATGGCCTAGACATATTTTTTATTTAACTCGTAATTTTTATTTTTAGCTTCTAAAAGATACCACCAGAGTATGGTTACTACTATTTGATCTTAATCTTCGACACTTTAATAAACGTGATCCCGAAGAAACAATCCGAAAGGACATTTTATTCAAGGAAGCAAATTTACTTTGTTAGTAAATCTAGAACCTCGTAAACCAAACTTTCGACTAATCCACTTTTATTATATATGTTGACAGATATTGAAAGTTGTTTATGGGAACATCGCATCAAATTAGCTGCCGCTATATCACGATTGCGGATACGAAACAGTGCCCTCCGATTATCACAACTACTGCCATTACATTTACAAGATGAAAAAGTTGCAATTGCTGCCGCCAATCCTATTGTTTCTGGTTGGATGAATCCATTCCGTAAACGAACCAATACACTTGCACGTACAAGTTTAGAACAAGTTGGTTTTCAAGAAATTGACGATGATGCTGGTGAAATGAAACCATTAGCTGTGAACTATTTTAAGTTCGATAAAGTATGTCCACAATTTTTATCGTGTATCCCCGAAAATCGAAGTTCATTCGCACAATGTAAACTGATTAAAAATCATGATTTTGTTATGCAAGATCGTACATTTTCTCTTGGACCAGCCATTTTTTCTCGACTTTTAGATTTTTTTGAACTCGAAGGTAATATAATTCAAACGCACGTGTCATCTCCAAAATCGACTGCATATCTCGCATCACTATTTCTATCGAATAATCGGGTGGAAAAATTTCATGTATTTGGAGCTGGTACCAAAAAAGCGGAATACGAAAAGTACTTTAAACAACTGCGCGTCTCAAATATTGAGCTGCATGCTGAAAATTTTTGTGATCTCCACATAAATACGGCATATTTTGAACGAGTCGTAGGTATTTTATGTACACCTCCGAACTCATATAGTGGGGTATGCGATCCGATCGATTTAATTTGCAGTCGAGGTGGTGATTTAGGTATGCTGGAAGTTATGACCGAATCCGAAATTAGTAGTGATGCAAAATGTCGTGTCGCTGAAGTTTTAAAAGAACAACGTACATCATTAAAAATGGCTATGTCTCGGCCACAAGTTCAATTTATTCTTTACGAAACTCATTCCGTGATTGATTCAGAAAATTCAAAAATGGTACAAAGTGTTATAAATTATCTTAATCAAGAGGCACGCAAGAAACATATTGATGCGGAAAAGGAGCGGATACGACTCGAAGAATTAGCTGCACTGGAAGCGTATTCGATCCCGTTTATTCAACAATCAACACCTCAATCGTCTCGGCGAAAAGTTCAAGAAAAATTCGAAGAAAGTAAAGGCGCCAATGATGATAGACCAAAAAGTGAAGAAGAAGAGTATAGTTATGTTAAAGTGCCACCAACGGATGAATTTGAATTTACACCACTCCCAGACATTTGTATAAATCAAGATAAATGTATTAACGTTGAAGACTTAGGCTGCTATTTTGCATTGATCAAGCGCAAAGAGATTATTTGTGCTGATGCCCGATACATGATTAAAATTGCCGAATCACGTGGTGTCTTTGGAGCTGGCTCAAAAAAATCAAAAGTAAAAACAGCAAAGAAGTTGGAAAAGAAAGAAGAAGTGGTGGAAGAGAAACAATCAAGACGGCTGAAAAGGCGTCAAAGTGACGTACAAGTACTTGTAAGTATTTTAAAAAGTCTTATGTTCGGATTGGGAAGATTATGCCTGATTAGTATTACCAGTTTTAGCGATGAAAATTATCATTCAAAACAGCATTGAAGATATTTCGATTTTTTTTTTAGCTTGATCGAATCTCCCAGCCAACACATTCATTCATATCCAGAACCAATCTGCAACGAATGTCATCGGCAGAGAAAAAAATACTTGTATCAAATTCTAATCAACATCCGTGTAAACGACATCAAAATCACCATCAGGAAGACTATGATGTTTCGGTAGGATAATAAAAACATTAAATTAATGTAATATAATTTTATATCTATAAATTTATATGTTTCATATATAGCCACGAATGTCTACTTCACCACTGATTGCTCGACAATGGTGGCGCGAAACGGCTCAGTATATGCAATCGTTGCGAGAACTACATGGACGTGAGAAACTGACGTATGAATCAATTAAAAATGATGTAGAAAATTGTAAAGTTCCTCCGTTGCGTTTGTCACGGCATGGACACTATCGTACTAATCGCTGTTCACATAGCCCTCGCCAGCCATTTCCGCTGTCGGTTAGTGATTTAAAATTTCAAGATTATCGTCACTTATCAAAATATTATCCATGTCCTCTGGTGGACGAAGGTACAAAATGTATACCATGTTCTATTCCAACTAGAAAATAATTTTTTAATGCAATAAAGACTGAAGTTAAGTTTTATATTTATTGGGTAGTAGCAAACGATGACTATGACTAAGTTTAAGCTGGAAACGTTTGTCTTAAATTTGATTTTTTAATTAATTGGGGATTCACCTCAAATTTTTAAACAAGATAAGAGGATTACTAAAACTTCATATGCTTAAGTACTTGATCCCTTTTTCAGCTGTATAGCCGGTAAATATCTTGCAACCAATTCTATATGCTATATTTTTTCGCGGCATGATAAGTTACCATTTCAACCATAAATACGTGGAAGGTAAGCTAACATTATAGGAGTAACCGGGTAGCATAGGTAGCATGTAACAAGGAAATCAACTGAAAATGGAAATGAAATGTAAGTGGAGTAATTAGAGAATGGCAGGAACTAGAAATAATCAAAACTTGTGCAATAGACTTGTGAAGTTGCGTTTTTGATTGTGGTGGTGTACAGTGCTGCCTCCTCAATAGCTTTAGTGCATTGATCGGTAGTCTTTTTTGTCGGTAGGCTGTATTTGGCCGTAGTATTATCTGTGGATTTAACATCTAAAACTTGTCGAATACAATTTCCGACGCTGCATATTTTGAACACGTACGAAACATTTTGCTCTAAACCGACTTAAATTAGTATAAAGCGGCTTTTTACCATTCCACAATTTATAAGGAGTTCGACTTATTGCTTTCCATGGTAATACATTTCATCACCCCAAAACCGGTGTTTCAATCCCCAGCAACTAGCAGCAAGCAACTGGTCATTTCAATGAAAGTACTATTTTTATTGAGGTTTATTGAGAAAAATAACGTGCCGTACGATGAATTCTAGTTCCGTTCGTATTCAAATATTGCAGAAACTCCTTGTTTATATACTCTCTACCGCGATCTGCTCGAATACATTTAATTTTCGTTCCATATTTGCATTTCGATTTGCAGTAGGTCGATTTCCTCCCATCTACGAGATCTTTCAGAATATTTTTCACTACACCGATGCTTCGGTGGCCTAATAGATTACGGGAATATAATGGTTCGTTTAAAATACGTTTATTCTTCTTTGCTTATTTCACGAGATTGACTTGTTCATTTTTGTACAGTCAATATACAAAGTAAAAAAGCCTTTTCAAAAAAGTATTTCCCGATAAACCAAACTGAAGTTAAATATGTATCGACTAGTTCGATTTACAGGATGACCCCACAATACTCCGCCCTTAGTGGAAACGTGCGGAAATGTAAAGTTTCCTACCCGTCTTTGTAGTTTTCACTGGAGCTGATTCTGATGTTGTAGTGGTCGACGATGTAATACCTGGTTGAGTTTTTGACGTATCTGGTACAGTTCCTGTCATCGGTGTTGTTGTAGTTTGTTCCGTGTTATGTGGAATAAATGCTGCTTTCAAACGAGAAAGTATTTGTCAAAACGTTTGATTATTTCGTATGGTCCTGTATATGGGCATTGTAAAGGTGGACGTACGCTGTCATTCCTCACAAAAACGTGTGTGCAACTTTTTAAATCTTTATGCATGAAAATTTTTGTGTTATCGTGATGAGCGGTCGTCGTAGGTCGCATAGTGGAAATAAGTCTTCGAAACTCCTTAACGAATTTAAATTCACTGTATGTTTGTCCTTGGTTGAGTCAAAGTATTCTCCTGGGATGCGAAGGGTTTGCCCAAAAACAAGTTCTACCGGTGATGCTTTGATGTCGTCTTTGTTCGCTACTCGTAATCCTAATAGAATCAGTGGCATTAGGTTGGTCCAATCATTGTTTTGATGACACTTGATTGAAGTTTTTAACGTTCTGTGCCACCGTTCGATAATCCCATTCGCTTGTGGGTGACATGGCGTAGTTTTTAAATGTTTAACGTCCAGCGTTTGATTAATTTCTCTGAATATTTGTGACTCAAATTGACGTCCCAAATCGAATGAGATCTTAATGGGAACCCTAAAATACTGTATCTCCTGAGATAAGGTGTTTCGCAACTGTTTTCATCCTCCATGGGAGGATATCTAATGAACCGATCGACGATGGTCAAACAATTCCTGTTCACAGCTGAAGGTGGCATGGGTCCTATTATATCGATGTTAATATGCTCGAACCTGGAATTTGGCTGAACGTAGTTCGATATCGCTGATTTGTTGTGTCGAGTAGTTTTCGAAAGTTGACACTATGTATGTCCTCACGTATACCTGGCAATCTTTATTTATCGCCGGCCAAACGAATCGATCACAAATCAATCTTTGGGTACCACGAACCCCTGGGTGGTTTAATTCGTGTAATTTTTTGATGATTGGTTGGCGATATTCCATCGGGACGAACGGGCGAATACGATTTTGTGAAGAATCACAATAAATTTGTATATTTGTATCCGGCATGGTAAAACAGCTTATTCGTAATGATATCTTGTTTGAATTCCCGTCCAGTATTGATTTTAATTCTGGATCATGGTGCTGCCAATTTCTCGAAATTGACTTCGCCCGTTAAATTTACCACGTTAATTCTTGACAGTAAATCAGCCACACTGTTATCCGAACCGATAATATGATGAGTGTCAGTCGAAAATTGACTGATGTAGTCGAGTTGCCTAATTTGCCTCGGCGTTAGTGGTTCTTTCTTTTGCCGGAATGCAAATGTAAGCGGTTTGTGATCAGTATAGATACAAAATTTTCTTCCTTCCAGCATGTGACAGAAATATTTCACAGCCTGATAAATGACAGTCAATTCTCTATCGTAGGTGTGCCGCATTTGTTTGGCTTCTGCTAATTTTTTTGAATAGAAACCCAAAGTCGTGAGCTCACTTCCGTTTACAGATTGGTTTAAAGATGCGCCAACGGCATGGTTTGATGCATCCGTAAATAAAAATAGGTCTGAGTTTATTACCGGGTGCGCCAATAAGGTTGAATTAATTATGTCATTCTTACATAGTTGAAACGCTGTAATTGCCTCTTCGGACCTCAATTGGTGTTTTATCATTTTTTTTATTGATTGATTTTTTACTGCATTTCTTATAAACCTTCGGTAAAAATTTACCATGGCCAGAAAACGTTTTGACCCAGCCGCGGTTGTTGGGCGTTCGAATTCTTTGATTGCTTCAATTTTTTCTGGAAAGGGTTTTAAACCATTTGCTGTGATTTGGTGCCCGAGGAATTTAACTTCGGTTCTTCCAAATACACATTTTGTCACGTTTATGCTCAACCCATATTGTCGCAATCGTTCGAGTACGATGGAGAGGTGTTTCCGATGTTCCTCTATGTTTTCTGATGCGACGATATACGGGAACACAAACGGTTAATTTTTTAAAACCTCATGCATTAGTCGTTGCTGAGTCTGTGTGGCGTTGCAGAGTCCGAACGGTGTATATAGGAATTCAAATAATCCGAACGGTGTTGTTATCGCAGTTTTTGGTATATCCGCAGGTTCCACCGAGATTTCCTCTCCGTACTAGGTTTTCGAATTTGCTGCAAGCCACCCGCTATTTGTCAGGCGCGAGTCAACGAGGGCGTATAACAACTGGATGGCCTGTTGTAATTATTTGATGCATGATATTAATTTTTGACGGAGCCATGTGGTCGTGCTGTACTGTGATGTCCCTGTATTCCCGTAAAATATCCGAGGATAGATCTGTGACATCGAAGGTTTTAATTTCTAACGCTGATTCTGTTGTTGGTGTACTTTTTGTTGACAACCTGGTTGCACCTGCATTTAAGATCCGAAATGTATAAACAATTTATACAGACATCCGAATTTTTATGTTCGATCGAATTTACCCCCTCATTCGTCCGAATATTTACTTTTTGTGGCAAAATTACACGGTTGTCTGCATTTCCGCGCTTTTTCACCAAATTTGTAATGCCACCGACACTGTTCGTAGTCTTGCTTCTTATTTGAAGTTTGATAAGATGATCCTCGTGATCTCAATCGTTGTGGTGATTGATAATTGTCAGCATGTTGTAATTTATCAAATCGTTTCACTAATTCGTTTACTTTCATCTCTAGTGATGATATTGCTGATGCGGATGTGGATTCAATAGTATTGGATACTGTGTTGACTTGGTTAAAATCGCCCAATTCCATCAGTTTGTCGGCCATTTTTGCTAATTTTTTAATATCATCGTCGCTGGTTGAAATTATCATACGAATTTGGTTAGGAAATGCGTTGCACCAATGTGCGCATTTCATTTAGGAGCCCGGACGGTTTTTTATCGCCTAACAGTACATCTTCCAACAATGTTTTAATTTTCCTTTGATCCGACACGGCAAACTGTTCCTTTAACTGTTAAAGCTTTTTTAATGAATTATATTTTTCGTCAGCCGGTGGGTGCACGACTGCGTCTGTTACCAGGGATAATATTTTTGTATCCACCGCCGTTAATAACGTATAAAATTTTGTTGCATCAGTAGATATTCCGCTCAATGCGAATTGTGCCACCACTTGTTGGAATCAAATTTCGGCGTTCACTGACCAGAATGGCGGAAAGGAAGAATGAATTTTCGTTTTCATTTCCCATAATGAAGAATTTATGTATTTTAATATTAATATTCCGAGTATAATATTTTTGTGTAATATCGGAAATTTCACGAACTTTTTTACACGTGGTACTATAACACTATGTCCCCTAACCTCAAAATTTTTTGTATATTAATAGTTGTGCACTTTTTGTTAAATTACTTTAATTTTTACGACAATAATTTTATATTTATTTATTAGTTAACCCGTGCTTTTAATCACGTCGGGTTAGTCACCAAATTATGGGAATATTATGGGTCGTTTATTTTAAAGTAAAGGAATGCTTTTTATTTTAAAACCCGTTTATACTTCTTTGCTTATTTCACGAGATTTACTTGTTCATTTTTGTACAGTCAATTCACAAAGTAAAAAAGCCTTTTCAAAAAAGTATTTCCCGATGAACCAAATTGAAGTTGAATATGTATCGACGTCTTTGATTTACAGGTTTACAGAATGACCTCACAATATGATGCTACTCATGAATGCAAAGTTGGTGTTTATTTATCACGATCCGTTTTTATATGGACCCCTCAATTACTTTAGCACAAACCACCGCTAGGGTCAATTTTTATTCATCACGTACCTCGAGCGCCGTAATTTATCCATCATAGACGTGCGGCAATGAACCAAGTGATGTCGCACTTATGAACAATTCATAAGAAAATACAGAGTTTAGTTTGAGATAATAGATATTTTTGACGTTGTCGAATCGGCCGGCATTATCGAAAAAATGCGTGCTTCTAATATTTCATAACAGAAGCCCATCTTGTGGAATAATTCGTTCATGAGGTTGACATCAACCACCATATTTCCTCTGTTGCTTGTTGTCTCATTATTTCAAGGAAAATTTGCACTTTGGTGACCGGTGAATCACGTTCATGAAATTCTTTCATCGCTGTCTACGCTTCCTTTGAATTTTTCGTGTTTATATTATAGTTTTCATGAGCAAAGAATGTACTAGTCACGATGAGAATATGTGCGATCGCAAAGTACATAACTCCTTCCTCACTATCGGTTTCTAGTTTTACATAAGTCATTCTATTTTTTTTAGATCTAGCATTAAAGTCACTAACCACTATTTTTACGTCATTCTTCGGTATGGATCTAATCAGATCTAAATATTTAAAAAATGTAAACGTTGTAAAATGGGTCTTTATCTTTGGGTTAGCTAACATAAGTGGGCGCATGAATATAACAAAGGACAGGTTATCGTAAATTAAGCTTACACAAGCGGCTATCGATTGTTTTGAAATCCAAGACACTCTCTTTAATTTGAGGTCCAAAAAGAAATCAAACACAAAGATTGTTGAGGTTTGCTCCCTGCGGGTCCTATAATATGGCTTAGCTTAGTTTTACGGGTTCCATTTTTATGTTTGTTGTTATTTATAATATAGGTAACAAATGTTGTAAGGAAGCGGGTTTTCAGACCAGCGATCCAACTTTTTATTAGTCTCCTCATACGACAAGCCAAGGATACTGTGGTGGAATTCTAGGAATACCATGCTCGTTTTAAATAAGTTCTTTACAAGGCAAACAAGCGCCCCCAATCACAGAAGCAACAATTATTAATACACTTAGAAAATACTACTGCTCGGTCATTATCTTCAAAAAATAAATATAATCAATTTTAACATTTGTAAAGTTTAGATACAGTAATAGAATCATAAATAAAGATTATTTTTATAACAAAATCATTACAAATGTTTTAAATGCTAATTTATTTACGCCTAAATGATGTTCTATGGTATGATCCATCTAACGGCCACTAGACTAACTATTTCAAAAATATTCGAAACACGTGTATGTTAAATTTAATTCGTTTTTTCAACTCTTCATTTTATGAAAAAAGCAAAGAAATGAATTTAATGTCAATAAACACGATTTGCTCGAGCTTTGAATAAACATTTAAATATTTTGCTAAGCTTGAAATGAGACATCCGTTTCGAAAGTGAAATGCTTATACCAGCATATAAATTTTAAACATATTAAAACGTTCGGTTGCAGATACATGCATGTGTCCATATAAATAAGTTAAAGTACACAAGGTTGTTAAATTTGCGCTATATGATTGACGTAATTTTTGGTTGGTTGACTTTTATTTTTTTTTCGTCGAAAACCAACACATTAACTCGAGAATGTTTTTTTTTTATTTTTATTTATTGTTTTTGTTGTATGTTATTTACGCGAATCGCGAATATACAAAAATAACATTCAAATGGAGGCTTGGTTATTTCGCAGTTATATACTTAAAATTTTTTGCTTTTTTTTTTTTTATTTTCGCGTATCGCGTGTTTTAGTTATTTCTGAACTCAAGTACATATTCGTATGTGTATGTATTATATGCTTACGAGATTATTCATTGGAGACATTTATGTTTTGGAAAAGTTAATGGCTTCAGAAAATTCGCGCAGATTTTGATTTATCGCCATGGATTTTTAGTTCTCGGTAAATAAATATATATAAATGTATTATGGTACCTAGAAATAAGAAGGCATGCCATCTTATCATTAATTAAATTGTGGTGCATGATCTTTTGAAAAAAAAAATAAAAATTTGTCGATTGCATGGCGCCAAGATATACCTTAATGCGCTAAAACAATGGAGGCAAGTATTTAGTAATTTTCATTTATAGTTACTATAATTAGTGTGTAAGACGTAATCGTAATTGTGTGCTTTTGACGATGTGTATATAGTTTTAAAGTACGCATCAGCAATTGCTTATGTAGTTTACTGTCTAGTATACGTATAGGCTACAATTTTAGCTGTTTACTGCAAAATTGGTTTCTGGCAGAATTCCATTGAAATATATAATATATAGATAACTTATTGATCGTCAAACTTACCCCCAATAAATTTACAAAACAAAACATTTGCTAATCTCTTACAGACGTTATCAAACTCCAAACAAAATCAAAATGTTTATAAATTAAACAAATAAAACGATTTGAATGTGTAACTGAGCCATATGTTTGATTGTTCTTTGATTTGTTTGTAATCAATTTATTTGGTCAATTTGAATAGAGACTATGAGAAAATGGTTTGATGTATACATTTGAATTTTAAACACATAGAGTAAAGCTGTGGTGTTTAGGTCGGGAGGTACAGGGTTCGAATCCCGACGGCGGAAAGATTAAAAAGGAGTTTTTATCACTATAGATTACGATCGGTGATGGTTGGAGTAATTCAATGTGCAGATGTCCTCGATTAGGCTGGCGACGGCGTAAAGTAAAACATTAAATTACCCATGAAAGAGTTGGGAGAGCTCTGGCTCTAGAAAAGATTGCATGGATTAAAACATAAAAAAAGCAAGTGATTATATCTCTCATCGCTGTCAATATTCTGATAGTATTTTCATTGCTGTTCAAATTCATTTACCTTATTGCCTTAAAGCCAGTTCGTTGATTTCTATGTCGAGAAGTCATCGCCACTACGTACAGTACATATGATCTCAAAACTAATAAGCTTAAAGTTGTGTCCACATTTTTGAGGATTTTTGAAACCTTATAGATACCTTGATTATTGTGTGGAATATAAAGGCGTTTTTGTCAACTTCCACGTTCCGGTTGATAAAGCTAGAGTGAAATATACTGCATTTGTCATTCCAGCAGGAAATTTTGAATTTTTATGTATGTTGTTCGGCTTTGGTACTGCTCCAGCGGTATCAAAAATTTAAATTATTCCATCCGTCGACTATAAGAAGACGGATTGAATAAACTTAAAAAGGTGTTCAAAGTCGCAGGAGAGAATTGGTTTAGCGTTTGAATGGCCAAAATGTCAGTTCCTATATGTCGCAAAATAGAGTATCTTGGGTACGAGATCGAAGAAGTTATAAAACCATCAAAAGCCAAAACCAAAACAAATTTTTTTATAAAAGTTTCCGGAACCAACGACGATGAAACAAATACAAAGTTTCCTTGGATTAACAGAATAAGTTGGGAATATAACGCAAATTATTTGGTACGACGCCGTTTGAAGTTTTGTTTGGAGTGAAAGATGCGAAACGTCGAGAACCAAAGGATAATCGAAGTGCGGTAAAAGAATTATTGATGGACGATTTAATGATAGAAATGGATGCGATCAGAGAAACGGCACGAAACCATCGAGTGTATAATCGGAAATGGAATGAAGCACAAGTGCGGCTTTTCAATCTCGAGGTAAAGCTCGTTTTGATCCTAGATTGCGAGTGTTGCAAGTTCTTCCGTTTTAACCAGTTCAGCGGGGATTCCATTGAGACCCGAGACTTTGCCATTCTTTAACGTATCGAAAGCTGCCTATTTACCTTTTATACCAACTACCGAGAACACATCATCAGTCTCTGGTATTTTCGTTTAGCACTTCGGTATTGATGTTTTCGATGCAGCTCCTCATAAATTCGCGTTTCTTTCGTCGAAGTAATTTACTCGTTTCTTTTCTAGCATTTAGATATTTGCCACGGTTCCTGGATTTTGCGGTTGATCGATATTACGGTCCATATAAAGTTTGAAGATTATTTCATGCAAATGTTGACCGTGGCTGTTGACCGTAGCCGTTGACCGCGGTATCTCACGAATGAATGTTTCAATGCTGTCTTCCAATGCGTCAATCGAAGCTGGCTTGTCAGTATAGACATGAGCCTTAACATAGTCCCACAAAAAATAATCTAAAAGCGTTAAATCGCACGATCGCACGGTTCATTGTTTTGGGTGCAGTGTGATATGTGGCACTGTCTTGTTGAAACCACATGTCATGCAAGTCAAGCTCTTCCATTTTGGGCAAAAAAAAGTTGGATATCATCTCACAGTAGAGCTCACCATTCACAGTTACGTTGCGATTCGCATCATCTTTAAAGAAGTAAGGTCCAATGATGCCACCAGCCCATAATCCGCAACAAACAGTAACTCTTTCTGGATGCATTGGTAGCTCTTACAATGCTCTTGGCTGATCTTCATTCGAAAATCGACAATTCTGCTTATTCACGAATCCATTCAGCCAAAAATGAGCTTCGTCGCTGAACACAATTTTTCGATAAAAAAATGGATCTTCCGCCAACTTTTCAAGAGCCCATTCACCAAAAATTCTGGGTTGTGGTAGGTCGTTCAAACACTGGCCGTTACAGCGGCGATATTTTCTTCAGTTCGCACTGTACATAAGCGTGTTGGTGATTTAATGTCCAACAATGTAAATTTTGTGCGAAATTTAGTCACAATAGCCCGAATAGCCGCTTCAGTGGGTCCATTAAACTGAACCGACCATAAAATGGACGAAGCGCGCGATGAACTTTCTTAACTCAGCACGCATTTTGATAATAAAATTCAATGATTTGCAAGCGTTGTTCGTTTGTAAGACGATTCATGGTTAAATTATAGACCAAACTGAAGATGTTTGACAGTGACACAAAACACGAAACATACATGACCTGTCAAAATCAGTGTTGCCAAAAAGAAAATAGTTAATACATCACGATAATGGTTTTTAATCACGTAATGGTTTTTCATTTTTTAGATGAGCCGACATGGACAGCGATCATACTAAAATGATCGCTGCCCATGTCGGCTCATCTAAAAAATGAAAAACCATTACGTGATTAAGGAATGTGAATGATAAGGAATGTGCTTAAGATGACTAAATTAGATATTAAATCATGTCCAACGGCACAAAATCCGTTATTGTGGATCAGTTGATGCAACCTGCAAACAATATGTATTCTAAATGCATTCCTATACCAATGTGAGCACTCTCAGATTTGACATCCTCTCATTTGCCTTCGGTGGGTGAATTCGATTTGGTGCTAATTTCCATATTGATTGAGCGGAATTCATTGCTATGGTGGGTCACGGGGCTATGTATAAGGAAACCGTGAGTTATTTATTATCCGCTTTTGTAATTTGTGTATACTTTCCTAAGCCGTTGTTGTGATGAATATGGGGCATAACATAAAGAGTTGTATGAGGGTTTGCCTCACACCCAAGTCTTGATTATGTACATTTGTAGCCTCCCCTAACCTCCCAAATCCAATTTTAGCTTGCAATATTACATTTGAAGAGATACAATTACTAGAGGCCACGACGAGAATTAAATTATGCCAAAATTCCGACCCGTTAATACCACAAATCAGTTCTGGACAAAGGATTAAGCCACAATCCTGGAGGTCTGGAGTAATTGTTAGGAATACAATTGTGTGATAAGGTATTAGGAGCAATGGGAATAAATTAACCATCGCTTTACAGTCGACCACCTGACATAGAAAATTATTTAGCTTTTGAATTAAAAATGTTCAAAATGTTGATGTCGTAAGGGCTAGCGCAATTGCCTTTAAAAAAATTTATCATTTTATTTTGATGAATGCGAGTAGTTAGCCTAGCGATCCACCCTTTAATTTGTAACCCTCCTACTAGCCTCGACAAGCCAAAGGTTCTGTGGTGGAATTTTGAGTATAACATGCTCCTTTATCAATCTTTTACGAGGCGTAAGTGTACCCTAACCACCGAGGCCAAGTGCTCTTAAGCATAATAGCCATGTCTTATTTTAATGATTCATGATTAAACTTGAAACACCCAGTACATAACATAAATTTATGTAACGCAAATTAGAGATGACTTTTATGACCTCTGCTGATAATCTTTTGCACTAAAAATTATTTGTTAAATGTTTAATTTAGTGAATACTGTGACACTGTACATAAAAGTTAATTTTAGCATTAACGACTGTTTGGGCTAGAGGCGAACGAGCAAACAAAAAAAAAAATATATATTTGTATGTTGGAAATTTTGATTGTCTATGGTGATATGCTAATGGATTGTGATTGGAACATAGAATATCACGAATTAAGTTATGGCTTACTGTCTATATTTGTGGAAAGCAGTAAATGTATTATCGCGTATATTAAGCTTAGATCATAAGAGGTTTGTATCAGATTCGGTCTTCCGGTTACGAGAGTAATTTTAAATGGCGTGATGTACATTTTTTGATCAGTAGTTACGAGATTAAGTTCGTTAACTTTTCACTAAAAGTGACCCAACATATTTATTGATTTTTATCACAAATGATAAGATTTTGGTGTCGAACTCATACTATATATTAGTGCCACCGGTCTTTATATATACAGTCAACCATTTTATAATTCTACGTTTTGTGATATTACCTCATTCAAATATTTCCGTTGGGATTTATCAAGTGACTTGCTTATGCTGATAAATAAATAACATCTGCATCACCTTTATAAATTAGGTCCTGGGTCATTGCAGATTTAATTATTTTTGCAAAACATGTTGATAAAGTCCGAATAGAAGAGTTCAAAACTGTTATCATGTCAACGAGATAGACTTAAATCAGACATAATATTTTCTTGTTTTTTGTTGTGTATAAATCATATGATTTTAATTGGCCTCTTTATTGTACATGCGTATAATTATACTGTGATATGAGGGACATATGATAAGTATCTATAGTCACAGCAAGAGATGGTTAGTAATAATAAAAAAGCGGAATTGATTTTGATCCCGAGATTTCACTTTGTTTTGTTCTAGGCTATTTTCGTTATGGTCCAACTCACACATGACCACGGGTTGGGCCAACACCTTTTACAACTTCATGACTTATATCCCCACGATGTATTCTGTTCGACTATTCATGATAAAAGTTCATAAAATCCTTTATGGAACAACCAAGTCTGTCAGTCACAACTACCCAAAATATTAGGAAAATGTTAGGTACTTCAGATGAAGTTATACGAGGATTGAAGGCACTTGGCGACAAAGCAGAATCGAGAGACCATTGGTTAATCTACTTACTAACCTGTACATTAGATGACACTACTAATAGTTTGTATGGGCGCAAGCGTCAAGTGAATATGACTTTCCGACTTTTCAGCAATTTTTTGACTTTTTGAGTAAGAGAATTGATGCCTTAGAATTTATGTGACTTACAACAAAACGACCGAATTAATCATCAAATTTACCTAAGCAATCAGATAATTTATGAAGACATCTAGACGTGGTTTTAACTGCTTCAACGACAACCACAGTGTATATCAATGTCAATCTAAGTTTAGATGCAGATTGTGTAAAAGGAAGCACCACGGCCTATTGCATAAAGAGACGGAAGATGATAAGTGCCAATCCAATGCTGATCTGAAGGTATCTCAGCCAACTGATAAACAAATCACGTCTGAAATCTGTCATAACTCAGAATGTAGGAGAGAAGGTTTGGGATTGGAGCTTCCAAACCAGGCTATTCCAAAGGAATCACTTCTATAATCGTAACACCTAGAGTTAACAGTATGCCAAGTTTTCAAATTGAAGCGTTAATATTACCCAAGTTAGTTACCAAACAACCATCAACAACATTAGCTCCTATCGATATGGCGTATTTTAGCAAATTTGAGCTAGCTGATCCAAATTTTTACCAAACGGCCGAAATTGACATTTTAATCAGATCAGACTATTCCTTCGAATTACTGGAAGAAGAAAGAATAATAGGAGACCAATCCCGACCCACTATATGCAAAAAACGGGTTTCGTTTCGAGTGATGAAGCCTACTAGCACCACTACCAAATTACGTGCCGTGTTTGATGGTTCAGCCAAGACAAATTCCATAAAGTCTCTAAACGACTGCTTGGCTGTAGGTCCTACGTTACAAGACAACCTTGTTGAAATTTTATGTCGTTTTAGGGAATTTCAAATAGCCGTTACATCCGATGTGGAAAAAATTAATCATCAGATTCGCGTGGCAAGGGAAGATACAAAATATCAAAGAATTATTTGGTGAGAAAATCAGAATCTACCTTTTAAACATTATGAGCTTCAGACCGTTACTTATGGAACTTTCAGTGCTCCATTCCTAGCAACAAGATCTCTTATGGAAGCAGCATTAAGTTACCGAGACCAATATTCAGAAGCAGTTGATCATATTTTAAGAGATATCTACGTAGATGGTCTATTGTCTGGAGCAGACACGATTGCTGAAACACAAGTACTAACAAATCAGATAAGAAGGATACTGAGTAATGCAGGTTTCTATCTAAAAAAATGGATATCAAATACCGACCAAGTTCTAATGGGAACATTCGAAGATAATCTAGACCGTAGAGCCAATTCTTACTAAGAGAGAAGTGATTAAGTTGTATGACCCTCTAGGTTGGCTAGCACCAGTCATAGTAAAAATTAAAATATTTTTTCAAAGTTTATGGATTGAAAACTTGGGGTGGGTCGACGAATTACCCACCAATATCGAAGAAGAATGGATGAAACTCCGAAACAAATTACCAGAAATTAAGAAGATACAAATCCCAAGAAACATCCAAACAAACAGCAACTGTACCATGGAATTATACGGATTCTCCGAAGCTAGTAAGGATTATCATCCAAAACGAAGGTAGCACCTGTTAAGCAGCTGTCAATACCACGACTTGAACTCTGTGCTGCTCTATTATTGAAAAACCTTTTGATGAGTGTACAAGCAACAGTAAAAACCCAAATTTTTTAAAATGTATGCTTGGACCGATTCGACCATCGTCCTTAATTGGCTATCTGAACCACCAAAATTGTGGAATACTTTCGTTGGTAATCGCACTGCTGAAATGTTAACCAATATGAATCGTGCACAGTGGAACCATGTAAAATCGGAACAGAAACCCGCAGATTGTGCATCTAGAGAGATGATTGAATTTTTAAAGATTGGCCTCAACAGTATAAAAATAAAAATGCTACAATTGAAGAAAAAACCCCAGCCTGAAGAGAGACATACGTATTCATTACCAGCCCAACTGAATGAGCTTTTAGACCAGTAGAAAGAATCATAAATTTCAAGTTCCACCAAAATGATACGAGTTTTGGCTTATGTTATTCGTGTTTTTGATCGGTGTTCCAGAACGAGAATTATATATTTGCAAACTGAAGAACTAATTGGAACCGAACGAAGAATCCTCAAAGCAATTCAGGAGAAACATTTTGCAACAGAGATACGCGAAATCACAGCAAAATGGAACTTACATACATTGTTTAACCTCAAACTGTTTAAATTTGGTTTATTGCGAGTGGGAGGAACTCTATCAAATGCATCAATGAACTACGGAATCAAGCATTCAATAATATTACCAGCTAAAGAAAATCTCACCGAAGTTATTGTCCATGAAAATCACATCCGACATTTACATGCAGGACAAACCTTGATGATCGCTAGTCTTAGATAAAAATATTGGATTCTGGGGTGCAGAAATTTGTTAAAAAAAGTGTTCATGCATGTATTCAATGTACTAAGTACCGTGCCAGAAATATGAACCAAATTATGGGTGACTTGCCAGAAGCTCGAGTTGATATAATACGACTCTTTCTTAAAGTAGAAGTAGATTATGCTGGACCTGTTAAGATTCATCTAACCAGGGGAAGAGGGCAAAATACACATAAAGGGTATATTTGTCTGTTTGTCTGTCTCAGCACCAAAGCAGTAGTACATCTAGAATTGGTGACTAACCTTACCACCGATGCATATATTGCCGCTTTTCACCGATTTATCGCTCACAGGGGTATCTGCAAGGAAATCCACAGTGATAACGGATCAAATTTCATTGAAATCGAAATAATAATGAAAAATGCTAATTATATTTCTGATTTCTTTAATAGATACCACATCATTTTTTTTTATACCACCAAGATCACCACACTTTAGAGGCCTCTGGGAGGCTGTTATTAAATCAGTTAAATTTCACCTAAAAAGATCAGTCGGCAACCACATACTAACCATGGATGAAATGTCAACGTTGCTTGCTGAAACTGAAGCTATTTTAAATTTACGCCCACTATGCGTATTGTCAAATAAAAATTTGGATGCTTTAACTTCAGCACATTTCCTGATTGGTCGCCCTACAGCACGCTTCCTTGTGGTACTGCTGCTTCAATTGTCTTGAGTCATAAGAACTCTCCTTCATATTTTACTCTGAAATATCTTCCTTCATTGTATGATTTTAATATCTCATAGAACTGCTTAGGGAGGTCACGATGTAATTTATATTCCGGTCCTCAATGCCAGGCTCGATCAAAGGCCTGGGAAACATCAAGGAAAACTCCAGATCATATCTTTTTGTTTTCAAGCGTCTTCTCAATCACGTTAGTGACTCTTTGTACCTGCTATATGGTGCGGAGTGTTTCTCTCTGAAACCAAATTGGTGAGATGGTAACAGGTCTCTTTCTTCAATTAGAGGTTTCATGTTTTCGAGGAGTCATTTTGGCTTGGATATCATAATAATCTCTACTATTTTCCACTGCTGAGGAACATATTTGATTCTATATGCCGCGTTAAATATGTGTAGTAACTTCTTAAGACATTTTCCTGGCAACTTTTTAATAATTTTTCTTGTGGTAAGATCGTATCCAGGAGCTTTTTTTGTATTTAGGTTATGTTTGATTTCATTTTTGAGTTCTTTCATTGTAAATGGTCGTATATCTGCTCTTTTAAGGTCTTTTCAGTCCTTTTGTAACTTTCAATAAAGAGCAATCACTTTTTTTGTGACCAGAAAGACTTGGTGGGCAATATATCGCAGCAAATTGCAGTTTCTTGAAATTATTTAGTAGCACGCTAAGTGATACAATTTGCATTGTCTCTATTTCGAGTTTGACATCTTCGAAGTGTTTGATGTTTTCTCTGATGAAGATAGTTACTCCACCCCTGGCTCTTTCTACTAGAAAGAATGGTAACAAGAGTAACCTGTTATTTTTGCGTAAGACTTTCTAGTGCAATGGCTCTCTGCTATTAAGCCATATATAAATTTTTTCTAGCTCTGGAGGTTGCTATAGAAGTCAATTAGCATTCCAGGTTAGTATTCTTAGCGTTTTGTTCATTTTTTGTTGTTTAGTGAGGGATCAGTTAAAGCAACTGTTTTGATACAAACCTGGTTAATTTGATGTCCTAGCTACTTACTGTGCTACTTACCTTGATGTCCTAGCTACTTACTGTTCAAGAATAACTTGTCTTTTGTTTGGAAACTCTATATTAGAATAGCATTTAGAGTATGTTCCATTGTTGTGTGCTACTTTACACCTCTTCAACTACCAGGACGGGTTTTTTAGCAGTTTACACATTTTGATGGAGTGTACTTATCTATCAAGCATTTTTTTGTATCACCATGTTTGCTCGCAAATTTTACACATCTAGTTTCACGATTGCAGTATTTTGGCGTGTGGTTGTATGCCTGACACTTTTTGCATTGTGGTATGATCCCTGTCCCTTTTTTCAATGGCTCTATTCGGACAACCATTTCCATGATGTTTCTAAATTATCCAATTTATTTCTCTTTCAAAATCTTCCTCAACGGTTTGGTACTAGATTGAATTACCACAATAGATGGTCCCCCCATCCATGGTATCGGCAACCAAAGATGATGATTGATTGGAAGATTGGCGTATGTAGTGCCACCTTAGATTGGGTGTGCTAGTTTTTTTCCACCCGAGTATTTGATTTACCCGCTATCTGCTATATCTGGCAACATTTCGCCTATCCACCACCTGGGGAGGCGTGCGTAACAAATTCATATTGGGTATATGCGAACAAGATTTCGCTGTCTTAATTTTTGTACTTGTACGACAATTACACGATGTAATCCGAAGAAGTTTTGACAATTTGTCAAACCTTAAGGTCACAATAATCGCTTACCGACGTTTATTGAATTTAATTGCCAAAATTCTAATGATACGAATACAATCAGCAATTCTGCCAGTTTATCAGTACTGAATCGATGTTGCCTGGTTTGGTAGTTATCAATCCGTAAAAAGCGCAGTAAATGCAGAATTCCTTGTAGTAACATTACCAGCCGTTTAAAAGGACGACTGTCTTTGTGATAAAGCTCATCAATCGTTCCAGTATTTATTGACTTTAGCATATATTAAAATTCCGGCTAGAGAATAATCTATCGAATTTGTGTCATACCACCAGAGTCAGACGTCCTTCTGAGGTTTTACTATTCATCGAAAAGAGCTGACGGGCTTTTATCTGGTACATATAGTTTAAATGTTAACAGTAGTGTGGTTAAAGTTTGAGTGGTATACCCTATCATCAGGTAGATCCCAAACTCTCGCGTTCTCGTCACGTTAGGATTTAAGCTCCATTTCCGAGTAAAATTTTTTTTTTTTTTACAAATGCTACCTTTTGGTCGTTCAACAGTTTGTCCTTCTAGATTCTCTTCTTCGCCTGCTACCAAACTTTCATCTTCGAAGTTTTCACCATCTGCATCGCAATCGAAAAAGTAATGGCATTAGACCTGGGCCTTAAGGCATGGTACAGTCCAGTGACCTGTGATTGTCTCTTACAGACATTACAATTTGACTTATGGATGTCACAGGCGATTGTGTTAATGTTTCCAAGTTGATATTTATATAACTGAGAAAATGTGCTACTCACAATAAGATCGTGTGCGATCGCAAAGTACATCATCATTCCCCAAATCTCTGAGTTGGTTAACATCTATGGACGCATGGTTAGACTACTTTGAAATTCATTTGTTCAATGATGCGGATTGTCAGCCCAATGATTTAACATTCATGTGGTCACCTCCTACGACAAACCAAGGACACTGTCTACATCGACCGACTACTAATATTAAGTCAATCAAGACTACTAATATTAAGTCAACCAGCATAAGGTGAATTTCTTTGACAAAAATGGCCATCAAACTCGTCTAAACGGTCATGTTCAAATAAAATTGAACGAGTGTATTAGAACACTGGGAATAATTAACAATTTTTAGCCTCAAACTAAATGCAGCACTATTGGTAATTCCATGAAACTTGGCGATATTTAATTACGCTTTGCTGAATCGAGCGAGAACCCAGTCGCTTTGAAACCTTCGAGGCAAACAGAATTTTACAAATCTAGAAGTTACTACAAACAACCACTTGGCAACATGTCACTTAATTGAGGCTGTTCTCAATTTTTGGCCTCTAGCTCTACTTATAAACGACGCATCAGTCGCTCAAAGTGTTAACTGATGTAAATATAACAGCTATAAGATTAAAACCAAAATTTCGCATGCTGTCGAAAAAATGCAAGATTTCTGGAAACGTTGGTTATCAGCATATATTTATCAGCTGCAGTAACGTAATAAATGGTAAACCGTCCTGGAAACTATGAAAAGTTATCGAAATTCACGCCGTAAAGGATAATTTAGTGCGAACTGCTACAGTAAAGTGTAAGGACTCAACAAACAAACAACCATTTTCTATTAATGATGAATCTCCAGACAACTCAGTTGACAAAAGCTGCTACAAAAATGATCATATTACAAGCCATACTAACAACTTAACTCTTATAGACAACATCCATATCGTCGAGCTAAAACTATAGGAAGGATGCATCACGTTTCCGTAGTCATGCTATCAGTTTGCTGTCTTTTGAGACTCGTGAGTACCATCATCAAAATACTGTGCAACATCAGCTGCAATGGATATTCCATAACCTAATTGCTGATGATGAATTACTGCTAGAAAATAACAAGGAAGAGCAACGCGTGAAACGAGCCCTTGGAGATTCACTCGGCAATGTGTTGGTAGACATGTTAAGAATTTCACTCATAACGAGAGGTGAACAAATATGAAGATTGGTTAGCGAAGATCAACAGAAACGAGCACGACCTTATGTCGCTAATTAAAAATCAAACGATCTTAGTTGATAACACGGTGAAATTCATGAAACACGACACAAACCTCACCATGTAGCTATCAATAATTTAATAAAGGAACAGAATTAACTACAAATAGAGATGTTAGAGTTACAGAAATATCGAACATATGAGGGTAAACTGGCCCAAGCAAATGTTAAGGCAAGCTCAACGGGTTAATCGACATAACAAAAGGCTATGATGGTAAAATAAACTGAATTTTGCTTCATAACACATTTTTGTTGAGGCCAAGTTCTTATCATACAACCGTCGTATACCAATAATATTCACATCAATTGTGACTGTTGTTATTCTCTGACTTTGATAAATATTTTTTGCCACGTCACAACTTGTTTGATTAAGTCAAATTTAAGGAAATAACTTTTACGAGATAAGTTTGCGAACACATCTAGCCATTTTCCACTTTCATAAACTTTGCAAAAATAAATGTATGATAAATTTGAATACTTGTAAAATTATCTGGCCTCGTTCTCTTCGCATAACAAATGTTTTAAATCACGCAGCATGTAAATTTCTTTAAATTTCTCAAGAAGTTGGGTTACATATTTTTTTTTTGTGCAGATCAATGAATCTTCGTGATAAATCATATATGCACAAGTTGGGCACCAACTGCTTTTTTATGTTTTGGAACATATATACAGCTTGTAAAATAATTATTCTATATTAGGGTTATTAAACCAGAGGTCGCGTATAATTTATTGCCCTTATTAATGGATAAGGCAAAACGATAAATTGAGCAGTGACATCTATCAACAAATATTGTAAACACTTCACTTGCAAATTTGCAGTAAAAAAAACTTTTTTGTATTACTAAATGATAAATGTCAACATATTTACAGTAGATTAAGACAAATTTAGTTTTTGTTGACCAAGTTAGGTGCCAAAATTAAATTAGGTAGTTTTGGCCTATTCTACTTAAAGGTGTCCTCTCTAGAGCTTGAGAATTATATTGCTGTATAGTTCATTTAGCCTGATAAATGAGTTCCATCGTCGTCGAAATCACAAGATGACATTGAATTCGTGTATACGACAGCAATCCATAATAAATTCTGGTCTGGTGTCTCTCTCATTACGTTACTATAGTCTATGCTGTAATTGTAAATTAAACGACATTAATCATCTAATTACTTGTGCGCTGCCCATAATTTCATAAAATTTCTAAAAATACATAAATATTGGAATGTATGAGTTGACAAACAAGTAATTAAAAATTGACTAGAATCCAATTTGGCACCGGCATCAATACTTGTATCAATAGGAATAGATTAGACAAAAGTCATCAGTTATGATATATTTTGGTAGAATAACAACAACATCCGATAGACAAAAAACAACATAACTCAGGACAATAATATTTTCATTTTTAAAATAACCGCAAAAAAAGCACATGCAAATTTACGAATAATATAACCATCTCGAGCAAAGAATTTGTTTATTCGAACGCATCAGCACAGTAAAGCTCTCTCTATTAAAAACCGCTAAGTAAAGTTGTAGGAAGGCCGAAATCCAAACAGTAAAATAAATCTGCAATGAGCAAAATTCACTTAATTTTATCCAGAGGGAAGGGGGCAAAGTTCTAGATTCATACCTACTTGCGGTGCTCCCTGGGTCACGCTAAATGAATCAAGCGGTGTAGTGGAGACGAGCAGGGGAAATCCAGTTTATAGTCATGGACACATACATGTCAGGGCGAGTCATTGATGCTTCAAAACCAATACCAATTCAGCGTCTGTTCTCCAAGTTAGGTGCATCTGAAGCGGGCGTCTGTCTTGTATCAAGCGGCTCGCTATATAAATGTGTTCAAGGTAGGACTGGATGCCTTAAGATTCTCTCTAGTACTCGGATTACCATATCGGATCACAAAATGGAGGAAGTCATCAATAACATGCCGCACCACGACATTAAAATCATCGTGGGCGACTTTAACGCAAAAATCGGTAGGAGTGCATAAAATACATCGTACATCGGTCCTAACAGCCTGCACCTAACTAGTAACAACAACGGCCAACGCGTCACCGACCTGGCAATAACGTACAACTCAGTTGTATCAGGTTCGTTTTTCCCACACAAGAGAATCCACAAAGTAGCGTGGAGATCGAATGATGGAAGAACGGAAAACCAAATCGATCACGTCACGGTGTCTAAGAGACACTCCACCAGCCTATCCGACGTCAGATCTTACAGAGGTGCAGACATGGACAGCGATCATGTGCTTGTCATATTTAAGTATAAGTGCAAACTGTCATCTACGTTCAACAGACAAGCACAAAAGACCGTTCGATGGAATATCGATGCTTTAAAAGACCAAGCATCACGAGTTACCAATCAGCTGTCACTAATTATTTAGACCGGCCCAATAACAACGAAGGAGCGCCTCTTAACATCCACAAGTTCCATCGGAAGAAGGCCTCCGAGGTCCCGCAATGTTTGGTTCGATGATCAATGCCGAAGGGTCGTCGAAAATAAACGAAAGCTTCGTGAAAAATTGTTGGCTCGCAACACTAGAAGCACTCTAGCAGAATATCTCCGAATATTTTGCTAACGCCAGAAATCTAACTAAAGACTTTCACCCAAGAATTACAGCCATCAAAGACGGAAATGGAGAGCTGCGAACAAACGTGGGTGATGTTTTCTCAGTATGGCAAACCTACTTCAAAATCTGCTAAATCGGAACGATGAAGTGACCCCCATTAGAGCAATAGCTCGTCCAGGTGAAGAGGTCCTTGTTGAATACTCCACAGTAGAGGAAGTAGATGCAGCTATTAGTAGATTAAAAAATTGAAAGGCACCCGGTCTCGACGGGATCCCCGCAGAATTGATTAAGCTCTGAGGCGCTACTCTTTCAACAAATCTATACGATCTCACCGTCTCCATTTGGGACCAAGAAGAGTTCCCGGAGAATTGGAAGATTGGAAGACCGCACTCATATGTCCGCTGCACAAAAAAAGAGACCGTCTTAAATGTGGAAACTATCATGGTATCGCTCTGTTGAGAACTGCTTACAAAGTGTTGGCTAATGTTGTACTTGCCAGACTCATTCCTCTTGCCGAAAACACCATTGGCGACTATCAATGTGGTTTTCGTCCCAACCGATCGACCACTGAATGTTTTACCATGAGGATTGGAAAAATGTTGGGAGTACAACATAACCACACACTAACTGTATATAGACTTCAGACAGGCTTATGACAGTATAAACCGCAAACACTTATGGGCCGCGCTCATATGCCTAGGAATTCCACCCAAATTAACAACCAAATTTATAACCTCTGGGTCTGTATGTAGAATCGTCATTAAGGGAGCTGTGTCAGACCCCTTTGAAAAAACATCTAGTGTTCGACAGGGAGATGCACTCGCGCCTGTGCTGTTCAACTTGGCGCTTGAGTACGTAGTGAGAAAAAGCAACATTGAAACTTCGCCCTGTATTAATCAGGCCAAATTCTTGGATCTGCAGATGATATCGCGCTTCTTGGCCGAAGACTAACTTTGATAGCGTCGAAAACTTTAAATACCTCGGGTCAGTTATATAACATCGTCGAATGATATGCAGGCAGAAATAAAAGCCGAATCGCTACCGGACAACTAGTTTTCTACGCTTAATCAAAATTATTGCGATCTAAACATATGTCACAGTTATAAAGCACTCATAAGACCTGAGCTGGCTTTCGGAAGCAGGACCTGGACTATGACCTCTAACGATTGTAGATTGTTACCTACCTTCGAAAGGAAGGTCATTCGCTCAATCTCTGGTCCAATCAAAGTCGCGGACAACGAATATCGGATTCGTATGAATCACGAAGTAAGGCAACTTGTTGGAGGCGTGTGCGTGAATTGGTTGTAGATGTTCGGGTAAACGTGGAATGAAGGCTTTGAAGCGATGATAATAGTTCCGACTAAATACCGACAAATTTCGGAATAGATTTTATTGAGGTAGGTTGCGGGAACTGTGTTATGGCTACTACGCGCTCCTACGAAGGTTTAATGTCATCTTTAGATATATGGTGGCTGATAAATTCTAAATGTGGAACACAGAAAACACTCTTGGATGTCTATATTTTGACACCGTAATCAGCAAGTCATTATAATACTTGCTGTAAATGAGATTTGTGTTTGTCTTTAGTTTTACTTGCCACTAAAATATCGTCAATGTAAACGAAAATGAAATCAAGATTTTTTAACACTTCATAAATGAAGGTTTGAGCAGCATTCCGAAGACCAAAAGGCACTCGTTGGATGCGAAGATGAGCCAACGGTTGATCTGATTTACAAAGCGAACGTAATTGTTTCCGGTTTTTTATTTTACGAAGGGGCGCTACAAATGCACTTACGAAGAGCTCCTGGCATTCGAAAGCGATACTTTTATACCTACCTTTCCGACATTATTTCAATTACTTCGATGTGACCACTCGAAGTAAAACAACCAGACAAACGCAAGCTTAAGAAGAAGCTTAGTTGTGAGTGGGTTCTGGTAGACTTTTATAAATAAGCGGCTAGTGTACACTAGTTTAGTCGCGCCAACCTATAGACCTACTAGTTTGGAAAATTATTATACATACACGTGGTCTTTTGCTGAGGAGAACGGTTGTTATCGGGTACCTGACAATTCTCGGCTTTGTGTTCGAATCTGTCGTATAATAGTAACAACAAGTTGCATTCCAGAGGGTTTGGAATCGTTTCGATCCTATTTTTTTTCAAGTAGAAGGAGGACGGGATCGTGTTTGCCAGTTGGTCGCTATACTAGATGCTCAAAGTTTGATTCTGTTTAGTCTGAAGTTAAGTCTTTCGAGCATACGAGCTAGTTGCTCGTTGGTGCTCGTACTACTTGTTGTAGTCACCTGGTAAGACTTACCCATTATGCGCGTCCATGGCTCGCGATAGACAGCACCGGTGGGCGGATGGCAAAACTTACCAACCAAATCCTATCAATTGGTTCTGAGCTATCAAAGATGTGTGTGGCCGCGTGTTGTCATGATGGAACACAACTCACTTTCTGTTGGCCAATTCTGGTAACTCTTTCTAAATTATTGTTTCGTTTAAACAGTCAAGTTGTGCACAGTATAGAACCGAATTGATGGTTTCGCCACGTTGCAGCAGCTTATAATGTAAAATCCCCTCCAATCCCACCAAACACTCAACATAATCTTGTTTGCCGTCAATCCAGGCTTTGAAGTCGTTTGTGGAAGGTCATCCGCCTTTGACCATGGGCGATTGCGTTTAATATTCTCGTATTTAACCCATTTTTCATCGTCTGTAATGATCGTCTGTAAACATCGACCTCTTTTTAAATGATTCCAAACTGTCACGTGGTTGATGTTTAATGCCTCCGCTATTTCCTGATAGCTTGCGTGCCGATATTTCTCCACCAGATGCAAAATTTCTACGACTTTTCAGTGACTGGCCGACCCGAGCGATGTACATCTTTGACATCCAAATTTCCGGAATGGATTCGAGCCTACCACTCCTGGTTTCTTCATTAGCTCACAGCATTCTCACCATACACTTCACAAATTTGTCGGCATGTTTTTGCAGCACTTTTACCTTTTTTATAGTAAAAACGCATCACATAGCGTATTTCTTCAGATATTTCACTCATGTTCAAATCAATATAACTTTTTACACAAGCGTGGAATTATGAAATGTCATCTTTTAAGCAAATGCGCATTTGAGATCATCGGGTGAGTGTTGCCCGATATATGTAGGCATCAACACCATCTAGTAGCAAAAATCGCGGAGATTTTTTATTATATATATATATATATATATATATATATATATATATATATATATATATATATATATATATATATATATATATATTCAAAGTGCTTGTTTGAATTCTGAATTTGTCTTAGATATTTTAAAGGATACCATCTTCGAGATTAAAGTTATGAGAATTGTTAGAGTGTTGGAGAATTGTTAGAGTGTTGGAGAATTGTAGCTTAATCGACACGCTCTCCGGACTTAACTCCTTGCAAATATTTGTTATTGGCGGGCTTTAAGTGTCAAACGTGTTTACCCGGTTGGGGTTAAATTATAACAAAGCACAAACGACAGGTAATTAGTTCAGCACTAAATATCGATTTAGACTAAATGGTAAAACAAAAAAAAAAAAAAAAACTGTTAATAATTAAAAAAAAAAAAATTCTGTTGAACTTTTAAATAGCCTTGATTTACTGCTATTTACATACGTAAATAAATCAAACGTTATTACTTTCATTTTATAATTAAAAATAATGCGCTAAAGGTAAAATAAAATTAAAAAAAAAAAAAAAATCTTATTTTATATACGTAGTTATGTTCGCGAGATGTTAGATCTTAAGAATTCGATAATTAATTATGTTCAAGTAACATAACCATAATGAATTGTCAGCGAAAGAAAAAACAAATTTATTTTTTATGAAACATGTTCATTATGTACCCATGACCTTGGACTTGTTTTTAGACCACACGTGCACGTGAATACCATAATAGATTTATTCGATGTGCGCGTACAATTTGATCTGATGTCGAAATCATTGGATCAAGGTCATTGGATTATGGTGTAAATACTTTAGTATATAGAAGTCGTGACGTAACTCGAACTTTGGCGGATGGTTAAATGGATCTTATGAAAATTAACTGTCTCATCTTACTCTCCTTAATGCATTTCACTGGTTTGGTTTTAATATTTGTTGTAGTCTCTAGATAGGTATTCCCAGTGCAATTTACGCATCTGGACTGCCTATTACAGTATTTTCGTGTGTGGTTATACGCCTGACAGTTGGAGCATTTGGGCATTCTACTATAGTGTTCTTATTTAGCTTTCAATGGATATTAAATTACGTGATGAAATAAAATCAATATTACCTAATTCTAGTTTCCAACTATGGGAATGGTTAAGTCATGGTACAACTGTTCAAAGTCTTTTTACGCAAGGTACACAGCGACAATTTTGATAAATATTCTAACTACATTCTCCCGAAATCACCAAAGGATTTTAGTTTTGATGAAACTACAGATAACCTAACAAACATTTTTGGGCCTCAGACACGTACAAGACTGCTATCAAAAATTGAGAACGATAATGACGGTAAACTTATACTCTCAAATCTTGTAGATGATTGCCAACAGGTAACTAATTTAAGACAAGACACAAACATGATTGAGCATAAAAATTCATCAGTCAATGCTGTCAGCTATCAAAAGTCGCATAGCCAGAAGAAAACATCGCCCTCACGAAATCAACAGTCAGCCCATTCGTCATCATGGGTACCCCGGAAACCGTGATGGAATTGTGGAGCCATGCATTTTTCAGGCTAATACCGCATCTGGTGAACAGCTGGATAAAATAGCAAAAATAAACTGTAATATCAAATTTCAAGATGATATCATGTCAGGTGAGTGTTAAGTGGTGAAAGTTCCTGATCTCAATATAATGGACATTGATTGGATTGAGAAATTCGGGTTATGGAATTTTCCGTTCAACTAAATTTGTAATCAAGTTATGAGTAAGACATTATCAGTCGATCCATCAAGGATTGAAGAACTGCTGTAGGAAAACACAAATCGTAATTTACACCAAACCTAATGCTAAACCACTATTTGGAGCTAAGTGTCTAGTAGCATGCGCTGCTCTTGAGAACATCGATGAAGAACTTCAGCGACTGCAACAACTAGGAATCATAGCTCCAGTTGATTTTTCAAATTGGGCAGCACCCATAGTAGTAGTAAAAAAGCAACGGTTTTATACGAACTTTCTACATCAATTTTCACTATCATTATCAGAGGATGTTATCTCGAAAATTTCGAATGGGTCAATATTCAGCCAACTCAACTTGTCCGATGCATTTTTACAAGGACAGACTTCCTCTAGGTATCAAATCAGCCACAGGAGCTTTCCAACAAATTATGAGTACAATGGTGGCTGACCTGGACGGAGCAGTAGCTTATCTTGATGATATTATAGTATCCGTGAAAACTGAAGCAGATCACCAGCAAAATGTATATAAAGTTGTGAAGGGGAATGAGGAATTCGGTTTTCACCTTCAAATTGAGAAATGTAGTTTTTACATGAAACCAATCGAATATTTCGGTTACATCGTTGATAAAAAGGGAATAGGTCCTGATCAATCAAAGGTTGATGCAATAACTAAGATGCCTCCTCCGAATGATATAACATCACTTCAGTCATATCTTGGTGCTATAAATTTGTATGGTAAATCCATAAAGGATATGCATCAGCTACGCAAACCGTTAGGCGATCTATTGTCTAAAAATTCAATATGGGTTTGGACTCCAGCATGCCAGCAATCGTTTGACTCTTTTAAAAATATTTTAAAGTCAGATTTGATGTTAAAACATTTTAATCCAAGTATGGACATCATAGTAGCAGCAGATGCATCCAACACTGGCATTGGAGCTTACCTATTTCATAAGTTTCCAGATAAATCGATCAAAGCAGTTTATCATGCTTCCAGAACTCTTACAAAAGCTGAGCGCAACTACAGCCAGATTGAAAAGTAGGCTCTTGGTCTGATTTTCGGGGTAACAAAATTCCACCGAATGATTTTTGGTCGGAAATTCACTCTTCAAACTAACCATAAACCACTACTAGCCATTTTCGATTCAAAAAAAGGCATTCAAGTCTATACTGCCAATCGTTTGCAGAGATGGGCCAAATATTGACGATGACATACAAAACAAAGTCAAATCATGTTCTAAGTGTATTAGTGCAGCCAAATCACCGATAAAAACAGATCTCGAATCATGGCCTATTCCTTAAGGTCCATTGCGACGCATACACATAGACTATACAGGGCTTCAAGACGGTCATAGTTTTCTATCAGCAACCATTAATATACCTGACAAAGTTTTTGCTCAATTCGGACTACCAGAACTAATTGTTTCCGATAATGGTAATCAGTTTGTTTCATCACTGTTCCGGTAATATTTCCAAGCAAATGGAATTAAGCACATTCATTCAGCACCATACCAACCGCAGTCAAATGGCCTGGCGGAACGTTTTGTCGATACGCTTAAACGAGCTCTCAAAAAAATGTATGATGGAAGGAAACTCGATGAAGACAAATATTCTTACAGTTTTACAGATCAACGTCGAACAAGAACTCACCAGATGAAAAATTTCTAGCTGAAATAATGCTTGGTAGAACGATGAGAATAAAATTAGTTCTTATGCTACTAAACAACTTAGATAAAGTACAAGTCTCAGCAAATTTAGAAGTTAAAAAAAAGAATCAGTCAGAACAATTCAATAAAAAAAATTCTACCCGTAAGCGGAGTTTTGAACCAGGCGAAAAAATCCGCTAAGGTTTATTCAAAACATCATTTCCAATGGCATAGTGGCAAAGTCATCGGACGAGTTGGAAGGGTCATGTATAACATTCTACTTGACAATAATAACCATCTCACCCGAGTACATCTTGTTCACCAATATCATTGCCATTAGATGTGTTATTAGAGACATACAATTTGGGTTCACAAAACAAAACAACAAGATCAATAGGAGATGTTACATCACCCCCAATGTTGGACATCACATTCACAACTACACATCAACATCAACCTCAACTACCTCCAAAAGCACATGGACATCGAGTTCTACCATCTCATCTTAAAGACTATGTCCTTTTCTAAAAAAAGGAAGGGGTCGCATACCCCTGGAAAATATCCATGGATAAAACGGTTGCTAGGACATGGGAGAGTGTGCCAGAAAAAGACACATGTTTTTGGGGGACCTACCCTAATGATGGCAACATCACGCAAGAAGTTTTAGATTTCGGGAAGTCGAAACTTATTTCACAAGACAGTCAATGGTTGTGTAAAATGTGTTAAATATTCTGCAAAGGGACTAATCCGAGTTTGGGTGATCTGCCAAGTCAAATGGTTGAACTAAATAAGCCTTTTTATAAAGATGGTATGGACTATGCCGGTCCGTTCCATTTTATTTGAATATTTGACAGCTCTACAACATTGAAAGAAATTGCATAAAAAGCAAACAAACATGTGACATTGGTGACATTGTTCTTAGTAAAGATAGCAATCTACCTACATCGAAGTGGCTGTTGAGCAAAGTGGTAGAAATTCAACTGATTGATAGGTTAACTAGTCGGGTGTAGCTTACACTTACGATTTTCGACTGGTTTTTTTGAAGAAATCGCACTTCAACATTGCTAAAGTCATCTCCACTGTAAAGCAATGTTTAACCTTGGTACTCATAGTCTCCATTTTTTGGCCGATGAAATCGATTTATAAGAATATTAAGCTTGTGTAAGATATTTTGTTTGTCATCCGTGCTATACTAAAGCCAATCAATTACCGGTTTCTCATCTTAAAGATAAAACGGAGACAAGTAATATAAAAATACTTTATATCACACCATTCGAGGTGTTTTAATTTCGGCTACCAGTATTTCTGTACATATCATATGTACTATGTCTGCCACCATAATTTATATCGCAGTCATCGTTCATAAATTAACAACATAATTGAACATTCACCTGATTTTGTTTTAAAAAAAATGTATAAAAAACAAATAATTTACTCCAAATTTATGGCGTTAACACGGGGAATTACAAAAATTATGATAAACATCGCACGACTTTCTCATTCTATATACTTACTAACGTGTGAACGTGTGTGTGACTAAGAAGGCTATTCACCGTATAACCTGTACCGTATTTACAAACTACAATAGAAAAACAAATTAAATAAATAAATAGCAAAGCATGCTGCTATTTTTAAACTTCATGCATACATACACTCATATATCTGAAAAAACCAAAATTTGTATTTTCTGTTAACACATTTTTTAGCATAACAAAAAACAATCATAGTAATGAGATAAATAATAGTTAAATTATATTATGATGTAATTTTATAAAATATTTCGTTTTAATATTTAAATATGTTGTGTATTCGCGTCGACATGTTCGGCCAGATGTGCAAACGAGCGAGGCAAAACTATATAAATGTATCACCGAAAAAAAAAAAAACAAAAATAAAAAATAAAAATAAATGAAAGGCTTGAATTTTTTGGTATTTTTGACTGACTGGTAAAGTGCGAATTCGGAGAAACGTGGTTAAAAATTTAAAAACGTTTTTATTTTTTATTATTTATATGTACACGGGTTTGTTGGTTTTATTCATATGTACGTATTATGAATTTCGTTTTATAATAAATGACGCATTGACACACGAGTAAATATTAAAAACAATAAATTTACTTTTCGAATAATTTTGTAGGTTAAGTTAATACGTAGAATTTACGATTTCGATATAATGCAAAATCACGTGGGCCCAATTTGATATGACACATGAAGAATATATTTTTGGAACCAAATTTTGAATGGACATATTTAATTTAGTAACCAAATAAATTGATGGAAAC
This sequence comes from Tipula confusa, assembly GCA_963556175.1. NCBI lineage: Eukaryota > Metazoa > Arthropoda > Insecta > Diptera > Tipulidae > Tipula > Tipula confusa. Next base: position 32,997,747 of record OY744476.1, read on the forward strand.
AATTAAGGTGTTGAAAATAAGTACATGATATAGTACATCGTCTCTTATAGGTTGTATATTTTTATATTTTATTTTTTTTATTTAAAAAAAGATTTTTTACAAAGTATCTAGTCATTTTTGACTAACATCGTTTGATTGTAACAATATAATAATAAAGCCACTTCTATGTGTTGTTTCCATAAAGTGTTGTTTTGGTTGATTTGGCATTATGCGCACTACTCAGTTAAGTCACTTCTCTATGAAGGTCACTTTTACGAGTGTACCAAGGGGCGTTTACAATCCCTCTAAGATCTTTACTTTGGAATCGTTGAACTATCTGTTGATTGCTAGTTTTGGTGCATCCCCATAGTTGGATACCATAAGTCCAGACCGTGTTTATAAAGCATAAGTTTATTATGAATAGATAGCTGAGAGTTTCGTCCAATTAACCAGTAGATTTTTCTATATTTTAACTGAAGCACTTCTGCTTTCTTTTGCACGTGTAATTTCCACTTTAACTTTGCATCAAGGTACATACCAAGGTATTTTGCTTTACAGGCATATTATTGAAAGTCACAGGTAGTGGTTCTATTGACCTATTAGTGAAGTTAATGTGAGTAGACTTTGTTTTATTCACTTTAATTCTCCACTTAGTTAGCCAATCTTGTATATTATTTTTGGTTATTTGTAGTTTGAATGTGACTTCACCGATTGTGTCACCAACAGCATGCGGGATTCCTGCTTTAGCTTCTTTTATGCTGGAGTAAGTTCCTTCCTGTTTAATTTTAAAGTATCTTCTTTTTACGTATGAGTTTAGTAGTTCGCAATACTCAAATGAAAGAGTTTTCTCCAATTTAAAAATTAAACCATCTAGCCAGACTTTGCCAAATGTCTGAGCTATATCCAGAAATATGGCTAAACAAATCTTTTTTTGCTCCAAGCATTTTTCTATAAATCTGTTATTCTATGGACTTGATCGATTGTGGAGTGTTTCTCTCTAAATCCAAACAGTTTTGACATAACGGAAAGAAGTGATATTGGCCTATACGAGGTTAATTCACTTGGTGGCTTACCTGATTTAGGTATCATTATCACTTCCGCAAATTTCCAAGTTAGAGGGACATAACGGAGTCTGAAGGAAGCATTAATCATGTCCGATATTTTTTTAATAGCTTTATTAGGTAGTTGTTTAGGAGTCTTTTCAGTTATCAAGTCATATCCAGGTGATTTTTTAAGTACTACATCTTGCTTCACTTCTTTAGCATTAGCTGATGGGATTTCCTGTTGGTGCTGGATGGTTGTATGGTTTTCAATCAATATATCCTGTTGATTAAGTGTTGTTAAAATGGGGTGAAAGGTACTCTCGAGATGATCCGCGAAGCTTTCTGCTTTTTCTTTCTTTGGTTTTAGCCAAGCGACCATTTATTTTTCTTATTGGTGGTATGTGCATAACTGGCCTTTTCAGATATTTGGTTGCTTTCCACAATGAATAATCACTATCTTTATCATAGGTGAGAGATTGTAGGTATGAATTATTCCCGTATTTCTCTGCGTATTCATTGTGTTAAATTATTTAATCTACTTTTGGCAGCTGGGTCTCGTGTACGATGCCATTCCCTTCGGTTACTTCTTTTCTCTATAACTAGTGATTTAATTTCCATTGGGTAGCATTTGCCAGCTATTTTTTCGTTTGTTGTATTAGTGCTTTTCCACGCTGCTTTCAGTATATCTTTGACGAGCTTTTCCAGCTCTTGTTCTAATGTTTCTTCTGATGAAAGTTGTGAAAAAGTCAGTTAGGTCAGATGTTTTATTTTGATCGCTGGGCCAATAAGTTGGTTTAATTCCAGTAGAATGCCAGTTGCAGTTGTGTTTAATTATTGCTTGATGAAGCTTTTTCCCCTTAGGTATGTTGTTAGTCTTGATCTCCAGTCTGTATGTTTAGCGTTGAAGTCATTCCCGATTATGAAACCTAGCTGCTTGAAGAAGTGTGTATAAGCATTCTCTTTGATGTTGTATCTAGGTGTGCAATATATTGGGGCTGCCACTACTTTGTAGTTGCGGGTATTGATGCTAACGCTATAATTACTTGTATTTCATCACTTTTAAGTTTTAGTTGTAGATCGTATTTAATATCTTTTTTTAAAATCACGGCACTGCCTGCATGCATTATTTTTAGGATGCACTGCTGAGTGAACTTTGTAGCCACAGAGTTTTATTTGACTCTGAGTAGTAAGGTGTGTTTCAACATATGTTAGTGCATCAGCATATGTTACATTTGGATTAGTTCTTGATAGTTTGCTTAATGTTTGGTGTGTCGCTAACTTTGTGGATATTCTTGTTGAGGCTGAGTTGATTTCTGGCCTGGTTCTTATTGAAGTTTCCCTTGTTTTGTTGCTAATTTTTTACAGCTCTTTTATAACAATGCAACCTCTGTAGTTGGCTGGATGTGCCTCCACATTTTGATGGGGTGTCTTTTTGTTTCATACATTCAGCCGTACGGTGTTTTCCTACATTTCACACATCTGGGCTCATTATTATAAAGGTTTTGCGTGTGTTCTTTCAGACTTGGCACTTTTTGCACTGGGAAATCAGGTTAGATTTTTTGACTGCTTCTATTTGCACTTTCATATATTTCACTGATTGCATAAATATTTTTAATGTCTTCTGTCCTTTCAAAAGATAACATATATAATGGAAGCAGTGTTTTGTCACCTCTTTTTAGCAGCTGTGTAACTTCTTTAATTTTATATTGTTTCTCCAAAATATAGTCTTTTATCTCTTCTGGTTTGCATAAAGCACTGTCTGGGACATTTATTTTGATATCACCACTATTTAGAGCTGAAGCTTGAAATTTTATCCGATTGTTGTTCATGATGTTTCTAATACTATGATAATTATCGCAATTGGATATTATAACTGGAGGTGGCCTCGGCACTTTTTCTCCAGTTGCACTTTCTTGCTTCCGGTTGAGAGTTCTTTACTTGATCGTTCCTGTTCCGTTGGAACCTGAGCTTTTTCCTCCTGTAATACATTCCTAATTCTGCTGCTCAATTGATTGGTTTAGTTTGGATGAAACCTGCGGTGATTTACTCATCTTGCGTTTATTATTTTTTTTTGTTACGGTTGTTTATGCTTGAAAAGTTAACAAATATATACATAGTTGCGGTTTAGCTTCTAGGTCCTCTAGAATTTGTATCACTGGTTAATGTGATTATGTTCGGGATCGGTTAACTTATAGTTATTAAAAAAACTCAACAATAATTGAAAGAAACACTGCAGATTACAGATGACTGGTTGTGGAATATAATACTTACTTATGCCAAGGTGTCAAGGATAATCGGGGCACTATTACGTGTTTTATTGCACAATTTGTGTATATTGATAATTTAAAGGTTAACCGCTAACTGTTTATAATGTTGGTACATAATAGATATTCAGTATATCCCACAAACCACAATTGCACGGTGAATCCATATTCCAACAGAATTCTGCGACGCATTTGAAAAGCGTATGCTGTTGTTACTTATCCTCATAAATATTGGTGTTGGCTGCAAAATTAAAATTCAGTAACACATATACCTATATGTATTTTCAAACGTGATATTTTTTTAACAAAATACTATAATATCAATAGTTTGATTGATCATTTTAATTCAATCACGTGCTAAAACTGGGAAAACCCATTTTTTATCTAATAATAAATACAGATTTTATGTCTCATCATTGTTGGATCATTATATTTTAGGTCAAATTTCAATACTCAAAAATAAACAAACAAAATTAAGTTGCTCACAGTATTTTCGAGTACATACTGAAAAACTTTCGAAAACCATGCTAACTATATAGAGGCTAACTCATATAGAAACAATAAATTTAATAAAGGAGAAAACGTCGTAATGTATATAACAACCAATTAGTATCACACAAGGATTAAATGGAAGATTAATTTTCTTAATAAATAAGAAATACATAAATAATTATATAAAGAGTTTATCACATTGTGTTAATTTTCTTTATATTTGCCCCCAATTGAGTTCTTAAAAATATTATGGTTCAAAAATTTCACGAAATGGCGGTTGTTTATAAACAAAAACAATACTTAATATATAGTTGATAAGAAGCTTACGTAAATAAATCATTTATTTTGTTTACTGCTCTAAATGTCATCTGATGAGAAATAATTATTTTTATATAATAATTATCGGTTTTTACAGGCTATTACTGGCCTCGTATAACCAATCAGGCTCGATCGGTTTTGATCTCATGCGCCGCTCTATTTCATATTTTCTTTGTATTATTCTTTGCGATTAGCGTTTGTTGCCGAAAGTGATCTCTGCTTTGTTATATATACTCATTTTAAGTAATGATAAAACTTGATTTGTTCCCGATCGTCATGTAAATACCCTTCGACTACGAACGCTTCTTTTTAATTATATTTCTTAATTATTAATCTCTCTTACGACCTTTAAGTGCTTTCGATTTAAAATAGTTTTTGTTCTTAATTGCCTGATTGCAAATTTTGTATTCCGCATTTCATTGTGCCGACATATTATAGCACACTCGTAAAAGAGGATTTAAGTACGCAATGTAGTCGATATTAATGTACTTTGAATTGCTTTGTACTTTTGTTCGTTCCACTAAACAGAAGAATTGTATACAGCAATTGCTGCAATAGTACATATCCACTTGCGGTAGTTCAACGAATCTTAATGAACAGGCTACCACCAAAAAGATTACCATTGCTGCAAAATAGGAGACTCTAAATCGAATGATTGCAATTATGAAGACAAAGGGGGTAGTAACGGTCGAGAACAAAGATGTCAGCATGAGATTTTGTGTCGATTATCGAAACTGAAGAGTGTGACGATAAAACCAAAAGCGGTAAAGTTTTTGATCTAAGATTTCAAGAAGGGACTAAAATTTGAACCATTAATTTTTGGTTGAAATGTTTTTATTTAGCTCTGAATTGTAATGCCGTAAAGGCGTAAGGTTCTGCCACCTGTACCACAAATGTTGTTGAATCTGTTGCATCATTTTCATCATTCGGGAATTTTTGGCAATGGATGTCTAATAAGGTAGTAGGCCAGGTGGTAAGGGAGGCCGCGAAAACACAAAGAGGTCTGGAGTTTAGACGACTCTCGATCTCAGCTAATAACGAAACCATCTCTTCTATAATAAATGGTAAGAATAGTTTTTTCTACGAATCGTTTTAGGTGAAATTTCGCAGATTTTGGCCTCTCAGATAACTCCAAAATGGGGAGCATTTGGTGGTATAACATTCGTCATCATGTGAATGAATTTCGGATGGTATTCCTCTTCGTGCCACGAATCTTTTGAGTGCTGCAATGAAAGATTCACGCGACAAGCCTCCTATCAATTCTAAGTGACACTCAGGCAAAGAGATACTCAAATATATGCCTTATATGTTCTTGTTTTCTTCCTTTCGCCAGGTGTATCGATAAATTATTCACCTGGCAGGCCTAGTTCTTGTGCTGCTTCTTCTGTGATGAAATTAACTTAGAGCGCGTCATATGTTGAAACCACCGTAAATATTGTATACTTTCACTAGGGCTGTTTCAAAACCAACACAAATGTAAAGGGTAGGCAATCTATCGGTTTAAATTTGAACCACCGGTTATTTCGAATCTGGCAATACTTATGTCATTCTATTCTGTCACAAAATTCAGTATATTATCTCCACTGAACGAAATGAATCGATTTACGTTTGAGCAACGTTGGGATTTATTGGAAATTTATTTCCAAAACAAAGACAATTGGTCGAAAATTTCACGAAAATGTACAGGTGTGCACAAGTTTATTGTTAAAGTTCGTGAAACTGATCTCATTGTTGATGCGCCAAGACGTAAGCGTGCTCGTACAGTGCGTACACCCAAAAATATCGAAGTTGTGGCTGGGAGTGTGCGTGAGAATCCATCATCATCAACTCGTCATCGTTCTCAAGAATTGAATATTCACGCACCCGTTTACGTCAAATTTTGCGAAAAGATATCAGTATGACGCCTTACAAAGTTCAATTGGTTCAAGAGTTGAAGCCGCATGACCCTCCGCTTCGTTTTCACCTCGCTAGATAGGCCAACGAGAAACTGCACGATGATGTCGATTTTGCCAAAAAAATCGTTGTTCTCATGAACTAACCATTTGAACGTGTCCGAAAAAGCCTACCCATTTCATGTAGTCCCCGTGAAAGTATGGTATCTCTACAGGTGGTAGACGAATTTCGATCGTTTTTGGTTTGCCTCCTTCTTCTTCTAACAGTATTGCAACGTTTTCTTATGCGTTGCTTACATTTTCGTTGTGTTGGTCTACGAAATATATTGCATTAGCTTCCTGTTCTTCGGAAGCTTCTATGATTTGGTTCATCATACATGTTATTTAATTTTAGGTTTATAGCTGGTCTGGATCTGTTGTTATTTTCCAGCATACCTTCAGCTAATCGGATTTCCCGATATAAACCGCTTATTTTGACGTCTTGTTGCTTTAGCTGTTCCCTAGAGTTTGGTAACTGGCTGAATTCAACAAAATGATCAATTTTTGACTCGACTTCTGATGCATTTCCGATCTTATCTCGACACATATGTGGACGCTGATTGATTATTTTTGTTTTTTATTTGTGGAGAGTCTATTCTATAGAACCAGAGGAATCTTCTTTTTCAACGGGTGTTGGTTTTCCGTTTCCCTCGTTAAAAAATATGTTGGTAGGATTTTGAGGGTTATGTAGTAGTATCGGTGTGTTTGGCGGCCCGTTTTTCATCCGTTTTCGCATATCCTCGATTAAGAGCTGGTAAATTTCCTCTATCTTCTTTCGTGATTCGAAGTAAGGATGTTTCTGCTGTAAAGATGGGTCTGTCCGTCGGATGACATCATCGTTAGTGACGTAATCTGTATATAACGCCTTTAACGCTGATATTTTTGTCTCCAGATACATTTTTGTTTTCCGACCTGTTCCATCTTTCGCGTAGTTCGTATTCATCTGAACTATCTTCACTCCTTCCCCATCTTGGTTGTTTGGTAGGGCCTCTAAATCTGACATCTTCTTTTACTTCGTAAGTGTTTGTTGGTTGGTGGCTTGGAGTCTATACGATGAAGTTCAGCTTGTTATTTTGATGGCCCGAACTGTTGGTGCCAGTTGGTGGTTGGCTGTACTAAGTGCCAGTTGTTCGTTGGCGTTGGCAGGTGACAGTTGTTGGTTGACTGTATTGCTGGTTTGCGTTTACAATAAAATATTGCGAAGAAGATGATCAACATTCCTATAGTTGCATAGGAAATGGTATAGTGGTGGACGTCATGTTGATCATTTTCGCTGGGTCTCTTTCCAGCTCGGCTGTGTCTGGTGCTGTAATTAGTCCAAGAATGTTGTCTGTTGTGTTATTTTTTATTTGTAGGTTGAACTTTCTTAAATTAACAGCTCCATGTGCTATGCCACGTGATTTATGGAATGGCTTGATTATATTTTTTGTGATGTGTCGTAATTCTGAAGCGAATACGCCCCGAATAATGAAATCTGCTGGATTTTGTGAACAAGGCGCGTGTCTTATACGGCTATACGTGGTAAGGTGTCCAAATTCTTAGAAGTGCGATTGGCTACAAAGGTTGCCCACCGGCGGGATTCGTTCAAGCTAATTCAATATACAATTTTGGATTCCGTCCATGTATCTAAAAATTGTTGATTTTAAGGCTTGTTTCTTGTTTGACAGTTTCATTTAGCTTAGATAAAAGGAAGCCCACACAGTTCCAGACAGTAAAAAAAATTTATCTTTACAACGATAGGTGCTAGCCAGCCAAGCGGATCAATCGAATGGCTTGAGATAGAACGATTCACCATAGAACGAGTGAAAAATCAATCGCAGTTGTGGCGCAATTGGATCTGATGGGTGCTGCCGCCAGACGAGCGGAAATGGCAATTTTATGTTCCCGAAACTGAAAAAGTATTGCGTATAGACTTGATTGAATGGTAGGTCCTACTGCTATACTTATTAAGATAATGACTATAGTACTACCTTTAGCAGGACCATCGAAGGCCACGCGTTATCAATTTGCAAAATTATCAATTTGCATAAAATGTTCATTAAAATATAGTGCCCCGATTGCAAGATTCGGTTAGTAATTGTTTCCGTATGTTGTATAGTAAGGGCCAGCTGTGGCCTCAAAAAGTTGATATATTATGATAATAATTGTGTAAATCAATATGGATATGACATTCTTCGACTTAACATTTTTTTTACAACAAACCAGTTAAAACCACTTAGCTAAAGAGAGTATCATTGTCACGTGTGTGTATTTATAACACATAAGAATTCCCAATTAATGCGATAAAATTGTTTTCGTTTGTTTAGTGATATCACCTCGCGTGTTTCAAAATTGGTAAGTTTGCTTTACCTCACATTACCAAAAGTTGTATGGTTTTTTTTACGATAATCGTCTGAATACGTCAAACTATCATTGTTATGGTTTTTTTCAAAAAGTTTTATAGTCATTTCATCTTTGGCCTTTGATGATCTATTTGATGACATTTTGGTGAGATGATAATGTTTGAATGCGATGGAGTGTAAAAATTTGGAATTGAAAAGTGCGACTGCGTTTCGTGTACATTTTTCGTCCGGAAACGACTCATGCTTTTTCTAAGATAACTTGACTTTTTAGTGACTATTTAGTAGCCACTCTCCATGTAGTGCAAAAATTCCCGAAAGCGTTTTCTAACTAAGATGGTTTTTCTGGTTCTTGGAAATTCTCGATTTGGGACATAAATTTCACAGTTTTCATGGGCTAACCATCATGGATTTCTGGATTTTGGTAATTTTCGATTTCTGTCATGAATTTCACAGTTTTCATGAGCTAACCATCATGAATTTCTGGATTTTTGAAATTTTCGATTTCTGGCATAAATTTCACAGTTTTCATGGGCTAACTAACCATCATGGATTTCTGGATTTTGGGAATTTTCGATTTCTGTCATGAATTTCACAGTTTTCATGGGCTAACCATCATGAATTTATCGATTTTGGAAATTTTCGATTTCTGGCATGAATTTCACAGTTTTCATGGGCTAACCATCATGAATTTCTGGATTTTGGAAATTTTCGATTTCTGGCATAAATTTCACGGTTTTCATGGGCTAACTAAACATCATGGATTTCTGGATTTTGGGAATTTTCTATTTCTGGCATTAATTTCACAGTTTTATGGGCTAACCATCATGAATTTATGGATTTTGGAAATTTTCGATTTCTGGCATGAATTTCACAGTTTTCATGGGCTAACCATCATGGATTTATCGATTTTGGAAATTTTCGATTTCTGGCATGAATTTCACAGTTTTCATGGGCTAACCATCATGAATTTCTGGATTTTTGAAATTTTCGATTTCTGGCATAAATTTCACAGTTTTCATGGGCTAACTAACCATCATGGATTTCTGGATTTTGGGAATTTTCGATTTCTGTCATGAATTTCACAGTTTTCATGGGCTAACCATCATGGATTTATCGATTTTGGAAATTTTCGATTTCTGGCATGAATTTCACAGTTTTCATGGGCTAACCATCATGAATTTCTGGATTTTGGAAATTTTCGATTTCTGGCATAAATTTCACGGTTTTCATGGGCTAACTAACCATCATGGATTTCTGGATTTTGGGAATTTTCTATTTCTGGCATTAATTTCACAGTTTTATGGGCTAACCATCATGAATTTATGGATTTTGGAAATTTTCGATTTCTGGCATGAATTTCACAGTTTTCATGGGCTAACCATCATGGATTTATCGATTTTGGAAATTTTCGATTTCTGGCATGAATTTCACAGTTTTCATGGGCTAACCATCATGGATTTCTGGATTTTGGAAATTTTCGATTTCTGGCATGAATTTCACAGTTTTCATGGGCTAACCATCATGGATATCTGGATTTTAGAAATTTTCGATTTCTGGCATAAATTTCACAGTTTTCATGGGCTAACTAACCATCATGGATTTCTGGATTTTGGAAATTTTCGATTTCTGGCATAAATTTCACAGTTTTCCTGGGCTAACCATCAAAGATTTCTGGATTTTGGAAATTTTCGATGTATGGCATAAATTTTACAGTTTTCATGGGCTAACCATGAAAACTAACCATCATGGATTTCTGGTTTTTGGAAATTTTCGATTTATGGCATAAATTTCGCAGTTATCATTAGCTAACCATCAAAGATTTCTGGATTTTGGAAATTTTCGATTTATGGCATAAATTTTACAGTTTTCATGGGCTACCCATCATGGATTTATCGATTTTGGAAATTTTCGATTTCTGGCATGAAGTTCATAGTTTTCATGGGCTAACCATCATGGATTTCTGGATTTTGGAAATTTTCGATTTATGGCGTAAATTTCACAGTTTTCATGGGCTAACCATCAAAGATTTCTGGATTTTGGAAATTTTCGATTTCTGGCATAAATTTCACAGTTTTCATGGGCTAACCATCATGAATTTCTGGATTTTGGAAATTTTCGATTTCTGGCATGAATTTCACAGTTTTCATGGGCTAACCATCATGAATTTCTGGATTTTGGAAATTTTCGATTTCTGGCATAAATTTCACAGTTTTCATGGGCTAACTAACCATCATGGATTTCTGGATTTTGGAAATTTTCGATTTCTGTCATGAATTTCACAGTTCTCATGGGCTAACCATCATGGATTTCTGGATTTTGGGAATTTTTGACTTACGGCATAAATTTGACAGTTTTCATGGGACAATCATGGATATCTGGATTTTGGAAATTTTCGATTTATGGCATAAATTTGACAGTTTTCATGGGCTAACCATCATGGATTTATCGATTTTGGAAATTTTCGATTTATGGCATAATTTCACAGTTTTTATTTCCGATTTGTGGCAAAATATTTTTCCAATTTTTGTTGAAATTCTTTTTGAGACTGCTGGAAATATATCATCACCTTATGATCGATTTAACCGTTAAAGTCAATTTGTGGATCAATTTACCCGTTGTTCCTCTTGTATGTTAGTTAGGGTTTCGGTAATATTTTGACTGTAAATTTTTGACAAATTACTTGTTTTGACGGCTGCAGGTCGTCAGTATACTGTGATGAATTTCTGTTATGTCATAGTAATTCCGCTTGATTATCCGAGTCATGTGAATGCCCAGCAACCACAAGGCAAGTGATTGAACCGGCGATCATAATTATATCGTTTCCCACAATGGCTACATCGAGTGTAAATTTCAATAGTAAATAATAAAAATGACAATATACTTCGCAGATATACAGGTAAATTGGTGATGTCATCACTCATTCATCATTTGTGGTTGGTTAATTTAATTTTGTATGCGCATATACAAAAGAGATCATCGCATATGATCGTGCGGCTGATTAACATTTTTTTTATTTTTTTTGCCAAGGTTATTAATTAGCACATTTTTATATTTATGTTTGGATTAATTAACGCAATATGCAAAATGGACGATTTGGTAATTTGTTAAAAAAAAAAAAATCATCGTCGCGCATCGAAGTGGTTAAATTACGTGTCTTTCACTAAACAATATACGTATACTATATAAAATATTTGGCCACCGGTGAGATAACAAATTTAACAAAAAAAAAATTTTTTTTCTTTGCCAACTTTGCCACATTATACATGATACTGTTATCGGTATGTATATATTTATACAGAAGTCGCACACACACACACCACACGAGTATACATATTTGCACACTTCTTAAACTAACAACATAAAATTTACAAATTTTCGGATGAATTACGATAAGACGGGCGCGTTTTGTGTTGAACTTGGACTGTGTGTGAGTGTGTATGAGTGGTATAATCAATAATAATGGTGAATAATTATACATTTGGCAATTTTTAAGGTTATATATACATACGCGGTTTATTATCATGAATTAATGAATGAAAATGAAAAGGGGAGGAAGGTGACACATATGCGTGGATATATGAGAATATATATGCGTGTGTCTGTGTAAAAGTTTTTAATTAATTCGTGCTTTGGCTGTTAACGTATAGGTTATAATTAATTTGAGTGTTAAACTATAAATTGCTTCGTCTTTGTTGATAAAATTTAAAAAAAAATTATGTCGTCCCTAAACGATTTATGCCCTGAAAACTGAAATAAGAAGTTCAGATTTAAAAATTTTATAAAACCAAAACGGCTTAATATATTTCCAAATTTATTTTTTTATTTTAAAAGTATAATCCTCCTGGTTATTTATGGAAAATGATTTCATTCAAATGGGAGCCGCGGCTGGCCTTGGCGTACTCCATTCAGTCGGTCCAATTTCTGACCACATTTTGGATTGGGTGCGGATCTATTTCGGCAATAGTTACTTCAATCTTGGCTTTTAAATGCTCAATTGTTTTTGGATTGTCCGTATAACACTTGTCTTTCACGGCACCCTACAAATAAAATCCAAAGGCGTCAAATCACACGTCCTTGCTGGCCAATTCACGTCACCATTTCTACTTATAATGCGGCTATCGAATTTTTGACAAAGTTTCACTATTGTTTCCGTTGACCATAATGGTCGCGCTAGCCTCATCTTCGAAGAAATACGGCCCAATAATGCCACCACGCCACAAGGCTCATATGGCGAATCTATATCGAAACGGATGGTCACGGGGCTTTAATTGCTAGACAAATTGAACTTTATAGGGCCACAAACCATGACCAATTGAACTTTATAGGGCCACGATGACGAATTGAATCACTCCCCTGGCGGTGGAAATTGTATGTGACTTTCCTGAAGGGTTTCGTCCTATAATCGGTCAGTCACTGATCAAGTTTTTTCGCTGAGGATGATTGTTTCTAAATATTACGAAACATCTCGTGACGTACATCAGGTTCTTGGATTTCCAACAAGTCTATGACTCAATCCATCGGGATAACTTATGGTTTGCTTGCAGTCACAATATTACGTCAAAGTCGAGAACAAGCTTTCAGGAGTTTGTGCAATTAGCTGGTGTACAACATCTTATACCGTCAGTTAAACCAGGTCCTGGCATTTGCAGTAATTAAACTGAATGGCAATGATATCAAAAAATTACTGGATGTCAGTGGATCAGCTTCCATTGGTCTCAAAATTAATGAGTCTGAAATATATGGTCACTGGTTTTAAGGACCAAAACGCGATGAATGGAGTTTAGTAGGGGTGGTGACACATTTGAAGGAGCGGCAAGTTCCAAATACCTTGGATCTCTTGTTACTTAAGATAACTGTGTGGGAGGGGATATTAAAGCAAATCTGCATGAAAGTTGGACCCAGATTGATATATGGCCCCAAACGCCACAATGACGACGCTTACCGTCGTACAGAGACGATCCATCATTTAAGTTGGCTCTTGATCTAAGTTGGTGGCGGTATTTGATCTTATAACACGATCATGATCTCATACATGGCTTTTTCAATTGGTCCTAGGATTTTACCTGCACACCACCATTAAGTGTTGTGAAGATAGACTTTAGCATAAACTAAATCGTCTCTCTGTAAACTTTTTGCGTTTTTTTACGTTTCACATACAAGGGCCACAGCTCACCCAACTCTTTCGAGATTAGTTTTCCAGGTCCTACTTTGCGCTGTCGCCAGCCAAACCGATGCAGGTTCGCATCGGTTCGCATCGGTTTTTAATTTACGATTTGCAGTTTGCATTGCTCCAGCCATCCTGTACTGGCGTGGACGAAGGTTCGGCCCATGGATTCTGTACTCCAACAGGGGGTCATAGTTATGTTTATCGTCATTACCGATCTCAATCAAGTGATGAAAAATCCCTTTACATTTCTCCCTCAGTTGGAATTCGAACCCGGTACCTCCCATCCCAAACACCGCAGCTTTAACCACTGCGCCAATTGCTCGGTCTTCTTTCTCTAGCACCATGGACTTTGATTATATCAAGAGATTAAGGACGGTCCTCATTGGTCTTCCAAACATAATCTCAGCTGGTGGATTCATCATTCGGTGTATTTGGATTTGGTTTAGAGCGATAACTTTCTAAAAAAATTTGCAATGTTTCCTTCAAGGATCCTCCTAGGCTCTTTTTTTAGTAATCTTTTTCAAGTATCAAAAAACGATTCAGCTTGTCCATTGGACTGAGCATGATCTGATAAAGTTTGAGTGAGTTGTATACGATTAGATTCTCAAAACTGTAGGATATGGTTAGATGTAAACTGAATACCATTATTCGACACTATTTGAACTGCCAGTCCGAGCTGAACGAAAATTTTTGGAGGAAGAACTTTCGACCATAGATCATTCAGTGAAATTTCGTTACAGTAAATACTAATCCTAAACCCTCTTTCTCTATTTGACTATAGTTCCTATCACATCTGCTAAAAGATCTCCAAGTATTGTAATGTATGAGAAGTAAATCGAAATCTACGAAGAATTTCTTAGAATTTGACAAATTTAGACCGGTTGAATAGTCGGCACAAAAACAGATTTTCCAATTACTTTTATTGACCACGGAAATTGGAGCGGAACATTCAGAAAAATTTACTGGTGATATCCAATTACTTTTATTGACCACGGAAATTGGAGCGGAACATTCAGAAAAATTTACTGGTGATATCCAATTTTTTCAATCGTGGAAGTACTTCATCGGTCGCTACTGGCCGCTTGGCTCGATATAAATTAATATTGTTCCTGGTTATGTAATATTGTGAAATTTAGGTTTTAGTACTCAATCCCAAGCTGTCAGAAAAATCACTCAAAAATTTCTTTTTAAATCTTGAATGTCAGGAACCTGCAAACTGATATGATAAAAAACTTCGAACTGATTGATTGCTACAGTACAAAGATTAAATTTGTTCCATGAAGACCACGAAGGTTCAGTAATCAGTAATCATGCAATTACTGATGCGAAACATATTCCTGGATTCGTAATCCTCCTGAATCACATGACAATTCAAATTATCCTAAAAATTCCATAGGATTTTTCGAAGCATCGAGTAGTTTATAGTTTTTACTGGAATTCAGTTTTGGTTCACCAATGTTCATCCATGGAGCTTGTATGCACTATTTAGTTGTAACTTTACATCAACGCCAATAATGGAAATGTTGACATATTTCTGTTTTGTTGACGGCTGTTGTTTGACACTAGATGAGGAAGTAACACTTTTTATACCCAGCTTTTTTGTACCCAGCTTAGCAATACACATTTTGTATTCACTTTATTGCTTGGCAGCGTTAACGGAACTTGGGTGTGAAAAACCATTGTGTGGGAGTGATGATTTGTTGACATGCGGTGATGAGACTTTCAAGACTGACTTTTACGTTTGATTTTATACAAAAATCCAGTAAGAATATCCTCGTCGATTGAAGATTGGACTCCATTGATGAATATCAGACATTTGAACTGATCTGGGGTTAGCTTATCAACTTGAAAACTTTTACAATGAATATTGATTCTTTCAGGATATGAACCAAAATCTTCTGAACAATTTTTTCTAGGTTAAAATGTTTGTACCGCATATTAAAAATTGATTTTTGTGGGCCAAAATACAAAAATCCATGATGTTCCAAAATCCAGAAATTCATAATGGGTTGGTTGCCCATGTAAACTGTCAAATTTATGACACAAATCGAAAACTTACAAAATTCAAAAACCCATGACGGCAAGCCCTTGAAAACTGTCAAATTTATGCCACAACTCGAAAATTTCCAAAATCCAGAAATCCATGATGTTTAGCCCCTGAAAACTGTAAAGTTTACGCCACATATCAAAAATTTTTCTAGAAAGGACTAGAAGTCCATGATGGTAAGCCCATGAAAACTGTCAAATTTTTGCTACAAATTGAAAATTCCCAAAATCCAGAAATCCTTGATATTAAGCCCATAAAAGCTGTCAAATTTATGCCACATATCGAAAACTTCCAAAATCTAGAAGTTCATGATGGCAAGCCCATGAAAACTGTCAAATTTATGCCAAATATCGAAAATTTTCAAAATCCAGAAATCCTTGATAGTTAGCCCTTAAAAGCTGTCAAATTTATGCCACAAATCAAAATCAAGAAATTCATGATGGTTGTTAGCCCATGAAAACTGTCTAATTTATGCAAAGTTACAAGCCCAGCCTCTTCCAAGCTCATGTTGTCTAAGGAGAACTCAATATCGTTGGCCTTAGCAATCTCTATACTAATGCCGTTACAAACATTTTTAATTTCCAATACTTTGGCCTCGGGTTTGACCACTTTCAAGACTTGCCTGTGCATAGGACATTTTATGATTTTTTGATTGCTCGACGGTTTTATGCGCTTGATTTGTGTCAACCCGTTCCTGTAATCGACCATTTAGACCAACTACTTTTAGTCATATTACAACGCCAAATCCCTGATGGAACAAATGTCTTTATAACATAGGCTAACCCAAATAAACTAGGAAAAGAAATGGGGAACAACCGTTAGACGGTTCCGAACAACCCATATCTATATGCTGGAAGTACAACGCCCCCATCAATGTTGAAGTTTGCTCCATAATTTCCAAAAAATTAAAGAAAGCTGCAAAGTCATTGAAACTGTTGGATCATGGCGAGAACTAGATTAAAATATTAGATGAAGCATTCAGTTAAGAATTCTTCTGGCTGCCATCTTAATTTTTTGGAGAGCAATCAGACCACAAGAATTTATATGAAAACTACATCGACTTTCTAATTAAAGACTACATACTGGTCAACGATGAGGAGATAGTTGTGACTTTTCAAACAAATGAGCACTTGTGGGAATGTTACCTCACAATTTGTGCCTTAAATCGGTTTGCAGCGTCATGTTATTGAAAACGTGGATTAATTGGGAAGGAATTCAGAATCAACTGACTGATGATCTTAATGGTTCCAAAGTTTACAACCCAAGAATAATTCTGGATACATAGGGTCAATTTACCATTTGAAATGCAAAGCAAGCAATTTCCTCTATAATTAGCCATCTCCTTGACAATCATCAAAGCTCAAGGTCAAGCGTCAGACCTTCGACAAAATTAGAGTGTATTTGCCTCAGAAACGATATTGAAAGGGAAACTAGTAGACACAATTGGAAGTGGATAGAGCAGCAGTGACCTGCAATATCTCGAAACATAGTTCTAAAATTCTGAAATTTAAAAAAAACATTTTGGCGCCCAACGTGGGGACTTTTTTAACACAAATTCCTTCACGCAATAAAATAACATTTACGATCATAACATGTAGTACCGTTGGTTATGTTTGCAATATGTACATAAATCTTCTACTGAGTTTTTGGTTCATTCGTCATTTTCTTCATCAATATAATATATATCTCGAAGAAAACAAAACAAACGAAGGCAAAATAAATTTTTCTTTTCACCTAAAGTTCATTGAGTAATCTACAAATGATTTAGATGAGTGAAAATAGCAAACCCAAGTTCTTGGAATTTGTATTTTTATACAATATGTTTTGATTTTAGTATTGCTTCTTTCATTTAATGTTAAAACGATATACCAAAAATGAATAAATTGCAAACATATAATATATGTTTAAACCATTGGCAGGTGTGTAAAACCATTGAGATTCTACCTGTTTTCGAAATGTAAACGATAAACACAAAGTTTGCAATTTTTTATAAAACTTCTAACGTTTAAATGTTAAAATGTTTGCATAACACCAGCGCCATGACACAACTGAACATGGTGTATAAACCCTGAACCAACAAAAACCAATTGAATTAAAAAAAGCTATAAATAGAATGAAAGTATGTAATCTGGCGCCTTGTGTACATTCATTGGTTGGTATTTTTTTTTGTTGTTTTTATTTCTTTGAGACGACTTACTTGAATTATGGATTACCGATGTGACTGTGCAAAATAAAATCAAAACTATTTATCTTTGTATACAGCGCCACCTCCCCAATATATACTATGTCATGCAGCGCTACGCTACTGTCTTTGTCACCGCATCGATATTCAATTTCGGTCAACCAATTTATGACTCAGTTCCCATACACGAAAATGATATGTTATAAAATAACTGCATACGTATCATTATCATTAACGCCAATTCCAATTATACACAATAAAATTGGTTGTTTTTGTATTTGGAAATTCGGTCTCTTTGGTAAACGAGCAAAAAATAAAACGAAAAACTCTCATACATGTAGTTTGAACCGGATTTCAGTTTTTTTTTTTTGGTTTTTTGTTTTTTTTTTTTGGTTTGTTGTTTTTTTTTGTTTTTGTATGACATTTTCATATCGTCGGCTCAGGATTAAGTTAGGTTTTCCAGGTTTTAATAGTTTATTTGATTGTAAGTTAAATTTAAAGTCGAAAAGACATTTTTCGGCTACATGATATAGAAACTATCGGTAGAGCGGAAACGAACATAAAACTTTTGATCACGAAGATCAAATACTTACCGGTTATGTCTTTTAAGTTAAGTTTACTTTTTTCCGATAGATGTCAGGGAAGACACATAACAAATTTTTTTTTTGGGTTGTTCCTTTATATTTTGTCTTTTTACATTGTCATGATTGAAAAATTTTTATCCATTGATAATATCTCACTTACTTATAATTAGTATAAATCAGTCCCTCTTTGTGGTATTGCGAAGTTTGTTCACTAGTTCAATGAATTCACTGGAATCCCTAATTTCTCCTCATATTGTTAGGACATGTAAGTCTCTGTGAATTATATCGTTTGACACGAACTATGGTGAATATAGACTATGTTTCTTAGAAGTTTAGATTGAAACCGCTAAAGAATGTCCAAATTCGAGTTGCTGACCGTTCCTCACAGTTAAACTTGATTTTTTACATATGAGCCAATAGATTTTTGACAGTTTTATTCCCAATTGCTTTCTTTTTAAATATTAAATATTTTACATAAGTTTGAGGTATATTCTGGTTATTCATTTGTATTGGTAGACATGTTCCTCTCGCGTTATAAAGGTAACATGTTTAGGCTTAGCTTCATTAACTTTAATTCGCCATTTTTTCATCCATACTTGAATACTGAAAATATTCTCCTGTAAAATTTCTGTCGCTTTGATGAGGTTTTCGTGTGATGGGAGTACTGCCGTGTCGTCATCAAATGTTGCAAGCATCAAATGGGCCAAGCATGCTTCCCTGTGGTATACCAGATTTTATTAACGGACATTTGTATAAACAGGGCTTGTGTTATTATTGACTTATTATTGTTCTTGTGGTGATATTGAGTGCTATCTTTTTTTGAATTGATTTAAATAACGCTCGGCCTCTCGTTGTAGCCAATCTTGATTCCAATCTTGTATTGCTCGTTTTGGTGGGCAGTATATATGACCGAAATTTTTATAGGACCTAGCCAATTTTATATTACTTCATTAGTTGCTTGTAGATGCCCCTTTTCATACTTTTTACTTTATCAGGTTTAATTGTGTTTTTGATTATAACTGCTGTGCCACCTTGTGCTGTTCTATCAGGATGGTTTGTGTCATAAATGATGTATCTTGGTATTTTGAGACAACTTCTGGTGGTCTTATGCGTTTCGGATATTAGCATTAGATCAATTTCTTGACCTATCAAAAATATTTTAATTTCTTGTCCATGTTGTGACAAGCCATTAGCATTCGAGATTTCTAATTTAAAGGTTCTGGACATTGTATGATTTGGAGACCATGGTCGTTAGACGATTAAGGATAGTATCTATTTGAAAACATTTATTTTTTCATCATATTTTCCAACCGTTGGATGATTTTCTTTGGTATGATTTCCATCCGAAGTTTGATTTTTATTGTGATCTTTGATTTTCTGCGTTTATGTTGTCCCACTAACAAGATGATAAGATGAAATCGGATTTACCGCGAGATGCGACTTCTCCACTTTTTTCCGAGAGGGGGAAATCTGCGTTTTGTACATCTTAATAAATGCTGCAACCTCTATAGTTGAGTGAATGACCACCGTTATAGAGCACCTATTTTACCTCTGTACTCCACTTTTCCCTTTCACAATGATTTGTGAGATGTTCACATGCACATTTCACCCATCTGGCTTTTCGACCTATACGAATCATTTCAGTCATGCGATAATTTCGCAATAACTTCGCGTTATGTACCCGTAATCCATTATAGGTGTAAAAATGGAAAACTTGAAATCTTTTTAATGAACCAGCGTAACGTACAAAAACAGAAGATGCATACGAATTATTAATCTAGATGCTTCACAAGAAGCGCAACCAAATCCAACCCAAAAAAATGTAATGGAAACCTTTTTCAAAGTGCTCGTGACCACTCCGCCAAACCTAATATGCCATACGCATTTGTCAATCGATCAATAACATCAATTGGTAAGGTGAACTTTACCTCTAATTCTAAGTAAAAAATGTAAATTTCAGAGCTCCAATTAATTGTGTTGCCTCTGACCATGAGTGTGACTATCAGTTGCCGATGAAATCGTTCAACCATGACATTAAATTGGAGATAATATGCCGTATTAATGCCCAACATGTTTCTACGGAATACGCCAGAAATAACGGTTTTCAATTAATTTTCTCGTTGCTCGAGGGGTGACTGGGGTGAGAAATATTATGCAAGGCGTCGAAAACACTTCGAAAACACTTCGAAATAACGGCTCTGCGATGTATAGGGTCTATTGAATCCTGTACTCGTTTCGAAGACAATTCTTGGACTGATATAATTTATTTGTAGTCGAAGCACATATCGACTACTGCCTTTACCTATCGGAGTACGCAAAAGTGGGTCAGCGACCACGTTGTCTTTTTCTTGCATATGACGAATGTTCGTCATGAACTAACTAATAAAATACAAGTGTCTCGAATGCCTTAGATTTCACTCAATTTTGGAATGAAAAGCTCTTGTCAGAGGTTTATGGCCCAATGGCAAAATGTTTAACTGCACAATAAATTACCAACAACTCTCTATCAAATAGTGGGTATTTTACTTCAGCTTCTGAGTTTTTTTGAAGAGAAACTCAGTGAATCGCAACCCTCGTTGTTATACTGTTGCATGACTGCTTCTACTGTATTAGAAGCACCAGTCGTAATGCTGAACTTACCGTCGTTCAGAGGATGGATAATGCGACATTCTTTAATTCACTGTTGAGCTATAACAAGGCCAAATAGCATTGCTCAGTCCATAAATAAAATGCTTGTGTGTGTTTGAGTTCTTTTTAGACACAGCCGAAAGTGCGAGTGAAGATCAAATATGTAGACGAAAACAAAATCCAAATCTCTCACGACTTGTTTAATGAAACGTTGAGAGGTTTGCGAGGCGACGGCATTTGGGTAAACTCATACAAACCGAATGACGTCGTAATTTCCAGATTTCCAGATTTCCAGATATTACCGGGATAATGTGGTAAGCTCTGATGAGATCGATTTTACTAAAAATATTGCAACCTTCTAAATTCATGAAAAAATTCTGAATGTGGGGTATTGGATAACGATCCGAAATACTGACTGCATTTAGTCCTCGGTAATGACCGCATGGTCTCCTATCGTGATCATTTTTTTTCTTCATGTGATACATGCGAGGAAGAAAGGCCTACTAATTCCTAAATTGATCATATGTTCAAATTCTACCCTGACCGCTTTATGGCGAATGGGATCTAGTTTCCGTGGTCTCGACATAAATTTTGGGGACGATATGAGCCACGTTGTGCTTTAAGTGTGAATAAAAATTTGGTTCGGCCGTCGATTTCTCCTCAAAGTGAGAATTTATCATCAGCCGCTTCATAAATATCACCGAAATGTGGCTGGATGGCATGATGCATAAGAAATCGCTTCAAATTTTAGATGCCAGCAAATTTTACACATTTAGGTGGATTAAACCAAACGTGATATGGACCCAATTTTAATTTCTTTTGCATTCAAAGGCCCAGTTTTGCTTTGTTTGTAGGTGAGATTCCTGAATTCCTTCATTCCCTTTCTCCATTGTTACTTTGCACAGAGTCAAACGCATTTTTATCAATGATGGTTACCTAACAACAATCTAACTATTCCAATTTATAAATTGGAATCTTATTCCATTCCAGCAATTCCATTCCAGCAATGCTTTTGAAACACGAAATTATGTCTTTTTCATAACTATGATATTAACGCTTAGTGAACTATAATCTTAAGCCGACGATATATGTTTACATATCGCGACAAGCACTCATGACAGTATTGGTAAATACATAATTTGTCAAAACCGGAAAGAAATACCGAGTAATATAAATACACAAAAATAATATCAAAAATGAATTTTTGAGAACTGTCAAAATGTAAACGACAAACTAAAAAAAAATGCCCGAAAGCTTTTAGCAAAACTAACTTGTTTTATTGCGTTTTAAATAAAACAAAAAAAAAAGTTCGAGAATAAGATTTTGCGATAATACCAAAACAAATTGTTGTACATATTTTGAAACATCTGAAATTTATACACGATACGTCATAATATTGGTTAAACACGTTTTGATATTTTTTATTTGTTTTGCGTTTATTTTTGGCTTTGTAGAACGTGAGGGGTGTGTATAAAAAAACGGTTTTTACAGGCCATTGCTGGCCCGTACAGGATCACTAATCTAGCTGCATCGGTTGTTCTTCGTATTGTTCTAGGCAACCTGAAGAAGACAAGTCTGCCCGAGGAGTAATCCGACAGCAATCTTTGCGCTTAGACGAGCTTTTATAATTGTATGTTGATGGGGTTCATATAGTATAATCGGTCGATGTACACCCAAAGGTATTTAACCATTGCCAACTTGCTTGAGCGGTATGTGATTTACGTTTATCGTAAATCACATATTATTTGCGTTGCGTTAAGTATCGTGTACAGCCATAGTTATGTCGACGATGTATTTGCTGTTTCCGTAGATTTTAATGTGGACTGTTGTACTCCATTTTTTAGTGAAAAAGTGAAACTTGATGTATCGAGGCCGTTCGCTGTGACTAATTTACAGCCATAAAGCATCTTAATTAGGAGGTGTAAAATATTGCTTCAGAAATCCATTTGCTCCATTTTGACAAAAAGGCCATCCAGCTATACAAATTCAAAAGCCTTGACCATGTTTTTTAGCACGGTGCCAGTGTACCACCGTGAATTCAATCTGTAGTTGTAGAATGTCAATTTAGTGAACATTAAGTGTTAATGCCAGAACCCGATTTGGTTGTCCGGTATGAGATTGTAACGTTCAGAGTGCTCGTATATTTTGTTATTTATGATAATTTCATAGATCTTACCCAAATTCGAGAGCAGACTTATAGGCCTATAACGGCCCGACTCAACCGGCGGGGCATAATTATGGGGAAGTTCCGCGCAATTTCCCAACACTGGGGAAACGTGTAATTATTGAAAGCATGATTGTAGATTGCTCACAGTTCTACAATAATAACGTCTGATAAGTGTTTAAGCACTATGTTGGAAGTTTTATCAAGCCCCTTTGTTGTTGCTTTGAGAATGGCCACTTGCTTCAAAATAGATGAGCTGAAAATTGGTATTTTCAACAGGATTGCTCTTTTTATTGAATGTGTGTGTAGCTTTTATTCTATCTATTGTCTTGATGATTGTCTCATGCTGCGCTTGTCCTAGCATTGGATCCCGTTTTGTGTTTTGTTGAATGTGGTGGCAAACAAAGCACGCCTTTGGCTTAAATAAGTGCGCCAGTGTCGGTTTACTCCGATCGTTTCATTTTGGTCAATTAGATCATTTACTCGCTTGATCTCCGCTTTAGTTAGCTTGATTTGGTTGTTATGTTGTTCACATCCCTCTCCCTCTTAAACCTCTTTAATGTTGTGATGTACTTTCGTTTGTGCTTGTATAGTAAGTTCGATGTTTTGGTCCGTATAGCACCCCATGTTACTGCAACCTTTTATTTGCCTAATACTAGTATTGCATCAAATGTGTGATGAAATTTTCCCATTGCTATTTGTGTCTATTTGTAATCGTCCATCGATTGAGGCTATGTCTAGGATGTTGCCCGTTCTGGAGAGTGTTGGAGCATCTGGGTAATAGAGTTGTGTCTTGAATGTGTTGCTATTCAGGTGAAGCATATTATGAAGCTTGTTGTTGTATGTATTTGGCCCCAACAAGAGTGATATGAGTTCATTTAACCCGAGGTTGCAGTTGGAAGCGGCTTCCAAATCTCTGAACTGTGGCTTCGAAATTTTTGACAAGATCTCTGATGGTTTTCCCAAAGGCTTCCACTGTACAATTTGATAATTTATTATATGCACCTTGAACATTACGGTGTTTGGCACTTTTTGCCTCGATTTCTGTATCGATATATCTTGCATCGATTTGAAATCCATTAGACCCTTTAGTACGACAGAAATTTTGGCTTTTCTTCTCTTGGGGTATATGTAAACAATCTTGTGTTTACATCTGCTAAACATTCCTTGACGTTTTTCGAATCTTCTATGTTTTGCAAAAAGATTGTTTCGTTTTGTACTGTCTAAAAACGGGGCAGCCCATGTGAGACATTTGCGACCAATGGATACTATACAAAAAGTTATTTAAATTACGTCTCGAACGGATATCTTGAATTATGTATAAATGAATCGACAATGGATGCGCCAGATAATATTAAAATTCAACGGACAAGCCAAAATGTATAGAATCTCTTAGCTACCATTCTAATTATGGAATCACATTTTTATCGCTGGCGACTTTAATATCAAAAAGTTAAAATTTTAGTCTTTTGCTTCCAAATTTAAAAATAATTGTTAATTGTCTCTGGTGTATCCAACAAGGATCCAAAAGTTCGTGCATACTTGTCCTATCAGTTACATATTCTTCCTGTTTCAGTTTTTTTTTTTGTGGTAAGGGTCCTCGAAGCACTTTTAGAGAAATGTTCCATTCCATTGAAGTGTATCACAACGATGTTAGCACGGACGTTCCCATTCTGGTTCCAAATGTCAATAGACCTAAGTCTGAAGGTATTTTGCCGTCCGGTTACTCATTTAAAGAATGAGCTACAAACGTGCTAGACTTAAAGAGGTTGTGTGCGATCACAAAGTTCATCATTTTTTCCTCATTATCGATCACTAGTTCGTGGCGGAAATCCGGATCTATGTTTTCACATAAGTCATCTGATTTTTACTAGCTCTAGCATTAAAGTCATCAACCACTATTCTTGTCACTATTCATTGTTCAGCAATGACATGCAAGCACCCCCCGACCACACGGGCCATTGTATATATATATACATTTATATGTATATGATATGCCGCCACCACAAACAGATGAAACAGTTAGATTTATTATGCTTGGTGGTCATTTTAAGCGTGGTGCTTTCACTATTTCGTATATTTTGCGTGCGTCAAATTAAAAAAAATAAAAGGTCCATTGATCTTGTATATGTGTTTATAGGATCGAGTGAAGGTCGTTCATGAATGCAACAAGGGAATATTTTTTTTATATTAAGTGAGCGTATCGCGACTTTCACTAAATGCGCTAAACGACCTTGTGATTGGGCGTTATAGGATACTGGTACTAAATATACATACATATTTTTAACGATTTAAGTGACTCGCCTCATTTCCGACATCAATTTAGTACTAGGTATAAAATAATTGGATTCGACTGCCAACCTGTTTATAACATACATATTATTGTGATTAACATTTTAAGGTTGTTAACATATTTCTTGTGTTTATTCGTTAAGATTTGTTTTCTTCTTCTTCTTAGAAATTGAAATGTAATTATATTACATATTATATATTGATGAGAGACTTTGTGATTACGTACGTCAAAGACGAGAAATTTAAATTTATTTTCATTAACTCGTTAAAGTGTTGATTAAGACATGCGTAATGAAACCTGCTTTATAAATCTGTCTCAATGTCTTGTTTATGTGTGGTGTCGCAAATAATGAGAATAGTTTTATGGAAAGAGTTGGCCGATTAAATTTTATTTTATATATATACGTAAGAGCATCTAAAACTTAAGTCATTTGAAATGGTGATGCATAATAGCAACTGTATGACACATTGGCGTAAGCTTAATCTTATGAAGCTGCTCAAAAATTATAAAGTGCTAAAGTCTCACAAAAGTTCTTTCAATTTGTTTGCTAAGGGATTATCGGATATCTGCTATTTCGATTATTGATTGTTTGTTTATTGATAGCTCTATCATTTCAGTATTCCACCTCCACCATTGAATTTGGTGTGTTGCCTACTAATTGACTAAAAAGGAAATATAAACATTGTTTACAATGAAAAGAGACGGAATTTGCTTCGTTTCATTGTAACAGTCCGATTCCAATCGAGCTCATGAGAATTGAGAATATGTGAATTAAACTTGACATACAATATATTACAAATTAAAAAATTCGCTCTTTCATCATAGGCTGCAGTGACCAAACTACAATAAAGTAAATTTTTTTTTTATACATAAAAATATTTAATTGGTTAACATTTACATAAATTTTCTTAGTTAAAATTCTTAGCCTAAACTTTATCATCTATCAATAAAGTAAAGGTTCATACTAGGTTTTTATATTTCGTATGATCACGTTGTTCTAGTGAATTATAAAAAACAATGCAAATTTTGTTTATTACACCTTCGATGCGTTCATTTTTTTAATATGGAAAAGTTAACTTAACTTATATGTTTTTTTTTTTTTTTTGAGTTAAGAGACAATCTTTTATGTTTTAAATTTTAATATTTAAAAGAAAATTTTGGATTTTTTAAACCTTTTATGTTTAAATTTAGTAGTACCAAATATATAATTTTTCGATACTTAGTTGTCAAAACAAAAAGATTTATTTCAAGTGCTATTTGGTTTTATTTTAGATCAAAACTTTTTATGTTTAAAATTAATTCTTTATAGTTTAAAATAAATTTTAAACTTTTAGAAGTTTAAGAATTAGCTTTGAATTGTTTTATTATTCTATAAAACTATTGTGGTTTAAACAAATGTTTTAAAATTAGTCTCGATTTTTTACCGTGTATATATATATATATATATATATATATATATATATATATATATATATATATATATATATATATATATAAATATATATATATATATATATATATATATATATATATAATAAATTTAGACAAAACAAAAATGATAATTTTCTCGGTAAACGGTTAGAATCGGCAATATGCCAGCAACTTTACTTTGTCGGTAGCACACAGGTTACGGTAATTCGAATGTAATATCCTTTAACCAGCGTTATTATCAAAAAAAAAATTTAGGCAACTCGCAACAACCGTTTATTAATATAAAAGTTCTTAGCCTAAATTTTAAGCCAAGGTCGTATCCAACATAGAAATAATTTCACAAATTTGTCGAGAGTCTTGAAGTTCAGTATTTCATAAAAGATCTTTTAGGAATTAATAAGACTTGAGGACATTTCCACTCAAATGAATCTGTTTTTCTAATTTTACTTTGCCTTTTCAACAGCAACTGTTAAAACTTCCCTCCGAAGGATTCTCGGCATAGAACTCGCAAACGACATTCGACGCACCGCAACTATGCTGATTCACTTGAGTTTCGTCAAAATGGAATGTGGCGAAAAATTTTGTTTGGACGTTATATATTTCTCATCGAGACACAAATTTTACGTATAAATGTATTAAATGTTGCTATAAAAAATACTTTACTCGATACTTTTTTTATAGCATATTATAGCAACATTGAGTATGATCTCCTAGGACTCGTTTTGTGCGTTGTAAACCGCATTTCGTTAGTGACAAACGATTTAATTTGATTATAGGCTTATATTAGAGTTAGAACCTTTGATATTGAAGAACCAACACGAAACTTGTAAATATAAATTAAGATCAGCTTGTGAAAACAGGGTACATAGAAAGCTCGAGTTGATACAACATTTAATGATTCCAGTGAGCGTTTCTCTTTGTACAAATAACACGGTCTGATGAAAACCAGCTGCTAAAGACCAAAAGTTTACCTCCGAAGAAAAATTCACTGCTCTCACAACAGCTCTCACAAAAACTTATATGCATAGCGAAGTCTGTTCTTATAGATAACATTGTTACTTCATCAATAACGAGAAGAGCGGCATCAGGTAAATTTGCAGCTTCTAGTGAAATTAATCGCACATTCGGACACAAATTGGTGAGACTTAGTTGTTGAGTAATGGGACTTAAAGCTTAAATGCTAGGGATTATTCGGAACTAATTGTTTTGATCTCAAATCTAATGCATGAGATTTTTTGCGAAATACGATCGCCCCCCACTTCAAACATAGATTGCTTCCCAACTCATAGCGCGTCCTAACGTTGTTCGATGAAAAGGGTTTAGTTCTCCCGTCTGAAACCCATATAACTTAGCGACATTGATTGGATTATACCTTATTTTTATTTACGCCACTCCAATTTTAAGTTTATGCAATAATTACAATATACTATTAAATGCTTTTTTGCGGGTGTTTTACACCCACTTTGGAGGGTGGATGTTGGTCCCCAAACAATACACGTTTCTTCCAGCTTCAAGTAAATCACGTAACACCAAATTATTTAATACTAATATAATTTGTTTTAACTTTTTATTTTATTTTTGATTATATCACAATGGCGTCTCAACTGCGACGTGTTCCTTTAACCAATAGTCTTTTCTTTTATTTATTCTCGGCTTATACTATTGCTCTTCCACGTTATTATACAAATTCTTTGGGCCTGCCCTAAAAACAACGTTAAACGAATTCGCAGCGCCACCACACTTTTAACAAGTCTAGAGGATTCTCAATTCTTGATTTGGTGTTGTTAAAAACCATCTCGTTAAAAACAATCCAACACATCATCAAGGAAGCTGTTCTTAATTGATATTTACAAATTTCTTTGACAACCAACTTGCGCAGCGAGGAAAAAGATGACCCAATTTACTAAAGGTACACGAAACTTCATTAAACCAAAAAATTTTCCTTCTCCCTTCAGCTTATTGTAGGTTTTGTCAAAAATGTTGTACAAATCCGATATTTCGGCATTTTTTATGGTTAGAGCAGTTAAATCGAAAAACTGGGTTGCAGATAGGGTAACGATGTAAGTTTCAGTTGTTTTATCGCATATTGCAAACATATTTTGTATTTTGGAACTTGTATATAATTTGGGTTTTTCTATGAAATTGACAAATTGTTGCCATTTTCGAGTGAATTATCCGTTGATTCTTTTGGTTGAGTTGTCAGCCCAAATATTTCTTTAAAATTCTTTATTTGAAAAGATTTTTTTTATTAGTCTTGATCGCTAAAAGTCATTTTTTCAGGTTAGCCTTGTACCAGTTTTCTATCGATTCTTTTAAAATTTAACTTTTAAAATCGTAAAACCAGATTTGGTTTCAAGTATTTTTTAATTCCCTCCCTATAATTTTTTTATGCAAGTATTTAATTCCCTCCCTATAATCGCAGCTGATGTAACGGGAAAAATTCAAGAATTGAAGCACAAAAAAAAAAGAATTCGAAGCTGTATAAGAGAAGTTCTCCTTACACACCGGTATATACCACATGTATAAAAAGCAGTATAAAAACATTACGAAACGAAGTAGCTGCTGCAGAACATAAGGAATCTTGAAACCCTCATCCATCATTTGATGGCGGAATTCCAATAGAAATATTCAAAGGATAGTTTACGGCTCCGATACAGCATAATGAGTCCATCCTCAACAACATTTATTTTTATAAAATCAAGAGCACTTAGGTTGTTTTAGCACAACAAACACACAGCACTACTAAAAGGACAAGGAAGGATTAAGAGTGCAGAAGGTAAGAAATTTTTGATGTAAAGTTTGAATTTTTGAAATTTTAAGTTTAAATCTCTGTAAATTGTACACCAATGGGAACGGCTCATCATTTAGTTCATTCATTGTGGTCCTTGTAGAAAGCTCCTACATTACGCCTATGAAAAGGAATCAAGATTGGACAATAGTATTACGTTAAAAATAATAAATCTTTCGAGATGTTTGGTTTTCGACCCGAGATGAGATAACAAAATGAGTTTTGTCAACTACAGTTTCGTTTATTTGTTCAGCTTGAGCTATTTGCTAAAAGTGATTATCTTCGTCATAAAAGATGGTGAATATCTATCAGTTCGACCAGAAAAAACACATTCTTTCTGCTAGAATGCGTTTTACGATAAAGAAGAAGGTAAACATTAAGAGGTGGCAAGTGAGTTGTAATCAGCTTAAGAGTATGTTGGATTGATAAAAGTATATTGGATTGAATATCATTGATGAAAAATAAAAGAGTCCGGAAAAGTTAAAAACCAGCGTTTTAAAAGTATGGAATGGTGGTACAGTCATAGTATTTTGTGGGAAAGAAGAAAATTAGCAATCCATAAAATTAAACAACCATGAAGGCCAACTGCCCTCAGTTTGCACATAAAACACCTGAACCACACGCAATCAAATGTCTCCAAGCTATCGAGCGCAATGACTTGTGATTCACCAGATTAGTAAATGCACTTGCCCCATTTACCTACAGGTCACCTGCAGAACGCCCTTCACGAAAACCATAATGACGATCGAGAATTAGATGATTATCTTCCAAGTATTTCATCATCCAAGTAGTTGATTCTGGTTTCAAGTACTTTGGGAAGCACCGAGACGATAGCTCTATTGGACGATATTTCGAAGGGTGGAATTTGCTGCCTTTTTTAGCACAAGAAGTACGTTAACGGTTTCCATATGAGTAGGAAAATGCCAGAAGGCATTGATCTGTTTTAACAGGGATTTACAATAATATTTAAGAACCTTTAGGGTAATATTCCTCGGATCGGCTGGCGTGTTAATGCTAACATGTGCAAGGACTTTAGCGACAACTCTAGGCCTTAATCTAATTCGGCTCATCGACGAACTGGCTATAGAGAAATTATGAGATGTTAAGTTGGAATCACCTAAATTGCAGTTTGATTTTAGCTCTGCGAAGTAAGGCAGCAGATGCGCTACAAACCGTACCCGCCACAATACAGTTAGTATTGGACAATCCCATTTCCAGGAGCTATGCAAAATTCAGTTGCATAACAGACGTCAGTAGCAGGGGATATACCTTCAAGATGTGGAACTACGATAAACAACTCAAGCGGTAGGCGTAATGTAAAGGTCTTCACGATGTCTTGCTGAATCAACCATGGATGCCCTCATCAACGTCACAAGAAATTTACAGATTGAGTTTCATCATAAAGCAACTGCAATGGGTAAATCTATGAACGAAACGTCAACTTTGGAATACGAATCAGGAAGAGACACTTTAGTCACCAAATCCGCCAGGCTACGATTGTCACATTGATTAGAAGGCCAGCTCAAAGCTTCAAGGATTGTATAGACCAAAGGTCCCATTCCCAGTCAAAGTGTGTCAAATGTCAAAAACTTGGTCACTTTATCAGGGATTGTAAAGAACAGGAACCGGCTTAACGTTGCAGTAGCTTGACAGGAAAATAACTGGAGAGATTGGCAACCTGCTCGTTTAAAACTAAAGATAGGAAAGGGTTATAGCACAACAAATTTGGACATTTTATCATCTGTTGAATGTCCAAGAGGTCGTATGCTGTTTATTATAAGCATTTTGTAAGAAAGGAGAGGAAAAGTTACCTTGCACGAATTGCACTTATTAAAATTGACGTAGAAGAGCGCTGGTCAAAAGAACAGATCGTGGAAAAACCACGATATGATGAATCAATTGCCCCAATAATGAAATGGTTGATGCAAGGCAGACAACCAAAACCGAACACAACAGCAAATCGTGCTACCAGCAAACCTAGTCAAAGAGGTTCTACACTAGATGCATAATGGTAATCTTGGCCATTAATAAAACATTGGACAAAGTAATAGGTCTGTTCTATTGGGGCAATTACCGAAGGCATATCGAAGGGTGGTGTGAGAAGTGTGACATTTGCGCTGCCAGCAAAATACCACAAACAAGAACAAGAGGGAGTAGCATTCGAGTAATCGATACAAACCCGTGTGTCTTAATTATTTTAGCTCGTTCGATCGTGAATCAAAAAACTCGGACAGTTGTTGACACTTTTTGGAACAATTCGGTATGCAGGATCGAAATACCACTGGAGCTACAATCCAATCAAGGACAAAACTTCAAGTCATCTGTATTCTAGAAGCTGTGCTAAATCCTCAATATAAAGAAAACAAGGACTACACCATTGCATCCACATTAAATAGAATGGTGGGAAAATTCAACAACACATTAGAAGCACATCTACGGAAAGAACATCAAACAGGATAATTGGGATCGATGCAGTCCCTTTATGATGGCGTATCCTAGTGCAGTCCATGACGCGACAAGAACGTCACCAACAATGGTCGTCTTTGAGAGAGAACTTCGATTGCTGTGATATTAAATGTAGATCACACAAACCAGTCACCAAAGAGAATTACGTCATCAACCTAAAACGAAGGAAGATAAATGTTCACGCTTCAGTTAAATATAATATAGTAAATGCCAGAGGTTGAATGAAGACAAGCTTATAATTGTGGTCACAGTTGTGGATTTGTGGAACGAGATTTAATTTCGCTATACATCCAAAAAGAAGGAAACACAAATCTTCGAGATTGTATCATAGTTAAGAAGAACCATTCAAAGTAATAAAGAGGATAAACAAAATCTTTGGCGAATAAGAGCGTTTACAAAGAAAAAGCTTTCGCATCACGCTGCGAGGCAAACAAGATGCATTTATTCCAAAGAAAAGATTTAAATCATGTCAATATTGGTAACTTCTCCAATATAGTACCTATGAAGTTTCAAAATCTCTCGTATTCTAAAAGAGCTATTCGTCTTTGCAACTGATTTTTCAAAATCAGAATTGGCGAACTGGCCACTGAATGTCGTGTATTGATTGCACTCGCCTATTTAGCCGATGTATATTCGAACCAAAATATTCAAATATTTCTACCGAACTATGTAGCATGTGGTAGCATACACATTGTAGTAAATTATGTAAACAAACTACCAAAAAATCAAATTTCAAATTCCGAAAATATTTATACGATCACGACCACATAATCTAAACATAATATCAATATTCCGACTGATAATGATGCATACTTCCCAAAAAAATATTTCATCATCATTATAATTCGACAACTAAAAAAAAACTAAAGCACACATACGTAATCATCCACAGTTTCAAAGTACAAAAATCCAAAAAAACGAAAAAATTCAAAGAAATCTCCGCTCCTAATCTCAAAAAAAAAAAAAAAAAAGAATTTCTAAACTAAACTCCAACAAAAATCTTTCTTATCTCGCTCACTCTATCTCACTCTTTCATCTCCCACCAAAAAATTATCCCAACCAACATATGCAACAAACACACAAACACCAGCACAATATACTATTTAGGCTCAACTATATTATCCGATCGCTACATGTAGCTTAAACAAATGAATATAGCTATAGCTCGTATGTAGCATATATAACTCGATTTTTTTTTTGTTTTTTTTTTTTTTTTTTTGGTTTTCAGAGTTCTTTTTTTAAATTAATTTTCTTTACTGTGACTTAAAATTAAAAACTTATAAAATAAAATACAAAAATATTTTTAGCATTAAAAACTTCTTTTCAGTTATGTTTTAACTTTCAAAGTGTTCAGTGTGTGTCTAAAATAAAAATAAAATAAAATATTTTTGTCTTGTGGTTGGTTGTAACTAAAACCGAATATATTTACCAAAATAAAAAAAATAAAAAATTTGAGTGATAAAAATTTGTTATCAAAAATATTAAATAAACAAAAGTTTTTTTTTATCCAGAAAATAGTCAATTTTTTTTTATAAGTATGTTAAAATAATTATAATAATTTAAATAAAAAAACAAGTGATTTTTGGAAATTATCTATTTTTATATATTTTTATAGTTTTTATTTTTAATTACTATTATTTTATTATATAATCGGTGTTATATATATATATATATATATATATATATATATATATATATATATATATATATATATATATATATATATATATATATATATAAACGGTTCGCAAGATCGATCGATCTCTTAAAAATTTATTTTCAATTAATATTTTTTCAAATTTTTAATTAAATAATTGATCGACAATAATAGAAACTATTAAAGCGCCTTTACGTCTTTTAAATTAATCACTAAAACACCGAATTATTTATCGTTAAAAATAAAAAATAAAAAACCGTGGTGGTGGTGAGAAAAATTCTTTAAATTAAATATTTTCATCAGTTAATTTCAATGTTATCAAATTACACTCGCGCGTGCATCAAATGCTCAAAAAATTGATTTGGCTTCGACAAACTAAAATTCAATTGTGTATCGACTTCAAGGCTATTTCTTGTGTAAACATCATTCAGAGGCAAATAAATTCATATTTCATTATTGTAACACGTTGACTCATCATACACGAATTTAATAGTATAAAGTCGAATACCTTTTTCGTGACAAGGTGACCAGATTGACTTCAAAAAATTGAAATGAAAGTTTACAGTGATGTTATGAAATTAACCGAATTTTGCAAACAAAAAATTTAATACTAGACACGACCTTGTACATAGCCGGTGGATTGCAAGTTTTTGTTGTTGTTGTTGTTATTATGAAAAATTATTGTGTGTGTGTTTCGTTTAGTCCTTGGTGTATCATGATAAAGTTATAGTGTGTGTGCGTATGCATAATCTCGGCAGCATAAAAAAATTTGTCTATATTTCTTTTGAACGTGAACAAGCCAATAATAATTCCTGATAACTGAATGTTGATATGTCAACGAGTTATCTCAATTTTTATTTTTATTTTTTGTTTACTTTTCTCGTGAGTTTGTATTTTATAAACACAATTAAGAGATTTGATTTTTGCAACAAAAAAAAAATATTTTTTAGGTCGTTTATTATTATGTATAGTTTAAACTTGAAATAGATTCGTTTCACTTTTCGTAAAAGAATAATGGTGATATTCAGTGGTATGGCAGTGCTAGGATTAGCGGCCTACATAATTGGATGCCCTCTACCAGAAGTTGATTCAACCAGTAGTTGTTAGTAAACTATATAGTTATAAAATTTTAAAATCCAAGGGTGCGTCCGAATTCCTTAATAATTATTCCTAATGTAGTAGTTATGACGCTGTACTGTATGCAACCAAATAATTACAACAGCTACATGTTTTGTTTTTTCTTTATTATTTATTAATATTACAACTGATTAAATGAAACTCTTATCAACTAGTAATTTGTCTAGCTATCTTATGGTCGGATTTGCAGAGATGTTTAACCCGATTTCTTGACGCTCTTTCAATTCTACATTTATAAATTAAAAAATCTGATCTTTTTAAAGGATTCTTATTGGATATTATATATTACAAAATTAATTGTAATGTTTATCTGATTAATAATTTTGATGGGGGTTATAAAGTGGTAGATTTTGAAGTATCTCTAGATCACGATTTTATAGAGTCATCCAGATAGAAACAAAATATTTAATTACACTTACTTGCATAATTTTCTTAGGCTGTGTCCGAAACTCATGATAAATATTTGTTAATACAAATTTTTGACATTTATTTGATAATACCGAATACACCAAAATTATCACGGTCAATTACCATGATAATTTTTGACGAATTCCAAAACGTTCTATAATAAAAGTGAAACCCCGTAAAACTCTCGAATATATACAATAAAACATATATTAATTCAGTACTTGGTTTTGTAATAGTACCGTAATTTGAATTTTTTCGTTGCTATGACAATTTCAATAAATAATGCACACAATTATAAAAGTAATTTTTCTTTATATTTAAAATATGAGGTGGGGAAATATTTCCAACAATTATTATACTTTTCGGATAGCACAATAAAAAAAACTGGGAATGTAGGGGAATATTTTTCAAATAAATGTCAACAATTTGTATTAACAAATATTTATCATGGGTTTCGGACACGGTCTTAGAGTCGATTATGAAGTAATTAGGAAAGTCATGCGAAAAAATTTATTTTGTCAAATCATATACAAATTATTGCAAAATTTGCAAAATTGTAGTTTTTTCCGGAACTAGTTCCATACAATGTCGTCTAAAAAATTCCCAACCCCTGGAATACGCTGTAACAACTTTTCAATCTCATGCTGAAATATCCCTGTTACTGGTTTAATACCATTAAAAAACTTTGGTGTGACTTTGGCAACACATTTTAATTGTAATTACCTGTGTTTAAATTTGGCCAATTTACCGTCAAAAAGTATCTCAAACCTTGATAACAAATGTTCCAATGATGACTCCATTTAACCTGATTTATATTTTAAACTAAATTTTTACAGTCATTTTTATTGGTTATAATTTGGTCGTTTTAGGAATTTGTAGCTTTCCATGAGGAATATTCAGTATTTTTATTGCCAGTAACACTAGGAAGATATCAACCAACTGTTTAATTTTTTAATTCTTTAATTCTGCGCTAAAGCTTATTGCAAATTTACAGCTACAAGTAATAATTTTGACAGTTCTGTTATATTTTTATTCAACCAAAATGGCCTGCTTAGTGATTGAAATTTGCTTAATCAAAAATGTTGATTGGACAACGTATTTACAAGATCAGTTGATACAGTACGCCTGTACGGGCCAGCAATCATCATGTAAAAATCATATTATTATTATTATAGTTGTGATTTAAATGTTTTTTGTTTGGTTTGTAAACCAACAGCCCATTTATATATCCAGTTTAACATTTCAGTGCTCTAAAAACAGTAAAAAAGTAAAGTATTTTTGAAAACGGTCCGACAAAATCATTATAACGATCGAGTTAGTATTCTTCTACGTCTGTACGTATTGTACTGTATAATGCGCGATTTACATTCACCGATATTTTCAAGATGTAGATATTTAAAACGAGATAGCATGAGAAATAAAATACTACGGAAAATATGAGAAAGAAATAAAAAAGTTTTTTATAATTTTTTTTTTTTGTTGAAAGTCAATGAATGCTATAATTCTGGCAACACAAAACAAAAATATAACCTCGTTTGTTTTTGTATAATATTTTTCAAAAATATTATACAAAATTAGCGCATCTTTAGGATTTGCATACATGTTTTTATGTACATTTTTTATAATCTATGAAATTATCTATATATTCTTACCGCCAATTTGGTTTTCCATTTCACTTTCAACAAAATATTTTTTTTTTTATAAATTCAAAATGATTCTATACAGTTTTTACAGTGCAATCTAGTCATCATAATATTTTATGTTTTGAACTATAAAATTTGATATCGACATCTTCATTATTCGGTTAGTTTCTCGGCTTAT
The DNA here is from genome assembly GCA_963556175.1 of Tipula confusa. Classification (NCBI taxonomy): domain Eukaryota; kingdom Metazoa; phylum Arthropoda; class Insecta; order Diptera; family Tipulidae; genus Tipula; species Tipula confusa. The sequence continues at coordinate 33,034,889 of OY744476.1, forward strand.
AAATGTCGATTTCTTTCGATTTTTTGTTTTCCTTTTTGCACTTGAACAATTTTACAATGTTTTATCTCATGGTTTTTGCAGATGTCGATAAAGTTTAATTTCCGTTATAGGTGGTTAAATTTACTATTTGAGCCTGGTTTAGCAGAAAAGACAGTTGCATCTATCTGAAAAAGCTAAAATATAGTTTTTACAAGTTTTTTAACAAAATACTATCACTTGCCCACCAATGTTACCTATTACTGCACACCAAGCAGATAGCACATGATAAGATTTAAAATAAACTTCACTTGACGTTTTATCAATCACCTCAAAGACTATATATACTAATTTTTAATTTTATTTTCTGCATAAAATCCCCGTATTTTTCCCCACGTGTTGACTGATGTATAAGTGCAAAATATTAATAAATTGTGTTCCTTTGTTTTTTGTCCAACGGTTTATTATGTATCGTACAGGAGCGCCTCCTTTATCGTTCAGACTATATTAGAAATTGATTTGCAAACACATGAACAGAATTTCAGCTATATGAAATACAATTATAAACAATAAAAAAAAATGCATAAGAAAAATAAACGCATGGATTCTAATATTTGTTTCCTTCTACTTAGCACAGCCTACGACAGAACTGTGAAATAAGAAATAAAGAAACAAATCAAATTTCCGCTTGGAAAGCAGAATACATGTGATTCATACCATATAAACATGGGTATTCTAATTTTTCCTCTTTCAGACTTCTGCTCATGTGTTAAGATTCCACTACTGATTGGTCTGAAAGGTAAAATGTAGTTTAAATCAAAACTCTTTTTAGTTGTCAATGCTTAGTTTGTATAAGCCTTTCGATAATCATCGAATTGTTTAGAAGCTGTAATGCTTCTATACGGTAGGAAGCATTTATAGTCTCTTTTCTTCTTACCCATATTATTTTAAATGCTGCTTTTATTAATTTTGCGAACACAATAACTGCATTTTTTTATAATTTTGATAGATTGGGGATCTAAAGGGGGAATACCCGGCTTCTTAAGTTACATATACCTTTTTCTGTTTCGGTTATGCCTATAGCTTTAAATTTTAGCCATTATAATTTATGATGTGTGCCTTAATCGACTAAACTAACTAAATTAAATTATAACAAGTTAGTTCATGCTATATCTAGATAGATGGAACTACCACAAATGTCACTAACTGTGCCTCAACTTAAAATTAAACTAAACCAAAAAGTATTATAGTTTATTTACAGTTTAAAAGTATTATAGTTACTTTATACTATAATAGTGTTATAGTTATTTTTTGTGAAAAGTCACCGAAAAGTTACTTCCAAACATTCCGGCATTCACCTGCATTGTCCAATAAATAGCGAAAAGGTGTCGTGTTTGGTTAACCGAAATTCACAACATCACGTCGAACATCATATTGCAAAAAATTATTTGTTCTATAATAGTTCGGATAAAAATCGGATTTGAGTAAATGTCAAAATTATAATATTTAAATTTTCATTGGTAGAATAATTCCCACGCAAAATTATTATGCATTTGTTTATTAACGGTAATTTTATTTGTTGTGTCGTTCAACTGTAACCGATATAAAATGCTAGCAGAATATTGTTATTTATCCATTTTAGTTTTTTTTTTGTTTTATTTGTAGATTATCTTTTCTATATTATATATTTATTATTTCGAATTAATTAAAATGAACGAAAAGTTGCTACAAACATATTGTATAGTGTATATGTATCTATAAAAAAAAGTAAACAAAAAAGAAGAAGTAGCAAAGAAGAGTTAAAATCGCGTCGTATCGCGAAAGAAATAAGACAAATAAAAGAAGCAAATAGTTCACATCGAACAGTGGATATCGTGTACATGATGGATATAAATATCGCGGATTGTAAGTAATGTATACGCACATTTACTAAAACAATTTAACTCGCATGTGTGTATTATAAGCGCATTTACTCTTATATCTTACATATGTGTATATATATAGATTATTCAAGGAGGCTTGTTTTAATGACATTATTTTAAAGTTTTGTGTCTGTCTCGCCAGTTTAAAATCTTTGACTTCGCGGTTTCAATTTTTTTTTTATTTATAAACTATAAATTCACATATGATGCTGATCATAGTTATGGTGCAGGAATAATTGTTATATTGCAATTAAGATGGCGTTCAACTATAGTCGTACCTATATAATATATTATAATAAAAATGTATATATTATGGTAATGGCGTTTTAACAAATATACAATCGAACGGTTCCGATTATTTAAATTTAAATAGTTCGTGCGAATATATTTAAAATAGTATATAAATTTAAATATAATGTACAAGTTTTGTTTAGTATAATTTGGTGTATTTATTCAACTGAGTCGATTTGAACGTTTTGTATTTGTTTTTTAATGTACACATACGATGACAATAAAACCGCATGTTTTCGATTATAAAATCGGAACAATGTAATTGTGATGGTGTAAACTATATATTAATATAAATATATACGTATTTAATAGTAGGCGCACATATACCTGTCAAAATTGGCGCCACCGTTGCTTTGTTCGCACATTTATTTTAAAACAAACTATCTATGTACATATATAATCCTTATGCAAGAACGACAAGATCAAAGAATGCGATGACATCGTTTAGAGTATTGTGCCCTTTTAATAAAATCTAATTATTGTCAATTATGTTTTTTTGATCACAATTTATTTGATTTATAAGAGTGACACGTTTAATTATGATTTTATAATTACACTTACATTTTGTCGACAATATTGTTGATCGAACAAAATTCACTTGAGAAACTCAAGTGATATTGAATTGTTTTACTGATTAATTGGCCACTTAAAGTTTTTTGTTTATTTATTATAATAAATTATAATCAGCTTATCTACAACTTAACTAAATATAACATAAAGATTTTATCAATGCAAGCTACTTGTTATTATAATAATAATATGTATTGTTTTGACAGAGATATAATGATCGCGTTTTGCTTTTGTAACGAGATTTATTATAAATTGGCTAACTTATTTGTTTGGTTTCCTTTATTGACAGATAAGGCTTTGTCATACAATGGTATAATATATAGAGCATACTTAGAGTCTACATATTGGTGTGTTTACACGAGGCATTTTATTCCGGATTTTTCAGCAACAAATTTCCTCATCGTTTAGACGAGTCAACAAAATACCGGAATTTTTTCATATGCATGTGTAAAAAATATTTTAAAATTAAAACTGACAAGCAAAACAATATCGAAAAAATGTGTCCTTGAGAATTTTTGTTATTCATTTTTGTTTGTGTGAGTACGAGAAACCCAGGAAACCAACAATAATTTGGTGCAAAAAAAAAATCCCAAAATTATCGTAAAACAAAAACGGGTTTGTATGGAAAACGAAAAATCCGGGAATAAAATGCCTCGCATGTAAGCACACGGTATAGCACACAGTTGTCATGGCCTGATGAGATGACAAATTTACTTTTAACAAAGCTTATTCCAAATTTCTTATCCTGATTGAAATTGAGTATGAGTATGAGTGAGCACGCTACTTCTAAATGTGGATAGTTCAAAGTCACTTCTTGAATGGTCTCTTGCTTTAAATGTTATTTCTTCTATTTGCCGTTTCAACTCTTTATTTTCTCTAATCAATATTTAACTTTCTGTGTATAACTGTGCCATTTTTTCTTAAAAAGCCATTCCATTTCGCTATCGAAGTTCTTCACCCTTTTTTACTAAGATTTACACCCTCCATTTCCTTCACGATTTTTAACTTTGCCACCATCGAAACTGTTTATCCATATACATAACCAACAATACTTTTCACTTCCTCGATTTTCCACTCGCTCGACATATTTCTACAACTTTTAAAATTTGAGGTTAAACACACCACGTGTTAGAACTGTGGGTACTTTTGAGGGCTCGACATGTGTCGACTCAGGCTCCTAAACCACTTTAATCGATCAACTCAGAAATTCAATTTCAGAAATAACTTTAATTTTACATTTAAATAAAACTGGTAATTAATTTATATAAGTGATTAAAAACGATTTATTTCGGCGATCCAAATTTGTTGCTTAGCTATAGTGGTGTCTCTTTTGAGTGTTGAATGCTTAATTCCCAAAATCTTAATCTTTAATTTCTATTTTTTTTTGACGTATATTTCTTTGAACCCAATATACCGAGTAAGTGTCGATATATTTATGTAACCGATTTGCCCGTCGAGCCATATTGTGTAATTACAAAGTTGTGCTATAGAGGTGACCACAGAACAATGCACAGAAAAATATATCTATCATATAGCGTCCCTATGTGAAGGTCTACTATGTAAAAAGTAAATTATACTTTTTACATACTCTCTCCACTTGTGATTAGCATCGAAAGTCATTCCAAAGTACTTAGCTGTATTTGCATATGACACCTGTCATTAGGTGACTTCTATTGGTGGATGGTTAGCCTTTTGATATGTATAATTGATATGAGTGGATTTTGCCTCATTAAAATTGATTCTCCAACGCTTTGTCAAGTTACAACCCGCATTTTGGTCTTCCTTTGGTGCTTGCTAGTTGCATCGGTGACATTACTTAACAGGGGATCACCTTTTACTGTTCTCTTTTTTAACAATATTCACAGCATCAAGTATTTTAAGACTTTTATTTTGTAAATCTTATATTATTTCTTTGCTGGGACAAGTGTGTTGTAGTTCTATATAACTATAAATACCTAAATATAAATCTTGTACCCTTAACTATGACTATCTGAGGTCAGGGTATTAATTTTCCAGACGTAATTGTTTTTGTTACCTTATACTCTTTTTAAGTGATCGATTTCAATCGTGTCTAAGTTTTTGGGTAACTAGTTAAGCCCACAATATATATTGCAGTGATGGCGGTGGTTTTTCTTTCGGTTACATCAGTTTTGTATTCTTAGTAAATTTATTACTTTTTGATTGATTGAACTCAGGTTGAACTGGTTTTAGTTCGGCCTTTGCTAAAAGTTTGCAGTAATTTCTTTTGCACCTCAATTCATTTTCAATTTCTCCACACAACACCCCCCCCCCCCCTCCAGAACGGCATTTTCTTGTTCTAGGCACAATTCGTTCACTAGATGCAACCGCTCGTAATATAAAATTTACGATGGCTCACTTTTGTCGTGCAATGTTTGGCTTTCCTCAGAATCCAAAGGAAAGCATTTTTTATATTTGTTAGAAATGCACCCAATAAACCAATATAGCACAATCGACCAATATGTGACCAACAAACCAGACAACTTTAGTCGCAATTTTTGATTGAAATTGCTAAATGTTAAATCAATTAACAAAGCCAAATATTGGTTTTCATAAAGCTTCTAATAAGTCATTGACATAATTATAAAATTTTTACACTAGACTAATTTTGACTTTTGAGCGTAGTTTAATTAAAAAAGTAACTTAATGGATGCGAAAGTTAAACTCAAGGATATCGAATATAAAGTATTGTTTTTTTTTAAATATAATTATAGCACTTGTATCATATTTAATTGTGTTCCTGCAACGTAACCACAAAGTTAATTTAATACAAAATTTCGCGAAAGTAAATTAATATGTAAATGGCGTGCGCAAATGTCAAAATGATCCATTTCTATTTTCATATATAGTTATCCATAATTATGGATGACTTAATTTTAAAAGTTATGGTTCACCGCCTACTATTTTCTTGATATTATAAAAGTTGATAATATATTTATTTTATTACTCAATGCCTACTTAATAACGATAATTTCGCTAGACATTTTGTTCAGTAAGCATGTGGCGCTTATGATTTTTTTTTATCAGGGCTAATGCACTTTTTATTGTAACGAGTTTTGTTGCGTACAAATATATAATACACGCAAAATACGTGGCACTACACAAACAAAAAAGATGTCAACCGTAAAAAAAAGTGCAATTATTTATTGAGTTAGTTTATTTATAGACCAAAATAACTATACTGAAACTGTTATTGTAAAGAATTGAAACATTTATTTTTTTTTTTTTGTGTAAAATGCTATTTCTTTTCATTTCGTATAATAATATAGTTTTCTATAATACATAGTTATTTTTTTTTTGTTACTTTCACATTCTTCTTCAGTTATATCAACAATCGTATATACATAAAACATTTTGCTTACAACAAATATCCAACAGCTAAACTATAAGAAGACGACACACAACACAAAACAGTAAACCCAACCGGATTACTACATATATTTTCGGTCTCATCACTCTAAAATAATGAAGCACGTGATCAATGAATGAAAAATAACAACAACAAAAATCATATAAAACAAATGAATGAACGGCTTAAGATTGTTTGATTTCATTGAATACATTTATTGGTTTTGACTTTTGGGTCCAAAACAAAACATGAATAGACATGTTTGAACCATTAAATTGTGTACTTTTATGTGAAACAGCCTTATCTTAAAAAACGATAAAAACTCGCTTCGTTTGGTTGGGCAAATTTTAAAAATTTTCCATTCATAATATGCACGCATACACAGGCCTACACTGATATGCATTTACGCACATTACGACGTTACATGTTTTCGATCTAAAAATGGATAAACTTAAATATAAACAACATTAAAAGCCGAAATATTATCATGTGTTTCATGTTTTTTTTTGTATAGACCTACAAGTCAATTACATACGCACACACACATACACACATATACATACTGATACTGGCGCTCTTTCCCTACATATTTTTGGTAGCTTTTGTTGTTGCTTTTTTTGATTTTTGAGAACACTGACAACAAAAAAAAAACTATCATGTTAATGTAAATAATAATAAAACCACGTGGTTTGTTTCATCATTCAACTGTGAATGGAATGTTTCATATAGATTTGTAATAGAAATTCTTTATGTTAAACATACGGTGAAATTTAGATCAAGGTGATGTGTGGGAGAGCTGTGCGTGGTTTATTATGGACAGTGCAATTGGACTAGGAATCGGAACTGTTTTTTATGAAATATATATACTTCGTTACTATACATTAGAACTATAACGTAACCCTAAAAGATGCTAAGACGACATTTGAAACCCTATCCGCATATTTAGTCATTACCCGATTATATAGGTTATACGCGATACTGCCTACTGATTATTATATATTATAATCATAGCAACATGTGATCACGTCAACTGTTAAAACTTTAAGATTTGACGTGTCACATTGTATGCTTAGCTAATTCGCACATACGTTTTGTTGTTTTAATGTCATTACTATATGGCTTAAAATAAATAAGGTGTGTCGCTGGCCTAGCCAATAAACTGATAAAAACAAGAAAGTGCGTCATTCAACTGTTTATTTTTTAAATATGTTTGACGTTAATTAGACGGGCAGACGTATTATACGCCATATATTTTGCTCTTACTCTGTCTGCCTCTTGGTGAATGAAATGTAATTATTTATTTACTACTTTATGTTTTATTATACATATTATACCGCATGTATTTAGTTTACAAACAGACCATATATACTGATTAACTATTAATTAGAATTAATTACTGCACATAAAATATAATCAATTCGAAATCTTAATTGTGGATCACGTGCCTTCATTTCTCTTCTGGTTTTAATGTTATGTACTTTAATGTTTGAAATTGGTTTAAATGCGGTGCGATAGTGCGGAGGCTTGGCTTAAAAATAATTTTTATGATTGATGTTGTTTTCATATAAATCTAAGCAAATATTGATCTTCAGAAAATCTTCATTATAAATTCAACAAAACGAGAGTGATATGATTATGATTGGGCAGTATGGTGAAATTGAGGTTAGGTTTCCCAAAACACTTGGATTGTCGGTCTGTTGTTTTAAATTGCTTGTCATACATTTTTTCCCGGTAGGTGTATAGTGACTAACAGGGACTCCCTTTGTTGTGAGCTTTTTGATAGTCTACTAAACTTTAGGGAGCAGCTTTACGTTGTTTACATAGATTTCACGGAGGTCTCTTAACCCTCTAGAATTTCTGATTTCTGGTCTCCTTTGATCGTTCTGTTTAGGAGTATGCATCTCCAGTTTGGTTACCTTCCTGGAATATATCCTTCAACTTTATTAGAATGATGTAATCTTTTAAAAAAAATAGAAAATATGGTAAATGGTTTGTAGGGTAATGGTTTAACTAAATCGGTTCGATGGAATTAATTTAAATTTTTGACAATATTTGTCGGTAATAAAATGACCGTATGCTATTATAAAAAGTTCATCATAGATTATCTAAATTATGAATTTTGTAATCGATCAAGTGAAATATTTTTCTTATCGATCAGGCGACAATTTTTTTTTCTTATCATAATACATTTCCAAAAATCAACGCGTGCAAAAATTACAAAAAAAAAATTATTTTTACTAATTCAGTAATTTTTTTTTTTTTAATTATTTTACAGACGAAACCAAAATTAACGATCATCTAGTGTAAATGATAATATGCCGGGACAGCCACTAAATAATGAAAAAACTGTACAAAATGGTACGTCACAAGCAGTTGTGAAATTGCAGCAGCAAGTTTCAGTATCGAAACCTAAAGCAACCGCGTCTGTGGTTGTACCACCCGATGGCGGTTGGGGATGGATTGTTATGATCGCATCATTTTTCAACAATGTCATTGTTGATGGTATTGTTATGACAGCTGGTATGTTCTTGGAACCAATCGCCATTGATTTTAATGCATCAAAAGCTGAGGTAAGCACAAGCATAATAATTTTTTTTTATAATTTGGCTTTAATATCGTTTTATCATATTTCAGGTGGCATTTGTAACATCACTGCTGAGTGGTTTTTATTTACTTGCTGGACCTTTTGTTAGCGCATTGGCAAATCGATGGGGCTTCCGCGTTGTCACCATCATTGGTGCGTTTATAGCGTCATCTGCGTTCGTAATATCGTACTACGCTAACAGTATTCCATATTTATACGTAAGCTATGGTGTTCTTGGTGGTATTGGATTTTGTTTCATTTACATGCCATCGGTGATCACGGTTGGATACTATTTTGAAAAATGGCGGGCCTTAGCCACTGGAATTTCACTTTGTGGATCAGGTGTTGGTACATTTTTATTTGCACCGCTGAACACATATTTACTTGCCGAATTTGGATGGCGTAATTCTCTACTAATTCAAGCTGGTGTGATTTTAACTTGTGCTCTACTGGCGTTCGTATTTCGACCCCTCAAACCAATCGAAGTTGAAATCGATGACGATATTATTGAAAAGGCTAGCATTAAAAATGAAGGACTAACATTTGTGTTCACAAAACCATTGCCGGAAGGACGTTTTGCATATTCGGTACCGAATAGTGTACACAATACATGGATTGGAGCTAATCATAATACACAATATCCAACGGCGGCCGAAGTGTTCCGGGGTAGTGGGGCAAATCTTAACGATCGTCGATCGAGTGGTAATTCTGGTGCATTGACTAGCGCAAATATTCATAGTACCACTAAAAAATTAGAACAGTTATCAAAAGCGCAAAAACGAATGTCGGGCCAAACAACACCCGAAGAACAAATAACTCAAATTCATTTCCCCGCCACAAATGTACATATTGAATTGAAGACGGTCGGTGAAGATCTTGAGGAGGAGGAAACTAATGAAAGTGGTACCCTATTAGTTGAGGACGATGTTAATAAACCCGTTGTTATGACAGCACGTCGCCACACCGTATCGGGTCGTCGGCCAGGCACCGATGGTCATAATACACCAGCACGTAGTATTAGTCGTCGTGAATCACATCTCGACGGAAGCCGTCCACTATATCGTGATGATATTTTCTTTAGCGGATCACTCGTTCGTATTCCACAATATCAATCGCAAACATCGATCGGATATCATATGTCGGTGACACGGATGCCAACCAAACACGATGTTGAGGAAGAAGTGAATGAAGGATGTAAATTGTGTCCGGAAGCAGTGCGACGTACATTGGCCACTATGTTGGATGTGTCACTATTGAAATCACCATCGTTTATGTTACTCGCCCTAAGTGGATTTTTTACAATGATGGGATTCTTTATTCCGTTCACGTATATTACACCACGTGCTGAAGCCGGTGGTTTGACCGGAAGTCAAGCTAGTATGATTATATCTACTATCGGTATATCGAATACAATTGCTCGTATTGTATGCGGAGTGCTAAGTTCATTTCAAGCCGTTAATGCTTTACACATAAATAATGTGGCGATTACGTTAGGTGGTCTTGCAACTGTTTTTAGTGGATTTTCACTAGCCCTGGGCTATCAAATAAGTTATGCAGCTATTTTTGGTATTGCAATTGCATGTTTCTCGGCACTTCGGTCAATTTTGGTCGTCGATTTAATGGGACTCGAAAAATTAACAAACGCATTCGGTATTTTAATGTTGTTCCAAGGTATTGCGGCCACAATTGGTACACCAATCGCTGGTGCATTTATGGATCTTACAGGCAGCTATGATGCATCATTTTGGCTTTCAGGATCGTTGATCACACTATCGGCCCTGTTGTGCTATCCACTAAATTATGTCAAAAAATGGGAAACATCACGAAATGAAAAATCTGAATATAAAAAGAAAATTCCAGTATAATACACGTCATTAACACATCATTAAAAAATCATTAAATCTTAAGTAAACATAATCGGTGCTGATTAAGTAACTCATCATATAAAATTTTGTATCTAAGAAAAGTATCTAAGAAAGACAAATCAAAATTGCGTGAAGTAACTAACAAACAATATATAGATATACATACATACATATATATACAACTTAAAGACTTAAACTATTTAAATAATTATTATTTTATATAAGGACTAGAGTCTAGTCTTAGCAATCAAAAGTTACATTTAAAAAAAAATGTAGATTTAAGCGACCAACACACATAAATATTTAGATGCACACGGTGAATAAAAGAAAAGACTTTCCTACCTCTTTTACAAATGTAATCATATGGAATGGAAATTACATTTTATAATGGACTTAGGAACGGTATTATATCTTAGGATGACCTAGCTTTAATATACAATCCGTAGCCAACATATATATATGCTGAGTAGGGAATAAAATGTTTTACTCTTTTGCGTAAAACTATATATTACATATATAAATTTAAGTCGGACCAGTATGGTTCTAGTCCGCGACTTAAGCCGTTTGTTTTTTTGGTTTTACAAGATTTTCTAAAATTTTAAAGTAATTTGGGCTGTTCCATCGTTCAACTGGATGCGAATGATCAGCATAAAATACAAATTATTGGCAAATATAAGCACAATAAAATTATTGTGCCCAGCAAGCAAACAAATTTAGTTTCATCGTTCAACATTATTTTTTGGTTAAAATACTGCCATAAAACTACATCAATTATTTATTACTAAAAATTTAAACTGAAATCTAAAAATAAAAATAAAAAACCCCAAAACTAAACTATTTATATTTATTTATAAGCAAAACACATATAATTTAAATTTTAAAAATTATTTAATTATTTAAATAATTTAATAAATTTTTTTTTTAAATGTTAAATTATATTTAGCTAATAGGAAAACTGTGATATCAGCATATAATAAATATAATTATTAATTATATTTGTTGATATTTTATAAATTATAATAATTATAATTTTATATAAAAAATTTACGAAATTAAAAAAAAAAACGGGCCTTTTACAAAATAATTTTAATTAAATTTTATCGAATTTGTTTTTCGTTTTCTCCAATATTGTTGTTTTATAATTAATTAAAATTAAATACATTTATATTAATCATATTATTTGTTGTTGTTTAAATAATTAACTAAATATATTTTTTTTTAAATATATTATTATTTGTGTTTCTTAGTTATGGGCCGATTACATACATAACAATAATTACATTTAAATAAATAAATAATTTATCAAAATATTTATATAAGATTAAATTAATTTTATAAAATTAATACCGATGATGTGCCTTTCATGTATACATATATACATTTAAAATTTATGTAAATTTGTTTTTCAATTTTGGCTAAGGACGTTTTTTTAACGACAATAATTTTTTTACCCTCATAATAGCGTCCTGAAAATATAATAATTCAAATTTTTACAATTTACACCTAGCTATCTATATAAAATATAAAAACATTTTATTACAAATAAAAGACTTATATTTAAAATAAATGAATGATTTTTTTTAAATATTAAATTTTTAAATATATATACAAATAAATAAAACAAAACAAATTTTTTTTTGAAATAGTAATATCGTTTTTTTTTTAAACTTAAAAATTGTTTTTTGAAGAGACGAAATCTGCTTCTATCTGAATTGTCCTACTTTTCTAACTTTTACGAGAAGGATCCTCTTTACTTTTGGTAACACTGTAATAAAAAAAAATCGGTAATGCAGATTGTAAAGTCAAAAATTACAAAAATGATAATATCCCCATATTCGCCATATTATGTTGTTGTGCATTTAGTTGGTGTTGCGTTTATTCGTTTTTTAAATAAATAATATTACAATTTATTATTAAATATTATGGATTATATTCTTTAAATTTAAATTCAATTTTAACTGTATAATTATTCATTTATACAGTATAAAATTGTAAGTAGTTTTAAAGTAATTAACTTACATTTTGTAATTTAAAACGTTTATATCGGCAGTGTACAACATTAAATCCACTCTAATCTTTCTTTTTACCTAGGTTAATTTTATAATTACTTTGTAATAATAAACAACGAATCAAAATTTGAAAATATTATGGCAGAAGATTCATATAAATCTAAAAAATTTTGACATTTACTTGATAAAATCGAAGACACCCGAATTATTACGGTCCAGTTGCTATGATAGTTTTTGACAAATACCAAAACTTTCTATAATAAAAGCGAAACTTATTGCATAGCACACTCAGATATATACCATAAAACATCTTAAACTACCATTTAAAAACCATTTAAGAAAAATTTGAACTTTTTCGTTGCTATGACAATTTCAATAAACAATTAACCCTTTCGCGGACACAAGTTTTTTAGAAAATGCTCGTTAATCTATAATTTCGGTTCTAGACGAGTTACATGATGTCTGATTAATGTTTTGGGATCGTAATTTGATAAATGTATATTGACAGTTAAAACTCAATTAAAATATTCTGTCGGTAAATACCGACGTGTCTGCGAAAGAGTTTTGTAATTTTTTTAAGGCGGGGAAATATTTCAATCAATTATTATACTTTTCGGACAGCGTAATAAAAAATTGGGGATGTAGGGGAAAATTTTTCAAATAAATGTCAAAAATTTTATTCACAAACATTTATCATGGGTTTCGGGCATAGTCTTTGTTGCAATTTTTTACAGCAGCTCTGTATAATTTCCGATAATTATTGGATCCTTATTTGACTATCCCATTTGGTTACGGACAAAATCCATAATCGATGCAAAATCCTGTTTGTCCAGAATATCATTAATCTACACAAAAGTGTAGATGGCTTTGTTGTTTGTGTGATCTACTTGTTAAATCGCATCTTGTTTGATACGTAGTTTCCGCTGGAATACATTTTCTACTGGACTTTTGCCATTATTTAAAGGTTAGCCACAATATATTTATAGAATTTCACGAATCTTGAAAGATTATACATACGGTTCCGCCTATCCATTTGTACTGGACTATAAATTGCAATTAATTTTTAAAAAATTTCTCATTCTGTACAAAAATTTATGAATTCCTGACTTTTGAAGATGAAAGCATCGTCCGAAACAATCTCTTAGGGTAAGCCAAATTCATAATAAGCCAAAATAAATTTTAATTTTTCCATAGTCATTTCTGTTGTTGGACTGGAGTTTTTAATTGCTATTTCCGGCCATTTTGCACAGTCAAGATGGATACATTTGAAATTGACTGCGGCTTCTTCCCAGTGGTATGTTTCTCATTTTTTGGGCTCTTTTTAATTTTTAACACGCAAAGTGTAACATTTGACAAATTATGTAATGTCAATATCGATGATTCTCCGATAGTTTTGTGATGTTCTAATGTATGCTGGAATTCTGAGAGAAGCGATGCATAACGAAACAAGTGAGAGGATGTCATTAATAAACGGCTAGTGTTTCCCGATATAATTGGCTGTAATTTTGCTCTGCAACAGACATTGACTGAAAAATAAATGCAACTAGTTTCTCGTTTTCTTGGATGATCTGTGACAATATGTCTGCTATTTCGAGTGCGCTAGCTTCACATAAAACGATTAAAGGTAATGCTGGATCACTTGATCAATAAAACTTGATCAATTGCTACTTCTACTTTTAATTAGAATGAAAGCAAAAAACTGTGCAGTATGCTACACTGACATCTAAAATTACCTAAATGAAACCAAAAGCAATGCAGAAAGATATTGTAATAACAGACATACCCAGTAGCACTGATAGAGTCGAGGAATATTGATCACAAAGCTTTACTCTCTAAACTTAAACTGTTTAGCATTTGGATGTCTACGAACTATGTATGTGTAATGTCTTCCGAGTGAGTCGTCAAGAAATCCGTTTCCAAAGGAATCTTTCAAGAACATACGCAGGAAATTGAGGATTTTCCGCTAAATGGAATGACACTGATCAGAACGGAAATGTAGTGAAATATATAGCCCCACAAAATGAACACAAGGGTTCTCCTTAAAGTATGGAAGGCACTACGATGAAGTTTTCGCACTTGTAATGAATCATGTCACACTTAGAGTTATATTGGATGTAGCTGGGAAAATGAAAATGAAGTTCAAACACTTTGATGTTCAGACGGCGTACCTTAACGGTAAACTTTCTCATGGCGAAACCGAAAGGCTATGAAATCGAAAGCAGAGATGTTGTTTTTACGCTCGTCAAACACCTTTATGCACTAAAACAATGGGTAAATAGCAGAGGGGGTACTACAGAGTAAAACGTGTTTGTATAGCAACTAGCGAACATATGCTAGTTAATCAATAGAGAAAAATAAACGAGCAGTGGATCGATTCGATAATTGTGTTGGGATGGGTGAGAGCCGCAGTAACAACAGACCACTCTTTTGATTACTTGTATTTCAAACACTAAAATTTTAATACCTTAAGAAAGGTTATGGCGTAATATGTGGTGAGAATTAAAATACAAATGCCGAAAGATTATAACCAACCACAAGTTCCCTACGGCAGAAGAAATAAAATATTCCATGCAGGTTTTAATCAAAATAGCACAGAGACAACATTTCAAAAAGGAAATTAGAGATCTTGTAAATCCGAAAGGAATTGTAAATACTAGAAAGATTAAATCTTTGCCTCAATTGCTACTTGACGATGTTTTACGAGTCGGAGTTCTTTTATATTTAGCGTACCTTCTGGTATTTCACAAGGCAGTCATCATTACGTTTCACATTATTTACTAATGATATGGCCCAGTGTTTGAAGTTCCAAGACACTTAGTCTTACGGCGTGCCTTACTTGTGATTTGGCCTTTGTGGTTGAGGGCACTCTTATGCCTCGTAAAAGACTTCCAAGCGAGTATGATATCCGTTAGAATTCCGCCACATCATCCTTGGAGGCAACTAAACAAAAGTTGGATCGATAGGCTGTCTACCCACATCCTTAAACAATTTTACTGTTAAAAAAATCATCAAAAGAAAATATGGAAAATGCAGTTGATAAGCAAAAACATGGCGCCTTTGATGGCACTATATCAGCCATGAAAGAGTAACGCGCACGACCTCACTGTGGCTAGCACATTCTTTCCTCATAAAAATATCCACTTGGAAATATGAAAACACCCTCGTATGTTTAGGGTTACCCAAGATGTGAAATCTTATCGGTCGGCTGCCTGATTGGTAGACAGTGATCATCAATTGGTCACTGCAAAGCTAAGACGGCAGTTTTCATATAAGTTAGGGGTCAACAACCACCGTTCTGATGATGTGAACGCTCTATCGGACGAAAACTTTGGCTGTCGGTGCTATCCAGGCGACTATAAGTATGATAAAAATTAATCCCTAAAATGATTGGTTTTACAATCGCACGGAAGAACAAAGCGGTTCGTACTAGGATTCGAAACCAGGATAGAAACCTCCGTATTAACATCGAAGCAGTGCTTAACACTTGAAAGGAGGATTTCTCTGATTTACTAAATGTTCAACAAGTGTCAAATGATGTATCTGGTGAAGGTTGTCAAATACTGGGGTTGGTTGTATTAATTCCAAGCTATTGATATGGGGAGGAGATAATTTGTGAAATTGTCTATTTGACCCTATTCGATACTACGGCAAAGCGAAGTTATACCTGATGAATGAAAAGTAGCTAAATTGTGCCCTATCCTGAAAAAACGGGATTGCTTAAAATACGAAAACTATGTGGTACGGGCCAGCAATGGCCTGTAAAAACCGAATTTTACTATTATTTTAGTGTAGAGAAAAAACTTTACCAAACATGTAAAAAAGATCGTAAAGAGCAGATGTGAACTTATGAAGTACAAAACATAACCACATACAACTTTATTGAACCGTCGTTCAATTTTTAGCATAGCATCTGCCATTTGAATTTTAATTTTAAACATCTTACCGACCAAACAAATACTAATTTTGTTAAACAATTCATATCTAAATTAAATTTAAGCTTTTCACATATTCGGACACTATAAAACTTCATATTCCGGTTGTACTCTTTTCTATAGTAAAAAACCCAATCGAAAACGTCATTAGATCACACGCATATGAAAATTTCAATTACCTTAACGAATGGCAAATAATAAATTGTGGTCACAAAGTCTCCCTAATCAAATCACGTTTAAATTAAAACGATAACCAAAATTCGCTTTGTATAATTTTCATTTTTATTTTGAGATAAGAAAAATAATTTCGCCTTATCGTTTGTATAACAAAATTTTTATACCCAAGACTCAAACCACACAAAAGTGTTATAATTTTATCCACTGTAATCGCGCATGATTTTTCTCCAATATAATAAAAACGACAAACATATAATGAAAATACAGAATAATTTTAAATTTTTGTACACACATAGTTTTCTTTTTTAGAAGTAGCATTCTCCTTGTGTTTTTCAGATTACGTGAAAAACAAAAAAAAAATCAACATTTTGGAGAAAATCGATTTTAGTTGTGTGAACAAATTTTCATTCCGAAGACATAGCATAGCTGCTGTACATTTAAAAGTTGGTTTGCTAATAATTTAAGTTGATTTCGTTATCGTTAAATCAAAGTGTTTTTTTACTCTGAATGTTTAGAATATTTAGATTTAATTCGTTTCTGTATATCGTGTGTCGGTCGGCGATTGTGAATCAATATTTAAAATTTTTTTAAAAGTGGTTGACTGTCCATTTTTATTCCGCACATCATAAATAAAATGGATTTAAAGTTAATTTTAAAAGTTTAATGATCAACGGGTACACGAACTATTATATTGTTAAGTGAATTTAGTGTGTAAAACTAATATATAGAAGTTATATTGATAAAGTATTTTGTGATAAATCGAAGTGTGATAGACGAACCTATCTATATATATAATGCAAGAATTTGGTAACGAGTATAATCATGGTGGAATGGACGATGATTATGACCAGACACGGCCAAAATATCAAGTACGGCCCCGCGTTGATCCCGAGGCGGAGGGTGAAGTTGACCCAAATTTGTACGTATATATAAATACTATATGATTTCTTTTATTATGTAACTATATATATATATATATGTATATATATCCATGTATGGAACATAAAAAATTGGCGACAGACAAAATACGACAAGAAAAAAATTTTATTAAGTCATCAAATTTTATATTGATCTAAGATGTGTCTTAAAATTTTTTTAGATATCCACAACCGAAAGAGGCGACACATAAAATACGTGGACGGTCGGATATAATCGAAATGTTATGCGGATCAGTCGACCAAGAATTACTAACAGTAAAAACATTTTACTTCTTTTTCTATTCGGCATTTGGTTCCTTATTCCCATTGATGGGTGTTTATTTCAAACAAATGGGCATGAATCCGGGGCAATGCGGTTTGCTTATCGGGACTCGGCCATTTGTTGAATTTTTATCGGCTCCATTTTGGGGCAGCTACGCCGATCGATGTAAAAAAGGTAAAATGTTGTTACTCGCATCGCTTGCGGCCTGGATTATTTTCACGTTACCACTAGGATTTATACAGCCACCAGCCACTAGTTGTATCCACCATAAAAATGCAACTGACTACGAACTAAATACTCCTCATATACCACGAATCTTAAAGCGTTCGATTAGTTTTGATGAATTGGAAAAGGTATCGTTCGGCAATCAAGTGACCGATAATAATCCAGAAGAAAATTATCAACGTGTCGAACGGGCAGTTCGGCCAATTTCAGAAGCGGGCCAATCACCATTGGATGTGACGTATGCATCAAATTACGATTCGAAACTACATAATAACTGGGTGTCACCACTATTTTCATCGATCGTCTATCGTACCGAAGACATTCAAAAAGCGTTTTTCTTACTACTCCTGCTAGTAGTGATTGGTGAATTCTTTAGTGCGCCCGCTATTACATTGGCCGATTCTGCTGTAATCACCATACTCGGAGAGGATGCCGACCGGTATGGACACCAACGTATGTTTGGTTCATTAGGTTGGGGGCTTGCTATGTTCTTTGTCGGTATTGTATTAGATCATTCCACATCGTTTCCGGATCATCCTTGTGGTCCCCAGCAACAAGAAAAAAATTACACAATATGCTTTGCCACATTTTCGGTATTAATGGGTGCTGCCCTTATTACAGCTACACAAATTACATTTAAATATGTGGAATTTGAAGAGCCTGCGCCTCAGGAGAAAATCGATATAAATAATATACGAGAACATGAAATGCAAAATGAGCTTGCAGCCCAATTAAATCTACCATCATTGGCGGCACCGACTAATGGAGCTGCACCACCAAATCTACCTCAACCAGCGCTCGGGGCACAAACCAAAATATTTGCGCAAACAACACGCGAAATGCCCGAATGGGTCACCGTTCTAAGACAATTCAAAGATTTAAAATGTATATCGTTCTTGTTTGTGGCTTGGTTCATGGGTTTCGGTATTGGACTAATTTTCACCTTCTTGTTCTGGCATTTACAAGACTATGGTGGTTCACCAACATTATTCGGTGTTGCTTCCGTTATTAATCATATTTCGGAAATTTTCGCATATTTCTTCTCGTTCCGACTAATCACCCAAATTGGACACGTAAAAGTTTTATGTTTGGGCCTTATCGGAAACATTCTACGATTCTTATACATTTCATATTTAAAGAATCCATGGTGGGTGCTACCATTCGAGTTTATGCAAGGAATTACCCATGCGGCCGTATGGGCAGCATGTTGTTCGTACATTGCCCATAATACACCACAACAGCTACGAAGTTCGGCCCAAGGTGTATTACAAGGACTCCATCATGGTTTGGGTCGTGGATGTGGTGCTGTTATTGGTGGTATGTTTGTTAATTATTTCGGAACAACCGCAACATTCCGCGGATATGGTATTATATGTATGTTTGTTTTGGCCGGTTTTATATTTATAAATTTCTATCGTAAAGAAGAAGGTTTTGTTGCAAATATTCCGACCACAGAAGATCCTCACCAAGTCGCCGAAGAAACATCACATTTAGCACCTCACGGTGTGCCCAGTAATCCTATACCAAGAGCCCTATCGAGTAGTCGATTGAACGAGCTTAATAATCCGGAAAATAGTTATGGTACGTATCAAACGTCGGGTGGGGCACTAGATATACCTGGTGGGGCTCCCCGAAATCCTTTCAAGCAATAAACGTAACTATACCATAATATCATCATAATGTATCATCGTTTTACATACTAAATATTATTTTTCGATTAATATACATAAACTATATAAAAATTATATTTATTTATATATAAATAGAAATTCCCCTCCGTTTTCCAGATTTTTTTTGAAAAGCTCAATGTCAAAGTTAAGATGAAAATTTAAATTAAAAAAAAAAAAAAAGTAATGCAATATTTATTTAAACGAAATGTTGTTGTATAGATACTATTATTAAATATTGATTTCGTTATAAAAAAAAATACAGTATGATCTATAGAACACATTACAATCGATAAATCGGGCTGTGGCAAGATATTTTTATTCTGTATGAGGTTAGTGGTTTTCTTTTATTTTTACATTTTTAAATTTTAAATTAAATTTGCAATGTACGAATTTAATCGGTCTGCTGATCTGAACATTTTTAATTATAATTTTTCATTGAGGCAGGAGTAGCTTCTTCATTTCTTGCGTTGTTTTTGAGTTTCTTCTTTCTAACACCGTCTTCATCCGTTATGCTGTATGATAAAAAAGTCTAACAAAGTAAGAGAAAAAATATATATGTTCAAAATATTTGTAAACATACATGGGTAAAATAGTAGCTCAATTTGTCTAGCAGTTGATAAGCGATTCTAGCAAAACGAACTCAATTTAATTCTTATTTTTGAGAAACAGACTCTTTTCCGGAATTTTTAATTATTGTTTTGTCTAGTGGAAAAATTAATAAATTGTAAGTTGAGTTAATTAATTAAATTACGTAACTACAATTATTAGCATCACCTTCATTAATTTTCTAGCAGTTGATGATAACAAATAATAATTTTACTTTTTGAAACATAAAGTTAAAAAAAAAAGAATTATCATAAATGAATTATTTTTTCATACATTTGCTCGATTAACTGCTAGAAAATATTGAATTACTACCTTTTTTGACGTTTCAATATTTTTGAACATAATTTTTGAGTCGAAAAAAGTGAGTATTATAGCACCATAAGTTTTGTCTGCTTTTTTGTACTCTTTAATGTTGTTTTCTTTGGTACTAAAAATATGCATTACTACTAAAAAATTTGACATACTTCATTAAAAAGGCTGAAAAAGTACAAAAAGTCATATAAATTGTATTTTCCTCCTCGTTTTTTCAAATAACAATTCATTCCCAAATTTGTTTTATGCGGTTACCAAAATTTTGATTGCTTTTCTCAAAAACATGACACTACTAGCAACGTGATAATTAATTTTATAGACTGGCAAATGAGGTCTTTTAAATGGTGCTAATTTACTATTCATTGAACTTTAGAGCATACAAACACTAGTATTTTTACAGGTAGTACTTTTGCAGCAACAATTTTGTCGATGTATTCCTTTGTGCTTAATATTAAAACATCATTTAGACAGACTTAACTAACTTCACGAGTTCGGATTTAAATCCTAGCCAATCAAATTACTGAAATATTGTCATGTGCTAAAAAACACGAACCCCAATAAAATCACTGACATGTTGTCTTGTGATCAAAAAATTAAGGGGAAACAGAAATTGTCCCCTTACTTTTAATCACATGTCAATGTTAGAGTAATTTGATTGGTTAATGATCATATTAAAATTGTTAGTTCAAAAAAAATGTTTCAGAATGTTCTCTACGAAATTATTTAACTTTAGCCTTGCAGTTTTAGCTATCAAATCTGGCCGATGTTCCACTTTTTGTCAGGTGTTCATGCCACCTTAGTTTGCTGAACGCTTTTATGCTCGGCATGGTTTGTTTTCCCACTTCATAAAGTATTTTCATTAGTTTTGGTAGCGGATAGTTGATTCTTGTTCTTTGGAAGTTGCATTCATTGGTAGGATCGATCATTATAGGATCCAACGAGGAACTATTTGTCAGCATACTCACCTTTTTTTATCGGTACGTAAATATTGCCTAAAAGTAGTGAAACACCTCAGGGAAATGCAGGGATATGCAGATGGTATCTGTGTAATTTTTCAAAAAACCTTACTAGTATAGCGAGTTTTTTTCTCACTAAAATTTTTACAATTGATCGTTTTACAATTGTATCCATGTTCTTCAAATATCACTTGTTAAATGTTCTACAGATCATACCGTTTATATATAAATATATAAATAATTTTTTAGTATAAGCAGATAAATAAATAAATATTAAAAAAATTAATTTAAAAAGTAAAAAAAAGTATATAAATTGAAAAGGAAAGCTTTACAACAAATATATCATTTTATTTCATCAATAACCCTCGACTTTGCAAATAAGACGTTAATATATATTGTAATTAAACAAAATGACGAAATAGTAAAAATATATATATAAAATTATTATTTTAATTTTAATTTGTAAATAAAAGTAAAAATCAAATTTTAAGCCTTATTTTAAAAGGTTAAAATAAAATAAATATGTACCTTAAATGGTGTACCTCTTTACCAATGTTCAAAACAAAAAACAATTGATTTATTAATTAATTAAAATTTTAAAATTTTTTTAATTATTATTTTATTTTTGTTTAATAAATTAAAAATTGTAAACGCGTCCTAAAGATTGCTATATGTCTGAAAGAACTTAACTTAAAGCAATATTATAAAGTTTTAGCTACTGTGTCATAGGTGGCGATAGTAAAGTAAATTCCAGAAGTTACTTTTCGACAATTTTTCACTTACGTGAGAAATATAAATAGTAGAAAGGAACTTTAAAATACATATATGTTTTATTATTGCACTACAACATAACCTCACCAATCGTAATTAACGATTACCATCGAATGATATTTATTTTGATATTTGCGTTTAGTGCCATCTATTTATTACTTAATTAATTAAGCCGTTTTGTTTTAGTTAATTCATTTTAACCAGGCACATAGTTTATTTCAGTCAGAGATTTAAAGACTAGAGAGTTATACATAAATCCAGAATTGTGACTAGTTTGTGACCTAGCTCAAAAGGTTTGGTTCTTTTAAGTGTGCTTACAATATTAAAGTTATTTAACAGCTGAATTACCCCAATACGCACATGTTGCTGGAGTCTTCCTTCGTGACTTGTTGCATTTTTCTGAATTTCAATTGAAACGAGAACGTGCAATGGTGCATTGAAGATGTTATATAGTACTCTGTGGTTTTAATATTTGATTATAAAGTAGCAGTTTATTGTATGTTGCAAATATAATATATTGTGTCTTGTCAAGTTTGACAGTTGTTAGGACAATTTTATCTTTTATTTATTAAATAATTTAATAATAATGTAGTCTTTCTCTCTCTCTCCATGTTTTGATATAATAAATTTTGGAAAATATAATTGTAGCTGTCAAAAGTGGTAGAAGTCAATAAGGAATATACAATAAATCAGTGTTTCGAAAACAGCCTTTTTGGCATGCATCGAAAATTTTATAAATTTTCTTCAATATTGCGACTATTCATAATTTGCAATTAAAAAAAAGAAGTTAAATTGTGACACTCTTTAGGACGAGTAGCTATATATATATATATATATATATATATATATATATATATATATATATATATATATATATATATATATATATATATATATAATTAATTTATTATTCTATGTTTTATTGGCACAAAAAAAAATGTTTAAAAAGTATTTACAAGAGAAAATATTTTAAATTTAATTAGTATTATTAAAGATATAAATATATAAATTTATAAATTAAACGAATTTTTGTTAAAAATAAAATTATAGTTATTATTTATGTTATAAATAAAATAATTTATTAATATTTATATTGTACAGCACTTTAAATGTAATAATAAAAAAAAATTAAAACTAAATAATTATTATTAAACATATGTATTAATATATAATTGCACTATATATATATTTATATAAATAATAGTTAAATGTATTAAACTTACGTTATTATATATATATGTATATATATATATATATATATATATATATATATATATATATATATATATATATATATATATATATATATATAACATTAATATTAATAAATTTAAAAAGTAATAAAAATAAAATAATAAAAATAAATTGAGATTTAAATTTCAAATTTCCTAACTCCAATATTCGAGGTCCCGGATTAAAAAAAACAATACCACTGGCATATCAGAATACAAAAACAAACTATCGTATTTCTAAAAGCTTTCAAAATCGCCTTAAGGCGACTTCGCAGTTCAATTTCTTCTTCATTCATTTATTCATTCAAACAATTTTTTAACCAATTAGAGAGCTCAAAACAATCATGTGATTTTTTTAAGAAAATTTTAACAAGAGTATTGGTTTAATTTTATATTTTTGTTTGAACGAACATCGAGTAAAAGAGACAGCATAATATAAATAAAAAAGAACGATATAAAGCCAAGCCATTTGTTTTGAAAAATATTTTTTGACGTCTTGTCTAAAAATAAATTATTTTTAAACCAATTTGCTCCGTGCTTGTGAAAATATACAGTAATACAGCTACCAAAATATTGTGATTAAAATATAATTGATATTAATATTGTATAGTGAATATATGTATAGTGACTAAAACCTAAATAATTATGATGCTACTAGCAATCACAATGTCCAGTGAAAATAAATTAAATTGGTCCTCAGTTATATCCATTATAACGCGGAAATTATACGTATATCAACAAATATATTGAATATTTTATTGCAACTAATTGTATATTTATCAAATCACATTATAAATTGTATATATTTATTGAATCCCACTATATTTATAAATTCACAATATGTTAAACCTTAAATAATACGAATGATGTCAAAAGTTTTCAATTTTAAACGTAAGATGGAAACCAAATCGTTCCGATATTCGTTCTGAAATTTCACAAGAAGTATGGTACGTCAAAATAAAATTATGAATGAACGAAGAAAATTAATTGAATGAGTGAACGAAGAAATTGAACTGTGAAGTCGTCTTAGACAAAATCAGACAATTTAGAATATTCCCAATTTGTTACTAATCTTTTTTTATAGATGCTAGAGAGAAAACACAATATTTCAGACACAGCAAAATAAACCTCCTTCAGGTTTATCAAAAAATGGCTTGACCTCTACTTCACTGCACTTAATGTCAATTTTTATTCAGACACCAAGCGATAGTAAAATTCATTTTTGAAGTCAAAATTCATAATATTAATTTTATCACTGGGTTATTAAATACTGGTGCTACGATTTGATTGTTAGGACTAAATGCAGCTAATCTTATAGAGAAATGTGGACTTAAAAAAACCTATTCAATTTAATAATAAAGAAGCTTAACGCTATATATCCTGCCTAAAATTACCCAAGAACTTATATTAGGAATGGATTTTTGGCAGAACTTTGATTTAAATCCAACAATTTTTCATATAAATTCAGAATTATCTAATTGTTCCAAAATTTTCAATAACGCACGTATTTCAGAGATGATTCAATTCGCCCAAGCTTAACACATCCATACCACAGGCCCAGATCCGAAGTGCCCAGACCCGAAATATTTCCGGTTGCGACTACCAAATCAGGAATCGAAAGTCAAAATCGATCGCCTTAAACCAGATTAAATGTCCAAAGTAACAAATATGGTACACAACACCAGTACACATATCAAACAAACCGGCTACTTCAATGCGACAGTACCAACATCGATAAAAGTCACGCGATGCGGTCCTAAGGTAAGATCTCCGAATTAGTATCTATATAAACACCGACTTTAGTCAAAGCGGAGGGTGCTGTAGAAAATATAAACACAACAATCAGAAAAGAAACGGAAACGATTCAATGTTTCAGCTGATAAGGGTGACAATTTGCGACGAGCACAAAAAGGATCAACACTCATCGGGCAATAACATCTCGTCTTAAAAACTCTACAATGTATACGCTATTGTTTTATGTTTTGTCATGCTTCTCATCTGCTCTACGATCTACTGCCCTACGCGGAATTCTGTAGAGTTGTACAAACAAGCCATAGCGTATACACACTAGTCATATCCCATAGATAAGTTGGATCATCATAAAACCAACAAAAGCAAAACCAACGAGTCATATGGCATAGCTAGTGACTCGTATAAAATCAACAAATACAAAACACACGATGCACATTCCATCGATAAGAGTGATCAACAAAATACCAAGAAATGCACAACACATTTTCCATTCAAACTGTGGGAAATGTCATATCAGCAAGATGCAACATCAAGTACCAATGAAACGTTGTGCTAATTACACAATAAGAGCAACAACACACAATAACAGCAACAACAACACAAGACAAAGACTGAGATAACAGAAACGACGGAAAGAAGACTATAAAAAGACAAAACAGAAAGATAATGACGGCTTTTTCATTGTTAACGATCACCATATCCAGATCAATCAATAAATAAAATTAATTGTAAAATTTAAATAATATTTTAAATAAAAAGAAAAGTACTCAGGAATAATTTTCCTGAGTTTAAAAAAATAAAATTCGTTATTCCTAAAAGATATAACTGGCGCAGATTGGTAGCGGATAATTTTTATTATCTGAGCTCGCTCCAAAATAATAACTGCAAATAATAAAAATAAATAATAATAAAGTGTATAATAATAAAAGTGATTTAGAGGAAAGTGTTTTACATAACGTAAAAAATTCAAGTGAATATTGAATCATAGTGCTGGACTCAATTAAATCAGTGTTATGTTATATGCTTTGATTAATTATTAAGTTGAAGGAAAATCAACTTTAGAATAAAGCTAATGGTATATTAGCTATAGTTAAGAACAAAAATAAAATAAAAAGTTAAAGAAAAAGAATAATATATATTTTTAAATTACATATAAATATATAAAAAGTGAAGAAAATTTATTTAAAGTGTACCGTGAAACAAAGAAGGAAGAAACAAGATTTTTAGTAAACAATCATACATAAGTCTGATGATGGTATATCAAAAGATATTGATTGTAATTCTCTGGTAAGTTAACAAATTGAAAATCCCCTAAATAATCTTAAAAATTCCTTTAATTAAAGTAACGTAAACTAGAAAATATAAAAAAAAAAAAAAAAGAGAAAAGTAGACAATTTTAATTTGATATAAGTAAACATAAAAATCTCAAAGTGAATTTAGAAAATAGTGTTAGAATTATACAAATCCTGTCTCAAAAATTTTTAAAAATGAGTCAAGAAAATGTAAACTTGTCGGATAGAAATCCTCAACGGAATCTACAAGAAGAATATTACGCGCAACAAGAACTATTAAAACAGCAAAAATTAGACGATGAAAAAATTAGATATGAAGCAATGAACAGAATGCTTCATCAACTTAAAATCCCCGACGCTGTAAAAGATTTACCACAGTATTCTGGAACAAAGAATGGTCTGTATAACTTTATACAGAATGTGGAAGAAATTCTTTCAATTTGCACAGATTCGTGTCAATACAATCCAAATTACGCTAAACTAATTGTTAGAGCAATTAGAAACAAAATTGTAGGCGATGCAAATGACGCCTTAGAAATGTACAATAGCGATGGATCATGGGAAGAAATTAGAGATAATCTCATAAATCACTACGCTGATAAAAGAGATGAAACTAGTTTAATCCGTGATCTACATAAAATAACTCAAGGTTATAATAGTATAGAAAAATATTTTTCGAGAATTTCCGACATATTAAATTCCTTAAACAACTGGGCCAAATTAAACACACCCATTGACCGCAACCGAGAAGTACTAATTACTGCCAAGAGAAATTGGTACCACTCCATGTGTTTATCTGTATTTCTCGCCGGACTTGAAGGCTCATTAGGACCCATGGTGCGAGCCATGCAACCATCAAATTTACAAACAGCAAGAGCTTACTGTTTGAAAGAGCAAAATACAAGTTATTTAAGAACAAAACCAATTCTGGAAAATCCTAAACCTATTCCAAGACTACCCATGAAACCCCAATCTAACCCAAATTATAAACATTTTAATCATCAACCATTTCAAAGAAATCTGTATTATAACCAACCTCAATACTATAATCATCGTCCCTTTACGCAACAAAATCCAGGACCACCTAACAGACAACTGTTACCTCCTAAACCTCAACAGAATATGAAACCAGAACGTATGGATACTTCATCCAATCTTGATAAATACAAACAACCCACCTATAATCAGAGACCTTTCCAATCTGGACCATTCCAATTCCAACAAACAGGACCACCTAGATTTAGATCTCAGGAACTATTTAATGTTGAATATTCTCCTTACGATAATCATTCTTGGAATGAAAACTATCTCGAAGAATTTGAACAAACCTCTGACAATGACATGCAACCTACATTTAATTCAGATATTAACGAACAATACCCAATACAAGATATTGTAAAAGCCAATTATTATCCTTCATTAGAAACTGAAATACAGGACGAGGATTTTTACCCAGAAGCCTCAGTCAACCAATTGGATACCTAACTCTAAACAACCACTCTGGATATCGATTACCTTTTATAGAAATTCAAACACAAAACAAAAAATTAAAACTGTTAATAGACACCGGTTCGACTAAATCTTTTATAAATCCCATTCTAGTTAACAAAAATTCCATAATACCGATTGAACCAATTAATATTAAAACCTTGTTTAACACTCACACTGTTGATAAAGCTGTAAATATAGAGGGTTTCGACGAGTTTAAAACGAAACAGCCTTTGGAATTTTTACTGTTTAAATTCCATGACTATTTCGATGGACTTATTGGATTAGAATTAATGCAAAAATTAAAAATCCAAATCGACCTCGCAAAATCTCATTTAATTCTTCCAAAAGTAACTATCCCACTTTTATTTAAACTAAATTATATGTCCCAACAATATAAAATCTTACCACGTAGCAAACTTATTGCTAGTGTACCCGTTAACATAGAAAATGGTGAAATTTATATAAAACCCATAATCCTCCACGGAAATCTAATAATTCCCGAAGGTATCTACCATAGTAACAATCACTATGCTAAAGTAGAAGTCATCAACTACAGTAACAAAGAACATACGTTTATGATTGAACACCCAATCGAAGGTGAAAAGTTCGAAAATTATCATATGGAATCTCATGATGAGAAAATGTATGATTGCCGCTCCTCAAACGAACCAATCACTAATCTCATTAGAACAAATCATTTAAACAATGAAGAGAAAAAATCCATTGAAAAATTATGTTTGCAATATGACGACATATTTCAAAAGAATACACAACAACTCACGTTTACAAACCAAGTTAAACCTAGAAGACGAAAAGCCTATTTTTACAAAAAGCTATCGTTACCCGCATGTGCATAAGGCAGAAGTAGAAAAGCAAATAATGGAAATGCTTTCACAGGGAATTATCAGACCAAGTTACTCTCCTTGGAGTTCCCCAATATGGATAGTTCCAAAGAAAGCGGATGCTAGTGGTAAAGTTAAATGGCGTTTAGTCATAGATTACCGAAAGCTTAATGAGAAAACCATTTCTGATAGATACCCGCTACCCAATATAAATGATATATTGGATAAACTCGGCAAGTGCATGTATTTCACTACTTTGGATTTAGCTTCTGGTTTCCATCAAATCGAAGTTAGCCCAAAGGATATACCGAAGACTGCCTTTTCAGTAGAGTTTGGCCACTACGAATATGTTCGTATGCCATTCGGCCTTAAGAATGCACCGAGTACTTTCCAAAGAGTAATGGACAACGTACTCGGAGAACTACAAGGAAAAACCTGCTTGTGCTACATGGATGATATCATCATATACTCCACGTCGCTACAAGAGCACATTGAAAGCCTAGGTAAAGTATTCCAGAAATTACAATCAGCCAACTTAAAAATACAGTTGGATAAATCCGAATTCTTGCATAAAGAAGTTGGGTTCCTTGGCCATATTGTAACACCTCAAGGAGTCAAACCAAACCCTTCTAAAATAACAGCAATCAAACAATTTCCAATACCCAAGACCGAAAGGCAAATAAAAAGTTTTCTTGGTCTCATGGGCTACTATAGGAAATTTATTCCTAACTTCTCACATGTAACCAAACCAATGACCGAATGTCTAAGGAAAGGTAAAAAGATTACATTAGACGAAGAGTACATTAATTGTTTTAAAAAATGTCAAACATTACTATGTAATGAACCCATCTTGACGTACCCTGATTTTAATGAACCTTTCATTGTGACAACTGATGCCAGCAATGTAGCTCTGGGTGCCGTATTATCACAAGGACAAATCGGAAAAGATTTACCTATATGCTACGCATCTAGGACCCTCTCTAAAAGTGAACAAAATTACTCCACTATAGAGAAGGAGCTATTGGCAATAGTATGGGCAACCAAGTATTTCAGGCCATACTTATTCGGACATAAGTTTACAATCGTTACCGACCACAAGCCTTTAACTTGGCTGTTCTCACTTAAAGAACCAAACAGCAAGTTAGTAAGGTGGAGACTTAAACTAGAAGAATTCGATTATACTATACAGTATAAAAAAGGAATTCTTAACTCCAATGCAGATGCACTTTCACGCGCAATTCCTATGGAAATAAACACCTTTGAAATAAATACTTCCGATTCCAGCACATCCGATGAAAATGATAGATCCTCAATTCTTTCTACTCCAGAAATCCTAATTCCCGTTACTAAAAGTTCAATTAACACCTTTGACCAACAGCTAATTCTGTACTTATCAGATACTGTTAAAGAAGTTAGTACCAACGAAGAACTATTATTCGATAAAAAGAAAAGGGTAACACTTCACATACCTAGGAAAAGAGGAATTAAAATGGCTATTACTCAATCACTTAGGAAACTTTCGGGTTTAAATAAAAAGCAAATATGCATATATACCTCAAATGAATGTTTTGAATACGTGCTTCAAGCATATCAATCTATGATAGGGAATAAACCTCGGAAAACCAATCCCAAAGCCACCTTATTCAGATCCATGTCATTCTTAGTTGATTTGACCACAGTTGAAGACCAAGAAAGGGAAATTTCAAACCAACATATTCAACAAGATCATAGAGGTATCATCGAAAATTATCAACACCTAAAAAGGAAGTTTTATTTCCCCAACATGAAACACTCTGTACAAGAATACATCAATAAATGCGATGTATGCCAAAAAACTAAATATGATAGGCAACCCCCTCAAGTACGATTAGAATTAACAGAAACGCCAGATAGACCAATGAAAATACTTCATATGGATATATTTCAAATACAGCACCAACAATTCTTAACTATTATTGACAAATTTACGAAATTTGCAGCAGCATACGATTTAAAGGACAAAACTGATAAAACAGTATTAGGCAAAATTATTCACTTTTGTAGCCTTCACGGCGTACCCAATAAAATAATATTTGACAACGAACTTAGCTTTAAGAGCGCACTAATAAGTAAATTCACTCAAAAACATAACATACAAACCCATGCCACCACACCATATAATTCCACTGGAAATTCTCCAGTAGAACGTCTTCATTCTACCCTTAAAGAATTAATTCAGGTCATACATTACAAACAAAAAGAAGATCCAATAGAACAAATAATGAATCAAGCTATCCTATCATATAATAGTTCAATCCATACTTTAACAAAACTTACACCATTCGAATTACTAAATGGACATTACGCCAAAAATCGAGTACCTTTTACAAATGAAATAGATTATCTAGAACAACACAAAACTGATTACGAATTATTATGCAACCAAATTCATACATTATCATTAGACAAAAAGAAAAACTTAATAGCTAAATTAAATAAATCTAAACAAGATATACCAAAATTAGAAATAAATAAACCTGTATACGTAAAAGTAGCTCGACGAACTAAAATAGAACCAGCCTATCGAAAACAGAAAATTCTTAAAGATAACGGAATCACTATTGATACTAATCGAGGAAGAGTACACAAAAATAAAATTAAAAATCTGTTCCAGGTTAACCTACATCGCAGGACAAGACCTAGAACTGACGTCTCTGGAAACCAATAATGGATTAATACCAATAAAATTAGGAACAGCCAGACTATTTAATGGATACACAAAATTACTTCACATAATTCAATTAGAACCATACTCTAGTATAATAGATCAAATGTATACCCAAATAAATCAATTATCTACGATCGTTTCCGCTGACCAAAACTATTTAGCTATTCTAAATGACAAGAAAATAATCACTCAATATAAATTAGACCGACTACGACAAACATTTAGGGAAATCCTACCAACACGTACTAGAAGAGGACTTATCAACGGACTAGGTTCTTTTATTAAAGATATTACTGGAAATCTTGATAATCGAGATCTAATAGACATACAGAATACATTTAACGACTTATACGAGAACGAAAAAACACGTAACCACCAAGTCAACGAGCAAATACATCTTAACGCACAAATGATAAAACGATTGGACGACATACAAAACTTTACTGTAACTAATATTAATACTTTACAATATGAAGTAGAAAAATCCATCCGTAGTAGTAACACTGCTACAATAATACTCTTATATGACCAACATTTCTACAAGTTAAATCATGTAATTGAACAGCTACACAATCATTTAGAAGACTTATTGGATATAATACAATCATCAAAGAACAAAATAATTTCACGACATTTACTAACAGTACAAGAACACAATTATATCGAAAAAATAATGGCAAACAATAATATTCATTTTCCAAACATGAACGCAATCCTCAACTTAGTCACCATAAAAGGATACTATAACAAAACAAATATAATATTTAGTATAGAAATACCTCAATTCACACCCGATGAGTTCAACTATTATCAAATTAAAATTATACCAAAAGAAAATAAAATCATTTATCCCTTTAATCCCAATGATATCATTATATCACAAGACACTTTTCAGTTTGTTAATAAACCATGTAAAAATATATATAATCAATATTTTTGTAATAAAGCCGAAGTCAAACTTATTTCTAAATCATGTGAAGCAGCTATAATAATGCAAAGACCTGCAAATTGTTCCTTTCAATTTGTATCACCTACACTCGAAATTGATTACTTAACTTATGGTCAATTATACGTTCAACCATTGGAGCCTTTACAATACAATTCAACCTGTAAACAACAATCAATATACATCAAGACTCAAACTCTCATCAAATTCAAAAATTGTACATTAACCATTAGAGGTGAAACTTTCTCTACAATAGAAAACACACAACAGGAGATCCTGGAAATCAACCTTCCATTCAACGAAGTAAACATCATAACAATTAAACCAGAAATTACTCTAGATAAACTTCACAATTATTCCGTAATCAACCTACACACTATGGAATTATTACACAACAACCATATCCTCCATAGTTCAACAGGACACATATCAGTAGTTTTTATAATATCAATAATTATCTGTTTTATAATTCACAGAATAATTAAAAGGTACAAACATATATCTACATTTCAAACCGTTCCTGTCCCGCTCAACAGAACATGCACTATTCTAAGGGGGGAGGAGTCATATCCCATAGATAAGTTGGATCATCATAAAACCAACAAAAGCAAAACCAACGAGTCATATGGCATAGCTAGTGACTCGTATAAAATCAACAAATACAAAACACACGATGCACATTCCATCGATAAGAGTGATCAACAAAATACCAAGAAATGCACAACACATTTTCCATTCAAACTGTGGGAAATGTCATATCAGCAAGATGCAACATCAAGTACCAATGAAACGTTGTGCTAATTACACAATAAGAGCAACAACACACAATAACAGCAACAACAACACAAGACAAAGACTGAGATAACAGAAACGACGGAAAGAAGACTATAAAAAGACAAAACAGAAAGATAATGACGGCTTTTTCATTGTTAACGATCACCATATCCAGATCAATCAATAAATAAAATTAATTGTAAAATTTAAATAATATTTTAAATAAAAAGAAAAGTACTCAGGAATAATTTTCCTGAGTTTAAAAAAATAAAATTCGTTATTCCTAAAAGATATAACTCACTACAGGTAGAGTGTCTAAAAATGCGAGTACATTTCTGCCGAATTTGAAGCTGGCCCTAGGATCAGAAAAGAGCTAGATGAAGAAGTGGTAAGTGCTAAATCCGAGTGGCAGAAAGTAGCACCAAAAAGACGAACCTTTTTTGATTGACTGTATCGTACCCTAAGCTGCTAAAAAATCTGAAGGCGGAATCAGAACTTACTGGTCAGGGGGGAAATTCATTTATATTTGTCAAACCAAATCTCTAAAAAAATTAGCTTCCCATCGGGTTTCATAAATGGCAGTGGTTAGCCTTCTAAGGTAAAGAGCAGAAAAGGTGATTTACCAAATCGACGCATAAACGAGCATTTAAAGGTTACGAAAAACAAAATGTAAGAGTGTGAACGATAAGTCTAAACTGTGTAGGAAGTGTGGGGAATAGGAAAAAATTGCATAGGGCGGCAGCAACGATATGAAATAAATGGTTTGTGGTGATAAAGCCGCTCCAGGGAATAGACATGCCACTGGCAGTTTGAAGTATCCGATATAATAGTTGGTGCCACGAATAAAACGCAAAAGATGCGAGTTTGATACAACTTAATCTTAATCGTTGTTCCATAAAAAAAAACAATAGGCTGGAAACATAAAATATTTGTCGCAAACCTCTTTATTTGCATGCTGGAGAACTGTGTTTTGTCAGACTATTGAACCCATAAATCTATTGAACCCACAAATCTTCCCATTCATCACAAGTTAAGCCTCAGAATAATCAGTGTCAAATCCAGTGGTAATTTTAGATATTAACCCGACAAGTACAACAACTCTTTGTAAAGCGTTCTTCAACATTCTCAAACCGTTTCAGGTCAAATTCGCGAAACCATATCCTATTCCTTAAACGAGATAGAACGCCCGAAATAAAGAAGATCGCTGACGTGGACGTTTACTATAGCTGAGGTGAAACAGACGATAATTGAATCGGATTTAGTAAATAATAGGTTAATCGATCAGATGACGTCATTTACATCGTGTAGAGTGATCACTAGTTTTCGCGATGTAGCAGTTATAAACGTTGATACGAATTATCCATTTGCTTCATTATTTCATGAGTTTATCGACATTACGCGATTTAAAGATGAAAATGATATGCTAAATAATTTGGTAAAACAACGGATTAAGACAACAAAAGATGCTACGCACATTTAAGGTCTTGCAATTGATATATTTGATTTGCTCCATACATTGGAGCTACCTTCGTTTTGGAGTTTCTCAGAGTCACTTTTATTTTACCGTTATAATGCATCTGCAATACTTCTCGAGTTCCAGAAGTTCCTTCTTTATTGTAAGCCACACTTCATTTTCATTAGTTGGTACCTGGTTATCCCATGCTAAGTTTAGCAGCCACACACTTTGTAATAATATATCTTGATGGTCACGATGACTGCCACGTGCTTCGAAGACGGTTTCGTGAAGTAATACTTATCGGTAGTACCACGAGGCCAAATGACAAAGGAAATTAGGTGTTTGGGTTCAGTCGATAAGAATTCAACACTCTTCGAAGATTATGATGTTCTCTCGTAAGGTTTTGAAGATTCCCTCCTCCACTGGCATAAAAACGCAGACTTCTGTTATCCGCTCAGGAGTTGCTAAGGTGGCCGGTATGATTACTTTGCTAAAACCTTCAAACTGTCAATTCAATTAGTAATTTCATTAACTTATGTAATATTCTAGCTGTACACCCATCTACGACGTAAGTGAATGTTCACCTGTTATATAAAATGCATAGAGTAAAGATATACAAAGTGTTTTTTATTTAGTTAAAGTAAAAGAAAATACGCATATTAACAACTACGTATTGTAAAAAACTTTCGTTCTGTATAGCAACGTGTACGAGCACATCGATTTGAATTTTTATTAATTACCCTCCTGTTACATAAAAGAATTGCCACAATGAAAAAAAAATTCCCCATTACGAATTCGCTGTATACGGCGAAAATCATATGCGATGACAAATCAAACAAACTGTCAAATGTTTACTATTTTTTATTCTCTTTGAATCTTGCTCTCTTCCCTTCATTCATTAATTTATATAATTTTTTTTTATGTCAGTCAATTTTTGTGCTTGTTAATCGACGGTGATATAAATTTGTGTGTAATTATGTGGCAATGGTGTCTTTTCAATAAATCTATAAAATAGAAACAAACATACACATTTTTTAAAAAGGGAAATTCATGTTTTTTTGTGAAAAGCGTATAATATAATACAACAAACAAAGATTTATAGCATAATAAAGTTCGCGAAGTTAAAACCAAAATATGTTGCCGTTTTTTTTATTATTTATTTTGTGTATAATATTTTTAGCATCAGTGGGCAAATCTTTAGGTGTTCGAAGATTTTATGTTAATTTATTATTGAAAATATTCGAGGTAAATTTTTTTATATTGTACATACAATTTTTAATTACTAACGGGAAATTATGGCTTTTCACGTGTTATACATTTATATGGTTTCAAATTGTGTGCCCCCCATGCCATATTGTCACTTAACAAACAGTCGATATTTTCGTCTACATCGTTTTCATTTTTTAAAGAAATTTGTTTTTTTTTTTGTTTTGTGATGATATCAGTTTTAATTTACGAAAAAATTTGTTTATTCCATCAAGTAAAAAATACAAATTACGCAATAAATTAAAAAGAAAAAAAAACTGATGTTCCGTTTTGAGGACAAACTAGACGTAACTTGAGTGCGGTATCGGAATCATCATGTTGTGTTCGCTGGTTGCCCCCGAAATTAATTCAAACAGGTTTTATTTGTAATTACTAATTACTCGCGCACTTATAATAAAAACAAAACACAACACGGCCATGGAACCGAAGTTCAATCGATACGAAATTATTTAATTGTTTATGTGTGTTGATTTTTTAATCGATTTATTGTTTATATTTTAATTAGAGCTGTTGTGGGTATGTTCTTGATATATTGTCGCCTTCGTGTCTTCTTCACTTTTGCGATAACCTTGAACCGCGTGTATTATTACTGTTCAATGACTTTTAATTTTTACTGCTGCTGTAATCGTGATTAGTGTTACTTAATATTTTAATTTTGTTGGAAAGAAATATATTTTTTTGGTGTATTATGACCTCATAAATTGGCGAGTGAATTAGTGATTACTTCGATAGTAAGGTTGGCGAATTACATTTTGTTCATGAACATAGGAAGTGACTTAGCAGAAGTCATTTCTTTCCAGACAAAAATTGCTCGAACTTCACCGAAAAGGCATTGTCCTCAATGTCCGCTTGACAGTCCACATATATTACAATATTGTGGAGATATCACTTTATGCCTCTACCACGCCAATGCTTACAATCGCTATCACTTAAGCTTGGTACACGCTGCAGTAGTCTGGTAGACGAACAGAAATATTCATAATTACTGTATCATAGTAATTATGAAACACTCTACTTTACCCATTCTTCCGCAATACTCACTTGTCGGATGGCTGTATCAGGTGCATTTGATGGCACTATATAAGCCATGAAAGATTATAGCATAG
The DNA here is from genome assembly GCA_963556175.1 of Tipula confusa. NCBI lineage: Eukaryota > Metazoa > Arthropoda > Insecta > Diptera > Tipulidae > Tipula > Tipula confusa. The sequence goes on from OY744476.1 coordinate 33,072,186, forward strand.
AACTCATTGCTCTCCAAGTAAGTCGATGGCCAAAAAGTGAAGAACATGTATCCCTAGGTTATATGTTGCTTTACACTGTAGGTTACTATTTACTCATGCAACTAGCCTACCTGTTAATCATTTGAGTTCATGCGTCTATTGAAGTAAGCCAACTCAAAGATAGACTCATTTGACAACAATTTGGATGATCTGGTAGGATCCATACCAGAGCACGACGTCAGAATTTAAGTTTTTTCGCCGAGGATGATTCTTTCTAAATATTGCGAAACAGCTCGTAACGTACATCAAGTGTTCTTGGATATCCAGCAAGCCTATGACACAATCCATCGGGATAGCTTATGGTGTGCTTTGCGATGTCTGCATATTTCTGAAAAATATGTGAGCTTATGTAAAATGATAGTAATGCATTCACAATGTTGTGTCAAAGTTGAGAACAAGCTTTTAGACAATTTTGCAATTAGCTCTGGGGTACGGCAAAGAGATGCTCTGTTCTCGATATATTTTAATCTCTTATCTTTCGAAAAAATGAAACAACGTAGGACAACATCTTGTACCGTTAGGTTTTGGCATATGCAGATTATAACTGTAATATTGAACTAAATGGCAAAGATGTCAAAGTGGTACCAATTGTTCTCAGCTTCTGTTGATCTCAAATTCAATGAGTACAAAAAAAAATTTATGATGACTGGTTTTAGAGAGACGTAATGGATTTTAGCAGTGGCAACCCCGCTCCCATTTGAAGAAGTGACAAATTGCCGATACATCGGATCCCTTGTCACTCATGATAACTGTGTGGGAGCAAAATACCTTGCAAAAGCCGACCTTTTGAAGTTGTACAATGTATTGATCAGACTCGTCATGTATGGGTGTGAGAGAACTTGACGGATGAATAAGAGAGATGGTTAATGACATTCGAGAAAAGAATCATGCGAATGATATATGGACCCAAGCGCGACAATGACGACACTTACCGAGTTTTATTCAACCACGAAATCAGGAATTTACTGAAAATTCTTGATCTCGTTCAGAACAAAAAGTAAAAGGACTGCCAGTACGCTGGCTCGGTAACGTTCTGCGTACCGCTTCGAAACGGATGGTTTGATCCCTGAAAGAAGAGCCGCCATTTAGCAGTGGCAGAGGTCATTGTTGGCGACGATGGCTCCTCGGGGTAGAGAACGACTTGTCTTCATCGGTTGTCTAGAACAATACGAAGAAGAAGCTCGGGATCAAATCCGCTGGAGCCAGAATGTTAATTCGGTAAGGGCCAGTAGAGATGGAGCAGCACGTTTGTTGTTACGTTGTGTCACGGAAGATTAGTAGAGCGATTCTGGATTTGGCATGAAAAATTATCGGGTGTTTTGTTGAATATGGAGCTAAACTGTACCTTCCTCCAACGAGTATAGTAGTCCAGGATCATCCATAAACGGGTTTAATAATTTGAGACTACTGGTTGTCTAATATTTTTATATTGTAGGAATATTTTAAAGGCGGTTGGACTATTCTTAAATTATCTTGTTGTCTGCTACCCGGTGTACTTCTGAAATGTTCCGTAGTATGTTTTTCTTGATAGCTTTCCATTTTATAAGGTTCAAACCTTAATCTTTAAATACTTCAGTAATCTTTTCTTTGATATGGGATACATGTAGTCTTCGTCATCAGCTCTTGTCATTAGGTCATCCACGTAAATATGACATAGGTAACGTTTGGATCTCGGATTTCATTTGCTACTGCTGAATTGCTCGTGTAGCTAAATATGGAGCAGATGCCAAACCGTATGGGATTGTTTAAAGACAAAAATGATGAAAGGATTTAAAGTACGCACTTAGCGATACATATTTTCCACATCAGTAGAAAAAGCAATCTTGTGTTCTCGAAATCGCAAGATGATAGCGTACAATCTCTGAATTGCACAGCCACGTGATTTCCCTAAGGCAAGTGGAGAGGTTTTAAATAGCAGTTTCAATATGACTCGTCCTTCGAGATCCTTCTTCAGATTCTGTCGAAGTCATTCTCGCAAAACTTTTGGTCTAGCAGGGTTTTGTATTTTCTGTCACATCTTAGACACCGTCGTCTGGATGGACATTTAAATCAGGGATGGGTAGAGCTTAAGCTATTGATACATTTTCCCGTTTTTTGTACAAAAGCCATTCGCCCTATGATATCCAAGATGTGAAACTCGTTGCATTGATATATTGAATGGTTTGTGTTGTTACACAATGCGTTACACTAAGATACTGGGTTTCTTGTAGTGTGCCGCCCGGTTTTCCATCTAAACTCCCAGAAGCGACATGACTCTGTGATTTCAATTTTTATATTGGTTTGACCCTTGTCTTTTCATTTAACTTCTGCATCAAAATATAGATGAACCAGGGATCTCTCGTGACTGCTACCTCACCAAGCGCTTGGAGACTATGGATCACTCCGTCTGAAGTGTTCATTAGTCTCTTAATATTTTTTATAAATAGACGCGAAGCTTCGAGATCATCCCGCCTGGACTTGCAGAGTTGAACTCTAATCGTTTGGCGTCCTTCGCAAAGAGAAGTCTTACAACAAACCGATTATTTCGACCAAATCTTCGCAATATTTTTGTTCGGGTGTCAGTCACACTTCGATTCATCTCCTGAGATAATTCATCCAAGAGCAGTGTTTTGTGCGATTAGGCCATTGGGTTCTACTATCTGTCCTGGACCTAGGAGTTTAAAGAAGTGACTTGCTCCAGAGGATCGGCGATGTGAAATGAGGTTAGCTCAGCGAAGTGAGCCAATCAAACATGAAGTTGGTGCTAATTTATTCAGACGACCAGCGTTTCCAATAGTCTTGTACCATTTTTTCGATCATGATTTTGTTCTTCTATGTTGCTGGTGATTGCCTCTGGCATCGCCTTAAGAGAATCGCCAATCAGAAAGTGTTCTGGTGTTAGTGCGCTGTTGAATCCGAAGCGTCGTTGGTTAGTGGCCGACAACTGAGAACCGCTTCGATTTGCGTGGTGATAATGTGTAATTCTTCAAATGTTAAAGTTGAATCTGCTATCACTCTTTTAAGATGAAATTTTACGAATTTTATTCCTTGCCTTACTCCACCAAAGTGTGGAGTGTGAGGCGGTATAAAGTGCCACGTTGATTCATCTCTGGCCAACATCTTTTTCATCACTGAATTTACTCCAACAAAATCGATTCCGTTTTCAGAGAAAACACCCGTGCAAAATGCTCGTCTGAAAATGAATCTTTTGTAGGCCGTGCTATGAATGCTTATGTTGTGAGGCTGCTCACTATCTCGATGTGGATGGTTGTTGTCATCATGCATCCGAATACGGCGATGTTTACCTTGTAGGATTTGTTACCTTGACCCTTATTCGTTCGTAGTCGGTGGGTCCTGCGTAGTCGAATCCGGTTTTGGAGAACGGTCTTCCCGGCCTCACTCTTAATGATGGTAAACTATACACATTAGTTGTCCCATGTTCTTCTGTTTGTCAAATGTATCATTTGACTTGCGGGTCGCCTCCCATCAATGATCCAATATTTTTGTCTCAGAGTTGCCAGAGTATGTTGTGTGCCACCATGTAAAGTGTTTTTATGCTAGGTAGCAGCTGGCAGCGGTAGTTCCGTATGTTATAGGTTTTAGCCTCTACGCTTTTATAGGCACGGAAGGCTCCTTCCTCCATAATATGTGGAGATAATTTTGCCCATCTGTATTGAGCCAGATTTGGCGATTTTCTCGATGTCAGCTGACATGACAATCTTGTGCTTTCTCCACCATAGTAGTATGTATCCTAAGTCCGTTTATAGTTTGGGGCCGTTTTTCGACTATTGCCGTCTTTGTTGTAGTTGCTGGCTAACGTTTTTAGTTTTTCGTCAGTCTCTTCATGTTTCTGCAGTAATTTTTCCATTTTGATGAGCTAATTTAATCTTGAATTAATTATCGAATCTTAATTTTTTTTCACTGGAATTTATACTAAATATGCATGATATTTTCACGTGTCATATTTTTGTCGACTTAGGTTCAATTTACGTCAACAAAAAGCTCAGAGTAGTACTTAGGTATATAAGGAGTAGCACTACCGAAAAGTTTATGGATTTTTTTTATCAAAATATCTGAAATAAGTTTTGATTACAGTACATCAAGTAAAAAATATTTGATAAGAATTTTTTAAGTAGCTAAATATCAGTATAACTCAATTAAAACCCACCAAATCAAAATAAAATGTGGTTACTACAAAGTACAAATTTATTGTTGTTGTTATTCCATTTAATATGTATGTAACCGTGGTTAAATTAACCCTCTACGTAAAACATGCTTTAAACCGCTTTATAATAATAAAAGCACGCAGTGTCGTAGAGGAGGTTGAACTTGAGGTTAGCTTTCTCTTTTTATGATGATTATAGTAGCACAAGAAATTTTATGTTAATAAAAACTATGTTTGCATGTCAGATCTTGATAAGGCGGTAGCAATATATTTTATATACTTATATACATCCTTACATTAGCCCATCCATTCCGGTAAAATAATACGTCAACATGTCATTTAAAATTTACGTATATAGTAAAGTTTAATTTAGTTTTCTAAGAACCCATCATCGTCGTTGTCTTATGTCTTACTAGAATTTTCAGAAAATTTATTAATTCTAAATGCATTGAAATAAGGCTAGGCTCGATAATCATCTCCATAATTATGTATATACAAGCCGTTTTATGATAATATTACATCATTTCATTTGATTAAATCACGATTAGTAATTGCGCCGAGTCAAGTATATCGTATAGTGTTTGTCAAGAGTATAGATTAAGTTTTTACTATATTTTAAAATAATATTCCACACAATTACGATCGATAATTTTGAAATAGCTATTCGATAAATTAGAAATGAAAGTCGGTCATCATTAATTGATTCATAAAATTAATTTGCATTTAATAAAATGGTTCATGTAGGACTTAAAACTATATAGACGGCCAAAAGTACTTTTTTCAAAAGTATTAGTAATCTTTTTAGTACATATTCTTTTATGCGTTTTTCACTTTTCGCATTTTAATTTCAAACTCGAGCGCCCTCTATCAATCAAGATGGTAATATGCGCAATCCATTATACCGCACCTAAGCCCGTCCGCCCAATTTCTCTGGTTTACTTAATCACATCTTTATGCCGTCCTTGTTATATCACTTGATGTTTTCCTTAGGATGTGACCAATCTTTCCGTTTCTCGATTTTGGTCTCAAGGTCCAACTGCTTCGTCGAAGGCACTTGTTTACGAGTACCTACAGTTTTTGTATGATTCATTTTGTAAGTTTCCATGTCTCACACCCTTATATTAGTACTGATTTTACACACGAGGTGAACATTCGTATTTTGGTCTTACGAGAGAGGACTATGTTTTCCTCAGTCCCCACCTGTTTTTGCGAGTATTTTTATTGTAATTCAAAAGATGGGTATACCTCGCCAGTTGTCGCACTTCATTAGGTGTGACATTAGGTAACTGACGTTTTGTTCCTAATATTTCATCTCTTTAACTGTGTTTATTCACTTGTTAAAAGTTGGCCAGCAGCATACCTTATAGATGGAATGTTACTAATTTTACCAGTGACCTTTTTTCCAAATTGGGGTAGTGCTCGCATGTTTTCATTTGCTGCTGCCTGCCCAGTAGCTTTTAGGATGTCTTCCGTATATTTTCTTCGATCATTTTTATCATCTTTACTTGACGCGCTATAAATTCATACATGCGTTTCACCTCTGCCGTATTTTGTTGATACATTTGAACCATAAATTGACGGCGTTCCTCAAATTTCGGTAGCATCACTTATCCAAGGTTCGAGGCATTCTTGATTCGTTGTTTTATACAACGAATCAAGAATGCCTTGAACCTTGGATAAGTGATCTAAAATCACTTTTAATGATAAGTAATCTTGGGATAAGTAATCTTGGTGGCTTAATTTCTAAGAAGGCTGAGCTGGATCATTTCATTGGATATATGTTTCAGGAGGGATGCTGCTAACGGCCGTCGATAACTTAATTGGTCTAATTTTAATTCGTAATTTTTTGAGTTCAGGAGTTCATCCACAAAATCACAGGCATGTAGAATTATTTTCCGTGGATACTTAGAAGGTAGTTTGAAAGGTGTCGATCTGTAAACTCCGGCCATGTTTTTATTGTATTTCTTAACTACGGCTCGTTAATGTATATCAATTTTTTTCTTTTCGGAACGGACAAGCCCACGTGCAGGGTTTTTACTAAAACAATCCAATTGTTCCAAATTGGAAAGCAGTGACTTCCATCGGGTATTCATAATATCCTTTAGCTTTTTTTGTTTAATTTGTTCTTATCCTATAAATTTGTATGTTTTTCAATCGGGTTTCGCGCAAAGTTCTCGTTGCAGCAAATTTCATCTCACTGAAAGCAAATTTAAGATTTGACCACGTAAAAAAGTTATGAAAATAAAATGAAAACTACTTACTGGGGGCCTATTTTGGAATTCGATTCGATTACGAAAGTATACGATTCGTAATGGATTCCAATAAGAATCGTGCGATTCTTATTTAAATCGAATATACGAATCTTATACTTTCGTAACCGAATCGAATTCCCAAATAGGGCCAGTGGAAAATTATCATTAATTTGCTGTGCAATATTCAGTACCACGAACTCGCCGAGTCCCAAATTATTATTACTTTTTTCAATACGTCCTTGTTGTATGTCAAAAACATGACAGCACCTCAACCTGCTAGCGGCAACCTAATCTTTATAGCCAAAACGATCCAGCTTATTATGAATGTATTGCTTGCATGACTGCTTTCCGTAGTAGGGAACCATTGATTTGTCAACTGCAATATTTCTCTCTGCTCAGGAGCAGATTTATCGTTTAGATGATTTATTAATGGACGTATTTTGGCGACTCGATCCGCGCGTGGTACAGCCTATTTTCGAAATATCGCAAATATGGGTATTTTGTAATTAGCTCATTGCGGTTTCTTAGATAATTAGCACAGTTCAACCGCCTTCGTGGTAATGTATTAAACCCAGTGACACTATCAATATGCCGATAAACGCATAAAAATCATCTGCGTCAATTTGTATGGCTTTATTTTTTTACTGCATTCGTTGTATATTCTACCACTGTGTTGAATACGAATATAGGAAAAAATCAATTAAAAAAATCGATTGCATCCGATTTTGAAGATAGTCAGTGGACGTATAAGCGTTTCATCCCATGAACTAAATTTATACATAGCTGACGATAGCCATAAATGGTCTTCATTGCCTAGGCTCCACTCTTGGTTTATTCATTGTCGCGGTGTTGGTTCGACTACAGCCTTGGATGTGCTTGGTTGCTGCTTTATAGTGTCGCTGTATTCATCGCTGTTGTACATGTAATTTTTTAATTGGATTTCTACTCCAGCTACTGGCTCTATGCCAGCAATTGATTTCTTAAAAAATCATTTACGTTTAAATCGTCGTCTTCACCAGAATCTACGTCTGTATATCACTACAGAAATCGGCCGGCTCGGAGGTATATTGTCTAAAGCATGAAGCACTTCAGCCACACTTTTTAAAGTTTTCTAGAAAATATATATAAACTAAAAAAATATGTTGCGTTCTGGCAACCGCTTACAACCACGGTTAAAAATACGGTTTTATATTATAAAACCTAATAACGTATAACTGTTAATTATCATTATTGACTTACCAATATTTTATAGATTCATGATTCATTTTTTCGAGGTAAAATTAACCATTTTTTTAAATCGACGTATACCAATGCACGAATAATTAAAAATGACGATATTCTCGTTTTATTCATTTCCTTATATAGTTTATCGAATAACGGAATTGCACAAAACAAGAAAAATCATGTTAATTTTGTATATAATAGGATTGAAATTAGTTTGGTATGTTCGTTGTTGCGTTTTTGATACATTTGTCATAAATGGGATATTATTAATAACGAGATGAATCTAGGCAGGATCACTATAGACTTAAGATTCACAATATAGATTCAACAAGATTTTTATTGTTTATACGCGATTTTGGTGAAGAAGTTTGTATTAAGATATAAATTTCTCATCGAATCGGCCCACCTGGCCGTAAAAATTCTCAAAAAAAATTTATATTTGTATTCGTATAAAATTCAATTGGCACAACAGCTTCAGAAAAACGACCATGAACGAGGGGCATGAACACGGAGTGCTTGAGTTGTACAACTCGGCATAAAAAAAATGAACATTAAAGCATTTTTCGATTTGGTTGGCTTTTAATAAGCCGCTATTGGGGCACTGTGAAAACCCTTAATTGATACACCAAAGACGGGGCGGCGGCATTATAGATTCATATATTTTTGAGAATGCTACAGGTTATCGGGACTGCTCGTCCTACGATGTAAATTCTGCGAGAAATTTTACCCAGAAGGAAAATGTGTAGCGGAATAAACTAGGCCGCGTTGTGCACTATCCTTAAAAAAGAAGATTGCTTAAAATGTGAAAACTATCGCGGCATAGCTATCCTTTGCTCAGCATAATACTGTAGAGAATCACTCCTCTGGTGGAGGGTATTGTAAGTGGCTACCAATGGAAATTTCGCCCGAATTGGTCCGTCCCTGATCAATTTGACTCGGTACGGGCCGGTATGGCAATAATTATTATCGGAACGTGTGATCAGACCTATTTTCATGGATGTGATCGATGCCCAAATTTTTAACAGTTTTAAGGTAAGTTGCGTTTGTGTAGAGCAAAACTTGACTTTTTCTGGTGGTTTATAGCACGGACCAGCAACTCAATGTAAAATAAATTTGATATTAGTTCTATATTGATTAGATCTATATTGATTATCCACTCCAGTACTTTAAAATGTGTAAACATCTACGGTAAATATATTCGGCATAATCCCTATTTTATTTTGCAAACAACCGACTTTCTACAAAATATTCAACTTTTGAAAATGCTACTGATAAAACGTTTAAAGTAAAGACTGATAAGAGTGCAGCAAATAAAAATAAAGAAAACACCGTTATAACCATTTACTTTGTTGCAATTAACGTAAACAATAAAAATACAAATCCGTCACAACGAAATAAAATCGAACAAGGGAACATTAGTCACATATCCAGAGTATTGCAATAATTTATCCTATACCTATTTCAGCCAGTCAACATCAATAAGTAACATGTCACGTTTAACGCATTGTACTGTCAATCAAAACTATATATATTTACTCTCGATATGGCTGTAACTATATATTGCACGAACAATAATGATAAATTGATAACACACTACGCGATTAATTATTTTAAAAATAGTAATTTAAATGATAAGCAACTAACTATGTAGTTTGACACTTGCGCTCGATCAGCTTTTTGTTTTTCATTTAATAGATTATAAATTATTACATGTGACATTGACATTGGACTAAATTGTACTGCATAATATATATGTACGTTGGAAATGATGTTGAGACCTGAACTGAGACAATTTGTTCAAAGGGCGTGGAGCATTAAATTCACAAGACGTTAAGTTTTAATTATATATAGAAGCCAACTAAATAATTAAGTTTATATTAAATCATAATAAACGGATATATTTATTTAACTTCAACTTTGTTTAGTACGTATACTTAACTAGCCAACTGTTTATAGTCAATTAGCATAAATTGCAATAAAAAAAAATCACTACACGAGTTACCCAAAAACGTTATGTCATTCAATTTAATAAACATTCAAACGCCATCAGTTTATTTATTTAGTATGAGAAACGAAAACTTGATATCGAACACAAACCTTGAAAATAAAACTGATAGCTATTTCTGAAGAAAGTACATATCTTTGATAAATCTACACGATTTTACTCTCTTAATCAAAGATATAAGAAATATTTAAAGTTTATATATCTTCTTACTCATAATCTTATTGTGATCGCAGTGTAGTTGAGTTAGTAGAACAACAACGATAAATACAAGTACTAACACACGACGTTGTAGCTATGGATTAAAAATAAATTTAATTTACTATAAATAGTACAACAGAGTAAATAGTAAATTGTTTTGTTTGAATGCTGTTGAAATAAAACTACGCAATCGTTAATGCTATCATTATAAACAACAACTACTGGTTTTAATATGCAATAGGTGTGGGTACTTATTACCAAAAAATTATACTGAATTAAAATAATTATTACAGTAAACGGATATATTATGGTCATTGTTGGCCTGTACTGTATCAACAAACTCACTCATCGAGTTTGATCGAAAACTAAGTAGTACTATCCGAGACAGTCAGAAGAAAGAATGTTGAGTCATACTCTCCCATTTGGTCTCTAAAATTTGTGATTACTCATTTTGTTTTAGAAGCGTTGATTTTAGACGTCCGGAAGCTGACAATCGTACAAGTAAATCAGTATTTATTTTACACTGTTGGCATTCAGTCCAATCATACAGATTTTATCAACATACGTCAAAACTTGATTGAACACAGCATTTTGACTGAATTGCTACCTCTTTTACATATAACGTAGCCTAAACATATAATTTTCCAGCAGTCGAAAATTTTGCTGCCGAATCAAAAATTGTTACAAATTCGTTTAGTTCAGTTAATCAAGAAGCGGCCAAATTTGAGTCAAGAACTAAAAATTGATCCGAGATTTAGATGAGGTGAGCACTGGTAAACATTTAATAGTTTTCACACCACGATTTTGAAACACTTTAAGAACTTTCATGGAGTTTTTCAAAGCAGCCGTCCACAACAAGCTCACATAACTTAGTTCAAAAAATTTCAAAATTCATGATAAAAACTGACAAATTTATGCCACAAATTAAAAATCTTCAAAATCCAAAATTTCAGATGGCCCATTAAAACAGAGATTTCTGGCACAAATCCAAAATCTCCAAAATCCAAAATTTCACCATTAAAATTGGAAAATTTATGGCACAAATCGAAAATTTACAAAAACCAAAATTGCATGATATTTAGCCCATGAAAACTGAGTTTTATGGCACAAATCCAAAATTCCGTGACGGTTAAGCCCATTAAAATTGTGAAATTGATAGCACAAATCAAAAATGTCCAAAACCCAAAATTTCATGATGTTAGAAAATTTCCTTGAATTATGCTACAAATTGAAACTCTCCAAAATCCAAAATTTCATTGGTAGCCCATGAAAAGTGAGAGATTTATGGCACAAATCAAAAATCTCAAAAATCTAAAATTTCACCATTAAAATTGGGAAATTTATGACACAAATCAAAAATTTAAAAAATTTAAAATTTCATAATGGTTAGCTCATAAAAATTGGGAAAATTATGCTACAAATTGAAAATCTCCAAAATTCAAAATTCCATGTTAGCCAATGAAATTTCATGATGTTAGTCCATTAAATTTACGGCACAAATCAAAAATTCCCAAAATCCAAAATTTAATGATGTTAGCCCTTGAAAATTAAAAATTTTATGTCACAAATTGAAAATCTCTAAAATTTCGTTGGTTAGTCCATAAAAACAGAGATAATGGTTAGGGAAATTTATGGAACAAATCCAAAATCTCCAAAATCCAAAATTTCATAATGGTTAGCCCATGGAAACTAAAAAAATTATGTCACAAATTCCAAATCCCAAATTTCATGATAGTTAAGCTCATGAAAACTGAGATATTTATGGCACAAATCCAAAATCTTCAAAATCCAAAATTTCCTTATGAAGTTAGTTAGCCTATGAAAATTATGCCACAAATTGAAAATCTCCAAAATCCAAAATTTCATGATGGTTAGCTAATGAAAACTAAAAAATTTATGTCACAAATTCAAAATCTCCAAAATCCCAAATTCCATTATGGTTAGCTCATAAAAACTGAGAGATTTATGGCATAAATTCAAAATCTCCAAAAACCAAAATGTCATAATGGTTAGCTCATGAAAATTGGGAAAATTATGCCACAAATTGAAAATCTTCAAAATTTCATGATGTTAGTCTATGAAATCTGAGGAATTTATGCCACAAATTGAAAATCTCTAAAGTTCAAAATTTAATGATGGCCCATGAAAACTGATAGATTTATGGTACAAATCCAAAATCTTCAAAATCCAATATTTCATGATGGTGAGCCCATTAAAATAGAGTAATTTATGGCACAAATCGAAAATTTTCAAAAACCAATATTTCATGATGGCCCATGAAAATTGAAAAAAATTATGCCACAAATCGAAAATTTCCAAAATCCTAAATTTCATGATTAGCCCATGAAACCTGAAATTTATGGCACAAATCCAAAATCCATTATGGTTAGCTCATTAAAATTGGGAAATTTACGGCACAAATCAAAAATTTCCAAAATCCAAAATTTCATGATCTTCGGAGCAAAAACGAAAACACAACATATTTTGTCTTTTTTTTGTTGAGCATCACTTTTCAGCATTATTCTAGATAGTACATTACTTAATAAATTATCAGCACTGTGCAAAAACTTCCAGGTCTTTTTAAAAGACACAAAACTTATATACTAAACAGACATATTGCAATTTTCCAAAAAAAAATCCATGAAGAACTCATAATGGCCGTCCATATCCTATAAATCCTATAATTAAGGGAATATGGTAGAGTTGCAAAAGAGCATCCTTTCTTGAACGTATAGATGGCAGTCCCGTAGAAAGTACGTGATCCACAGTTTCTTAGCACCCACAACCACACATGGCATCGTTGACGATGTTGACTCTCTGAAGATGAAATTTGAGGCAGTAGTAATTAGACGCAATTCGCGAAATTGTCACCAACAGCTCTCGGGTTCCTATCAATCCCCTCAACCAATGTTTATTAGACACTGTCGGAAAGATTGAGTATGTCAGCTGTCCCATTTCATCAGAATCCCACCTTGGCGTGTTATCTAGACTAAGATAACACGTTGGCAAACGTCCATAGAAAAAATAAATACAGATTAAGGGAAAATTTCTTTAATTTTAATCTGATTTCAACTGTGGGTTCAAGATAGATTTTATTATTTTTAAGGGAAGCCTAACGATTTCTGATTTTTCGATATTCAAAAAAATGTAGTCTATAGCCTATTGCAGATTTGGGGAAAAATATGATTTTTTTATTTAATTTTCATTTAATTTCAAACGGCTTAAGCTCAGGTATTAATGGGTTCAGGGTGAATTTTATTGTTTATTAAAGCATCCTAGAAGATCCCAAATGCTTAAAACTACAAACGAACAATTTTTAACGTTTTGCTAAAATTCTAAAATTTTGCCTTGCAAATTTAAAGAAATAAATTATCTACTCCTAAGATGCAGGTTTTCAGGCAACCGATCCAATCATTAAGTCACCTCCTACAGCGATCAAAGAATACTGTGTTGGAATTAATATATCGTGCTCGTTTCACAAGGGCCATCAGGTTGCATAATACATTATATAAATACAGATACAAAAAATCAATCAATTACAGTTTTATTGGCCGACAAACCAAAATTCAATAAATAATTGATCTAGAAGATAACTAAACGGGTCATACACAAAACCATACATAATACACTACTTAGCTAAACAAATAAACAAACTAATCAAAAGATAATATAATTGTTATGTTGTAATTTGTTGAAATAAAATTTAAAGCGATATGTTTGCATGTCTATCTAATATTTATATAATATTTTCTCCAGATATTCTCACAACAGATATTCTAACAATAAACACGATCCTATAACTTATTTATAACTATCATGTCGAAGTATACGAATGTGTAAGCTATCTACCTTGAACTATCAACTATGTTTCAAAGAAAAAAAAAGAACGCATATTGAATAATAATTGCTATAAAGCAATCGATATAATACACCTTTAAATTTAACATAGTTATAGTTATATGTTACACATACAATAAAAATGATGTGTTAACGTTAATTAGTATGAGCACGACTAAAGTTTGCTCTTAGTTTTCAGTATAATGTATTTACTCGACGCATTACAATTTAAGTAAAGTTTAAATAATTATTACAAAAAGTAATAGTTTCCGGAAACTATTACAATAAAAATCTATTCGATTAAATAATTAATTAATTATATTCCGTTTATTGCGATGTAATAATATCTAATCGATGAATGCCATTGTCGAAATAAATTATACAAATATTACTTTGAAAACGTTGCTGTTTTACCCTGAGAAAAAGGGAACTTTGAGTTATAGTAAGCCATCATAATCTTTAAACCTTGATCTTGAAACTACTATTATCGGGTTTACCAATAAGGATTTGGCAACTTGTTTTTTTAAATAAAACGCAAACCATTTGAGATATCTCAGAAATTTTATTATTGCCTGTTGAAGTAAAATCAAAATATTTATGTATGGCCGTGTCGATTCATTGGATATACCGTTGTATACATCGTAATTTTTTTTTTCATGGAGTTTCGACAGATGAAACTTCATCATACTTATTGATTCTTAGTGGCGCTCTTCCACAAATTCGTTTATTTTTAGCTCGAAATATTTAATTTGTTGCATACAATATTTTTTTTTCAGAACTTTTTTATTGAAATATGTTTTTTTTTATAACATATTTCCTTACAACACGAATACTGCACACAATTATCACAGTTTATCAACAATTACAAAATTTTATTTTATTCTCATCACAATTTTAAATATATATATCATTTAGTGATTTTTTTCGATCCGATTAATTCCGCATAACATAAAACACGACTTTATATACCTACTCATAACCCGTTACACAATTTAAAAAAATTAATGTAAAGGAAATGAGTAGGTATATAACCACACAAACATACAAAATAAATTAAATATAAAAAAAAAAACAAAACCGGTGTGGACAACATTTATATAATTTTGGTCCCAGGGGAACTAGCACACAAATGTCGCTAGTTACAGCGAGGGGACAACTCACTCTCTGAAAAATCACAGCCAGCCATATAACTAACGAAACAAAATATATAAAAAAATATTTATATTTATAAAAAGAACAGTAGTGTGCTTGATTTTGCCGAGTTTGATAAGTGAAACAAGCAAGCTCCCGCCATTTTAACGAAAGGACCAGCTAAAATGAGGGATACAAAGGAATTAATAAGCATGCGGAGTGCACATCGACATCGATCAGGAGACACTCTGAAGTCAACGCCCAATGATTAACGTCGGGGACAATCCGGCCACATGTTTTAAAAATATGGAAGGATAGAAAGTAGGGAACTTCTGAGAACAATGGGCCCACGAACCCCAACTAAAATCGAAACACACAAAGTGGAATTAGTGGCTGTTCGTAGCTCCATCGCTCCTAGAAAGAATGTCGCACCACAATTCGTGTGAAATCAAAACAGCAACAGCTCTGGAATCAACACGAATTAGTGTTCTACAGAGGAAAAAAACCAAAAAAACTAATAAAAAAAACGACAACAAAAATAATAACGGAAACAGCAAATAATCAACCCATGCGTACCCAAACATTTGATTCGAAACATATATAATATATGGATACAAATGCGCGCATGGGTTTAAAAAAATAAAAATAAATGAAAACAAACAAAAATTGAAAAAACCGAATTCTAAAATAACAACAAAAAAAATGATACCGAAAAAAAATTATAACGGGTAAAAAAAAAGAATATGAAAAAAAATTCAAGTAAACCAAAAAAGTATTAGTTAACCCATGCCTGCCTAACATTTGATTCAATGTATATTAAATACGGATGCAAATGCGCGCATGGGTTAACTAAAAAAAATAAAAGCAACAGTAAAAATAAATAAATCGGAAAATAATTGGTTACTTAGGGCGCCACTTTAACGGATCAAAGTGCGAATCACATTAGTATTATTAAAATGACACCTTAGGATCCGCACCCTGATGGCGTTACTTTGCTAAAATTTGAATTGCTTCATTTTTTTGCATTTACTTTAATCTGTATTCAAAACAAAATAAATTTTAGCATTTGCTAAGTTCGAAAACAGCTTTTGCTTAAATTGTGGTATGAATATAAAAACGTAAACCTTAGCATTTGCTTGAATATTCTGAGTCAGCTCTTTAGCTGACTGTGAGAGTTTACTATGTACTTTTGACATTTAAATTATACAAAAATCTTGTTCTTTTTTGGTTATCGGTGACGGTAAAATTTTTTAACAGTTGTATCGTTTTACGCGTCGGAATGTGGAGTATTTGGCACAACACTTTTTACCGGCATATTTTGAATGGCGTGAATGGCTGATAACCTTGGCATTCATCAAACTTCCGATTTCACAACTAATAGGTATATGTGTGTCAAATATTGGAAAAAGCTATGAAGGATCGAATTTCCATGCGATGCTGTGGAAATGAAATATGACAAGAAAGTTTATATTTCCGTGCGCAATATATGATATCGACTGTACACACATTTCAATAAAAGCCACGCATCTAGGGCGATGAATAAATACATTAATCGCAAAAATTTGACATTCTTTTGATAACGAATATTCATTGACGCCGTGGCTCATAACGCCGTTTCGCGTTTGAGTGGACAAAGTGCTACAAAGGAGCGATGTGTAATCGAACGCATGTTTGGTCAACTCAAACAAAGATCCCCAATATTACAATCGAAAATGCGAATGGACACGGAAAGAATTCCTTCTACTAATGCTACTTCATAGATGACTCTAGGTTTAACTCTAGAAAAATCGATAGTCTACATTCCACAGCACTTCCCTGGTAGAGCGCCAATCTATCTATAGGTACACCACTTTAGATTTATCTCGTTGTCCCATTTTGATTCAGTATATGACATCATTCAATCTCGTAATAATCTTTTAGGATCCTCCCCATCCAGGCTGCAACTTTGGCCGTAAATCCTTCTTTCTTTGTGGGACCAATTGTTCCTCTTCAAATCATCTGTTATTGGCTCGTACGTCACATTGAGCCTTAATCGAAAGTCGTATTTTCTCTTGCAGAAATTGATGTACTTCGTTCAATTCTTTTTCCATGTTGTCCGCACATATTCCTGGCTACATTAAGCAGCAGTTGGAACCATTCCAAACTTTAAGTCACCTGGCAGCCGCATATTACTACCAAAAATGTCCTTTGCTGGTGTAATTCCTGTAACACAACAACATTCGCGATCGTCGTCAACTGATTTGTTATTGGATATACCTCCGGCCACTTTCTGGAGTAATCCATTACTACCAGCACATAAATGTTTCCACTATAAATGGTTGGAAATGGTCGGGGAATATCCATGGCCATCTAAACTTCCAAATCCGCTTCAAACATCCATCCTCGAACCGCAAACTGTCCCATTATGTTTTTGCTACTGGACTTGCCTGCAATTTCAATTCAAGCTGGTCGGCGCTCTTCCTCTTTGTATTTCATTATTACCGATAAATCCTGAGCTCCTTCCTAATTTTTTCAGAAGTCCATTCTTATGGTGGTAGAACTTTCATAAATCTAACGTTGATGATGTTTTCTCTGTCCTCTACTCACCTGCAATACATGCAATCTACTCGGGTTGGCCAAATAGAGATATTTATGGACATGTTTAACGCATTGCACCATGGCCAATAACTTTTTTCTAGAGACGCAATAATTCCACTCCGGCTTTTACAGTACTTCAGAGTTGTACGCAACCTCTTACTCCTGCCCGTCGATCGCCTGGGATAAAACACCTCCCAATCCACTTAGTTGCATCGGTGTTCACAATAAAAGTTTTATTGGGTACTGGATATGCCAGTATTGGGGCCGTGCATATTACATAACCGCCTTTTAACTCCTTGATTCAGTGCTATTCAGTCCACTTGAATACCGTGTCATTTCTAGTTAGATCATGCAAATTCTTGACAACATCAACAAATCCTAGTACGAATCGCCGAAAATAGGTGCAAAGTTCAATACAACTTAGTTCGTGTAGATTCTGTGGTCCGGGCCAGTTCTTTACCGCTGAAATCTTTTCCTCATCAGTGTCGATTCCGTGTGCTTTTACTTTGTGCCCTAAATACTTAACCTTGTCATACGCAACAATGTACACTTCTTCCGACTTAGCTTTAGCCCGGCTGAGTGAACACTACAGAAAATGGGCATGTATTTTTACAGTAACGCTTTCGCTGCCTGTTTTGGTTTCAGCGCTAGGTGTTTCATCCGTTTCTGCGTCAGAGCTTCAACTGTTTTCTGCTGCCGTAGTTCCTTGGCTTATACACTCGGATTCAATTTTTCACACTTTACTATTGTGAATACTTCCTCCCATTATAGGAACTCTATATAAGCTATTCCGAAGGATATCTCATAAGCTTGTACGAAATCCAAGAACACCTGATGTACGGCACGATAAAACCCTCATTGCTAGTCACCTACAAATTTCTCCGCCAGAGGAGGAATTCTACCCAATCCAAACAGTAATTTGTGCCGGGCAAAGAAAAGCTATGCTGCGTTAATTTTCACTTTTTGAGCAATCTGCTTTTTCAAGCATAGTGCGTAACGCCGCCACTTTCAACTCACCACTCTCTGCAGTCTGTTTTTAACTTTCAAATGCAGCGTTTGACATCGAGTAAATCAGAAAAATATTTCTTGCAAGTGTCGAGTACTGCATCGATATTAACACTGAAGTTTCCATCCTGGTCCCGAATGGCTATAGACCTAGGTCTGCAGGTGACATTTAAAAAAGTTACGTGAACTGTGCTCATTGCTTTGTTTTTGTACTCTTAAGACTTTAATTTTATATTGGTCCACAATAAAGATCGATGTCTGAAAGTAAAGCATAATCCGGTGACTCCTAAACAAACTTAAAGGAATAAATTACTTTGGCTATAATCGGATTTCGGCCGCACTAATTATTCAAGTAGCTTGATTGCGAACCAACTGTAACCAAACGGATTTGCATGGTTGGGAAATAACTTTTGTGGGTTATTTAGCTATCAATACTTAACCTTCGTGTTTGTTTTATAATATATTTACAATAACTGCTAGGTGGTAGAGATAGTTAACTACATAACAAAGATAAAAATTGCACTAATTGCTAATCGATAAAATTGAAACAATCGCAAGCTATCGTAATAGCATTGTACTTAAAACACAATGCACTTATCATATATTCGAACGAATTAATTAATTTGCTTGCTGTATAATTTGCTGATAAAAATTATTCAAATGTTAATTTATAATTTCGTAATTTTTAAAATCAATGACACGCGTTCATACAAAATATATATGTTAACTCGAAATATTTATATTGTTGCCCTTCATTGTACATTTTTTGTGGTGGATACTTTGTGGAATTATATTTTCGACCTTATTCGATCAGTATTGCAAAGCGAAGTTATGCATGATGAATAGAAAGTGACCACGTTCTGTCTTTAAAAAAGGAGATCGTTCAAAATGCGAAAATTATCGCGGTACAGCTCTTTTGTACACAAATTACTTTTTTACATAAAATCCAGAAATCCATGATGGTTAGCCCATGAAAACTGTAAAATGTATGCCACAAACCGATTTTTTCTAAAATACAGACATTCAGGACCATGAAAACTGAAATTTATGTTACAAATCGAAAACTTTTCAAAATCCATGATGGCAAGCCTAAGAAAACTGTAAAATTTACGCCCCAAATCGACAATTTCCAAAATCCAGAAATTCATGATGGTTAGTCTTTGAAAACTAAAGTTTATGTCCCAAATTTTTTTTTTTTGCATATGGCCGATGGCATAGAAAAAAACCAGAAGCCGCCACCGATTTATCTTAGAGTGGCTTCAAGTAATGAAATCGCGAAAATTATAGGTACTTTAACAGATGCTAAATTTTGTACTGCCCGCTTAAGAGAGGAAATATAAATGAAATCAAAATCCAGCCATTTGAAATAGAGCATTAATAAATTATTTTGACCATGCCGGTAAGCATTATAAAAAACAAAGTATATATAACTTTTTGAATACTTATTGTACCGCAAAATCGCCGTAGAGGAACCCTTGAAGAAAACCGGACCAGTTCAGTCTATCAAGTGCCAAGAATACGGCAACACTAAAGTTTACTTTACGAATGAAGTTTGTGTTATTTGTGGCGAACTTCATGATTTGAAACAGTGCAATAAAAAATGATCCTTCAGTAAAGCGCTGCAGTAATTGCGGTGAGAATCACACTGCTAATTACCGAGGCTGTCCAGTTTATCTGAACTTGAAACGCAAAACTACCCCAAAAATGCGATATGAGCAACGAATGCTTAAGTCACAATAAAATCAAAGCAATATGTTCTCAAGAAATTTGAGTGTTCTACCAACCGCACAAAACATTAATATGCAGATAGCTGAAAAATAGTTTTGCGAAACCAGGCACCTCCTATGCAAATATTCTAAAGGGTACCATATCAACACCAAAATCTCACTACAATGACGAAGAGTCGAATATTAAACTTTCCTCAACGATCAAAATATTGATATTATGCTTATTTGCCTTTTAACGCAAAGTGGCTGACACCTAGCGATTTTTTTCAAAACTACGGCAAAGCTGATCAAGTAGTAATAGTTATTTGCTAATTAAAGTTGCCTAATTCTTGTTGAATATGCATTATGACAGTTGCTGACCACCTTTGGCTCTTATAGTACGTAGCGCCACCCGCGGCATTAAAGGAAAATCTAGGTTACTTATATTCTTGACACCCTACTTACTGGCCTACAGATAGAAAGAAAATACCTAATCTTATAGACTTCTGTGTTACAAAAGGAATCGCCCGTACCAATGCTCAAGTAGACAAATTGAGTACCGAAGCTTTAAAAATTGAGCCACCTATATGTCTAACAAGCAAATTAACTAAATGGGTACCAGAAGATATGGAAGTAACTACAAAAATTTAACTCAAATAATGGAAATCGCTGCAAAAAAGGCTACACCTGGCGTTATTCGCTCTAAAAGAGTCAATAGGCCGACACCTAACACTCAGAAGTTAATTCAAGAAAAGCGAAGAATACGCCGACAATGGCAGTACCAAAAGTCTAAGCTACTCAAATGGGAATTAAACAAAGCTCTTAAATCTCTGAAACGAGCTTTGGTAGAGGAAGAAGATCAAGGAGTACAGAATTACTTGAGTGAACTCTCAGCAACGAAAAAAAGCGATTGCTCACTATGGAAGGCAACAGAAAAATGAAGAAGGCCCGCCCTATCGAATCCAACAATCAGACAACCAGATGGCCAAAGCAAATGAGCAAAGCAGTATTAGGATACTACCGGATTATACAACGGATGAATATCGTAAATCCTATAAAATTTAAGTGGAAAAATATTAAAACTAATATTTAAAGTCTAAACCCAAAGAAAGTTCCAGGACATGATTTAATTACCAGAAAAATGTTTAAAACTCTTAACCTATATATTTAATGCAATAATGAGATAATAATGGAAAACGCCGCTAATTATGGTGATCCCGAAGCCTGGCAAGGCCGGAACGCAAGTCGGGTCATTCAGGTCAAAAAGTATTCTTCCGACAGTTTCAAAACTTTTTGAAAAATGCTACTACAAAAATTAAAGCCAAGATTATATGCAGAGCACATTATACCAGACCACCAGTTTGGGTTTCGTGACCAGCATAGTAGAGCAGGTGCATAGGGTTATTGCACAAGCTTTTAACAAAGTGTGGCATGAGCGCCTGATATACAAAATAAAAACTCTGCTCCCAAACAAATTTTATGCAATTCTTGAAAATTACCTGTTTTAAAGAAAATTTCAGGTCAAGCAAAATGAAGCCATTACCAAACTAAATCTGATTATCGCAGGGGTTCCACAAGGAAGCGTATTGCGACCAGTGCTTTATTTGTTTTACACAGCTGATGTACCAACCATTGAAAATGTGGTCACAGCAACATTTGCTGGTGGCACTACTATTATGTATTCACACATAAAAATCCACAAACTGCATCAAGAGAGCTACAAGATCACATAAACAAAATTGAGGACTGGCAAAAAAAGTGGAGCGAATGAAAATAAATCGGCGCACATAACGTTAACACTAAATAAGCGAACGTGCCCGTCGGTTAAATTAAACAATGTCACGATTCCTCACCAAAGAAATGTCAAATACCTGAGTCTTCATCTTGATAAAAGGTTCTCTCTCCATGAAGGGATTTTACCGCCCGAACTAAGGTCCTCCATCCATCTCGGTCCATCGCTCTCGTCGTCCAGTTTCGACATCCTAATGAATGTAGATCTGGCTGGTTGTTGATGGAACACTTTATTGGTCATTCGTTGTTGTGGAGATCGTGTAACGTGGCTGAGCCATCTAACTCGATTGGATTTCATGAATCCGATCATATCGTAGCCTCCAAGAAGTTGCCTTATCTCGTGGTTCATACCAATCCGATATTCGTTGTCCGCGACTTTGATTGAACCAGAGATTGAGCGAATGACGTTCCTTTCGAAGGTAGATAACAATCTACAATCGTTAGAGGTCATGGTACAGCTCTCGCTCCCGAAAGCCAGCACAGGTCTTATGAGTGCTTTATAAAGTGCAAGCTTGCACGACTGCGACATATGTTTAGATCGCAATCATTTCGGTCGGGCGTAGAAAACTCATTGTCCGGCAGCGATTCGGGTTTTATTTCTAAAACCCGAGGTATTTAAAGTTTTCGACGCTATAAAAGTGATGGTCGCCAATTTCCTGCTGTTCACCTCCAAACCAAGTCTTCTTGCGCAGCGGTCCAGCTGTATGAAACTGTCCTTGATATCGTTAGGTTTTCGGCCAAGAAACACGATATCATTTGAATATTCACGAATTTGGCCTGATTTATTAAATATACAGCGCGAAGTTTCAATGTTGCTTTTTCTCACTACGTACTGAAGCGCCAAGTTGAACAGCACAGGAGCGAGTGCATCTCCCTGTCGAACACCAGATATTATTTCAAAAGGGTCTGACACAGTTCCCTCAATTACGATTCTACATACAGACCTAGATGTTGTTAATTTGCACAGAGAAACGAGTTTCTCATATGCCTGTCTGAAGTCTATATACAGTTGGTGAATGGTTATGTTGTACTCCCAACATTTTTCCAAGATCATCCACATGGTAAAACATTGGTCAGTGGTCGATCGGTTGGGACAAAAACCACATTGATAGTCGCCAATGGTGTTTTCGGCGAGAGGGATGAGTCTGGCAAGTACAACATTAGCCAACACTTTGTAAGCAGTGCTCAACAGAGCGATACCACGATAGTTTCCACATTTAAGACGGTCTCCTTTTTTGTGCAGTGGACATATGAGTGCGGTCTTCCAATTCGCCTCCGAGCTTAATCAATTCTGCGGGGATTCCGTCAAGACCGGATGCCTTTCCATTTTTCAATCTACTAATAGCTGAATCTATTTCCTCTACTGTGGGATATTCAACAAGGATCTCTTCACCTGGAGGAGCTATTGCTCTAATGGAGGTTACTTCTTCGTTCCGATTTAGCAGATTTTGAAAGTAGGTTTGCCATATTGTGAGAACATTTGTTCTCAGCTCTCCATTGCCGTCTTTGATGGCTGTACTTCTTGGGGGGAAGTCTTTAATTAGATTTCTGGCGTTAGCAAAACAGTCCCTTGAGTTTCCTATTTCCGCTTGGAAGCTAATGTTTTCGATGCAAGATCTCATATTATCGCGCTTCTTTTGTCGAAGGTATTTAGTCGTAGCTTTCCTAGCGCGGAGATATTCTGCTAGAGTTGAAAGAAGGTTGAATTAGAGAAAGCAAACAAAGAAAAATAAAATTCTCCAAAATGTACAGGCCGATTGGAAGAAGATCTCAAGTGTCACTAGACTGCAAAGTTCTACTATACAAGGCAATCCTTATCCCTTGGACATATGGAATTCAACTATGGAGCTCTACAAGCGCATCAAAAATACTACGTAGTATTACAAATTCTGCTTTGTATATTCGAAATGATAACATCCACAGGGACCTAGAAATTAAAACGGTAAAACAGATGATAAAAGCATACTGTTTGAAGTACCATTCAAAATTGGAAACTCATCCCAATGAAACAACAAGATAGCTACTAAGGTAGCCAAAATATAGACATCTTAGCAGAACAGACCAGAAAATCCAGAAATCCATGAGGGCAAGTTCATGAAAACTGAAATTTATCCCACAAATCCAAAATTTCTAAAATCCAGAAATCCATGATGGACTCATGAAAATTGTCCAATTTATGCCCCAAATCGAAAACTTTTCAAAATCTAGAAATCCATGATAGTTAGCCCGTAAAAGCTGTCAAATGCCACACATCGAAAATTTTCAAAATCCAGAAATTCGTGATGGTTAACCATTTATTTTTCCTAAAAGTGAAACATCTCAGGACGTCTTTTAACTTCAGTCCAACCAGATTTTTCCATTTGTAGGTGATATTGTTGTAATTGGACTGAATGGCAACGGTGTACTGGATCCACTTGTACGACTCTCAGCTTCCGATGGTTCCGTTAATCAATGAGTTCAAAACAAAATATACGATCACTGGTATTAGAAACCAAGACTCAATGGATTTTAGTAGTGGTACCCACGTGTTTGAAGAAGTGACAAGTTTTCAATACCTCGGGGCACTGGTCACTCATGATGATTGTGTTGAAGGTGATATAAAAGCGCGCCTCCACCAGGAACCGTGCATTGTATGCCTTACGCCCACTGCTTTAGTCTTAATACCTTGCAAATGCCGATAAGCTGGGGATCAGACCTGTTGTCAGGTATGAGGTGTGAGAATTGGATATGGATCAGTTTAATGACATTCGAGAGAAGAGCCACTTACCAAATTTTTTTCAACATTGGGATCAGGAATTAAATGAAAATTTATATTCTACGAGACGATCATAAAAGGATAGTACAGTGATCTCTGAGAGGAGAAGCAACATTAAAGAAGTTCAGAGGTCGCCTTCGGTGACACTTGCTCCTCGCGGTAAAGGTCAAATTGTCTTCTTCGAGTTGTCTAGAACAATATGAAGATCAAGTTGTGAATCGAATTTCAATGGCGCCGGATTGTTGATACAGTGTATGCCAGCAATGGCCCAAAAGCTGTTATTCACTTGTAACATATTAATTTTAGTATTCAAAATTGTTTCGATGTTTAACATCGAATGTCATTATAATCACTTTATTATTTGTTGTCTTTCTATTTGTAATACTTGATAATCATACATTTTTATATTTCAATTTATCGACGATAAGAAATAAATTTACTGAACCCAGTCTAATAAATTTTCTAATCATAATTTGTTTTTTATCTAATCACAAGCGTAAAGCGCTTATTTATAATATTTTTTATGGTTTATAATTTTGATGGCACTTTTTATTTAACAAAACAACAAAAATTATTTTGTCACTATGCGTTTCGAATGAAATCCCACTGCAGAAATACCAAAGACACGTGTGAACTTGGGTTATTCGTTTTATAATAATATTGTTAGCGGGAATAATTCCGAGATTATCGTCGATTTATATGATTTGTAGTGGACGTTTCTATTAAAAATCGTTCAGATTTAGATAAATTTGTTGAATGAAGGATTTATTGATAAAACAAAAGACTTTTTTGTTCATTGATCTTTTAAAAAGGTCTTTCCAATATCATTATTTATATTTGCTAGCTTTAGTAATCACTTGTTTCAGCAAATAAGCCATAAATCACTCGGTGTAAAAGTATTAGGTAATAAATTTCATAACAATTATTGTTATCTTGGTCTGAATACCACTGCTATCGATATCAGACAGTTTAATTCACAAAATAAAATAAAAAAATATAACATTGGCTTAACACATTTAAATAACAAATTTTACTTCCTAAATGGTCGAACTATAAAGTTTAGTTACCATAGTGATTGGCGAAATACAACATTATCAAATGCATATTAATCGCAAATATCAAATTTGCAAGACCATTGTCAAGGACACACATATGTTTAAAATTTGTCTTATCATAAGTTCAGCTTGTCGCAAAACAAACCGAAAGATTGTACAAATCGATATTTTGTTTTGTTCAACTCGATGATATTTCAAATTTAAAAATGTCATTTAGTTGATTGATCAGCTACAAAAATCAAGGTCTGGCCATACAATTTGAAATCATATCGTGGCAATGTCTAACTTTCCTCAGGCTATAAGTTTATTTCTTTTTGGAATAAGGGCCGATATTCATTACTATTTTGGCAAGTCATCTTGATTGAATGGTACAGATGGTAGGTAATGCAGGTGTTCAGTATTATCAAGCTGAATCCTTTTTTTGACCGTGGTATGCTTAGGTATACCAGGTATATCCTCTTTCTTTCCGAAGCGCGTGAATGCGCCATACTCTATTATTATCTAGCGGGCTCCGTTGTGATTTTTGTGTGCATATGAAAATATGTTTTAGACATAGTGCGCCAATCCGCACTCAGTTCCATGTGTATTCCCTTCCGGTGGTTCAATATCAATTGGAAGCCTAGCAATCTTAGTAATCGATCGAATAATTTCTCTTGATGAAGTTCTCATCAAAAGAATAATCATCTCATCTGGATGAATGTGTGCGACCAATTCTTCATTTTTCGTTCCATAAAATCAGGTTGTACCTTTTACCTCACGTCTTGTTGTAGAAATGCAAGACCGCCCCACCAAAATCAATATTCTAGCTTTCAAGCCCTTCATGAAATTAAATCCGCAGGATTATTCTTCGAATTTACATTGCAGGCAATTTTCAGGTTAACGCTAGCTTGTATTTTTTAATTCGATTTGTCACGAAACGCAATCACCTTTGTGGGTCTGAGTGAATTCAATGACTGATTGATATTTAGCAAGAAGGTGTGTATATGTAGGTGTTGCGGAATATTTAAAAACTGAAGATGTTTCCAATTTATCACGAAATTTAAACCAGACATAGTAAATTAAAATGGCAAGACTTTCGTCCTAGAACAGACCCGCATTTCATTGGCGCAATATCATCTAACATTTGCTCTTCATTGGAACATTCTTTGCGTAGCAACATTCCAGCTTCTTGCAAAATGTTCAATATATTGGTTTTGAGTTGATTCGCTCGACCAGCTAATCTGCATCGGTTAACAAGTCATCCTGGCAATATCGTAAGGAAATGTTACGCTGGGAACACGATCGTTCACTTCATTTTCTTTAGCTAATTGCAGCAAGCATCCCTTAGTCAAAAATTAAGCTTAACTTTGTTTTTAACTATTATATCGGGATATGCTAACAATGATTCAAAACCTGTGAAAACTGTGCTTAAAAGTTCGTTGAGGAGCATCCATCTGGTCGTAAAAATTTCATAATTCGAGTCAACGTAATGATGGTTTTGGCAAAATGTACTTAATGTTGCAAGATGTTCACCAACAGCATCAGAGCGCGTTCCCAAGAACGGATTGACTAAATGTCGCTCCAATTTCTCGCGTGTTGCCAGTGGACGGACTAACCCTATTGGGGACAACCCCAATACTTTGAAATGTGCTAAATGGGCAATATGAACATTCAACTGTGCGATAGTAACGAGGCAAACCTAATGTACATCACCAGGTATTGCTCAAAGATCGATTCAACAAAGATGTCTTCCGGTTTACGAGAAAATCATTCGAAAAAATCTACAGCATCTTCATAAAGCTTCTAAATGAGAACGACAAGTTTCTAGCCATCTCCCATTCTGCTTTTGTTAGAATGCCGTTCTTCAGAGTAGCTGCGCTGAACCCGGAAACTACTTCTACAACCTTCTTGCTCAATATTTCCTGTTCCGTGGTGAAAACAAACACTTGGCAGACAACGAGTCGAATCAATCGTTTATTCAAGAGAATAGCCTACAATCGTCATTAACAAAGATGGATATGTTAGTCAGAGAAATCTCTTCAACCCACATCACGCAAACCACCAAGAAACAACTGGCCATCGAGTATCATCGGATACTCGAACATGTTGGTGGTACAACCACCAAGCCTCGTGAATAGCACAATGTGTAAAATTGTCCAAATCATTTGGCCATTCTTTGGTCGAGTTCAATTGTTTGCTGAAGATTTGCCAAATGTGAATATAACTTTTCCTGAGATCCAAATCAGCAAGCCGCAGACATATAACTAAGCTCTAAGATCTGGGAATTTGGCATATTGCCAAATTCCCAGATCTTAGAGCTTAGTTCAACATCTTGTAAACTTTCTCGCCGCTGCTGTCTCTCATTATGCAGCTGGATTTTGCATAACTCGTGAGTGTGAGTCTGTCTGTATCTGAGTTCCATCTTCCTCAAAGATTTTTTCGCAGGTCATTTCTGTTATGGATATGGTTTGCATTCGCTGCTTTTCCTCGTAGTGCCAAGACAAGACCATCAAGTTGTTCATCAGCAGCACATTATGCCTGACGGCCGCTTGAAATTCATAAACTGTGTCTCGCCATCGAATGCAGGTGGTTTTAGAATTCCTTTGTAGCATGTGGCGGGTGCTTTCTTTAGAAGAACTGCCATATTCAAACGTGGTTTTAATTGTTCTGAAATAAATGGTGTCCTAGAAGAAGCGACTAGTTTCGTTTTAGCCACTAAAATTACTCCACTTGTCTCCGTTCTTCTGGTATAATGACGTATTTTTCGGGCTGAAGTTCACGCAGCATTGCTTTTTGTAATCATACAAAAAACTCGATCTTGTCCTTTCTCGACAGAAGGCACTGTATGGAAGCCCCGCAGTACCAACCCATCTCTCAATTGCCGAGATGTATACGTGTTGATAATAGGAATTTTTCACTTTTGCAAAATCCCACTTCTGTCACCAATTGTTACGAATTTCGTGTATTCACAGATTCGAAAATGATTTTGAGAATGAAACTCACAGTAGGTGTACACTTTATTAATACTTCGGGAATCTAACAAGCTGAATTATTTATCAAGGAGCTCTTCCTTTCACTTTGCTGATAATTTTAATTTACTGACTTTCACTGGTTTATCACATATTTCCTTATTCACTCTTTGAAATCAACTACATCAGTACCACCGCGTTTCCACCAAAAATATAACTTCAACGAACAAAGTTGTGCAAGATTTCAATCTGCTGATCTGCTTAATTTAGATATAGTTATGCATATGCGGCAGAATGGTCATGCTGTTAAAGGACAGGTAGTCAACTCTTCTACCCTAATTTCCAGGTTTATTAGGATCCTTTTTCGTCCAGCAAGCACTTAGAAGTGACCTTTTCCGTGGCAAAGATTGCACACTTCACTAAGCGCCGTATATATGATGAATAACGTGAATAACATTGCAATAAATTATAAAGTCTTTATTTTTTCTACTTTCAGTATGGCCGAGTAAATATCGAAAAATCCAAGATTCGAACAATAGAACGTGATGTTGCACCAAGAACCGATCTTGGAAATTATAGTCCAGAAACCGAAGAAGAAGATGTAGTTGATGAAAAATCAGAAATAACTGCTACTATAAATGGTAAAACCATACAAAATGGTGGCAATGGTTATATACCAAATATGCTTGAACAAAATGGTAATACAGTGATTACCAGAGATGCAAAATTATTACCAGTTGAACCACATAAAGACGATAATAAAGAGAAAAGTGATGGAGAGGTGATATATTTTTTTTCGGGAAATTCATCGCAATATATTAATAAAACAATTTTTTTCTAATAGGATGATAAATTTGACTTTCAACTATCAAATGTGCTCGTATATATTAAAGGCGGCATGGAGGCTATAATCGAGGATGAAGTTACGTCTCGGTTCGAAGCGGAAGAATTAAAGAATTGGAATTTATTAACGCGGACAAATCGTCGCTATGAATTTATCTCATGGCGTCTCACATTTTTATGGGTTATAGGATTTTTCATCCGGTACTTTATGCTAATGCCGTTACGGGTATTCATATGCTTTATTGGCGTAAGTATATAATGAAAATATTAAATTATTTTTATTTTCAAATTAATACACATTTACTAATATTAGAAATGCAAAAAAAAATCGCGTTTCAAAAATATAAAAAAAAAAAATGAAATGAATTTTAAAATCCTTTAATATAATTATATTATTGATTAATACACATAATTAGATGGTTTGGACCGTAATATGTTTTTCACTAATTGGTATGGTGCCTATTTTTTCGATACGCCGTTGGCTAAATGATAAAGCGTCAAGAATTACGTTCCGTTTAATTACACGCTCGTTATCCGCGGTTATAACATATCATAATGTAAAATATCGGCCAAAAAATTGTGGCTTCTGCGTTGCTAATCACACGTCACCGATTGATATAGCCGTATTAGCACCCGACTGTACATTTTCGTTGGTGAGCTTTTTTAGTTTATAATTTTTAAAAAAAAATTGTTGAGGAAAAAATCTAAAATCAGGACAAAATTTTTATTTACATCTCGAAATTGTTTATTTAATTCAGCATCCGATAAAAAATAAATGAAAATCAAACACAATGCTTGGAAAATAATATAAATTTATTTATTTATAAAAGTACATTTATTAAGTTACAAATATTAATTGTTTTGTTATTGTATTGTGAAAGGTATAATTATGCTTTATATACGAAATATGATTACTTTGTAAATTATATTATACTATTATTATTGTTATTATATATTTATATACATATACGACAGGCTTACCATTTTAAAATGCTTTATATATCTTTAAAATTTAAATCAAAATTCATTAAAGTTCATTTAATTTTTTTTATTTAATTTATCGTTACGATAAAATAAAATTAAATCTTAAACGTGCGTCTACCTTTTATAAAATGCATCAAAACGCCTAAGATTTTATTTTATTTTTTCGAAATGAGAATGCATTGTTCAAAATAAAATCTCTATCAATTACATAAAAAAATATACATATATAGGTATGCTGGTTGACGCTCTGTACCGCATTAGTTGGTTTTCTTAAAGAAAGCAATTTAAAACGAACCTTAGTCCAAGCAGTATCAATGCATTGCTTTAAATTATTATCGAGTGCATTATCGAGCGACATTAATTATCATAACACAGAGAATCGGCCTGTAAATGGGATCTGTGTTGCAAATCATACATCGCCAATCGATGTTTTGGTTTTAATGTGTGACGGTTGTTTTTCATTGGTAAGTTTTATATGACGTACATCATCGTTCATTCAAATCAAATATCATGAATTTATCATTTATCATATAGATCAATATTTTATTTATTTAACTAGTATGTAGTTTGTAGTTTATTTTAAATTTATATTGGTAACATAATTTATTGGGCATTGTCGATAAAATTTTAATTAAAAATATGAATAAATCTTGAATATTTTACTAACGGATTTAAAATGCTGAATGTTACCTAACATTGGTCTAGATTGATCGATATACAAATTAATACTGATCAGGTGCAGAAGGTCTAGTTTTTTACACAAAATGTTGGCCCTGTTTTGCTTGTCATTCTTTAATGAAATATTTACCATTGGGGTCGATGAATATGCTTATATTTAGTATATCATTATATTTTAAAAATGTATCTCTAGGCCATGAATTTTTTGTTGCGTCATCTATTTGATTATTCAGTCATTAAAATCAATGAACTAAATTGTTTAATCTCAAATTACATTGTACAAATTTGCATTTGAAAATATTTCTTATTTCATTTTATATCAGGGATCGTCATCTAAAGAATTATAATGAGCTTTGCAACGGTTATCGACATACTAGTAACATTTTCGGTAACGCGATATTTGTTGTTTGCTCAATACGGTACTTAACTTGTGAAATTTAATCCATAAATCGAAAATTTGCAAAATCCCGAAAATACAGAATGTCAAAACTTTAAAATTAAGCCACAAATCGTTAGCTTATCAAAATTGAGAAATTTAAGCCACTGGTCGAAAATTTTTAAAATCCTGAAAATACGTGATGGCTAGCCTACTAAAACTGAAATTTAAGCAACAAATCGAAAATTTTTTAAATTCCGAAAATATGTGATGTTAAGTCTATCAAAACTTAAAATTTATACCACACATCGAAATTTTCTAAATTACGAAAAAACCGTGCCTATCAAAACTGTGAAATTTATGCCACACATCGAAAATTTTAAAAATCCAGAAAAAACGCGATGGCTAGTCTATTAAAACTATAAAATTTAAGCCACAAATCGAAAATTTTCAAAATCCAGAAAATATGGGATCAAAACTTTAAAATTTATGCCACAAATCGAAATTTTTCCAAATCCCGAATATACGTGATGGTAAGCCTATCAAAATTTTGAAATTTTTGCCACATCGAAAATTTTCAAAATCCTGAAAATGCGAGATGGTTAGCCTATGAAAACTTTGAAATTTATACACAAATTGAAAATTTTCAAAATCCAGAAATTACATGATGTTAAACCTATCAGACTTTGAAATTTATGCACAAATCAAAATTTGCAAAATTCCGAAAATACGGGGCGTTAGCCTATCAAAACTGTAAAATGTATGCAACAAATCGAAAATTTTCAAAATTCCGAAAAAACGTGATGGTTAGCCTATCAAAACTTTGAAATTTATGCCACAAATCGAAAATTTTCAAAATTCCTTTTCAAAATCTATCAAAATTGTAAAATTTAAACCACAAATCGAAAATTTTCAAAATTCCGAAAATACGTGATGGTAAGCCTATCAAAATTTTGAAATTTATGCCACAAATCGAAAATTTTCAAAATTCCTTTTCAAAATCTATCAAAATTGTAAAATTTAAACCACAAATCGAAAATTTTCAAAATTCCGAAAATACGTGATGGTAAGGCTATCAAAATTTTGAAATGTATGCCATAAATCGAAAATTTTCAAAATTCCGTAAAAACGTGATCAAAACTTTGAAATTTATGTAACAAATCGAAAATTTTCAAAATGCAGACAAAACGTGATGGTAAGCCTATCAAAACTTTGAGATTTATGTACAAATCAAAAATTTTCAAAATCCAGTAAAACGTGATGGTATTAAAACTGTACAATTTATGCCAGAAATCGTCAATTTTCCAAATCCCGAAAATACGTGATGGTCTATCGAATCAGAAATGTATGCACAAATCAACAATTTCCAAAATTCCGAAAAAACGTGATAGTAAGCCTATCAAAATTGTGAAATTTAAGCCACAAATCAAAAATTCCGAAAAACGTGATAGTAAGCCTATCAAAATTGTGAAATTTATCCACAAATCAAAAATTTTCAAAATTCCGAAATACGTGATGGTAAGGCTATCAAAATTTTTAAATTTATGTAACAAATCGAAAATTTTCAAAATCCAGAAAATACATGATGCTAAACCTATCAAGACTTTGAAATTTATGCATTAAATCAAAAATTTTCAAAATTCCGAAAAAACGTGATAGCCTATCAAAATTGTGAAATTTAAGCCACAAATCGAAAATTTTCAAAATCCTGAAATTACGAGATGGTTAGCCTATCAAAACTTTGAAATTTATGTAACATCGGAAATTTTCAAAATCCGGAAACTACATGATAGTAGCCTATCAAAACAATAAAATTTATGACAGAAATCATCAATTTTACAAATCCCGAAAATACGTGATGGTTAGCCTGTCAACACTTTAAAATTTATGCACAAATCAAAAATTTTCAAAATTCCGAAAAAATGTGATAGTAAGCCTATCAAAATTGTGAAATTTAAGCAACAAACCGAAAATTTTCAAAATCCAGAAAAAACAAGATGGTAGCCTATCAAAACTAAGAAATTTCAAATCCAGAAAAAACGTGATGGTTAGCCTATCAAATCAGAAATTTATGCACAAATCAAAAACTTTCAAAATTCTGAAAAACGTGATAGTAAGCCTATCAAAATTGTGAAATTTAAGCCACAAATCGAAAATTCTCCAAATCCCGAAAATACGTGATCAAAATTTTAAAATTTCTGCCACATCGAAAATTTTCGAAATTCCGAAAAACGTGATCAAAACTGAAATTTATGTAACAAATCGAAAATTTTCAAAATGCAAACAGAACGTGATGGTTAGCCTATCAAATCAGAAATTTATGCACAAATCAAAAATTTTCAAAATTCCGAAAAACGTGATAGTAAGCCTATCAAAATTGTTAAATTTAAGCCACAAAACGAAAATTCTCCAAATCCCGAAAATACGTGATAGTAAGGCTATCAAAATTTTAAAATTTCTGCCACATCGAAAATTTTCGAAATTCCGAAAAACGTGAAGGTTAGTCTATCAAAACTGTAAAATTTAAACCACAATTAAAATTTTTAAAATTCGAGAAATACGTGATGGTTAAGAAAATATAGTGAGTTTTTGAATTACCCATTATTCCAGTCGTATTGCCCCTTGACCTCTGGCTTAATAAAAAATTTGCATATAATACATTGTGATTCATACTTTTCGAAATTGTATTTTGTAGGTTAAGTTAATTTTAAATTTTGTTTTGTGAATATAATTACCCTTATAGTCGAATAAATTACCCAGGAGATTTTTTCCAAAAATGACCAAAATATCCGAGTGCCCAGAAAATCGTTAATCGGTAATTTTTCGGTTTGTATTCCGTGAACGGCGATTATCGAACTCGAGACCTCATCAAAATTAGATTTAAGGTTCTAGTCCTTGCTAATAAAAAAGCAAAATTTACATTATAATATTACTGTCGTGATACTATCGTGCATTATACAATTTTTTGATATGATTAAATTTCGGTTTTTATTTTGATTTTAATAAATTACGATAATGTGAAAAATAATATATTATGTTATTAATGTTTAGTTAGTTCAACTTTAACCCGCCTTACGTATTTCGTAACATTTCTAGTTTATATATATAATATTATATTTTTATTGTTTTGTTTCTATAGTTTGTATTATTTTAATCTATGTTAATCATTAATTGATTTAAAGTTGTGTGCCGAATCAAATATTTACCATATTTGATCCTCCACAAACTGAACATCGCATCCGCCAAGTACACCATAAATATTATTTACGCTTTTTATATTATCATTTATTTATTATATTTAACGAATGAAAATAAACTTGCTTGTTCAAGTATAGTACATACTAATATTATTTTCTAACCCCTTATAATTATTTAGTTTCGTACAAATTGCGCGAATTTTATCTTTTTTTTTTGTCCTGTTTAGAATTTTTTTTTTATGTTGCAAATATCGTTAAAATTTTTGTAGCCAATATAAATTATATATTTTAATTATTAATAATAAAATTTATTGTGATGTCAAAATTATAAATATATAGATTGGACAACGTCATGGTGGATTTTTGGGTGTATTACAACGTGCACTAATTCGTGCATCGCCACATATATGGTTTGAACGGGCCGAAGCAAAAGATCGTCATGCGGTGGCAAAACGTTTAAAAGAACATGTATCGAATCCAAATAATCCACCTATTTTAATATTTCCCGAAGGAACGTGTATTAATAATACGTCGGTAATGCAGTTTAAAAAAGGTAGCTTTGAAGTTGGTGGTGTAATCTATCCAGTTGCGATAAAGTAAATATGATAATATTATTCGTACACAAAAAAAATGATTTAACTATAATTTTTAAAAAATTTATTTAGATACGATCCACGTTTTGGAGATGCGTTCTGGAACAGTAGTCGTTACTCAATGATGCAATACTTATATTTAATGATGACTTCATGGGCAATCGTTTGTGATGTATGGTATCTACCACCAATGTATCGACGTGAAGGTGAATCTGCCATCGATTTTGCAAACCGTGTAAAAAGTGTGATCGCTAAACAAGGTGGTCTCGTTGATTTGCAATGGGACGGTCAATTAAAACGAAGCAAACCGAAAAAAGAATGGAAGGAAAGACAACAAGAAGAATTTACGAAACGTTTAAAGGGCGAATAAAATACAATAACAACAAAAAAAGTACCAGAAATTACCCCACACATATAACTAGGTTTATATATTTAAAAAAAAAAAAGTAATTATGATAATAATATGATAACTCATTAAATTCAGATTTTTTTTCTTAATTTGTATCAAAAAATTCATCAGTTTAAAGCAAAAAATAGTTTTATTGAATGTTCAGTATTTTTTGTACTAAAAAAATCATAATATCTTTAAATTAAAATAAATTTTTTATCGTTTTTGTTTAATAAATAATGGCGGGATATTTTCAAACTTTGTGAAGATTTTGGTAGTCACTAGAAAATTTATATATATATATATATATATATATATATATATATATATATATATATATATATATATATATATATATATAATGTGTAACATTCTTATATTCGTTATTTAATTATTTTTTGTACCAATTTATATTTAAAAAAAAAAAAAACAAAAAAAGAGTTCGAAACCAAAATATTTTTTTTTTTTTTTTATTATTATTTTTAAGAAGACTGAAAAGTAAAATACTATTATTTAGAGATTAATGAAACTATATACTATAAATAACTAAAATGATAATGATGGAACAAAAGAAAAAAAATTTATTATTATAATAAAATTTATATTAATTAATAAATAAATAGAATTGAATTAAAAAGTCTATACAAAATAAAAAATTGTAAAATGTTATTCATTGAATGAATGATGTAAATGTATAAAAATAAAATTAAATGAAAAACTAAAATAAAATGTGTAATGTTGAAAATAAAATATTTTTTAACCTTAAACATAACAAAATGATTTTTTAGTGGGTTACATTATTGTAAGCTGTGAGTTGATGCTGAATTCTAACCAAAATCAGTGGAAGTTATTCACAATGCAGTGATACGAACCTTCAATAGACAAAAACGTAACAATTGGTGACAGCGGTGGGATTGTGAATATTTAAAATGATTATGAAAAAGTTAACTAATAAACGATTGAGTGAAGAGTTGACTTTTCGCGATGTGCCAACCACCTGTAATAAACGTGGATTACAAAAAAGACTGCGAACTCCTTGCTGTAATACAACAAAAGTTTGAAAAGACAAAACAAATGATGAAGCAGCAGCAGAGCGGAATAAAAAGTGATATGTACGTACCAAATGATGGGACCAATAGGTGATATGAAACTGTCAATATCAATACAACACGCATCATCATAGCGCAATCTAATGAATAAAATTTACCACTGTACCTACTCTTCGTAGACTTCGAGCGTGCATTTGACATAATACAAAGGGATGCAATATGGAAGGCACTTAATCGAGCTCATACAAGATATGTACAGGGATGCAAATAATCGAGTTCAATACAAAGGCAATACAAAGTGAATCCTACAACAACAACAAAGGAGTAAGACACGGATGTGTACTCTCGCCACTTCTGTTCCTAGTAGTATTAGATAGTGTCATGAAAAAATTAGACAGTGCGTTTCCGAACGGCATCCAATGGAATTAACAAAGAAATTAAATGATCTGGATTACGCAGATGGCATATGCCTGCTAACACGCTGACATGCAACAAAAAGTGCAGAAGCTATCAGATCTAGTGAAAGACGATGGGCTCAAAATCAAGAAAACCAAGGCGATGAGGCTAAACACACCAATAGTAATACCAATATATATCAACCAAGAAAAAATACAAGCGACTAAACTCTAGAGATTGTTCCAGATAGTGAGCGTAGTAATTACGGTATACTAAGGCAAATGGTGAGCTCCAGAATACACTGAGAGAATTAAGATTAACTCATTCATTGACGAGCTAGATTAACCAGCGATGAAAAGAGGCAAAGCCCACACGACAATGAAAGTCAAAGATGTCAATCGAAAAATCAGATGCTGGGGTTGTGAAAAGCGCAGACCAAAGGAAGCAGTTGGAAGATTGGTCGAGGAACAAGGCCAAAGAGATGGTTTAAATTCGCGAATAAAACTATCTAGAACACCACAAACAATCGTGATAGATGTTGCAGAACCGATTCCAACCAGTGATAGTGGAAATCCATATGTGCTGGTAGTAATGGATCACTTCAGCAAGTGGCCAGAGATATAACCAATACCAAATCAAAAGACTTAGATCAGTCAATTTGGGGTACCGAGGAAGGTTAATTCAAAGCAAGGACATAATTTCGAGTCAGTTGTATTCCAGGAGATTACACCTACGCATTCACAATCAGGCGACCCAGTGGAGCGGCTTAAAGCCACATTGAAGGAGTAAATCGCGAAGACTGTGGAGGAAAACCAGCGAAACTCGGATCGTATGGTTCCCCTGTTCCTAATGACCTATCGATCCACGATACAACAGGGGTTACACCAGCAAAGGTAATTTTTGATAGTAATTTGCGGCTGCCAAGGGACTTGAAGTTCGAAAGAGAAGAGAAGATACGACTTTCCAGTCTCCAACGAAATAAGGGTTTATCGCCAAAGTTGCAGCCTGGATGTGAGAGATCCTGCAAGGTTATAACGATATTGAATGATGTCATGTACCGAATCAAAATAGAGTTAAACTTAGAGACATCTATGAAGGAGCATTAGTTTTAGCAAAAATTGACGAAATAGAAAACATAACAATAGAATAGCGTAGTGACATCTAGAAAAAGTTGAATGTAATAATAGAAAAATAGAATATTCGAGAAACGCGTCTTTTTGGTACATAAGCGACGTAAAGTCGTGAGTTAATTAGATATTGTATTTTAAACACGAAAGAGTTAAGTGTCATAGCCCCACTAGTGGCAAGCGGGTAATCTAGTGAAATTAAAAGTGGTATAATGTATATTGTGATTAAAATAAAGGATAATTGTGTTATTTATTGTGGAAACTATTGTGTTTCAGAGTAAACAGTATTTGAAGTAGAAATTGAAGTTTTGTATACTTATTTTTTAGTAAAAATCAGTGGAAGTTATTCACAATCCAGTGGTATGAACCGGCAAAAGGCCAAAACGTAACAGTATGAATTCTAAAAGATTGTATCTTAGATTCTTGCTTCAACATGAGACGGGACCAGTTAGCGGAGGCGTCAAATGTTTTAAGCGTTCCAGGAACCAGCAAAGAGAAAAATATAACTGTTAGATGTTCAATGTGCGAACAAAAGGAATATGCCAAATTGACTTTGTCTCCCAAGTCAGATAACTTTTTGCATATATATTTTTACCCTTGATTAGTTATTTATTTTGACTTACCAAAGACACATTTTTGTAGTTCTATTTTCTGGATTGCTATACAAAATATCTCCATGCATCATAAATTAGTGATGCTTAAAAGCTATATGGTTAGTTAGATTTGTTCGTCCTTTGATTGTGCTTTCTGTTGAGTTATTAAGTGTGAGAGAGCCTTTATTTTGTTTTGTTTTTAATACTAGCCACTTATGGCGTTCTATTTCCTTCTTGTGCTTTTTCTCTAAAATAAATGCCTCGTGTATGGACGCTTGGATTTTTTATTCGGATTATATTTCTTTTTATTTAAGTATATAATCACATCAGGTTATGGGCCCAGACCCACTTAAATAATAAAAAAAAAGAAGTTCAATTTGTTAAATTTCGTGGTTAACGAGTTTAGTGTAATTATTTTTTTTTGTGTAAAAAATTAATAAAATAAATATAAAAAAATTAAAATGGCGGCAACGTTAGCAAATACGGCGAAGGATGTTTGAGACAGTCTGAAAGTGGCGTTTGAAGATTCCGTTCTACCACGTCGTGTAGCATTATTGCGTGAACCAGTTTCAACAAGACTAGTGGATTGCGCTACGATGGAATTTTTCGTCAACTAAAATTATTATGACCGCCCACAAGCAAAAGGTGCCGGCATGGAAATAGACGATGAGTGGATTGGCATATTGTTGTTGGCCAAATTAAGCGACGAGTACAAGCCCATAATTATGGCGATAGAAAATTCTGGCACAAAAATTTCGGCTAACTTAATAAAAATCAAAGTACTTCAAGAAATTTGTTGGGATGATAGAGTTGACGGGAAATGTTTTGGATGCGGGGTAGTTGGTCACTTCAAAAACAAATATCCGAATACGAAGATGGCTAATCATTCGTCAGTTTTTTCGTGTTTGACGGCATGCAATATTAAATCGAATGTGTGGTATATAGACTCTGCTGGTGCCTCTGCACATATGACATGTGGACAACTTTGGATTGAAAATCTCAAATCAGTGCCAGAGTCAGGGGAGGCCGAATTGATTGGCAATGTTTTACTCCAGCTACGGGTGAATAATCGTATAGTAAATACTAGAGTTCATGATGTTCTATACGTACCAGGACTTTGCACAAACTTATTGTCAGTTAGTAGGCAAAGGTTCATTTGTCAAGTTTAGTGCAAATGATTGCAAAGTTTTTGACAAAAACAAGAAATTAATGATTGAGCAAAAGTAAATGCAGGGATGTTCAAAGTGTCACACACGAGTGAAACATGTTTGAGGGTCAAAGTTGAGAATTCATGGGAATTATGGCATCGAAGTCTAGGACGCATGTGGGTCACGATAGCTTGATGAGATTACGAAATGGATTTATGGACGGGATGTTTTGTCGGAGGTCAACAGGACAAATGTGAAACTTATATAAAGGGGAAACAGACTCGCCTTCCGTTCAAGGACAGCAAATCTCGGGCTTCCAGAGTACTAGAACTGGTGCACACTGACCTGTGTGGTCCAATGCCAGTTGATTCATTTGGCGGCTGGCGAAATTTTTTTGTGATTTTCTTGGAAGATTTTAGCCGCAAGATTTCCGTGTATTCCATAAAAAACAAATCAAACACCTTAAATGTTTTCAAGGAGTTCATAGCTTTTGTGGATTTCTTTTTATTTAAGTACACAATCACATCAATATCCTTGTCGTACACTAGAGCTAACTGCAAAAACTCCCGATAACTTGTTCCCGACTTTAACTTAACATGGTGCCCTATCATTTTACATTAACGCTCATATTTTTCAGGTATTCCCAGACATTACAAAACAAAACATAAGCTAACCCGAAGCATTGAGTCATGCTGGAAATTTAAAAACATCTGATATACGTCACAAGTACTTCGTAGCTATTCCTACGTCTATTTTGGACAAGATATTCCTTAAAATAGACCACCTCAGAATACTTTGGGCAGACCTTCGAAAAGGGTAGAATTATAAGCACCTCAGCCGATGCACCGCTGGGGTATAAACTCCTTATTTTGTTGTATCCATAGCTTTATTAATTCTTTGATAATAAAACTGGTACTAACCAGTACCAGTTAGTACAGGCTTCTACATGAGAAAATTCCTTACTGAATTAACTTGTAAATTATAACTTATAAAAATTGAATTTTTAAAATAAAATGATTTAACTACAATGGTGTACTAGATTAAATGTGAAAATAGCGTTTGTACTGCCATCTATTAATCAAAAGCTTATACAATTTTAATTTTTATAAATTTCGATTTACATAGAAAAACTCAATACTTTTGTCTACATAAATTCGTCTACTTAAAATTTTAGTTTCAAAATTACTAGAAATTAGCATCAACATTAAACAATTATCAGGAAAAATCGTTAAAATTAATTTCATGTTGCTTACAATAAATTTATCGTCTATTACAATTTCTTTTCAATTCACATCGGGCAGCCCTTAAGCAACGCTTAATTAAAATTTCCCATTACAAACACATCAAAACAAATCGAGAAATAAAATGAATTCGCCATTAATTTTAAGTACGTCAAGCTTCTTTTCTATACGCTACTACGAGAAACTTGACAATAAGCAAAGAAGAAAAGAAAGAAATTGTTTTGTGTGTTCAAAATTGAAAATAAAAACTTTTAAAAAAAATTGTGTACTATATAATAGGCAAGCAGTACAAACAAAACGTTAAAATACACTATAATGATAATAAAATAAATGAATTAAGTGAATTGTTTAATTATAATTTAGGCAGGTGGGTTATTTTGTGATATATCTTTGTTGTGTGTGCGATGTGAAAAAAAAAATGTACGTGAGAAAAACAGGACACTCCAACCATGCCTTAAAATGTATGAAATTTATTATGCGATTAAATATTAATGCAATATACTATCTCGTATTATCGGCGATATCGCAATTAAATTTTATTTGTTTCCTATTTGTCGTACACGAAATTCTTATACACAATATAGAGATAAATTTAAGAAGTAATCATAATAAACCGTTTTGTTTTATTTTTTTTTTTGTCTTGTTCGACACTACATGATTGTGGTGAAAAAACCAACACAAGTTAACCAAACAAAAAAAAAATTGATTTATCTGTGTCGAATATTTGTTGGTGCTTGACTATGATGATGACTTGCGGCGAGAGTAAATTTTTGTTTTGTGTTTCTACAATGAAATTCCAAAATTTAATTTTCTAACCGTACTAATAATAATTTACTGTTTTCCCTCTAGGATCGTAAAAATAATATCATAGAATTTACAAACATATAATAATTCGAAATTTGGCAATATGTGGAATTCAACAAATTCGAGTGTCAATAATCAACAACAAAAAGATCAGACCCAACAAAATGGAGCTTCGAAAACCTTGGGGATGACCTCGGCTATTAGTACGGCAGCACCAAAACCTGATGATATTGTAAAAACAAAAAATTTGGAAAAAGCACTTGGTAAGTAGAAATTTAGGTTTTGTTTCATCATCATTATTGTGATGTCTCAGTATGTAATCTGATTATGTATTTTGAGTAGCATTATTTGATAGGGGCACATGGTAACTTCATGATATTTAGAATATATTAATTGTATTTTGAGGTTAGAATTTCGTCTGAACCAGATATTTCGTCTTATCTTAAGCATAACGGCTCAGCTTTCTTTAGTACCAAAAAAAATACTCCTGTTGGTACAGTAACAAGTCATATGTTCATATCATTGAATTGTAGTTGAAATCAAATCTCTATCGAAATATAAAATTTTTGTGCTATAAAATTATTTTGTAACATTTTCCCATAATATAACAGCACTTTCCATTTTGAGCCAGTTTACATGGAATGTTTTCTTGAAATACATTCTTTATTTATTTTTTAAGGACTTAGAGAATCCCCCCAATTGTCAAAACTAAGTTTTTGTACAGACCATATACATGAGGCGAAAACCAGACACCCTATTTAGCACTCCTAAAGACATTTTTCAAATTTTTTTTTTTTCAAAATATATTTTACTAGATTCATTCTTGCAGATTCCTCAGGCCAATTGTTAGAAGCTGATGAGTACTGTCCTGGTAGATATTATTTCCTATTTTGTTTTTTTTTTTTAAATTATTTTGTTTTAGAAGTGCCACTATTTTTTGTGGCCATCAATTACGTTAAGATAAAGTTAACATCGATCACCATTTCAGAACCCTACAATGTATTCGAGTCTGAAGAGGAGCTCAATCATCGTATGGAAATTTTATCAAAATTAAATACACTCGTTAAAGAATGGGTACGTGATGTTTCAGTATCGAAAAATATGCCACCACAATTGGCTGAAAAATTAGGTGGAAATATTTACACATTTGGTTCATATCGTCTCGGTGTTCATCACAAAGGTGCCGATATTGATGCACTGTGTGTAGCACCAAGAAATATTGAACGAACTGATTATTTTACATCATTCTTTGAACTATTAAAACAACAGTCCGAGGTTACAGAATGTCGGGCGGTTGAAGAAGCTTTTGTACCCGTTATTAAAATGAATTTTGATGGCATAGAAATTGATTTATTATTTGCACGATTGGCTCTAAAAGAGATACCGGATAATTTTGATTTGGGAGACGATATGCTACTTAAGAATTTGGATCCAAAATGTGTGCGCAGTTTAAATGGATGCCGAGTGACCGACGAGATATTAAGACTAGTACCGAATATTGAAAATTTTCGTTTAGCACTGCGAACAATTAAATTATGGGCAAAAAGTAAGTGTATCATCGAATCGTTTAAGATCTATTCGAAATTAAATTTAATTTAATATATTGTCATATTTAGAACGGGGAATATATTCAAATTCGTTAGGCTATTTTGGTGGGGTGTCTTGGGCTATGTTAGTCGCACGAACTTGCCAATTATATCCAAATGCGGTTGCCGCCACATTGGTACACAAATTTTTCTTAGTATTTTCGAGATGGCGATGGCCTCAGCCTGTACTACTCAAACAGCCCGATACTGTTAATTTAGGATTTCAAGTAAGTTGTGATTTTTTTTTTGACCAAACTTTTACACAAAACTATAAAAAATAAGCTATATAAAGTGATATAAATTTAAGGTCTGGGATCCACGAATAAATGCATCGGACCGATATCATTTAATGCCGATCATCACTCCTGCGTATCCTCAACAAAATTCAACATTTAATGTGTCAACCTCGACATGTAAAGTTATGCTGAACGAATTCAACAATGGAATGCAAATTACAGATGAAATTATGATGGGCAAATCGAAATGGGAAAAACTTTTTGAAGCACCAAGTTTTTTTTATAAATATAGACATTTTATAGTACTTTTAGTTTCGTCTCAAACGGCTGACGATCACCTAGAGTGGTGTGGATTAGTTGAATCTAAAATTCGTTATCTAATTGGTAATTTGGAACGCAATCCATTTATTTCGTTAGCCCACGTGAATCCACGTTGTTTCGAAGCGAAAAACGATAAAAAACAAAATTTACAAGAAAATGGTAGCGGTGATAGTAACGCGTCCGATAAACCTAATTTCACATCGATGTGGTTTATCGGTTTAGTTTTTGAACCATCAGAAAATTTAAATGTTGATCTAACAGAAAATATACAAAGTTTTACAGATTCGGTACATAAACATGCGGTAAGTGTCGAGGAGCTAGGCCCCCCGAATACATCATAACCTCACGTAAACAATTTGTTGTATTTTCAGATGAATATCAAACTACTTAAAGATGGTATGAAAATAGAGGCAAGACATGTGCGCCGGAAACAGTTAAGTCAATATTTAGATCAAGAATTTTTGAAAAATGAACGCAATCTAAC
The DNA here is from genome assembly GCA_963556175.1 of Tipula confusa. Lineage (NCBI taxonomy): Eukaryota > Metazoa > Arthropoda > Insecta > Diptera > Tipulidae > Tipula > Tipula confusa. The sequence goes on from OY744476.1 coordinate 33,116,897, forward strand.
GGAAAATATAATAAATAATTTATATTCAATAAATACATCAACATCGTCACTAAAGAAAAGATTATCAACTGATGGGCAAAGTCCAGCTAATAAAAAAGGGAGGGTAAATGATTCCGTGAGTTTTGTATCCACTTAAAAAAAAAAAACGTAGAACATTTCCTTATATTTTTTTTATCTTATACAATCCCAAACCAAAGTTACTTTTGTTTTTATTAATCTTCATTAATTTTTAAATTATTTATTTCATTCTTCTACATCTTTACGAAGTACAAATATTAATTGCTCTATTTTTCCATTAAATATTTAAAAAAAAAAAATTAAAAAAATATTTAGTTAGATGAAAGTCCAACCTCAACACCTAATACGTCAGTAATTGTTGGCGAAACAATAAAAGGAACGCAATTGGCTGATATTGCAACTGGTAAGTGATGATAAGTTTTTTTTTGTGCTATACACATATTGAAATCAGATTCTCAAAATTGTTTATAAATAATTTTATACCTTAATTTATTTGATAAATAACGGAATATTTCGGAAAATATAAAAAAACCTGTTTAAATCGCACGTTCTTCATTAACATCGATCGACTTTCCGATTAAAAATTTTACTGTTTCATAAGATAGCAGGTAAATATGTAGATTAGTTTTGCTCTACAGTTCGAAACTTATAGGTTTCACGGATGCGAAAACAGCACACGTATATTTTATTTGAACTTTCCTTTTCGAGAAAATGAGGACAATTGTAACCAATTTCATTGTTTTTGACCACTGAAAATCGTTAATTTCTCAATCGTACCCTTTGTATGAGAAGATTTGTTGACGATGTGGTTGAAAAATTGATCAGTAATTGGTACTGTACATTTTTTAGCTTCCTCACGGTTCTTAGTCTTAGGTTAGGTTAGAGTGGCTGCAAACCCACACTTAGACCGGTGACGTTCCATTGTGATACCAAAGGATCCTACTCCCCTTTCACCTTCATTGGAACCATTCAGAGCTACTTATGTAGCGTAAGATATCTCGCAAATTGTAGTTCTCGAGATCCATAAGGCTGTCGAAACAATACTTGTCCAGATGTTTGTACCTCCTGTAAGCGCTAGCGCCGGGCTTGAGCAGAGGAAGTGGCTCACAGTCTCTTCCTCCTCCTCATCCATACAGCTTCTCATTTGCCATTGACACAAGCCTCCTCGCATGCTCTTCCATATGGCAGTGTCCTGTGAGCACCCCCACGACTATACTTAATTCAGGTCTACGTAGGGACTTGCCGCGCTACATTGCATGTTATGGTGTTATTCCACCTCTTCTGTGGCGAGGCTATCGCCTCCTTTTTAAGCGCCACAAAAAGCGCTGCTAAAGGCCTCCCCAGATTTGCCCTTTTCGGTTTCAATTGGAGAGTTGTACTTTTCCTCGCCAGTTCGTCAGCCCTACAGTTCCTCAGAACGTCCGAATGATCGAGGACCCAGACTATTTGGATGCTCGCTAATCTCGTTAAGAGGTGAGCGGCATTTCAATGCCACCGCGGATGTCAGAGAAACTGATTCCAGCGACTTGATTGCCGCCTGACTGTCCAAATATATTGTTATATCCCTTGTGGATATGACATTATGCATCAACCAAGTCAGCGCTTCCTCAATTGCTACCACCTCTGCCTGGTACACATTTCAGTGATCAGGAAGACGAACGGATATATTCAAATTTAATTTGTCACGATAGACTCCAGCTCCGACTTTGCTCCGCTGTCGACCTGTTCTGCCAGGATTCCCTTGAGCGGATAAGGGTCCGGAAGCCTTTTTCAAAGCATACAATCGATAATCGTCGAGTGGCCCGTCTTTAGACTACCCAACCAAACAAGGCAGAGTCGTGCAGCAGTAGTTGCCGCTCTCTGCTTACCAAAGATGTCGACAGGAAGAAGGTAGAGCATAGCCTCCAGAGCACGTGTAGGGGTGTCCTCAGTGCCCTGCTTATAAGCAAGCAGGCCGTTCTTTGTACCTGCTCTATCATATTTTTATAACTTTTCTTGTCTAGTGCTGGCCACCACATTATAGCCCACATTTGCTAGTCCACTTTGTAATGATTAAGAACGCGTGTTGCATGACTTCTCTAATCGTGCTTAGGTCATCTGCATACGCTATCACCTCTATTTCCTTCCTCTCCAGTTCCAAAAGTAGTCCATTGATTACTATGTTCCAGAGAAGAGGTGATAGGACACCACCTTGCGGAGTTCCTCTAACTACTCGCCTCCTAATGGTGGATTCCCCTAACTCCGCGTTAACAATCCTGCATTCTAGTATCTGATTTATCAAGACCTCCTTAAGGGGTAGTCCACATCTAAGAAAGACAGTCCTTCCTGAACTGCCTCCGACCTGACATTGTTAAAAGCGCCCTCTATATCGAGGAAGGGTACCATACAGTACTCTTTCGAGTGGATTGATTTCCCAATTGTTCGCACCAGGGAATGCAGAGCCGTGTCCCTTTCCAGTAGGCATGCTGAGAAGTCGCCCAATTACTGGGTTTTATTTTTGCACGTATGTACACGTCAATCAGTCTCCAATGTTTTCAACAGAAAGGATGATAGAGTTATAGGCCTTAGGTGCTTTGGGTAGGCCTGTGAATTCTTCCCCGTTTTCGGGTATATAAATCACCCTAACCTCTGTCCATTTCCTAGGAATATAATTCAGCTTTAAACACCCCCTGAAGATCACCTCCAGCCATGGGAGAATGTTTGACGAGTGTTTTTGCAATTCCACTGGAATGATACCGTCCGGGCCTGCCGATTTATAGGGTCTAAAGCCGTTTAGTGCCCATAGGATCCGTTTTTTGCACACGATTTCCTCCGGGCACCCCGACGATAATTTTTCCCCATTCCTACTAAGCTCTGTCAACACATCCACACTACCTGGGTTTCCAACAGGAGCGTCAATGATTCCCTACTAGAAGTTGTCCACAGCCCATCTGGTTTAATTAAGTAACTAGGGCTCGTAGATAAGATTTTCCTAAGGCGCGAGGTCTCCGAAACACCTTCCATTTTATCACAGAATAGTCTCCAAGACCTCATCTGCGCCTTCCTTAATTCCTTTTTATACTTTTTAAGGTGCTCCTTATAAGAGTCCCAATCCTGAGCTTCCCTAGAGCATTTTGCTCTGTTGAATGCTTTCCTACACCCTATTCGAAAGATTCCCAAATCCCTGGACCTCCATGCCGGTTTCTGCTTCCCCTTAGGTATTCTCTTGGGGCAAGCAGTGTCCAAGGACAAGTTACAGGCGCCAAATTAAAAACATTCGAATGACTATAAAAAACCAACCCATAAAAACTTATTTGACACTAAACCAAAAATACTGAGAGTGCTCTCGCATTTCCAACACGCAAGAAGCGTTCGTTGTAAAAATTTCAGATAAAAATAGTAAGCGGAATTGAGAACTCGACGGCTTTACATTTTGTTGAAATAATACACGCAATAGGCAATATTCACTCTCACACTTTAGCAGTAGATTTCTTCGTCAGAACGGTTTTTTGAAGTGTTTAAACTTTACAGTAATAAGATTACTGCCATCTGAAGTTGGACATCGGTTCAACATCGGTTACATAAGTAGCAAATGTCGATTTTTAACCACAAAATTTTGGTGGTAACTTATACTGATGGTGGGGTTCATTTTAATTTATTTTGTTTTTTATCACTGTCATTACTCATTTGGAAAACAAATCAGCTGATTTGCAGAGAGTTTGAAACCCTTGTAAAATGTATGTACGAGTTATTGCAATTTTAAAAAAATGTGACCAAGGGGTCTATTATGAAATAAGTCGGAAAATACGTTGTCGCAAAATCCGATCCGCGGGGAAATATTCCTACTATAAAAGTATATATTTCGACTGTCAAATTTAAATTTATGAATAATTTGTTAAAAATAATTTAATAAAGATATTAACTTATATTTTAAATAATTAGATTTTTAAATTATAAAAAACAAAAAAAAATATGAGTTTCGATTTGTTTTTCGTGCGTATATTACGATAGCCGTCATCTAACTAGCTGTCGTAAATTATTTGTCCAAAAATCAGGATGACGGATTTTTATTTCATAATAGCAATATCCGAGGCGGATCGGAATTTTTTTAGTTGCATAATATGAATATCCGGCGCGAGACGGAATTTACGATGTCGGAAAAGTTTCATAATAGGCCCCCAAATTTACACTTAGAGCGAAACTACGTATGTGAATATAAAATATAAAAAATATCCGCATAGTAACCAATCAAGTCAACATATATAAACCATGTGACTAGCGTCACGAACCAAATCACTCGTATGCGATCATAACGCTACGGTCATTTTCATCAACGAAAAAAAATGGTCCAATGACACTACCAGTAACGGTTTTCATCTGACCAGTAACGCATATTCTGTTGGTTGACGAAGCCGTTTAGCCAAAAATGCGCTTCATCACCGAAGATGGATTTTGCGATGAAATTGATCGAGTGTTCGAGTTCATACGATCGAGTGGCTTTAATTCTTGTGTTAACGTGATCTTATAAGGGTGCAAGCTAAGATCATTTCGCAAAATTCGCCAAAGTATGATCTAAGCGATGCCCAATTATTGAGAACGCCGTGAAATCGAATGTTTTCGGTTCGTTTGCGACGGACGCTTGAACGGCAGCAATATTCCCGGCACTTCGACCAACCCGTTGTCTCACTGGCACGTGAACAACCAGAAGCACCTTGTAGGAAACCTCTGATTAGATTTCTTTACCAACAGATAATAAAAAAGATGGCGGCTAATCAAACTTTTCAATTATTTTATTGATGTGAGGAAATTTAGAATTATCATTTTAAAAATTAAACCATCGTGCCAGACTCTATCGAATGCTTTTTCTATATCGAATAAGAGAAGCCCAGTAGAAGGTTTATTGGACAAATTATTTCTTATAGTATTCGTCAGTCTATTTAATTGATGGGTCATGAAATGTTCGTACCGGAATCCAAATTGTTCTTTTGTTAGAACATATTTAAAACAATAAACTAGAATTTTTAAACAGTTTACTCAGAGAACTTAACTGGACTGATGGGCTTGTAACTGTTAATGATGCTTTCATATCTTTTCTGAATTTATGAATTTGTATTACACGAGCAATCTTCCATTTATTCTGAAAGTAAGAGAACTTGTAACAAGAGTTAAAAAGTTGGTCCAAAAATACTATGGCTCTACGAGGTACTTTTAATTTCCTGAACCATTCAACTTATTAGAAACAGCCGAGGATTTCTTATCAATATTATTGATTGCTAGTTCTGTTTTAGTGCTATTTACAATATGAGTAATACAGTCAGTGATATTGTTTTGGTAAGCTTCAAAGTTAACTGCGAAACAATTGCATTTCTCTTGATTTGTGAGTACACCAATCCTTCGCTTAACGAATCGAAATTTCGTTAACCGAATTTTTAGTACATTTTTGAGTAATTGGGTCACAGCATGCATACCTCTGTTGGTTTTTACTATAAAAAGCTGAAACTCAGATCTATTTTAAATTTTTTTGCTTTTGACAAGCTCTTTTTAGCGATCTGGATTTTTTGAAATAGTTATGTCGTTTTGCTGCTAATTTTAAATGATATTAGTGATTTGTTAAGTTTTTATACGTAATAAATTATACAAACATAATTAAAATTAAAGAAATAAATTTTTTTGTTCGATATGCAGCTCAAATACAGATTTCTTTTTTAAAGAGGGGAAAAAAGACTAAGACTGTGTCCGAAACCTATGATAAATATTTTTTAATAAAATTTTTGACATTTATTTTGAAAAATATTCCTCTTAATTCCCAATTTTTTTATTACGCTCTTCGTAAAGTGATTGCCATATTTCCCCGCCTTATTTGTTTGTAAATTAATTTTTTGCGAGTTATAAAAAAAATTATATTTGATTGTGTGCGCATTTTTATTGAAATCTATAGTAACGAAAAAGTTCCAATTTTTCTATGTTGTTTTTGAATGGTACTATTACAAAACCAAGTAGTAAATTTTATATGTATATATCCGAGTGTGAGCTCCCCCGTTTCTGCATGCAAATGCTTTTAAAATGTTCATCTTTTTTTGTACTTTTGCTTTTATATTCTTATAATGTGAGCTCCATGAAAGTTTATTAGTTATCGTAACTCCAAGAAGTTTAGTTATTAATATGTTTTCTGGTTTATTATTATTCATTTTGACATCTATTTGCTTATGAAGATTTATGTTAAAATTTAGTATTTTCGTTTTCTCAGGGTTTATTTCAAATTTTATTTCACTTATTTTTTCTCCGAAGGTATTTAATGCTTGATTGTCTATTTCTTCTAGTGTATTGTTATTATCTGATGTGATTAGTTTTCCTACGTCGTCTGCCAACTGGATAATTTTTATATTTTCTGAGTTTATTTGATGTAGAGCCGCTGTATAAATAATAGTGGACTAAGTGAACAGCCCTGAAGAATTGCTTGGTTCGTAATTCTGGTTATTGTTTCAGTTTTGTTTTCTATTATTATTTTTCTATTAGTTAGATATTTATATATCCAATTTATTATAACTTTATTTATTTTAATTTCTTTAAGTTTATTTATTAGAATTTTTTTATCAATATTGTCAAATGCTTTTTTAATATCGGTTAATATTAATAATGTTTTTAGTTTTCCTTGTCTGTTATGTTTAATTTTATTTATAAGAGTAACATAATAATCTGTTACACTTTTTCTTTCTCTAAATCCGTAGGAGTGTGTAGGTATAAAGTTATTCTTATTTAATTCCTTATTTATTCTGTTTTTAACCATTTTTTAAATAATTTTTGTGAATGTAGGCAGTAACGATATAGGTCTGTAATTCTGTGTTAAATCTTCTATCTTGTTAGGTTTTTTTATTGCCACAATTTTTATTTCCTTGAACTTTTCTGGGAAGATGTTTCTTGCCCACATTTTGTTTAAATGCTTTGTTAGTATTTGTATATGATTTTCCGGTAGTTGTTTTAAAATTTCATTTGATATTCGATTTAACCCTGGAGCTGTGTTTTTATTGTTTTGTTTAATCTCGTTTATTTCCTCAAAGCGAAATTCATCTATTAATGCTGGTGGGTATGATGTAGAATAAGGTATCTCAATTTTCTGGAAAATTCTTGTCCAAAAATTCTATTGCTGAATCATGGTTGTCTAGTATATTATACGATTTTGTAGTTTTCTTGTTTAACAAGTTTGTTTAATTAATTTCCATAATCTCTTATTTTGTATTAACCTCTATTTTTTCTGTAAGTTCCGCCCATATTTTGGTTTACTCTTTTTGATTTCTAATTTTAGTTTGTCTTTTAGACTTTTTAACTTTACTGCTGTATGAATATCTTTTATCTCGTTGAATCTATTTTGTGCTTCTTTCTTTTCATTCCCTAATTTGCTGAAACTAGGGTAATGTCTACTGCTGTATTTTGAAGTCTATGTAGGTTCTGATATGTTGATGAACCATCATTAAGTAAATAATATGGATATTCTAGTATAGTTTCTTCTATTTTGTTTCCTAATATATCATACTTTGCATTTTGTTCCCATAGTTTACTGTGTTTATTTATGTCTCCTCCTACTATTGTATTTTAGGTTGTTTCTATATTTCCTTAGTATTTTTTCAAACTGCTTATTAACTTCCTGTGGTTTGTCTTTATTTCTTGTTGAGTTGTAAAACGAAATTATAGTGTACTCTGTTTTATAGAATTTGATTTTTATTTATATGGCCTCTATTGAGTTTATATATAATATTTGTGTAGATAATAGTTGGATATTATATTTTATAAGCAAGCCGCGTCCTCCATAGCCGTCTATCCTGTTATTTAAAATTGTCCAATACTCTTTAAATTTTGGTGAATATTTATCAGAAGACCATGTTTCATTCACAATTGCTAAATCTGCCATTTCATCTGTTAAATATTTTTCAAATATATCTTTTTTGTTTTTAATACTTTGTAAATTTATTTGTACTATTTTCATATTTATTGTAAATATATAGCTCCAGGTATATTTTGTTCCGAATCGTAATTGAAAAGTGGCACTGCTAATGCATCTATAATATTAATTGCCTCCTCTGGCATATCGCAATGAGGAACTTTTATTTTAATTATGTTATAGAAATTTATGATTTGTTCAATCATTCTTTTGATTAAATTTTTTCCTCAACTTCTTTTGTTCCCTCGTCATTTTTGTCTAATTTTTTTCATAATTTCTGCCATCTTTGTTTCTTGTACTTCCATGATTCTTTCATTATTGGGAATTTAGATAATTATGTTTGTATTCAGGAAATTTATTTTCGTATATTTCCTTGGCTTTTTTCCTTTTATATGATTTTCTCATTGTGTTCCTTATTTGTTTTATTTCCATTTCCTTCTTTTTTTTTTTTTTGGACAGTCTTTTTAGTTTGTTCTGTGATTATCTTTACAATTATGGCATGAAGTGTTTTGTGTACATTTTTGGTCTTGCTCTATTGGATGGTAATATGCACAATTTCCGCATCGAGTTTCCTTGTGTAGACAATATTTTTTGAAAGGTCCATAATTTAAACAGTTTTTGCAGAAAAGTGGCTGTGGTATAAAGTAACGCACTCTGTAATTGACTCCATATATTTTGATTGATTCAGGTTTAAAATTTGATCTAAAGGTGAGTTTCACTGTTTCCATTTTTTGTAAGGTTTTATTGGCTATGTTATAACGTAATAATCTTTTTGCTTCTGTAATTATTATTTCACTGTTATAATTATACATAATATCTTCCATTGTGACATCTTGTGGAATGCTTCTTATAACTCCAAAAGTGTGATTGAAATTCAGTGGTAAAAAAATATTTTATCCATCATTTTTTAAGTGTTCAAATTTTAATAGTTTATTTGCACTTGATATGGATTTATAAATTATGATATATCTAGTTTTTTTCATGGTTTGTATTATATTTTCATAGTCTCCGAGGGTTAATAATTTAAGTGTTTTCGCAATATTTATAATATTTGAGTTTTATTTTATTACAATTACAGAAAAAAGGCCGTTATCCTTAGATAAATATACATTTTTTCTTTCCTCAAATCTGAATTTGTCTTGTATTACATCGATTTCTTCCTCTTTGTCTACCATTTTTATTGCTGTATTATCGTTATTTAATTTCATTGGTTTGAATTGTTTATATGTTTTATTTATCTTGTTGCTATTATGCTGTTTTTGGTTACTCATTTTTAATTTCTTAATCATTTCATTATTTTTTTCCTTTCAACTTAGCTCTCTATATATTTCACTGTATTTACTTTTTGTGGTTATGATTTCATCTTCTGAGAAACCTTGGAAATTTAAAGTTTTGGCACAGTTTTTTCATTACTCTCCACTTTAATTATATTTTTATGTATTTTAGTATTATACTAGTCTAAACTTATTAAACTTTAACAGTAAAATTCAATTTACTTTTTGGTTTATAAGCGCACTTAATAAAATTTAAGACTGTACGACTGTAGTCTTTGATCTGCCTGGGCCCTTTAAGGTGCCCCAGTTATTAGAATCAATTTATTCACTTTTTATAAAAATATATTATTGTTTATTCTTTTTATTAATGATCAAATTCTGAAAACTTTATGTAGCTAATTTAATTATTTATTTTAATTAAATTTATAAAATTTAAAAGAAAAAAAAACAAGGATTTTTTTTTGTGTTTCTCGGTCAAGGCTTACTCGTTGATTGAGGCCTTTATTATAATTAAGTTTTGGTATTTGTCAAAAATTATCTTAGCAGCTGACCGTGATAATTAGGGTGTCTTCGTTTTTATCAAATAAATGTCAAAAATTTAAATTCACAAATATTTATCATTGGTTTCGGACACAGTCTTAGTATGTAAGAAAGAGAATGTATATTTACACTCTAATGTTCATATAATTGCGGTGATTACGAATTTAGTCTGTCTATGTTTTTTAATTTTTCTTTAATTATTTATATGTTGTCTCCAAAAAGTTAAACAAGTCTGTGCATGTTGATATGCTGGTTATCTATCTTATATGTATTGAAAATGTTTTCCAAGAAAATGCATTGTGGTCGGCCAACATTGCTTATTACGAACTAGACTGGTCAAGTTTATAATTGATTTAGCTATTCAACTAACAGATATTTTAGCTGGGGAAGACAGAGCAAACATAACTCAATTCCAATGTTGTTAAAACTGATTTTCAATCGACCATCGCAATTACTTAGGTGTATGGCTTTGCTAAATTTTAACTACTCGTAACTGCTCATGCAAAATAAATAGACGACGCAATAATTTAGTAAATAAAATAGTAGTTAACATTTAGCAAAAACACATTTTAAGTACTTCCGGTGGTCGATTGGGAAGCAACTATTATGTCGCCATCATTCAAATATTTAATACCCAATGCAATAAAAATTTTTATTGCTTTGAAATAAATTATTTCTCAATGTTGATTGTTTTCAAAATGAATAAATTGTAAATGTTAATTTAATAAATTAAAATTATTTACTCTCAAACTGAAGGCTGAAAAGGTATATAATATTACGAAGCACTGCAAAAAATTAAATTCACAAAACAATTATGGCGAATACTGAATTAAATAACAAAATTAATAACGAAATCGAATTTACACTTTTTCTATTTTATTTTCCCTACCAACTAGGTACAATACCAGCACCAGCGGGCGATGAAAATCAATCAGCAACCACAAATATTTCTGAAGCCGCTGCTGAAGTTGTATGCTCGTGACAAAAGAATAAAGGATAATTTTTGATAAACCAATCAAAAAACATATAAAAAAAAATATAAAAAAAAAAAAAAAAAAGAAAATGCTAAACATTTAAAATGACAAAAAACATTCAATTTTAAATTATTATTATAATTTAAAAAACATTTAGAATTACTACAACATGTAAGTGTGATAAAAAAGTATCAAACGTTTTATATAAAAAATGTAACACTAATTACGAAAAAAAATATTTTCCCTTTTTTCTTTTTTCTTGTTTCAATTTCAGTGTTGTGGTTTTGTTGTGTTGTTATTGGTCTAATTTGAATAATTTTATTTAAAAAGCAAAAAAAAAAAAAAAATTAATTTAATTTTTTTTTGGTAAATTCTAGCCGGTGAATTAATTAAATATGGCGATTTGCTGAACTTTATACAACATAAATAACAAAATAATTTTTTTTTAAATTTAATTTAATTTAATTAACTTTTCCTTTATAGAAATAATACAATATTCACTCTCATTTTATTAAAAATACACATTTTTTTTTTGCATTAAAAAAAAAGAAGAAAGACTTTTGATATATATATATATATATATATATATATATATATATATATATATATATATATATATATATATATATATATCCATTTATACATATATATATATATATATATATATATATATATATATATATATATATATATATATATATATATATATATATATATATATATATATCCATTTATACATATATACATAATGATCTTCGGCACTCAATGTAATATATTGAAGGATTGATGATATAGGAGATACAATTTCATGCAAAAAATTTTAATTCTTATTTTCTAAATTCGTTACATATTTTACCACTTTTATCCTTAATTGATTAGGAAATATTACGCTGACAAAGTAAAATGACACAAAAATAAGTGTACTGTACCTGGATATATTTTTTAATACTTAGGTTAAGTAATTTTTTGCATCAGCAATATTTCGACAGAACCGTAACTTAACTTTATTTGGTCTCCATTTTCCGTTGAAATATTAAATATTTTAGGTTTTTTGAAGCGCTATAATTAGAAAAAATCAGAAAACACTATAAAAGCTATAAAGCCACGTTAAATATGATTTTATAATTTGGAACGATTCACAAAACTCAATCTCCGCATTTTATTTTGCCGGCCTTAATTTTAATTTATTCGGTCAAAATAAGTATCGAATGAATTAAAAATTGTAAACATTTCTTGTTTGAATTTGTTTAAATATTAGTCGCTTACCGCAAGATATTAGGTGGAAGTCTTTGCTAAATTCTTGCTACTCGTACCTGCTCATACAAAATAGTAAGAATAGTCAAGAGTAGTTAAAATTTAGCAAAGACACACTATTGGTAACATATAACTAGTGGTAAAAAGTTTGATTTGAAATTTCATCCCTTGTATTATCTTTCAAAATATTACATTCCGTGCCGAACACCCTATATATATACATATAGTTACATATACATAGTAAATAATTACTTATTTTTTAATTAATTAATTCTAACTTTTTAGTTTAGAATGGGAAAACACTTTATAAACTACATACATACATAATTAATGAAAATTTTAGGGTTAAATAAAAATAAGTTTTCTTTTTCTATATTTAAACTGGAAATTTTTTTTTCACAAAATTATTATAGATTTATAAAATTAATTGAGTATAATTAAATAATATGATTAAATTTATAATATGCGGTTTATATTTTTAGACGATGAGTTCGGTTTTTTAAATTATAATTTTACTATAACTTAATTTTTTTTTTTTTTTAATTTTCTTTGATACACAAACATTTCAATTGTTTTTGTTTATCGATTTAATTAAATTTTATTTTGTAAATTAAATAATAATTTGCCTTGGTTTGTACGCGAGGTTTAGTTGTATTCGGGATTTCGGGGTGGGTTTTTAAATATTGTTGAAATCGAATATATGGTGCAATATTTTTTTAGGCTAGAATTTTTATTTTTTTTTTTATTTGGCAAACAGTTTTTATATAATTTGGTAGTTGAACACACAATGGACGAGATCACCATGTTTATATCTATTTTATTTACTAATTTTGCTCATTAGAAACGCGATCAATAATAATCCACCCGAGTTTGCGCGTGTATAGGAATTATAACAAAACGTTTCATTTTAATTTTACTATAAGTAGACTTAAGTATGATTTCTTTATTTTATCAGTTTTTAGCTTAAAGTTAAATATATATATATATATATATATATATATATATATATTTATATATATATATATATATATATATATATATATATATATATATATATATATATATATATATTTATATATATATTTATATATATATATATATATATATATATATATATATATATATATATATATATATATATATATATATATATATATATATATATATATTATGTGGTTTACATAGGAATTAGAAAATACATAAAAAAATACAATTAAGCAAAAAAAAATATTTTTTTTTTATATAAACAAAACAAAAATAGTTTTAAATTTAATAATTACATATTACTACTACCTATATATGGATTTAAAAAGCACTCAAGATGTATAAAACAATTATTAGAATCAAATAACATATGGGGCCGAAATTTTACGGTAAGTTTTTCCAGACAAAAATTACAAGGAGACATTTTTTTTTTGTGTCGAGAATATCATCATCAAGCCTAGCTAATAAGAAATAACAATAGTATTACATATATAAATTTTATTATCTACAGTTAGTTGTTATATATATATATATATATATATATATATATATATATATATATATATATATATATATATATATATATATATATATATATATATATATATATATATATATATATATATATATATATATATATATATATATATATATATATATATATATATATATATATATATATATATATATATATATATATATATATATATATATATATATATATATATATATATATATATATATATATATATATATATATATATATATATATATAATTATATATATATATATATATATATATATATATATATATATATATATATATATATCAACATATATAAAATAATATTAAACTATGTCATTGTACAATCGATGTATAATTATTTAAAAATTTGGAAAAATGATTTTTTTTGAAAAATAAAGTTTGAAATATATATCGACGTCATCGCAGATAAATTGTTTAATTTATATCTTCATAATAATATTTTATTATTTACTTTAAATTGCAAAAGCTTGTGCATTTTTGGAGACTAATGATTTAAATTTAATTTAAATTTAAAATTGCCAAATTTCTGGTTCAATCATAAAAAAAAGCTTCAAGAATTTGGTTGGGGCGAACCAAAATTGTGAATTTCAATTACCATTATTGACCATTATTTTCATATAGAATTATTCGAAATCAAACAAATTTACCAATTATTTGATTTTGATGACTTTGGCTTTGAATTAGAAAAGGCCTCGGCTCACCATAAATATCACGAAATGATAGCATTTAAAGACAATTATCTTTGGTATACGGTGTGGCAAAAATCTATTTAAAACAGAAGGCTAGTTTGGTGTTAACATCTATTTGAACCGAATCAAATAAATAGAGAAAAATGACAGAGGATTTCTCAAGTAAGACTCAAGAATAAACTCAGAAATCCAAGAGATGCTAACGCATACAAATAGTTCTTCAGACTCCGATGTTAATTTATAGATCATAGTAAGTCTCAAAATTATAGATTATAGTAAGACCCAAACATTGATCGAAGTAGCAAAGTTGTTCAAGGGCCTATAAATGGCATTGCTTGTAATAAGCAGTTGTGCACATAAGAAAAATTACCTAAACTAACTATCAATATTTCTGGGCCATATTTCGTTCTTTTACTATAATCCCATTCAATAACTTTATATTATTTGTCCTAAATTATAAAAATTCCTCAATCCCCTCTTATCTAGATTTATCATATTTATCGAGTTCTCTGCAGTTCACAAAACCATACATCTTTGACGATCACGAAGTAATATATTTGACTAGAGCCACCTCTTAAAAGGCAAATAGGTTATGTTGTTGAAGTCGGGAAAAGTGAACCTCAACAATTTGATGTGAGATACTAAAACTGTTCCCAAACAATTTATGTATTTTATCAAAATTTTACAATTTGCTTTTGTTTCATAATAGGAATATTCGCCACGTATCGGATTACATATTAGATGTCGTATTTTAGAAAGCGAGTAATGTTTCATAATAGCAAATAGGGCTCTTAGATCCAATTAAGACGAAAAAAAAGACAAGAAATTGAAAACAATTATTTATTAATAAAATTAAATCAATTTTTTATTTTAGGATTTAGACCCATCGTTTGCATTTCGATTAATTGTGCTTTTAATTCTAATTTTTGTTTTAGTAATTTACGCGTATGTAATCGATCAATTCGCTCACTTTCGCATTTATCAATAAGTATTTTTAATTTTTTTTCTTTAAGTTTTTTTATATCGGTTAAACATTGCAATATACCACTTTGGGTTTTCGCCATCTCATCATAAAATGCTATCGTTCTGCTATGAAATTCATTTAGGGGTTCGACATTAGATCTAACATCTTCTTCTCCTTCCATATCAGTTTCAAAAGCCTCGTAAATATTTTCATCGTCTTGATTATTATTTTCTGTAATCCATATAGTTTTCGGTGAGTAGCCTGAACTTTCGTTTATTGATGTTCTACTAGTTTCATCTTTTGTAAAAAATTGGGCGGCTCCAAATGTTTTTGCAGCAAAACCGTCTGCATCACTTTTTAATTCGAGCAACTCGCCGATTTGTTGTTCGAGTGGGGAAAATTTATAGACTTTATTTGAACTACCACCGACAGTTGATTTTTGGCGTCTCATTTTTCCCTTTATGTGATACTTGTAATCTTTCCACACCTATCAATGAAATAGTATTATGTAAACGAAAATTATCAATATATTGTATTTTTTACTTTTTTCCAACCTTCCACCGTTTTAATTGGTGGACCTTCGCTGTTTAATTGATCTTTTAGTTTCGACCATAGTGCATGTGTTTGAGTTTTGTATTGTGGGGCACTAAGTAAATTTCTTGCTATGTCTACATTTTTGATCATAAACTCTACAATCATTTCGAATTGTCTTGCATTGGTTGTCCTGTATATATTTAATAATATTGATATATGAAATTCTAAAATAATCATTGCATTGATGGATTTACTTACATTAAAATAAAATGATGCGAAATAACTGTTTTAATATTATATATAAAAAAGCACTTTTCACATTTACGATATTCGACTGCTACAGTGCTACTCAATCGCATTTGTCAATACTACTTTCGCAAAAATCCGATATCATTTTTATTTTATAATAAGGCGCACTAGTCGACTATAATATAGAATTTTAAAAAATAGGGTGTTTCATAATAAAATGCGAAATGGTTGAATATACTACATATAATAGTTATCCTGTAATTCGATATAAACTTAACATCATATCATAAACACATTTGTATTGATTGTAAATGTTGCGAGTCAATTAGTGTAAGACGCAAGTTTCGCTCATGTTTTATTTATCATTTTGATCTTTTATTTACTTATAACAAATAATATCCGTTATGCTTCACTTGTTAATACAGTGCAAGATAACCTGGATTCAGCTGGGGTCGCAGAAAATACCTGTTAGAACACAAAATTGTTGTTATACGCATGTTTAAGTTTCTTCAGAACATAACTAGTTGCATAAAAACTCGAATTTCTGTATTTAAACTTTCATTATTGGAAGTTATATTTGCAAATAAAATATGAAGATAAACAAAAACAAAATGTAATCTAAAACTTACATTTTTAATTCTCATTTCCTTTTTTCGTAGTTACGTATAAGAGAGAGGCTCTCTATAACTACATCTATACCAAAGACGTATAATAGATAATAAAAATAATAAATTTGTGCTAAAAAAATCGTAAACTTTATACTATTGTGTATCAAAATTAAAAAAAACTTAAAAAAATAAAGTGTTTGGTGAACAATTGTCGGAATTCTAAACTCAATAAAGAATAATGTATTTTGTTGTGGTTCCTAAAATCGTAATCAACTGTACACACATTTTTTGTATATGGTCTCACTCTTTTGAATATAGTGTACTATTCCAGAACCAATTAGTATAATTAGTTTGGAAAAACGCCGTTAAATTGCCCACTAATTTTATGATTTTCAAAATATAATACATACGTAGTTTTGTCGTGGTTTCTTTTTTGGCTGTTGAATTGAACCAAACTTATTTAAATTTTTAATCTGTATTTCCTTTTTTCGTGTTTATAAACGGGATTATGCTTCAATTCTGATTTTAAATTTATTTGCATGATGTGTTTATTGCATGATGTGTTTATGTGTTTATGTTAGTGATGGATCATTTCTTTTGCAACAAAAAATCTGCAAAGCTATCATAAAGAAACAAATTTGTCTCATTACTCCATTTCCATGGCATGTAGGCTAAAATCTCAAGCTTTCCCTATTTTTCTAGTTTCTATCGAAGTGGATTAGACCTACTGGGGATACCACACTAAAAAAAATGCACTAAGTACCCTTCCTCTTGGGAAGTGTGGAAATGAGTACACTCAAGTAAACTACTGTCCTAAAAACTTCATTATAGTAAAATAGTAAATTTCTAATTGCGGCCCTGGTTTTATTATAGTCTTTCTCTTTTACCCTTGAAAATTTCCTCACTAGACGTTTGATTATTTCTTGTCTAAGGTTTTAATGTCTTTTATCTATACTTACACTACTTTTGTATCTATCATGATATGACTATAATACAAATGTTGATAATCCTTGACGCTCTTGCAGTTCGTAACAAAGCCCGCAGCTCTTTAAAGGCGAAAAGACGTATTCGCACATCGTTTTTGAGCCTAAAAAATTGAAGCCTAAAGCCTTTGCAAATTTACGAATACGAACGAATGGTCATATCACACACAATAGTGGTCCGATTTTGATAACTGATACCTTAATCGAAAGCTTTCGACACCAGGATGAATTCAACAATGAAATACTCATACATTTACAAACATCATTTTTGAGCCTAAATAATTAGTTCATTAATAATTAATGAATGAATAATTAATTCATCCTGGTGTGAAAAGCTTTTGATTAAGGTATCAGTCATCAAAACCGGACCATTATTGCGTGTGATATTGACTATTCGTTCGAATTCGTAAATTTGCAAAGGCTAACCCCTTTCCAAATTTTTAGGCTCAAAATGATGTATGTAAATGTGTGAGTATTTTATAGTTGAATTCATTCTAAGGGTCAAAAGCTTTTGATTAAGGTATCAGTCATCAAAATCGGACCACTATTGCGTGTGATATTGACCATTCGTTCGTATTCGTAAATTTGCAAAGGCTTACCCCTTTCCAAATTTTTAGGCTCAAAAATGATGTATGTAAATTTTTAAGTATTTTATAGTTGAATTCATTCTGGTATCAAAAGCTTTTGATTAAGGTATCAGTCATCAAAATCGGACCATTATTGCGTGTGATATTGACCATTCGTTCGTATTCGTAAATTTGCAAAGGCTTACCCCTTTCCAAATTTTTAGACTCAAAAATGATGTATGTAAATGTATGAGTATTTTATAGTAGAATTCATCCTAGGGTCAAAAGCTTTTGATCAAGGTATCAGTCATCAAAATCGGACCATTATTGCGTGTGATATTGACTATTCGTTCGTATTCGTAAATTTGCAAAGGCTTACCCCTTTCCAAATTTTTAGGCTCAAAAATGATGTTTGTAAATTTTTAAGTATTTTAAAGTTAAATTTATTCTGGTATCGAGAGCTTTTGATTAAGGTATCAGTCATCAAAATCGGACCACTATTGCGTGTGATATTGACCATTCGTTCGTATTCGTAAATTTGCAAAGGCTTACCCCTTTCCAAATTTTTAGGCTCAAAAATTATGTATGTGAATGTATGAGTATTTTATAGTTGACCATTATTAGTGAGGACCATTATTGCGTGTGATATTGACCATTCGTTCGTATTCGTAAATTTGCAAAGGCTTACCCCTTTCCAAATTTTTAGGCTCAAAAATAATGTATGTAAATGTATGAGTATTTTATAGTTGAATTCATTCTGGTATCAAAAGCTTTTGATTAAGGTATCAGTCATCAAAACCGGACCATTATTGCGTGTGATATTGACTATTCGTTCGAATTCGTAAATTTGCAAAGGCTTACCCTTTTCCAAATTTTTAGGCTCAAAAATGATGTATGTAAATGTGTGAGTATTTTGTTGCAGAATTCATTTTGGTGTCAAAAGCTTTTGATTAAGGTATCAGTCATCAAAATCGGACCACTATTGCGTGTGATATTGCCTATTCGTTCGTATTCGTAAATTTGCAAAGGCTTACCCCTTTCCAAATTTTTAGGCTCAAAAATGATGTTTGTAAATTTTTAAGTATTTTAAAGTTAAATTTATTCTGGTATCGAGAGCTTTTGATTAAGGTATCAGTCATCAAAATCGGACCACTATTGCGTGTGATATTGACCATTCGTTCGTATTCGTAAATTTGCAAAGGCTTACCCCTTTCCAAATTTTTAGGCTCAAAAATAATGTATGTAAATGTATGAGTATTTTATAGTTGAATTCATTCTGGTATCAAAAGCTTTTGATTAAGGTATCAGTCATCAAAATCGGACCACTATTGCGTGTGATATTGACTATTCGTTCGTATTCGTAAATTTGCAAAGGCTTACCCCTTTCCAAATTTTTAGGCTCAAAAATAATGTATGTAAATGTATGAGTATTTTATAGTTGAATTCATTCTGGTATCAAAAGCTTTTGATTAAGGTATCAGTCATCAAAATCGGACCACTATTGCGTGTGATATTGACTATTCGTTCGTATTCGTAAATTTGCAAAAGCTTACCCCTTTCCAAATTTTTAGGCTCAAAAATGATGAATGTAAATGTATGAGTATTTTGTTGCAGAATTCATTTTGGTGTCAAAAGCTTTTGATTAAGGTATCAGTCATCAAAATCGGACCACTATTGCGTGTGATATTGCCTATTCGTTCGTATTCGTAAATTTGCAAAGGCTTACCCCTTTCCAAATTTTTAGGCTCAAAAATGATGTTTGTAAATTTTTAAGTATTTTAAAGTTAAATTTATTCTGGTATCGAGAGCTTTTGATTAAGGTATCAGTCATCAAAATCGGACCACTATTGCGTGTGATATTGACCATTCGTTCGTATTCGTAAATTTGCAAAGGCTTACCCCTTTCCAAATTTTTAGGCTCAAAAATTATGTATGTGAATGTATGAGTATTTTATAGTTGACCATTATTAGTGAGGACCATTATTGCGTGTGATATTGACCATTCGTTCGTATTCGTAAATTTGCAAAGGCTTACCCCTTTCCAAATTTTTAGGCTCAAAAATAATGTATGTAAATGTATGAGTATTTTATAGTTGAATTCATTCTGGTATCAAAAGCTTTTGATTAAGGTATCAGTCATCAAAACCGGACCATTATTGCGTGTGATATTGACTATTTGTTCGAATTCGTAAATTTGCAAAGGCTTACCCCTTTCCAAATTTTTAGGCTCAAAAATGATGTATGTAAATGTGTGAGTATTTTATAGTTGAATTTATTCTGGTGTCAAAAGCTTTTGATTAAGGTAGCAGTCATCAAAATCGGACCACTATTGCGTGTGATATTGACTATTCGTTCGTATTCGTAAATTTGCAAAGGCTTACCCCTTTCCAAATTTTTAGGCTCAAAAATAATGAATGTAAATGTATGAGTATTTTATAGTTGAATTTTCTGGTATCAAAAGCTTTTGATTAAGGTATCAGTCATCAAAATCGGACCACTATTGCGTGTGATATTGACTATTCGTTCGTATTCGTAAATTTGCAAAAGCTTACCCCTTTCCAAATTTTTAGGCTCAAAAATGATGAATGTAAATGTATGAGTATTTTGTTGCAGAATTCATTTTGGTGTCAAAAGCTTTTGATTAAGGTATCAGTCATCAAAATCGGACTACTATTGCGTGTGATATTGCCTATTCGTTCGTATTCGTAAATTTGCAAAGGCTTACCCCTTTCCAAATTTTTAGGCTCAAAAATGATGTTTGTAAATTTTTAAGTATTTTAAAGTTAAATTTATTCTGGTATCGAGAGCTTTTGATTAAGGTATCAGTCATCAAAATCGGACCACTATTGCGTGTGATATTGACCATTCGTTCGTATTCGTAAATTTGCAAAGGCTAACCCCTTTCCAAATTTTTAGGCTCAAAATGATGTATGTAAATGTGTGAGTATTTTATAGTTGAATTCATTCTAAGGGTCAAAAGCTTTTGATTAAGGTATCAGTCATCAAAATCGGACCACTATTGCGTGTGATATTGACTATTCGTTCGTATTCGTAAATTTGCAAAGGCTTACCCCTTTCCAAATTTTTAGGCTAAATAATGATGTATGTAAATGTATGAGTATTTTATAGTTGAATTCATCCTGGGGTCAAAAGCTTTTGATCAAGGTATCAGTCATCAAAATCGGACCACTATTGCGTGTGATATTGACTATTCGTTCGTATTCGTAAATTTGCAAAAGCTTACCCCTTTCCAAATTTTTAGGCTCAAAAATGATGAATGTAAATGTATGAGTATTTTGTTGCAGAATTCATTTTGGTGTCAAAAGCTTTTGATCAAGGTATCAGTCATCAAAATCGGACCACTATTGCGTGTGATATTGACTATTCGTTCGTATTCGTAAATTTGCAAAAGCTTACCCCTTTCCAAATTTTTAGGCTCAAAAATGATGAATGTAAATGTATGAGTATTTTATAGTTGAATTCATCCTGGGGTCATAAGCTTTTGATCAAGGTATCAGTCATCAAAATCGGACCACTATTGCGTGTGATATTGCCTATTCGTTCGTATTCGTAAATTTGCAAAGGCTTACCCCTTTCCAAATTTTTAGGCTCAAAAATGATGTTTGTAAATTTTTAAGTATTTTAAAGTTAAATTTATTCTGGTATCGAGAGCTTTTGATTAAGGTATCAGTCATCAAAATCGGACCACTATTGCGTGTGATATTGACCATTCGTTCGTATTCGTAAATTTGCAAAGGCTAACCCCTTTCCAAATTTTTAGGCTCAAAATGATGTATGTAAATGTGTGAGTATTTTATAGTTGAATTCATTCTAAGGGTCAAAAGCTTTTGATTAAGGTATCAGTCATCAAAATCGGACCACTATTGCGTGTGATATTGACTATTCGTTCGTATTCGTAAATTTGCAAAGGCTTACCCCTTTCCAAATTTTTAGGCTCAAAAATGATGTATGTAAATGTGTGAGTATTTTATAGTTGAATTTATATTGGTGTCAAAAGCTTTTGATTAAGGTAGCAGTCATCAAAATCGGACCACTATTGCGTGTGATATTGACTATTCGTTCGTATTCGTAAATTTGCAAAGGCTTACCCCTTTCCAAATTTTTAGGCTAAATAATGATTTATGTAAATGTATGAGTATTTTATAATTGAATTCATCCTGGGGTCAAAAGCTTTTGATCAAGGTATCAGTCATCAAAATCGGACCACTATTGCGTGTGATATTGACTATTCGTTCGTATTCGTAAATTTGCAAAAGCTTACCCCTTTCCAAATTTTTAGGCTCAAAAATGATGAATGTAAATGTATGAGTATTTTGTTGCAGAATTCATTTTGGTGTCAAAAGCTTTTGATTAAGGTATCAGTCATCAAAATCGGACCACTATTGCGTGTGATATTGACTATTCGTTCGTATTCGTAAATTTGCAAAGGCTTACCCCTTTCCAAATTTTTAGGCTCAAAAATGATGAATGTAAATTTTTAAGTATTTTATAGTTGAATTCATTCTGGTATCAAAAGCTTTTGATTAAGGTATCAGTCATCAAAACCGGACCATTATTGCGTGTGATATTGACTATTCGTTCGAATTCGTAAATTTGCAAAGGCTAACCCCTTTCCAAATTTTTAGGCTCAAAATGATGTATGTAAATGTGTGAGTATTTTATAGTTGAATTCATTCTAAGGGTCAAAAGCTTTTGATTAAGGTATCAGTCATCAAAATCGGACCACTATTGCGTGTGATATTGACTATTCGTTCGTATTCGTAAATTTGCAAAGGCTTACCCCTTTCCAAATTTTTAGGCTCAAAAATAATGTATGTAAATGTATGAGTATTTTATAGTTGAATTCATTCTGGTATCAAAAGCTTTTGATTAAGGTATCAGTCATCAAAATCGGACCATTATTGCGTGTGATATTGACCATTCGTTCGTATTCGTAAATTTGCAAAGGCTTACCCCTTTCCAAATTTTTAGACTAAAAAATGATGTATGTAAATTTTTGAGTATTTTATAGTAGAATTCATCCTGGGGTCAAAAGCTTTTGATCAAGGTATCAGTCATCAAAATCGGACCATTATTGCGTGTGATATTGACCATTCGTTCGTATTCGTAAATTTGCAAAGGCCTACCCCTTTTCAAATTTTTAGGCTCAAAAATAATGTATGTAAATGTATGAGTATTTTATAGTTGAATTCATTCTGGTATCAAAAGCTTTTGATTAAGGTATCAGTCATCAAAATCGGACCATTATTGCGTGTGATATTGACCATTCGTTCGTATTCGTAAATTTGCAAAGGCTTACCCCTTTCCAAATTTTTAGACTAAAAAATGATGTATGTAAATTTTTGAGTATTTTATAGTAGAATTCATCCTGGGGTCAAAAGCTTTTGATCAAGGTATCAGTCATCAAAATCGGACCATTATTGCGTGTGATATTGACCATTCGTTCGTATTCGTAAATTTGCAAAGGCCTACCCCTTTTCAAATTTTTAGGCTCAAAAATAATGTATGTAAATGTATGAGTATTTTATAGTTGAATTCATTCTGGGGTCAAAAGCTTTTGATCAAGGTATCATTCATCAAAATCGAACCACTATTGCGTGTGATATTGCCTATTCGTTCGTATTCGTAAATTTGCAAAGGCTTACCCCTTTCCAAATTTTTAGGCTCAAAAATGATGTTTGTAAATTTTTAAGTATTTTATAGTTAAATTTATTCTGGTATCGAGAGCTTTTGATTAAGGTATCAGTCATCAAAATCGGACCACTATTGCGTGTGATATTGACTATTCGTTCGTATTCGTAAATTTGCAAAGGCTTACCCCTTTCCAAATTTTTAGGCTCAAAAATGATGAATGTAAATTTTTAAGTATTTTATAGTTAAATTTATTCCGGTATCGAGAGCTTTTGATTAAGGTATCAGTCATCAAAATCGGACCACTATTGCGTGGGATATTGACTATTCGTTCGTATTCGTAAATTTGCAAAGGCTTACCCCTTTCCAAATTTTTAGGCTAAAAAATGATGTGTGTAAATGTATGAGTATTTTATAGTTGAATTCATTCTGGTGTTGAAAGCTTTCGATTAAGGTATCAATCATCAAAGTCGAACCACTATTGCGTGGGATCTTGAATATTTAATACTTATGAACATATAATCATGAATCATAAGTACATTTGAAGGACTGTGATGAGCTAGTTAGTACCATTGGAACGATCTAATAACTAAGTTTTTAATTCCATCTAGATGATGGTTTTCATGAACTATTTATTTCATTTTATATATTATAGAAAACAATTGTTAAACTTTAAATTACAAATGAAAAATCTAAATTATTATTTTGGTTGTGCCTTAAAAGTGGCACATGTAATTCCCGGATGGCTTGCTTTGCACTGAATACAATTTTCTATGTTGCACGTGGGGCAAACGTATTTCGCATTTATATCATCTACTTCATAAAATCCGACACAACCAGGCATACAGCATCGAAAACTATTTGTTAAATTTAGAATGCCCATATTGATCGATTTCTCCAGGTGTTTGTCATACGACTGTGGTGTTAAAAGGGTTTTAATTTCACGATCTTCTAAAAAATGTGAACAAATAGTGTGTGGACATTTTATATGTGCTTGAGCTTGGCTTTCGATATACGCAACGACACATTTACGACAAATGGTATGCAAGCACGAGCGTAATTGTACACCATTTTCTGGCGCAATCGTTTCATCACAAAATACACAATGAAATTGATGGAAATTTGGTATAAACGACACGTTTTCTTCCAACTCGAGTAAACGATAGTATTCTGTACCATTTGATTTGTGTACGAATTTATCGTTTTTTTTGTTGCAGATTATACATTCTCTTGAATCAATAAGATTTTCATCATATTTGCAATTTGTACATGTCCACGTCTCTAGTTTGCTTAAAACAGGAGTTTGCTGTCGGGTTGGTGGCGGTGCAGGATTATACGGTTTAACTTGTTGGTCAACATATTTTTTAAAATCTACCATATTCCGTCTTTTACAATTTGTACATTGATAAATATCTCGGCCACCTGTTGTACAATTTAACTGACAACCTGGACATTTGTGGAAGAATCTTTTTGGTTTCGGTGGATCACATTTTTTTATAATGCTACCATTAATTGTGTCTAATATATATTGGATGTCGTTAGCCTGAAAACGATAACGTATACAATTTTTAATCCAGTAATCAAATAGGTAATACATAAATACAATAACGTAAAAATAAAACTTACCGTTAAATTGTACCGACAATTGTAGCTTCCGTTGCTATACGGGCAGTAACTATCCCCTAAATTTGAATCGTTAAGTGAATTCATTAAACAATCTGGACAGAATATATGTAGACAATCCAGTTGTATAAAAAAGTCATCGATTTTACCACATTTACAACAATTGTTACATTTTCGGTCGTTTTGCTCTTCGGTCCGTTGATTTTTTCGCGATTTTTCTTTATTATGTGTTGTATTGTTACTTCCACTGTCGGCAGCTTCTGGCAATACTAACGATTTTATTCCAAGCGTTGTAAAATTCGATGAGTCAGACCTATCGGATGTATCGAACATGCGGGTGTTTGTCATGCTACTGTCGGTGATTTTTGGTAGAACAAATTTGGTCATGCTTAACGGTGTGGGGTCGGTTGAAGTTGAATTGTCGGGTGTAACGGACCTACGTAAATTTATCACGTTTTGTATAGATTTAGGAACACTTGGATGATTATGGGGGTTTGACCATTTGTTTTTATTATTTAAATCGATTAAATCTTGACAAGGAACTAATTTAAAATTATATGAGGTCATAGGACTTGAAATTTGAATTGTTTTCTGTACACGGTGAGTTTTAGCACCAACCATTTGATCCTCGTTGTTTACTTCGTTAACCACTAGATTTAATATTAATTTATCCGCAGCCATAATGATAAGGCGTAATGTTGGAGATAAGTAGACATTATTCAATTCATTTATATTTTTCTTAGTAAGATTTGGAGTGGGCTGTAAATTATCAATAAACAATTAAAAGAAAACATAATATATTTAATGTAGTAATATTTAAGCATACCATAAGCTGTAAACCATAAAATTGATCTTGGTCCTGTGTCGTAATTTTACCAAAAAATTTTACTTGGAAATTTACCAAGACTCGCTCACCACTCAATACCATTCGAACTTTAATAATTGACTCTAGACTAATGCAACTAACATATGGCCATATATTATTTGATATCTCACTTAAATATTCTTTTTCACATTGATAAATGTAATTTCCTAAACTTTGCGCTTCACGATCAAAAATTTGAATAGTGCAACTATTACAATCACTTGTTCGAACTTTAACTAAATCACCCAGTAGCAAAACTTCTATTGTCTGTTCAATCGGTTCATACACTTCACAAGTTTTAATACAAACAGCATAATAGTTATTTATGGTTTTAATGGTCGACATTTTAAATACACAAAAATATCGTCAATATATTATGTTCGGTGACAATTTTAATAATGATAAATTTTTTGATAATGTGTGATGTATTTATATAAAGGTTTAGTTGGTGGGGCAAACACAATTACTGACATTTATTATAATTTACATAAACGATCGTTTTACTTGAGCGTTTTCATTCGTGATCAACAAGATTGAAGATTCGTTTATCGTGGTTTTCATGCTACGAAAATATATTTGCATTGACTGTGTTATGTATAGTGTAAACTAACGAGTATATACCTATTATGATTCACAAATCACATATATTCAAGTAATTAATGTATTATTATATGCCATCGTTTTAATGAGCGTTTTTATTTAATACGAAAATATATTTGCAGTGTTATCGATCTAAATGTCTAACTGGCTTGTCATTCAAAATAAGTAAAGCCTAGTATCAGACGGTTGTATTGACGTATTGAAGCATGCCTCCAAATATTAATATTGTAAATATTAATATTTTTATTGATAAAACTCAAGAAATTAGTAGTGAAATCGCCAACAATTAGCTTTTTCAAAGTGTACCAACTAAAAATATATAACTGTGCCTTGATAATTCTAGAAGAGGCTTATTTATTTAAAAATTCATTTCAGAAAACGAAGAAAAAATAAGTTTTCTAATCATTTTTTTTCTGTTCCAAGCACTTCGATATAGAATGTCATACTTACAACATAACAAAACTATATCGTTTTTTTTTAATGTACCTCTT
Organism: Tipula confusa; assembly: GCA_963556175.1. Classification (NCBI taxonomy): domain Eukaryota; kingdom Metazoa; phylum Arthropoda; class Insecta; order Diptera; family Tipulidae; genus Tipula; species Tipula confusa. The sequence continues at coordinate 33,144,227 of OY744476.1, forward strand.
TCATTGTCGAAACCTAACAATACTAAGTAACATCCTCTAAGCCCAAGCCGAAGTCTAGCTTAACAAGCAACTTGACGCTATGTTAAATTGCTTGCGATGCATTTGGCTCGTCAATCTTTTTTTTTTCAACCGCCCTGAATTTGAACGTCCTTGAAGAATTTGAGATGGCAATCCTAAACTCGATCTAGTTGTGGTTTTTATCGAAATATACCTCAGCTGGTCTTATAAAATCCATCGTATACTGAAAAAGGAGCTATATTTTAAACTATATATGAAAGTAGTATTGTGAGAAGCATACTGAAATTGTCACCAGTGGCCAGATAATATTTTTTAGTCTACGTTCGATTTGATACTGTTTGAAGTTGTGACACGATTTTTGGTTCGATGAAAAACCCGAAAAAACACTCAAGTGGGCGCCAAATTACAAAACGATACACAAATTTTTTTACCATACATTTAAAATTCAGGGTAAAAAGGTTTATTTTATATCCAACAGGTATCGCATTTCTGTATACTCTTGCCCTATGCACCATATGTCACTATAATTTCAAATATGCATGAACTTAATCACACTTCATATAGTGGTTTTTAAAATTTAAGGATTTTTGTGATGAAAACTTTATTTAAAAATATCTTTTAAATAAAAATATGTACACAAAAATCGTAGACATAATTAACCTAAATTATATCTCTGCATCTCTGTTATAACGTATATACTTCAACCTATATTGAATTTTTTTTATTTCGTCGAGCAAAAATACAACAAAACTATGGACATATAAGAAAGAACAAATGCATTAAACAAACTCGACGCACAATACGCGCGTAATATGCGTCTATATGTCAAAGACGCGTAAAACACAAATTAAACATTTTTCAATTCAAACTCGACGCGCGTTTTGGCATTTCCAAACTTTAACATAACCTACAATTTTATTGTGCTTATAGTGTTACAATACAAAAAAACTTACATTTTACGTTATTTACTTAACTAAATACTTTTATCTTTTTAACTATATCATTTTACCTATCCTTTTTTATTGTTTTGTCAATACATACATGTATTAATATGATTCCATTGATTTTACTTTTACGCGCGTATTGCGCGTCGAGTTTGTTAAAAAAATTAACCGCGAAAGAGTTCAAGAATCACAATACAAGTAGACCCTACATTTTTTTCCGAGATACTTTGCATTCAGTGCAAGTTGACATGTTGAATCAATGAAAATTTGGTAGACTCTACGTGCGCTGGATATGCCCATTTTTAACTTTTGTTGGTTGCTTACGGTCAAAAATGTACCCAAAGTTAAAATTATTTCAACTCAAGAGGAGAAATTTGTATATTTTCAATCTGAATAATATACAAATTTCCCCTTGATTCGCGAATCAATTATTTTATCACGTACATGTACCGGATATAACACGTAAAATGATAACTCGCAGATGATCTAAAGTTAACCACAAGATAACTCGACTCATAACGTATATACGTAGTAATAGATAACAAACAAATTCTCATTTCCCCTATATCCAAGAGAAAATATGACTCAATATTTTACTTGAATTTATATAAACAAAATTAGCGTAGTTGACAGTTGTTATTCTTTAATCTTTAAAATTACGTCAAAATTATACTTTAACAATTAATAAATGTGGTTCAATAATTTAATTCGGAAAAAAGAAGAATTTAAGTATGGAATTTGTGTTACTTCGTGTGACTGCGAACATAGAAATGAAAATAATTTAGTTAATTATCGTGTACCAAAAGGCTGTTTGGTTAAACTCTATAAATATAACGAGAATAATGTAGAGTTGTCGATCATTGACGATACTTCAAATAGCAATAGGTTAATTACATCATATAACATATATTTTGATTTGATTAATGCTAAATTATTTAAATATTTGAACGCAATAAGTGATATTACCGAGCGTTACGTATTTTATTCGAATCGTGAATGGTGTAAATTTCTATTACATTTAGAGAAAAACACGGTTGTCAATGTTGTTAGTCCGTCAGAGCCAGAGGCAGTACATATGAAAGCCGTATTTCGCGAAACTACTGAAAAAAATGGGAAAGTTTTTATTACCGTCAAATTATTGGTTAGTATTTTTGGTAAGAGTTTTATGTGATTCCCCGTTTTTTATAAATGTCATTTAAGTAATTTTGTTATCTATAAAGACAAAAGACATTAAAACCTTAGACAAGAAATAATCAAACGTCAAGTGAGGAAATTTTCAAGGGTAAAAAAGAAAGACTATAATAAAACTAGGGCCGCAATTAGAAATTTACTATTTGATTATAATAAAGTTGGTTGCTAAATAAAAAATAAATTTAATAATTTTTTTTGTATGGCAATTAAATATTTTAGTAGATATATGTATTTTAATATTAAAAAAAGTTTTAAGGTTTCTTTTTAGGGCAATAGTTTACTTGAGTGTACTCATTTCCACACTTCCCAAGAGGAAGAGTACTTAGCGCATTTTTTTAGTGTGGTATCCCCTGTAGGTCTAATCCACTTAGATTGAAACTAGAAAAATAGGGAAACTTGAGATTTTAGCCTACATGCCATGGAAATGGAGTAATGAGACAAATTTGTTTCTTTTTGATAGCTTTAATGAACAGTAGTCATTTCCATAGACAAAAAGTCAACATACAATTAAACGAAGTGCTAATGAGCTCCATTACCCATCAGGACATAAACACATCATGCATTTTATATTAATTTTATATGATTAGGCAATTTTATCATTTTATTATTCATATTTGTAAATCTATTTCATGTTTACTATTATCATAATAAGCATATTTGTAATCATGCCAACACTTCATCATACATATTTATTTTAAGTTGGAATGAACAAAATTTAAAATCAGAATTGAAGCATAATCCCGTTTATAAATACGAAATACAGATTTAAAATTTAACTTAGTTTGGTTCAATTCAACAGCCAAAAATAAGGCTGTAGAAACCACGACAAAACTCCGTATGTATTATATTTTGAAAATCATAAAATTAGTGGACAATTTAACGGCGTTTTTGCAAACTAATTATACAATTCGGTCCTGGAATAGTACACTATATTCAAAAGAATGAGACCGTATACAAAAAATGTGTGTACAGTTGATTACGATTTTAGGGACCACAACAAAATAACATTATTATTTTTTAAAATTTTTAATATTTTTGACTTAAGACCTTATTTTGTCTTTTACTAATCACTAGATTACAATCACAACATATATTATATTTAATGTAATTTAGTAATTAACTTACTTGTGAAACGAAATTCCTTCTACTTTATTGAGTTTAGAATTCCGACTTTTTAATAAGTTTTAATTAAATGTATCACTGTTTTTTCTAAAAAAAAAAAACAAACCCAAACCAAGCGTTGTTTTGAATTGGCGAAAAAAAATTTTTTTTTTATTGTTTATATTCAAATTGTTAAATAAGACATACAATTTTTTAAATATCCGGCCCTCTCCAACCGATTACGCATGAAATGGAAGATTTACTATGGGAAAAATATTTGTGACAAGTCTATATCTCTTATACGTCTATGATAAAAACTTAACAATTTTTTTTACAATGTTTAGGAAGAGCCGCCCGAATTTTTATTGGATCTTCTAAATGGTTCTGCGACGAAGAAAAAGATGCACTATTTATTTCCAGCCAATGTAATTTATAAATTTATCTCAACTGAATCCAAAAATAAAATTGAAGAAAATTCATTAAACGGTGAGTAGAAAACGTAATATTTTTAAACGCCCAACATTTATAATATATGTGATCTTCTAGGAACACAATTATGGTACTGTAAATTATGTCACACAGAAAATTTAAATCATACCAGAAGCTGCCGTCAATGTACGTATACTGATGATATTCGGGATATTGTTGGTAACAACGAATCAAAAGTTGGTGGCAAATCGTTAGCAAATAGTAGCACCGAATTTGTAAACAATAATAATGACACGGATACTGTAGAGGTAATTAACGCAATATATATTCTTAAAATTTCTATTCGTATTCTTTATTTGCGGCATGTGAACATCATTAAACGACTCGTTTAATCACAACGATATATGTATAGATTGCTAAATTATTGAAATTCGTCATATTGTAAGCCTTCAATTTATTTTTATATTAATTAAATAAAACCCGCCGATTAACATCAATATCCAATTTTATTAAAAACAGAATTAATAATAAAACACGATTGCTTATGTATTTATAAGCAAATTTATAAGCAATGCATTAACACGATATATAACCTTCTCTCCCACTTTTCTTTCCGGAAGTACCATATTTATATATATACTTCTCTTTCTAATTAACCCCATAAACCCATTATTTTTTATTTACATGATTACAATATGTATCCATCCACATGATTGTTATTTTTTTACCCTTACAATATAATATTTTGTAATGCGAATAACTTTACTTTTTATTTACAGTTTACGACTGGTCTGACCCATAATAATGCATTGAACATTCAAACGGAGAAGATAGACTATTCTTCGAATCGGACAGCTTTCAGTTTTAATGGAGAAAGCCTAATTAACGGTTTAACGAACAAGTTAAATATGATACAGCCAATTTGCCCTAGTATTTTTCCATCACTCGAATCCTACTCTCTAAATTTAGATAAGTGTTCGAAAAGCATCCCCGAAGGGATTCTAATCAATACTGATCTTAATGAAAATAATGCATTAAACATTCCAACGGAGAAGAACGACCATACTTCCAAACGAACTGCTTTCTGTTTTAATGAAAAAACCCTAAATGATGGTTTAACAACCAACCAATTAAATACAACGCAATTAATTGACCATATCAGTTTCCCATCACCCAAATCCTACTCTCCAAATTTAGATAAGTGTTCGAAAAGCATTTCCGAAGGGAATCTAATCAACACTGATCTTAATGAAAATAATGCATTAAACATTCAAATGAAGAAGAACGATCACACTTCCAAACGGACTTCTTTCGGTTTTAATGAAAAAACACTAAATGATGGTTTAACAACCAACCAATTAAATACAACGCAATTAATTGACCATATCAGTTTTCCATCACCCAAATCCTACTCTCCAAATTTAGATAAGTGTTCGAAAAGCATTTCCGAAGGGAATCTAAAAGATATCGATAGTGACAATCAGATTATCAAAAGTTCAACTAAAACTATTGTCGAGCCATCAATTAGTTGTGCGATTGATAATCAAACAGTAACGAATTATCGACCATATCATACAATCGATCCACAGTTGCAAAATTTACGAAACGGTTTAAGTGAATTACGTGATTTATTAGATAAAGACACAAATGGTATGTATAAATATGCACGATATAATCAATATAAGGTCAATGTAATCGATCAGGGTTTACAATCACGACATTTTAATATCCAAGAAAATGGTACGGTTGAATCCGAAACGCGTGACGTACCACAACCCAGTAATCTGTCTCCTTATAATTTATATGCGCCTTCGTACGAGACATCAACAATAAAAGGTAGATAAATCTATAAAATTAGTATATATTTGTTAATTAAACTATATTTTCAATTTATATTTAGGTAAAAAAAAAAATAAAAATAAAAAAAAGAGACGTCGATATAAAAATTCAGCAGTAGAAGAAAATTTGCTCGCTCTGCCCCTGCAACTGAACAAACAATATGAACCAAACCATGAGCTTCAACATTCACCACAGAATATTAACAATACTAAAACTGTCATATCCTGTTATATTTGTCATAAAATTGCTTTAGATGCTATTAATTTGAAATGCCAACATGTGTTTTGTTTACGATGTTTGGTTTCTTCATTTACCAGCTTGGAAGATGCAGAATGCCCGGTCAAAATTGGGCGCTACTTAAAGTGTACTTATAAATTGGGAGTAGATGATATACAACTCATATTTGAAACGATTAGTAACGGTTTGATGATTCCGACTGAAATCGTGTATAATAATCTTCCACCTTTTGTTGAGCAGTCTAATGAATGTTTGATTGTTTGTGATGTTGATTCAAATGAAGTAGTTTTCCATTGTAGAACGCCTAACTGTAAAGGACTTTGGTTTGTGGACAAAACAGAAGGGCACAATACATATGCGTGTCCGTTGTGCGAGGCATACAATTGTGTTAAATGTCAAGCGATTCACAACGGTAAGAAGTGCGATATTCCCAAAACGTTAATTTCGTTTCGGAACATACCAACATTAACCTAATTAATGTTCAATTTTAATGTAATAAATAAAAGGTCGCTGTTTCATAAAGTTTTAAAATTAAATATGTATTTATGGTTTCATGTAGTATTGAATGAAATGTTGGTTAAATTTAAATTGAAGAAAAAAACTTATTTGATTACGAAAAATATATTGTTGTAAAATTTAAATTATAAAAAATGTGATGTCATAATTTTTGATACTAAACGTAAGTTTGTAAAATGTAAAACACAGATGTGTGTATTTAAAAATGTGTTTTAATAAATTTTTTAAATAATCAACTCTTACAACACCTTATTCATCGAATGTCGAGTACACGTAATGATGGGTCAGCTTTAGTTTTTAACAAAAATTATTTGTTCGTCATAGAACCATTGAGCAAAATTTCTACGTAATGCTACAAATTGAAAATTTGTAAAATCCAGCAAGGGGGCCTATTATGAAACTTATCCGACACGGATTTTATCGATAACAGATAAGGGCTATTATGAAACTAAAAAGCAAAATCGAATCAGATTTTTCCGAGTGCTCATGTCAAAATCCGACTGCTTTTTAGTTGACGAATTTTATATTCGATTCATCGTATTTTAGCTTAAGTAAAACGTTTTTTGTGTTTTACTAAAATTAAATTAATTAAATTTTAATAATAATATTTTAAAATAACAATATTATATTTTACAAAATTAAATAATAAAACCAATATTATTTTAAGAAAATATATATTTTTCTAAATTGAAAAAAAAAAAAATCAAATCTGAAAAACCAGCTGTCAAATTATTACAAATTCGATAATCATGTTTCATATTAGGGTAAATCCGTGTTGAATCGGATTTTTCTGTTGGCGGAAAAACCCGCGTCGGATAAGTTTCATAATAGACCCCAATAAATGCATGATGGTTAGTCTAGAAAAACTGAGAAATTTATGCCACTTATCGAAAGTATTCGGAAAAGGCATGATAGCCAAATAACTTATATTACTATAAGGGAAATCGCGTCGATTTTATGTGCCAACATGATATTAGTTGGGATAAAAATAGTAGATGGCACTAGAGTAGTTGAACGAAATGTTTACATTTTTTTATCTACAGTTTTTTATATTGAACGAATTATTAACGAAACAAAAATTTTAAATCTAAAAAAAAAATTTTAAATTTTATAATCGGGATTGGAGTACATGGGCTTATATTTATATACAATAATAAATAAATAAAACCAAATTTTATTTTTTTTTAATTATTTCATTTCATTAAAATGAATTAACTTCGTTAATTTTTTTCTTACACCAATTTTTTTTAAATTCTCTTGTTTTGCAAAATGAAAAAATCTTATTTTATAATATATATTTATGATAGTTTTAATTAACACGTAAAAATGATTTTCTATATCATTAATATTAAATCTAGAGTATAAGTGATTGCTATTATCTATAAAAATTAAATCGATTAAACTAATATTTTGTATTGATCGTAAAACTAACTTACTATATTCTAATTTTACATTAATATTAACACTACTTTTAAAAATTTTCTCACATTCGACTAAAATTTTGTATGTATTTAATGATGGGGTCATTAATTTACCCCATTTTTTTAAATTAAATAAACCTAGATTTAGCTCCAACCGTGCACTTTTATTTAAAATTTGGAGACATTCCTTACATTTTAAAAATTTAGGCAATTGTTTGGCTTCAATATACCCAGCTAAATACGTTATTATATCACACGAGTATTCATCCAGCTCGACTTCAATTAAATCTAATACAACATCATCATTTAAATTTAATTGATTTGTCTTTCGGCTGGATGAAATAGTTAATATTTCTGGCAAGGAAACATTACCCGTACCTTGCGCTTTTATAGATTTATTAACAACTAGCCGTTTATAGGATGCTATAAATTGTTTGCATGTTGGATTGTCGTTTCGGCCAGTTCGATAACGAATCAACCCAAAAAACAACTCTAAGTGATCCTGGCTAAACTTATATGTTAACAAATAATCTAATTTATCATTTACAATTAATTCATTGTACATAATTTTTAGACTTTCGGAATTTATTAAAAAACCTAAAAATCCTGTATTGAAATTACTTTGTATTACATTTAATTTTTGATGATATTTGTTAACATATTTTAATTCATTGATAGTTTGTTTTAAATATTCTAAATTTTTAAAAAAAGTTTCGTGTGTCGATTTAGAGAGAGGTCGTTTAAAATAATATTTTGCCATTAAACTATTACTATTAAAAATATCAAAACAATCATTAATAATTAGTAAAAATTTAACAGTAGGCATACAATCCTTAAATATTGGATCGGTTTGGCTTAAATATTCTAATGCGTTTGCTACACTGCGACTAAACACTTGCACTGCATATTTTACCCGCATTATAGAATTTTCAAACTTTATATGTGTGGCATTAATTCTTGGTGCAAGTGCAAGTCCGCTTTCAGTTTGAATATTATTTAGTTTTTCAATGTAATGCCATTCAATTTTATCGTCATTTTTTGTATAAAATGTACGTTTTAATTTGAAATGATTACGTATAAGTTTAATCATGTGACAATTATCCAAATAAATAAAAATTTTTTGATCACTAGGTTCGACATAAAAATAAGGCTTTTGTGGTAATTCGGCTCCTAACAATTTGACCATACTAAAATTTGCCTTAAGCCCGTCAAATGTTAACGTTATAATGTTCGCATTACACTCCTCGCGTAAGTGGGATATGACAAATTTTATTATATGTGCTCGGTCTGCTGCATTTAAGGAATTAATAAAAAAATATGCAATAGGTATTTTAAATTTTAAATTTATAGCACAAATGAAGAACACTAACACATTAGATGCCTGTGTTTGTTCATCATCTACATTATCATCCAAACACCCTGCGCCATAATTAACAAACCCCACAAACTCCTTATTTTTATTGTCCCAATCAATACATTTTTTGATTGACATTTCGTCCATCATTATGGAGAAATAGATATCTTTATTCTCTGTTTGGATTTTTTGCCGCAAATGTTCCACGGCTTGTATTGTAATACCAGGACTGCCTGTTGAGTTCTGGTACCATTGTCTTATGGTCCTTATATGTGGTAGTTTGATACTTTTAATAAAAAATTGCCGAAGATGCTCATAACCAGCAGTTGAAAAAAATGACATGGTCATCGCAAACTGACGCAACTTCGGTGTATATTTGCCAAATTTTACACCGGATTTTAATTCATAAATAAATGATTGTTCTTGGCTTATGTCCTAATAAATTAAAAAAATAATTATAAATATTTTAGTATTGACAATTAATATAGCAAATAACATAAGGTATATACAATCAAATATATATTTAATATACTTGAATATATACAATATATTGTATATATGTATATAAATATATACAATAATATATCAAATAAATAAATGTTTGATTTTAAAGTGCTTTGCCCGTAAGAAAACTAAAAATTAAAACCGTATTAAGTATTTTTCATCCAATTTTTCTTTTTGATTTCCTGTGGGTAAAGCGCTTAATTAAAATAATTTTCTTACATTTAATGTATCACGCGATCCTCCACTAATAATCCCTTCTTTCTCTAACCTCTTCATGAAATTTTCGAAATCTTGTACCTTTTTTTGATAACGATTACATTTTGTGACAAGAGCCTTGTTTAATTTTCGAGTTTTCCCAATTTCCTCTTTCAATTTGGATATAGCTCGCTTTGAAGTACGTGGTGTGTAATTGTAAGATGCATCAATGTCTCCAGTATATCTGAACTGACGGCTAATGGCATCACTTGATTGCGGTGTTGTTGGTAGAATATTTCCACTTTTTGCTTTTTTGATTGGTGGTGACGTCGTGATTGACGTTGAAGGATAATTCGGTGGCGTATTCATGGCTGACGTTGAAGGGTAATTTGGTGGTTCGTTTTCTAAGTTTGTTGTGTTATCATTACATGAAATTTTATTACATTCTGGCTTTTTATAGTTAATTATTTCAGTAGGAACATTTAATGTCGCATCCTCATCATATTCAATAGTATACCTAGGCGCAAATATAACAATTTTATTATTACAAGCTTTAACATAATTACATTAAAAAGAAATGTTGGTTTAACTTACCACATGTCATTGTCCAAAACAAATTTCGAAGGTACCGCATTTCTTGTAAGATGATTACCAGTGGTTAAATATTTTTCCTCGAAATGTTTGGAACAAAGTTTAAATGAAGGATAATCCAATTCATTAGCTTTGACATTTGGAACAATATCTCGCCAAATTTTCCTGTAATCTTCAGATGATGGTGCGCTATAAATTAAAGGGTACAATCAGCTCTTTTATTCAGTATACGCTTGAGGCAATATAAATTGTAAAAATAAAACCTTTAACCGAAAATATATGCAAAATTTATCTAAAATTAGCTACTAATTCGAATAGTCCAATTGCTTGGTGGTATAAAATCACTTTTTTATAGGTTAAACTTTACATTTTAATAAATTTAAAACAAACAACATATTTATATTGTGTTAATTAGCATCTAAAGTGATGAATAATTATGTTTTAGCTATCTTTCGCATCAATTACTACTTACGAATGCAAACCAATCTTCGCTGAACAATTAAAACACTTCAGCGGCATTTTGATAAAACAAGCACTTTATATTTATGTTATTTTAAAATAACTTATTTATTTATGTTATTTTATAATTTATGAAAGGTTTTTATAAAACAAAATATACAACACTTTTAATTCACAAAACAAATTATTATTATTCACTTCACAGACGTGAGACGCTACACTTTGAAATAACAACAATAGTACCATTAATGACAGCTGTTATGAAATTTTATGAAAAAATAAAAAATAAAAAAATTGGTTGACGTGCCATCTATTGTTCTCGTTAAAAACGTTTGGTATGCCATCTAGAATTTTTATCCGAAACAAAATTGAACGAAATCATGTTGTCGTTAGCATTTACTATGGAAATGTTCACGATTTCCCTTATAGTAATATAAGTTATTTGATGATAGCATATCAAAACTGTGAGAATTTTATGCCACAAATCGAAAATGTCCAAAATCCGGAAAATGCATGATAGCCTATCAAAACTGTCAAATTTATGCCACAAATCAGAAATGTTCTAAATGCATGATGGTTAGCCTATCAAAACTAAGAAATTTATGCCACAAATGGAAAATGTCTAAAATCCGAAAAATGCATGATGATTAGCCTATCAAAAGAGAATTTTATGCCACAAATCGAAAATGATCAAAATTCGGAAAATGCATGATGGTTAGCCTATCAAAACTGAGCATTTTATGCCACAAATCGAAAATGTCCAAAATCCGGAAAATGCATGATGATTAGCCTATCAAAACTGAGAAATTTATGCCACTTATCGAAAATATTCGGAAAAGGCATGATTGCCTATCAAAGCTGTCAAATTTATGCCACAAAACAGAAATGTCCAAAATGCATGATGTTAGCCTTAAGAAAATTATGCCACAAAACGAAAATGTCCAAAATCCGAAAAACGCATGATGGTTGTTAGCCTATCAAAACTGAGAATTTTATACCACAAATCGAAAATGTCCAAAATCCGGAAAATGCATGATGGTTGTTAGCGTATCAAAACAGAATTTTATGCCACAAATAGAAAATGTCTAAAATCCGGAAAATTCATGATGGTTAGCTATCAAAACTGAGAAATTTATGCCACAAATCGAAAATGTTCGAAATTCGGAAAAAGCATGATGGTTAAGCATGATGCCTATCAAAACTGTCAAATTTATGCCACAAATCAGAAATGTCCAAAATCCGCAAAATGCATGATAGGTAGCCTATCAAAACATAAATTTATACCACATCGAAAATCGGAAAAAGCATGAGGTTGTAGCCTATCAAAGCTGTCAAATTTATGCCACAAATCTAAAATGTTCAAAAACTCGGAAAATGTACATTGTCGATTTGTAGCATAAATTACTTAGTTTTGATAGGCTAACCATAATGAATTTTCCGGACATGATTTTTATGGTCCAAAATGATTTATGGAAATCTAGAAATAGTTCACTGCGGTTTCAGCTTTTAATGTCGACCGAAAGTTTTCTCCTTATCAATAAACACGGCCTCATTACATGTTTTATAGTTTAGCTAATGGCATATAATATGTGACGTCAGTTTGCTAAAGCGTGTGTTGAGGAAATATTCTGTTGTTTAGTAAGTTGTTAATGATGGTGCAAGTTTCAGCTTTTAATGACTCTGGCATGTGTTTTAAGACTAGGATCGGTTTGAGGCCTTCTATTGTAATGAAATAATTATCTTCATCTTGTTCTATTGGTTGTTGTTTGTTCGCCTTATTCGATGAAGTGATGTTGGTTGCTATTACGATGTGGTGTTGCCTGTGTGATGATTGTTGCATGACTTAGTTTGCCTAACGCGGGATTAGGTTGTGTGTTTTGTTCAATATAGTGCCCGATGATGTTTAAGTTGTCCTTTATGTTGAAGTAATTGTAGCTTGTTCCGCTTTTCGGGAGTACCATTTGTAATTTGCTGCTCTCCACTCTATTGCCAAAAAGTGGAGACCATGAGTCTCAAGGCTATACATTGCTTTACAGTAGAGATGACCTCGGTCATCTTGGTGTAGGTTTTCTTCTTGGGCTCCAAAAAAGGTCGTTTTGAATTTCAAAGCAGTTGATAATCGTATGTGGAAGCTACTTTTACGTAAATAACTAGCCAACCTGTCAATCATTTGTATTCATGCGCCCACAGATGCAAACCAACCCAAAGATAAAAACTTATTTTATAACAATTTGATATTTATACCGGAGCACGACGTCAGAATAGTGAAAATTCAATGCTAGAGCTGACAAAAATCTGACTGATCGTGCACAATCTCATTGTGGCTAGCACATGAGGGAAAGCACAATAACAAAATCTTGTTAGCAGTAGCGGCTAATAAATATAAATTACTTACTACTTTGCAGTTTGCTATCGGTTGGATGCGTTAATTTAAATATAATGCTGGTTATATTTTATACTTACTCCATGACGTTTACTATACTAATTGTACATTTTTGAAAAAAGCTAATATAAAAACGTCATACATCTGAACTATTCATATACTTTTATTTTCTAAATATATATTTTAAATATGTATATAAGTTTATAATATAATAATAATAATAATAGCATTGCAATGATTTTTATTCAAATTTTATATTCAGTATAATTAATAATTTTACGTTAATTAAATCAATATACTGGGTATATGTATGTTTTAAATTTGATGATGCTAATTGATGGGAATAATAGAAATTGTTTTGAACCCAGTACATTATAATTTTAACATTTACATAATTTTAATTTTAAAATTATGTATTAATATTATTTTATATTACTGACAATAATATATTTATTTTTATACTTTAAGTAGTTTTGGTTGATACAATTTTTTTCAAAAATCTTATTTAATATACAAATTAAATTTTTCAATCGTTGCTAGCTACCTAAAAAAATTTTATTTTTGTTTGTTTCGTTATATAATTTAACGGTTTTTGATTAATTTTCAAGAATTTTTCTTATTTTATTTTCTCACAACCGCCAAAAATGTTTTATACGAGTATAAAATAACCAATCGAAGAAGAGTTTAAAAGTTTTTAGTTCTAAATTAATTATGTTTATAATAATAATATGTAATGGAATGTTTTATTTATCTTTTTTTTCATAATTTTCAATCATTTATTTATTTTGGATTGTGCGAGTATATTATCTGTATATAGTAAGTTCTTGTCACGGGCTTATCATTTCCAGGGGCGGAGAGATGGTTTAGTAAAATTTTTTAAAACTATTTTCATAAAATGACTAGATTCTTTTTTTTTTTTGTTTAATTAATTAATTAAATTCGATGTACCATAATATACGCGTTACGAGTATAGTTAGATCTGGGCACTCTCCTACAACCCTGTATACAAAGTGCCCAATTTATATCGATAAATATATATATATATATATATATATATATATATATATATATATATATATATATATATATATATATATATATATATATATATATATAACATTTTTAGGCACTGTTTCAATTGAAAGATGGGTTAAAATTAAGTACAAATTTATATTTAAAACTGATTATGTGACAACATCTGATGACTTTCAGAATGAAAATTATATTGGCACCAAAACAATTTAACGATATTATATTAATAATAATAATAATATAATAATAAAAAAAACCTTTAATTGAAACAGGCACTTTGAAGTACATTTTGTTTTTACTTTAAATTGACGTTTTGCTATCAAACTATATTATAATTTAATTGATATAAGTAATAAAAAGATACATTAACCGAAAATATTGAATACAATTTATTTTAAAATAAACAAAACCAATATATTATATTTCTTGGCGCGTTACTGTGCTTATAACGCACCAAACTTTAATCATCACATTGTATAGAATTTACCGTTTGCATATTTTGCATTAACCCTTTAATAAATTGAACGAAACATTTTACAAAATTCTAACAAAACCAAATTCTGGGGTCCTTTAAATCGACAATATTTGTAAATCAACCATATGCTTTGTATGATTATAGTTGATAATGGCAAAATTTTTATCAAAACCTAAAATCCTCAAAGTCTCTTTAGAAATTGAAAATTATTTTCCTCCATTTAAAATACGAAAATTTATTTCAAAATCCGGAAAAATTCAATATTCTTGAAAAATAGAGGAAAGAAATGATTGGCAGCCAATTCACTTTGAGAATTGTAAATTTTTTTTATCAAAAATTGAAAATCCTCAAAAAATCAGGAAAACACAGGGATGGAGCCTTTGAACAAGAAATAGTTTTGTTATCATGATGAAACTTGCCGCAATGGTAAACGCTGTGGCGTTTAGATCGGGAGGTATCGGTTTTGAATCCCAATTGACTGACCTAAACATTGTCGACGCCAGTACAGAATGGTTAATGTCGAATAAAAAAGCTAACATGTAGTCGCGGGTCCTCGTTCTATAAAGTTGAAAGTTTAAACAGCGAAACAGTTGAAAATTACAAAATTTTAAGTAAAGCCAAAATCTTCAAAAAACAATTTGTGAAAAAAGCAAACACCACAAGAAACCCGAAAAACAGTTGATGGTTAGTCTAGAAACCTTCAACATTCATTCGCAAAGCGAATTGCGAAATTTTAATCGAACATTGAAAATTCGAAGACAATTGATTCAAAATCCTCAAATCCCTTTTAAAATTGGGAATTTTTTTTTCTGCTTTTACAATTCAGATATACATTCCAAAATTCAAAAAATAAACTTATAAGAAAATCATGTCTATAACGGCGGCGGATGACGTATCGTTATTTGTTTTTTAATTATTCAGAATTGGATGTTGTGCAAAGCAAAGCTCAGTTTTGATCTGATGAGGAGTTGTTATAATTTGTTAAAAATTATTTGTCATCTCATCAGGCCACGGGACCGAGTGCTATGTGTAAATGCTACTTTACGCTCTATATATATATTTATGCACAGTATACATGTAGCGTTAGCGAATTATATGAATGTGCACGAAATATCTGAATAATTGTTTTGTGTTTGTGTAGCGAAGTCGCTACAAGCCTATGAATATTGTGAAATATTTTTCGTAATCCAATATTAAATATGGAAAAGAAATCATTGACAGGTTACGAAAATTTTCAGCAATGTTAAAAATCCATAAAACTCATGATGTGAGCTCATGAAAATTTTGAAATGTTTACCAAGATTTAAAATATCAAGAAAACACACAGGCTAAGAATTAGGTTTCAAAATTCGGCAATTAAAAATTATAATGAAAATTGCCTTTGAAAATTCTAACCAAAACCAACCGAATTAACCGAGGTACCTGTTTTGAATCCCGATAGGGTGGCCGAACATTGTCCACGTCAGTACAAGATGATCAATGTTGGATACAAAAAGTCAACCTGTAGTCGCAGGTCGTCGTTCCATAAAGTAGGGCGTTAAAAATTGAAACAGTTGAAAATTACAAAATTCTATTAGAAACCCCAAAAACAGTTTGTGGTCAGTCCAAAAACCATCAACTTTGTTTGCGAAAAGAATTGTGAATTTTTAAATAAAAAAAATACAAAATTTGGAAAACATTTAAATGGAAATTGGGAAAATGTTTCCAAAATTTAATATTCGAAAATTAATTTCAAAAGGCAGGAAAATCATTATGGTTATCCCCTGCAAATTTGGAAATATTTTACGAAATTCAATAACATCAATATTTTTAAAATACCATGATTGACAGTTTATGCAAAATTTTAAAATTTTCAGAAATTAGAAAACCTACAAAATTCGGAAAAGACATGTTATCGAACTCATGAAAATTGAGAAATTTTTAACCACAATCGGAAATTCGAAAAATATATTGATTGCCCCTGAAAATTGTTAAATTCTACAATAACTAAAAGACAAATTTTAAAAAATCTGGGAAACAAGTGGTGGTTAACCGACGAAAATTAAGAAATCATTTCGCAAATTTTTGAGAAATCCGTAAAAACCATGACAGCTAGCCTATAAAAATAGTGAAATTTTATCAAGAATCTGGAAAACAATGGATCGGAACGACAGCTTTTGAAAATTAGGATTTTTTTTGAAATTTAATATTTGGAAGTTTATTCCAAAATCCGAAAAAAATCATAATGGTTGCGTTAGCCTATGAAAATTAAGCTTGTGTTCAATGTTCGAAACCTATCTTTCAGATACATAGCCTTACCCAAACCAAGTCCCATTATTGCCATATGCATACTTGGTATATATATAGCGTTAACTGAACAAATGCTGTACGATTTAAAATTATCATAAAATAAGAAATAGGATAGCTAAAAATAAACCAAGGAAAAGCCACACTTAGGGTCTGTCCCAATCACCGACTTATTTAATGTGATGTACACGCTTGTGTTTATTGGGAAAAAGTATATAATGTTAGATCGGGCAACACGACAGTGTAAGAAAAGAACGTTCTTCCGATAGAACGAGATGAAAAATGAGTAAGAAAAATGGAATGTAAAAAGACAGAGGAATAAATGAAACGTGTAAAATAAAAAAAGTTTTTTTATTGATGTTAAGAACATAACATTGGCGACGAAGATAAAAAATAATAAGGATAACGCAAATAAAAAAAAAAAAACAGAAAAATCATAAATAAATACGACGAAACTAGTGTTTTATCATCGATAACGATAAACATATAAAAAAGATGGGAAACGACGATGCAGCTACAGTAATGGCTACTATGCAACCATTTGACCCGAATAAGGAACAATGGAAGATGTATAAATGTCGAATAGAAAGCTTCTTTCGACGCATTAAAGTGGTTGACGTAGATGATAAGAAAAATCATTTATTGGATTTTATTGGGATTAAGGCATTTGAAATTCTGTTTAACTCATGTGCCCCGGACGAACCGGTAAAAAAAACATACGACGAATTATTGCAAATTTTAGAATTATATTATTCTACGCCTGTAATAATATTTCAAGAAAGGAAGATATTTTACGATATACGACGAAAAGAAGGTGAAACTATCAAAGATTTCAGCATTCGTATTAAAAGTTTAGCATCAACGTGCAATTTTAAAAGCCGATTATCAGAAATGATTGTAGATAAGTTTGTTACCTGCATGACTGACAAAATTTTTGATCGTTTGTGTGAAGAAGATGATTTAACTATTGATAAAGCAATAACAATTGCATTAAAATATGAAGGACGCAACACGTCGAATAATATGGAGTTTAATTTGAACGCGATTAGTCATAAATCGTCACGCAATCATTATACGGGAAAAAGTCAAGCTTATAATAATCAACGCTCTACGAATAAAGAAGGTATGCAGTATATAAATCGTATACCGTGTAAGCATTGCGGTTTTACGAATCATCAAGACGTTAATTGTCGTTACAAGAATGTAACGTGCAACAAGTGTAAACGAAAAGGTCATATGGAATCGGTATGCCGGAGATCATCTGAACAACAATGTAATGTGGTGAGTCATGTTCCAAGCGAAAATTTAGATTCATTAGATACTAATGTAAACTCAAAGAACGAGTGTATTTATAGTGTAGATTGTTTTAGTTTAAATATGTTAACGGATATTAAATTAAATATTTTGAATAGAATCATGTGCTTTCAAGCAGATTCGGGTGCAGGTGTCTCTGCAATTCCCGCTAAGTCATTTTTTAAATACTTTAATAAGAATTTATTATCACAAGACGATACAATTGTAAAAGGATACGGTGGTAATATATTAAAGGTAGTAGGTGGTTTTACACCTGTAATTTCTCATAATGGTGTTACACGACCATTTAAATTTTTAATTGTTGAGAATGCTCAAATTCCGATTGTAGGACGTGATTTTTTAAAAAATTTTAATATTAAGCAAATTTCGATATTTCGATAAAATAGATAGAATTGTCGAGCATTTCGATGATCTGTTCAATGGTGAAATTGGATGTTTGAAAAACGTTAAAATTAAATTAGATATGGACGAGAATGTTAAACCAATTTTTATAAAGGCACGGTCGATACCGTTTGCTTTTCGAGATTTGATTGAAAAACAATTGCACGAATTAGAAGAGAAAGGCATAATAACGAAGACGGACGCTACACAATGGGGTACTCCTCTTGTCCCTGTTTTAAAAGAAGACGGAACAGTCAGAATATGCGCTGACTTCAAAGTAACGATAAATAAATTTATTAAAGATACGAATTACCCGATACCGCGCATAACAGATATTTTTGGAAAGTTAAAAGGATGTAGTTTATTTTCAAAAATAGATCTGATTTCAGCGTATAATCAGCTAGAACTGGATAATGATTCGAAGCATTTAGTGACGTGGAGCACGCATATAGGTAATTATAAGATGAACCGTTTGCCATTTGGTGTAAAACCGGCAACAGGCATTTTTCAAAGGGAGGCAGAAAAGGTTTTAAAAGGAATTCCTGGTACAGTAGTGTTTCTGGACGATATTTTAGTAGGAGCAAATAACGAGATAGAACATAATAAACGAATTTCGTTAGTTTTTGAAAGGTTACGAGAAGCTGGACTAAAGTTAAATAAAAAAAAGTGTGTATTTTCCAAGCCTCAGATAGAGTATTTAGGTCATTTGATTTCTGAAAAAGGGTTAACTAATTTAAATAAAAATGAATCAATTTTAAAGGCACCGATTCCTCAGAACGTCTCTGAAGTCAGAGCATTTTGTGGTTTAATAAATTACTATGGTAAATTTATCAGTAATTTGGCTACAAAGTTAGAACCTATTTACGCGCTTCTTAAAAAAGATAATAAATTTCACTGGTCCGAAAGTTGTCAGAAGTCGTTTGACTCTCTCAAGCAAGAGCTAGCTTCTGAACATATTCTAGTGCACTATGACAAAGATTTACCTTTAAATCTTACGTGTGATGCCTCATCAGTAGGATTGGGGGCACTCATATCACATATATTACCAGACGGCACAGAACGACCTATTGAATATTCATCTAGACTCTTAAGAGACTCGGAGAAGAATTATTCCACAATTCAAAAAGAAGCGTTAGCAATCATATATGGTACAAAAAAATTCTTTCAATACTTGATAGGGCGTCATTTTACATTGGTTACTGACCATAAACCTTTGTTAGGAATTTTTGGTGAAAACAAAGGTATACCACAAATGTCAGCAAGTAGATTACAGCGATGGGCAATCCACCTATCAGCTTTCAATTACACGATTAAACATGTCAAGTCGGAAAATAATAGTGCAGATATGCTTTCACGACTTCCAATTGTAGCTAATGATAAATTTGACGATGAGGACGACGGTGCAGCAACGTATTTGCATTTAGTCACAAATAATGACAATTTACAATTAGATAGGGTTACGGTTAAAAAGGAATCTGAAAAAGACGAGTTATTATTAAAATTGAAAGAATCCATTTTATCTGGAAATTATCATAACTTAGATAAAATGAAATTTGGCCCGTTCATTACGAAACAAAGTGAGTTGTGTATTGAAGACAATATTGTTATGAGGGGGCATAGAATTATTCCTCCAGTATCCATGCGAGAGTTGATTTTACGAGAGGCACATCGATCGCACATGGGAATCGTCAAAATGAAATCGTTACTAAGGTCCTACGTATGGTGGCCTTATATCGACAAAGACATTGAAACGTTAATTAAGAGTTGTGACGCTTGTTTGTCCGTGAGGACAAATCCAATTAGAGTAGTAAACATTCCTTGGGAAATCCCAGATAGACCGTGGGGTAGATTACACATAGACTATGCGGGACCTACTTTTGATAGATACTTTTTAATTATTGTAGACGCAAAAACGAAATGGATAGAAGTTTTCAGTACGAAAAGTCCGACGTCATCATTTACGATTAGGGTATTAGGTTACTTATTCGCACGATATGGGTTACCCGACAAGATCGTTTCAGACAATGGAACGCAGTTTACGTCCGATGCATTCAAAGAATTTATAAAGAAAAACGGGATTGATCATTCGTTGACACCTCCAGGTTATCCAGCCACAAACGGAGCGGCCGAAAATGCAGTTAAAACGATTAAAAACGCAATTAAAAAGGCGACATTTAGTAACAGAGAGACGAACATAGACGATATTTTAAATAGATTTCTCATGGATTATCGTAATACACCTTATTGCACGACAGGTAGTCCTCCAGCCAAAGCTTTATTGGGCTACACTCCGAAGATTAAGTTGGACCTACTTAAACCTGTAAGAAACGAGTTACAGGTACAGGAAAGGACTAAAAAGTTTAGTGAGCATTCGAAATTGACATCGGCACGAAAAGATAAACGAAGATTAGTAGAACGAAGTTTTAAATTTAATGACTCAGTTATCGTACGTAACTTCGCAAATCCGAATCATCCGAGTTGGGATAATGCGATAGTAACCAAAGTTTTAGGGCCACGAACCTATTTATGCTCTTTAGAGAAAAACGGAAGATCGATTAAACGTCACGTAAATCAAATGCATTTACGCATTTTAGTCAAGCATCCAGTTCACATTGAAGATATCAACGATAGCGCGACTGAAAGTAAAATTAGTGATAAGAATAAAATTGTATTAGAAAATGATAGGAGTTACAATTATAATGTAATATTGAGACATAAGGCAAATAAACTACCAGAGTTAGTTACTCAGAGTAAGGAATTGAACATTGAGAATCATACTTCTGAGAATAATGAGACACCGAGTAATACAAATATATTTAATGATGTAGTAAATAAATTACACGATGTTAATGTAGATATCATAGTGGAAGACTTGAATGATAGTGAACAGCGGTTGTTACGCCCGAGAGATAAGATAGAAAAACCTATTAGATATAAGAATTAAAATTAAGTAATAATAAAAAAAAAATAAAAAAAAATAAAAAAAAAATGTAGTAATTTTAAGGGGTGACGGATGTGATGTACACGCTTGTGTTTATTGGGGAAAAGTATATAATGTTAGATCGGGCAACACGACAGTGTAAGAAAAGAACGTTCTTCCGATAGAACGAGATGAAAAATGAGTAAGAAAAATGGAATGTAAAAAGACAGAGGAATAAATGAAACGTGTAAAATAAAAAAAGTTTTTTTATTGATGTTAAGAACATAACATTTAATTATTCAGACTTATTTGAATAAGTCTGCTTGCGAGGTTACTTATTTCCATCTCTTTGTTTCAAAAAAACTTATTTAATATCATATAAACTTATAAAAAACTTATTTTGCGTCAATATAATATAAATGTCCGTTGGTCCATTTTAATTAATTTTTGCGTTTATTTTTTTACTATTTAACTAGCAGATTGCAAAAATATTTGTATTTCAATGGAGCTGTATACGTTTGCAAAACAAATTGGGACGGCTTGGTCGACTTATTCAAGATGGCGTCAAATGAGTCAATAAGTCTGAAATAAGTCGATGATTAGGACAGACCCTTACATTCATTTCAAAGCAAAACAAAGAACTGTGTAAAGTCTTTGTATGGTAAAAAAAGCATACTAAAATCACGGAGTACAAGTAAACGGTTAAAAAAAAATTTGATTACCTCGAAGGTACCCGTCCTGCCAAGTTCAAATTAAATTAAAGTAATAATAAATATCCTTTCCAAATTTTAATTAAACTGGACAAATAATAAATTACAGTCATCCTAGCTGTACAGTTATAGTCATCCTAACAAACGGTTTTACACACAATTGATCTCAGCGTTGTGGTCAATGGCTGTAATTGAATTCAGGACTGCAGCATGTTACAAACACCTTAACTGTCACTACGCGACCGGTGCCAATGTCACAATAATATATATATAAATGTGACAAGTGACATTTATACGAATCGTAATTTTTGTGTTGGGTGGGTTTGTGGTGACGCACTCGCGAATGTTGACATCGAAACGAAAGCAATTTTAGCAAAGGGTTCGCAGCACCGGAAAAGTACATATCTAAATCAGGTTCGCGACCCTGAATAAATATAACTTGCAGACGCCACTGATACGTGAAAAGAAAATTTTTCAATATTCAAGAAAGAAATAAAAATACATGGAGACGCCATTACGCTTACAAGTTTTATAACGTGCACCTCGGTACGTATAAAACATGAAAAAATATTAAGAAAGTTTCGTGCGATAAAACTAAAGAAAAAAATCATTAAGGATAAAATATAGTTGTAATTTCAGTTTGTGAACATAAATGACAACCACTGTGAACTAAATAAAAAAA
The DNA here is from genome assembly GCA_963556175.1 of Tipula confusa. NCBI lineage: Eukaryota > Metazoa > Arthropoda > Insecta > Diptera > Tipulidae > Tipula > Tipula confusa. The sequence continues at coordinate 33,167,209 of OY744476.1, forward strand.
GTAAAAGTTTTATAAAAAATTCGTAAAGAGCGTAAGCGTAAAATTATTTGTACGGAGTCATTTACTGAGAACGGTGAGTGGAAAGTGCAACACTCAACAACTACCCCACAGGTTCATCGCCTAGAGGTCTGAATTGTTATGATTTCGATTAAAAGATAAAAGATATTTGTTTTGTTTAACTTGTAAAATGTCGTCGTAAATTTTTTTAAATGCATTCATCACAATGAACAAAAATTGAAAAATCTGTAATCGAGTTATTCATGATCTTGAGTATAATTCCTTTGGACGAAGTTAAATTTTATTGTATAGTTATTAAATACAAATTTGAAACGGTTAAAAAATTAAATTTGAACACCAAAGTAAAAAACTTCATATTGAGCGTCTCAATGATTATGGAAAGTTAACAGCACAAAAAAGCATTTAAAATTCGGCAAAGCTGTTGACAACTAAATCCAAAACTATTAAGTTTTAAGGATCTAATGACGACCATAATTAGGTCAAGTTTTACTGGTCTTAGCAAACATGAAAAATGAATAAAAGGCTAAAAATATTTTAAAAACGTGTTTAAGATAAGCTTAATTCTGAGCAAGTAATGGATATCTGAACTTAAGTTGTCCAAGTTAAGTTCTTTTCTCAAAGAATATGGGAAAAAAATTTACTTTTTAAGATAAGTCAACTGTATCAATTAATGTATCATATTTGGAGGACGTATCTAGAACCTGATTGATTTAGACATAAACTTTAAAACGGAACTGAGAAACACAATAATAAATGTAAATAACTTCGTTATTATGTTTAGTAAAAATTGGCATCATTGTAAATAGAGATTATTAGATTATTTTTCTATAATTCACTTATCCAAAAATAGTGAAATATGCCATTTACAAGTTTTCCTTTTCCAGGAGGAATACCATATCGAAGTACTGATGGGCCAATTACTGCCAATTGACAACAAATTTAAATTAGATCATGAACAAACCCTATTAATAGTTTCGAATAGTTGCAATTTTATATTCTATACCTATATGTTTCTTAAGTTTTTTAAAAAAATTTTTAAAATATATAATAATAAAATTATTATAATTTAAATTAAAAAGCGTTTTTACATATTACTCATTCCTGAATCAACACACATTTTTTAGTACTATATAGTATATAGTTTAATAAATAAGATATACATGCAGTCTTATAAACTTAAATAACCGTTTTTGATGTATACTTAAAATTCTCTGGCAAGACAACATAATAACAACATTTCGAAATTTTTAGGCAAGATTTATAATTTTTTTTTCTTTTTAAGTATCTTATTTTGGTTTTTTGTTTTTGTTTTATCAGTCATTAAGTTTTTTTTTTTTAGCTTTTTAAAGTATAATTGTATGTAGATAGTTCTTAAAGTTTGCATGAAAAGATGATTATTTTTGAGCGTTTAAACTCCATTGAGCAAATTGTTCCTGCCACTGGCTGTTGGAGTTTTCCTGGAAAATTTGATAAATAAAATTTGATTAAATAACATATAATATAAAAAAAAAATATAAATCATAAAGCCCCCATATCTAATGTTTTCCCCGATTTATCAATAGAGCAAGTCCATAGGGTCGAATTTAAAAATCTACTTAGCCCCTCCCTGTATTAAAATATCTTGGCAGGGGACTTCTTTTCTCACCACACTATTTGGAGTTGCCTAGATAATAACCAAGTGGTCAAGCACTTTTTAGCTTATGCCATTATTCCTATTTAAAATGCATGCCCTTCGAAACCATTTAGACGCTTTCAAAATCTTTACCGCTATTTAAATTGAGGAAAAGGCGGTTATGTTAAGTAACATAATTAACATAATTAACTTGACATAATGGAAAATATACCTCTAACTCAGAGCAAAGGCATCTTAAAAATACCCACTGAACTCCAAACACTCATTAACCTACGCAATCAAATGCGTAAGCACTATTATCTATAAATATCCTGGATCTAACTTGAAATCTGACGTTTACTTCTATTCCAAGGTGATTTTCTATCGAAAAATTTCGAACAAGCAGAATGCCTAAACCAAAATGTAATACTTCAATAGCTAAAGATCTTAGCCCAATTATAGATCCTAAACTAATCGCAGAGGAAATTATATAGGAAAGGTTCTCCTACAAAATTTGCTCTAAAAGATCTCCGGCTCGAACAGATAGTCAGTAACTGCTTGAACAATTTTCTCAAGTCTTCTTCTCATAATCCAACCATTAGGATAGTCGAAGAATTAGATGTTACCAACATTCTTCAGCATTTTATTACACGAAAAGCTCCGGATGACGATAACATATCCAAATCACTCTCAGAAACTTTAAAGATAAATCATATCACAGTTAAGCAATATCCTTTCCGGTATAAAAAGCTACTTTCCAGAAAGTTGGGAAATTGGCAAATTTATTCCTATTTCTAAGCTTCAGGAAAGCTTTCCAATAATAAATAGGATACTCGCCTAACTTGATTTTTACCGAAATAGTAATTTTCAGTTTAGACTCCGTACCATACACTCAATCACTGCTTAGGCTGAAAAAACTCTAAAAATGTCAAACGAGTTGCGCGCAATCGTAGCCATTCTGGATATAGAAAAAACCTTTGATACGGTCAAAACCTTTGATAAAGGCTTAACCTATAAATTAATTCAATGTCATATTCATTACTACCTCATTAAACTAATCGAGCCATTAGATCTCGGTGTTTGTACCGAGCAATTGGGGCAGTGGTTAAAGCTGCGGGGTTTGGAATGGGAGGTACAGGGTTCGAATCCCAACGGGGGCGGGATGCAAAAGGGATTTTTCATCACCTGATTGCGATCGGTGTTTGACGATGAACACAACTCTCTCTGCTGGAGCCCAGAATCCATGTTCCGAACCATCGTCCATGTCAGTAAAGGGTGGCATGAATGATGCATTGCGCAGTTAGGAAATATCTTCCAAAGATACGTGAAGCTACAAACTCAGCATCCTTTAACATGAGTTTGACAAATTTTGCAATGAGATCTCATTATAGTAGACGCAGATGAAGATAATGAAAGGGTTGATAATGCAATTCCAAATCAAAATATAATGTCAACAATCAATTGAATGTTTTGCTTGCCAAATTTAACTGTGAAACAGATACGCATAGGTGACTTAAAAATAGTGAAGATGGGTTGTTCGGAAGAGTAAACATGTTTGGAGATCATTTCCAACTTCCATCTAAAAAAAGTCACCATGTTCGAGCAGCCAAACTATATGCAGCCAGTAATTAATTTATGGCGATTTTTCTTATTTTATGAAATGCTTTAAAAATTTAGAGGCGTCTAGAGCTAGAGCGTAATAAAGCGGTAGTTGCACATTTTAAAACTTAAAGTGCTGAAATGATTACAGTTCAAGAACAAAATCAAATTATTGGTTCTAGTGGAACATTTGCACTCATTAAAAGAGTAACATTTGTTGCAAGAGAAATTCCTTCAGTTAGAACTGTCTTTGAAGTAGGAGTCGGAAACCATTTAATTCAACCGATCACAAAAGAATTTATTGCATTAGGGAGTGTTGGCACAGCACAACGTCGCATACTGCCAATTACATGCTACGCTGTCTGATAAAATGTAAGATGGTACATTAATTTGGCATATTTAGTAATGTGTTGGACGAGTTACTCAATTGTGACTATATGCCCAAACTATTATTAAATCTAACCGCCGTTTTATCATGCAAAATACCGTTTTATCATGTAAAATAATAACATGGCAAATGTGAAGCTAATCTGCTCTACCGATAGCTTTACCGCACTGACAAATTATGATTTAATCTTTTTTGTAGTTACTAAACGGTGCCGGAATAAACAGAAAAGACTATTAAACTGTAAGAACTCATGTGTTAAGGAGCAACGCGCAATGGATTAAACTCCTGGAGCTTTCATCATAAAAGATGGTATACATGACATAAAAGTATAAATGACATTCATCATAAAAGATGGTATACATGACATAATAGTATAAATGACATTCCTTCCTGCGTTGTACCTCTTACCTATATGGCTAAAAACTAAATTTTAAAAGTTGTGGTCAGATAAACTACTAAATATCGAGAGTCGAGTAAAACGATCGTTGATAGACACATAGGTTAATATAGAATTTGCCACACAAACAAAATATTTCTTACCTTCTCATTCCATGTCTGGTTAAGTAATTTATCATCGAAATCTGTAAATAAAAATAATAAAATTAAACTAACCATTCCCTCAACACTAAGTTGCATTTATTAAATCAAAGTCGTTTTTAAAATAAATTTACATGATTTCGAAATATAAATAAAATTTTCCATTTTCTAACAAAAATTCAGTGCAATTTACATTAATAAAGGTAGATAAAAATAAAACATATACAAAAAAAAAAAAAAGTTACAAAATAAAACTGACAAAAAATATTATAGAAATTTGATAGACATAAAAAATTTAATACACGTACGGATATATAGTATAAACTATGTACAAACTATATAAATTGTAATATGACACGATATATTATAATAGTTATAGTTTATTAAGTCGTTTTTGTGTTTGAAAAAAATGTTTACCTGATCCTTCCATTTCACACATATACAACACAATAATTACATAATATATCATAATATATTTTACAAACTTTACAATTAAATTATATAATATTTAGTTAAAAATTTAAATAATCTCACCTCCTATTTGCTTTCTTAGGCTACTTGGGGTCTGATCCTCATCCGATTCTTCTGAAAAACATTCAACATTCCACTAAATAGTAAGATAAATTATATTCTAGTATTTCTATTTGAATTTTACTCGAGAACCGCGGTACATATAATCATTTTACAAAATACAGTAGGACTTCTGTAAAGTGACCAGGGACCCATAAATTTTGTTACTCTATGGAGCTGGTTAGTTTAACGGGAAAATATCTAATGCCTTTGTACTTAATTTGAAAATTCATATGAAGGTTAAAAGACGTTTTTTAAATTTCTTTATCACTTATGATTACGTTTAAGGGTCAATATTTATTTTTTATGACCCCTTATAATTGGTAGTTTTTCAAAAAATTGAGCTAGTTGTGTTTGATGAGTTTTACGCCTGCTACCTACTAAGAACCTTTCAGACGCTGTAATAGATGTACCTTCGTCCTTTGCTACAATTTTTACATTTCCATCTAAAATCTCCTTCTTAAAATAAATCATCGTGTACCACACATACATCGTCTTTTGGTTCGTGATTGTATTGTTTAATATAAAACAAGCCTTTTGAAACCATAGGTAATTGTTTCTAGTTTCACAGGTTTCCACGCTGCATCAATTCTATTTACAGATTGAATGACGTTTATTTTAAAAGCTAGACAGTGTCACCAAAAATATTGTAGTGGTCACTTTTGGAAGTTTTACTGTATTGTAATATTTTAAAAACGAAAATTAAATGATTCAAATAAAAATACGTAATCGACGAACATATTGAACATTCAATATTATAATATGTATATATATATAAATATGTATAGAAAAATAAAATTCATAATAACGAGTATGTTGATTAAATGAAATAACGATCGAACGTAATCATTTAATCAGTTATCGTTTTAAGATTTTCTCATTCAAAAGTTTTTTTTTTTTTTTTTTTTTTTTTTTTTTTAAATAAATACATTTACAATAATAAAAGACTCGCTATAAATATTAAAATTAAATTTTGGTGCAATTGAAGAGTGTAAGAGATAATTTTTCTAAGATTTTTGTATATATAAAAGATTTCAACATAACGTTAAAAATTTGAATATTACCTGTGTTAAGTTCTTTGACTAGCGAAGACATCGCTGACGTAACCGAATCGGCTGCATAATGTAAATCTGTTCGATTACGTTGTCCACCTAATAAATTTCCATTTGCACTATTCATCATACCACGGTCCATATTGCGATCGTGATTTCGATCCATAACACCTCCACCACCACCACCGCCACCGCCAAACGACGAACGAACTTCGTTTGCTAATTGTTCTGCTGTATGATTATTACCAGAGTTATTCATATGATGATTTTGCATTGATGATGGCGGTGCACTCCCTCGACTATTCATCGATTGATGTGGACCTTGTGGTAACGGTGGTGATTTGCCAGATCTTGGACTAGAATTCGGTGTTGATCGTGGTGATGAAGTTTGTTGATTTTTTAACATTTTCATTAAACCTTCTAGTTGACCCATTAGTTGTCGTCTAAAATCGTAAAATTAATAAGCGTTCATTATTATTTTATCAGAACTCAATCAATTCAAACCTACCTTGAATCTTGTAATGCACCCAAATGTCCTTCGAGCTCACCTTTTCGTTGACGCAATGCACGTAACTCACTCATTAAAGCCGGACTCTCTTGATTCATTTGTTCGGCTTCTTGCTGCCTGCGCAACCGTGCAATTTCTCTCATAATTTCTTTATTTTTCGATTCTAACTGAGCAATTAATTCACGCTGCTGCCTCGAATTATCGATACTAATTTGCATATTAGCATCGGGTGTCGTTGAATTCATATTTGGCCCACGATTTTCTTGTGCCAAACGGGCTGCATACCGTGCAATTAATCGATGCTCTTCATCGCTCGATTGTGTTTGCCGCTGTAACGACGTACCGGCACTGTCCAATGATCGTCCAGTCGCTCGTGAATCTATTGTACTACTACGATCGTATACACCGGGTATGCCCGAATCGGAAAACCCATTGTGTGACGGTAACGGTGATGGTGGCACAATATGAGATAGATTTAAGGTTTTTTCCGGTTGTTCTGGAAAACGAGGTAGGGCATGATTTGGTTTTTCCGGAACACAACGAAAACTTTTACGTAACGAATGACCTATTTGTTTACTTGGCGATTTATAACTGGAATACTCTTTAACCTCGTGATCATTCTGATGATTTAATGAGACGCGACCATGCCAAAAACATTCTTGACACAATTGATAGGCATGACATCGTTGACATCTATAACGGAATCCAGTAAAATTTTCTTTGTGACACGCTGAACAAACTGTCGGATGAACAATATTTTCAACGGATGCTAATCGATGTAATAGTGGTAACCATACGAGACATGCTGGTCCCGGTTCTGAAACTAGAGTACTGATAAAATCGTTTACTGTTATTTTTGTGTCAAGCGAAAATAATTCTGATTCCAAATCATCAATATAATGAAAGGTGGGTGATTCATAAACAGCTGCTGGTAATGCTAAAACTTCTTTTAAATATTCGCACAATTTCCAGTGCACTAATTGGCCAGCACCATCGGATATTTGTGAAAATACATCTGGAATATAATTATGTGTTAATATCAACATGTAAAATTATTACAATATTAAAACTTACATCGTAATTTGTCAACTAATTTCCCGGCGCACATAGTGGCCAGTGCCACTTTGATTGAAAATACCCTAATTTTACCAGAATTATCACTATAAATGTATACAAACATTGTCAATTGGATGCATCATCAACACTATAACATAATACTTACTTTGAATATGCGGCCAATAACCAATTTAACAATAGACCAGCTTTTGAGTCAACAGGAACTTGTTGGGCCGTTGGAAGACGTTTATTTAAATTATGATACAAAGACGAAACCAGCGTCTCTAATCGTGCAACACTTACTTCACTCTGTGGTTCTAATGTATTTAATCCATTCTCTCGGAACGCTTCAATAACATTCCATATATCGACTATATGAACTGCAGTCGTATAAAATTTAACCAAATTAATGACCCAAATCAATCAATTTAAAAACAGAAAACAATAAATGCCGATGTTTTACTTACGGTTGGTTGATTTTTGAATATATCGTAATTTACTTGCGGTTCTATAGGATGCAAACCGGATCGAATCGAACGTTTGTAATCGTAAATCTTGTAGAATTGCTATTCTTGGTTCGACTTCCATCTGGAAATTATATAAAACAAAAATATTTTATTAGAAATTGGTTGACATACATTTTCAGGACCATTTTAAGGACAATAATATTTTAAATATGCATTGAACGTATTCGAATCATTGCATATGTTCCACTGTATTTAACTGTTGTAGCTAACTTCACTTCTGATTAAACCATCAATCAAGTGACACGTTAAAATTATAAAGCTAAATAAAAGATTTTTCATAATTAAAATTTATTCGAGAAACATCCGTATTTCTTTTTCAAGTTTCCAGCTCTACTTAGCGTTAATTTCATCAAATAACCCACGTCAAGTAAAAGTAGTCAATATTTTTTACCAATACAAATAATTATTCATACCATACATGAACTTTACGAACAACAGATTACGTTAATTCTAAATTGTTGACAACTACACTACTTAAACGAGTGATAAAATGAGAGGTCAACAAATTATACTTCAATTAAAATATAGAATTAATCGCTAGGGTAAACAAACTGTAATGTTTTTTTATGAAAATGGTTATGGCCGATGTAAATATTTACTTTGAAGCAGATCATCAATATTATTGTAATATATATAATCACTTAGTATTTGGGCAAATATGGGGGGGGGGATAATATGGATCATTTAAAACTTACCTCTAACTTTTTCAAAATTACTATGCTAGCTGATATGCATATAGAATAAAGTTTCAAACCACGTCATAAAGTCGAGTTTTCTAAAAAGATGGAACAATATAAGGAAGCAGTTCCCTAATTTAGAACTAATTAGAATTCCACGCTACGTCAACCTTAGCAAAACAAATATGTATTAGTTGCACAGATTCTGTGTTACCTCTGAAAGTGCTATGATATATGGAAAAACTGATCTTAGCGGAAACAGGTCAACTGCGAAATGTAAGGTTGTACTAATAGCAAATACTATCAAAAACTATCAATAACATGATTGAACTTGAAGGATTCAAAATTTTCAGAAGTGACAGTGCACACTTGGATAAACTCTATGATAGACTTAGCGTGGATTCAAAGCAAACCACGAAGATGGAATACATTTATAGTTAACCGGGTTATTAACATCTAATCGAATGTTAGTCTTAGTCAGTGGCGTCATATCGAAAGCGGTGAAAATCTTACAGATTGCGCTTCATTGAAGAAAACACAACTACTTCAGCATAACCTTTCACGGAAAGCACCAAAGTGGTTCAACCAACCGCAACACGTTAGTTATTAATTAAGCAATACAAGGACCGAACTGGAAAGCCGTAAGAAAGTTGTTTGCCCAACTGCGAGAAATATTGGCGAAAGTACTTTCCTTGTAAGGTATTCAACAGCAGAAAAGCTAATAGAAAGAAGCTTTAAAAACACTGTCGCCACAAGAATTAACAGAAGAGAAATGCAGTCGATTAAAATAATGCCAGATTACGATTACTGCAAGGGAATTCGGGATCTTAAAGATACAAACCTCTTAGAAAGGGCAGTATAATTTCAGCAAATTGTATCCATTTTTAGATGACGATGGCATCATAATGATTGCAGATCTTTTGGCATTATCTGACTAAACTTTTGGTCAAAAGCATCCGATTATACGATGCATTTTCTTGAAATCTAATAGAAATATTAAGCATTGTCGTTTTTAGAACATAAATTAGAGGAGCAAAACCGTTTATTTTCAAGTGGAAGCGACCATGCTTTTACACTCAAATATCATGCTTTTATTCTTTTATAACCGTGGTTCGCTTTGCGTTGCTGTTTCCAATGACTTTGGTTTCTTTGCTTTGTTTTTATTCATTTTATTTCCACGAGTAGCGGACAATTAAAAAGCGGTCAACTCCCCATAGTGGTTCGAGTAAGTGGGCAAGGCTACTTACAACAGGGTGCGCCCGGTGCCCTGAGGTGACGCTTATAATATGATATTTTTAACCACCCTCATACTATTCAGCCCTCGGCACGTTTTTCACCTTGACTTGAGTGGGATCTTTTATATACATACAGTCTTAATAAACAAGGTATACAAACATATAAAGCTTAAATTTTAAGGGCTGATGTTGAATGTGAACCACACCTAAACGTCAAGTTTTTTTCTGCATTTCATTTGACATTTCTCAATTTCAGACTAACTCAATTTGAACCATGGAAAGATACACAATCGAGCAACGCGTTAAAGTTATTCAGGCTTATTATGAAAATGTTCAAACTTCGTGATTTTTTCGGTCAATTTAATCGTCCAAATGTGCGTACAATCAGAAAAATCGTGCAAAAGTTTGAGCAAACCGGATCTGTAGGAGATTTTAAAATACCAGTGCATGCTCGTACAGCTCGTACTGCAGAAAATATTGCTGCTGTTCGCGATTGTGTGGCTATTGCTGCTGTTCGCGATAGTGTTCGCTATGGTGAGATGATAACGAATTTTTTATGGCCCGAATTGGAAGATATGGATGTGGGCGATATGTGGTTTCAACAGGACGGTGCCACTTGCCACACAGCTAACAAAACAATGGCTCTTTTGCGCGACAAATTCAATGTTCGTCAAGATCATGTGATTTGACACTGTTGGACTTCTTTCTTTGGGGTTATTTGAAAGAAAAGGTGGACGTCGATAAGCCAGCAACAATTCAAGAGCTAAAGGAAGAGATAATTCGGCACATTAACGGCATAGAACCTCAATTATGCCTAAGCGTCATCGAAAATTTGGACCATCGGATGGAGGTGTGTCGCTGAGGTCGCGGCGGCTATTTGGCCGATATTTTGTTCCATGCATAATTGAACCATACCATATTATCATAATAAAAAGAATTGACAATAATTTCCTAAATAATTTGTGTTTTATTCAAAATCAACATCGGCCCTTGAAATTTAACCACCCTTTATTTTCACAAAGCCGATCTGCAGTAAGTAAACATTTTCAATATACAAGTTACATGGCTAGGGTACTTTGATACGACATGAAGTCTCTGTATAGTTATCTTTCGACTCCATCATTAGATCAGCCCAATAGTGCCATATTACTGTATTATCATCAGAACCACACACAAGTGCCTAGATTCATAATAATACGGAAACAATCAGAAGTAGTTGAAATTTGATTCCTTAGATTCCATTATACATAGTTATAGTTATTTATATTATTACATATATAAAGGTCGACCTATCAAGAGCGTATTATGCCTGTCTCATAGCTTAATTTAATTAATTTACCTAATTAGTTTTACCTAATTGTAATTTGAGTTTTGATTTTAATGACGTCATATAGCTAATCGTATTTTACTGGTCATAATCTTTCATTTCATACCAATATTAAGGGGGTTGTGAATAAAATGATAATCCGCCATCTTGGGGTGCCCACCATATTGTGTTTGGAATGACGTCACGTAGCTTATAGTATACTACTCGTCAAAAGCTTTTATTTGATACCCATATCGAGGGAGTTATCAATTAAAACGAAATCCGCCATCTTACGACGACTGCCATATTGATATTAGAATAACAACACGTAGCTTACCGTATACTACTCCAAAGCTTTCATTTGATACCCATATCAAAGGTGTTGTTATGAAAAGATAATCCGCCATCTTGCGACGTCCGCCATAATGCATTTAGAAGGATATTGGATATATGTATAATATAAATATATGACAAAATTTTGTTTTTTTTTAAAGTGAAAACTGATAAACTTGGAATTTTTGGTGGATTAAATTCTATCTTAATAGATTTACCCTATTTAATCACCTTACCTTATTTCATATTAGAAGTGAAATATTCAAAATTTGTCGAAAGCAAGTCAAATGCTTTTGTGATTTTTGCAGGCTGTTAAGTTAAATAAATGACAATACAGAATCATCGGCAAAAGAATGAATATCACACGATATCATTGATATAAATCAAAAATAAGGTAAGCAACAACGCTGGGTTGTACACCAGTATTATGATCTAATTCGAGTCAGATGAAAATGCGTTATTGATATTAATCTTAGACAACGTTTAACGTCGAACATCCGAGTTGACTATTCTACTTATTTTGGAAGAAATATACCATAAAAGATGCCATAACAAACAATGACGCCTCTTAGAAGGCAGTGCAATTTAGCACAATAAGGCCTGTTTCATATTTCAGCTAATCTAAACGAACATAATTTGGATTATAATTTTTGCTTCAATTATTATAATTTAACGTCAAAATGAAGTCAGAACAACTTTAAATGTGCGTCAATAATGTAATATAGAAAAACGTCAATTTATATATGTTAACGCTGACATTAGTAAGGGAAATACAACTCGAGCAGAGTTAAGTACTTTTCATACCGACGACTTCGACTTTGGACTTCGTAAATGAATTTTTTTTAAAAAACATTTAAACTATAAAACTTAAGTTGATTCGATTAATAATGTCAAGTTTTACTGTAATAAATCAAAATAGTTATAAAACTAATTAGTTTTATGTGATAAATCTAAGAAAATTAAAATAAAGTGCAATGAAGTTGTCTGCAAAGCAAGTGCGATACGTTCCACATCTCGACTTTGCCAATTTGAAGTTGTACAAAGCAACTTCATTCATTTTGAAATGTCAATGGATAAACAAAACATCAAAATGGCAGCCGATGATATGTATAACTATTCTGTGGAATATTATTATGAGGACGAAAATATAAATAACAATCAAATAAATATTAGGGAAAGTGAAGAAAACTTTATTAGTGACAATAATTTTGAGGATTGTCTCATCCTTGAGGAGATGCAATCAAACTTGATTTTATATGATTTGTCAGATACTGACTATACAACTCACGATACAACTCACAATTCACCAAAGACATTAAAACTGTTATACGTTTATGCAATTCACAAATAAAATATCAAAATTCTGACAACTGTCAAATAAAGTCGACGCTGTCGGTATGAATATATCAATGCTTTGCATTTGTGGAATTTAAATTTTTTGCAAAGTCGAAAGTCGAAGTCGTCGGTATGAAAAGTACTTTAAGGGGTGTCATTATGTAAGCATTTCGAATTTCGACATGTCAAAACATGTCGAAATATGTCGATAATGTGGTCAGTTTTATGTATAAAAAAAATATTTTACTCATTTCGACATGTCTGTCGCAACCTAAAAAGTGTTTGAGTAAAACAACAAAAACTTGTCGCAGTTTTGACATGTCAAATCATACATTTTTTTTTTAAATATCGGCCATCTTGTCGAAATGCTATCGACTTTGCAAAAAATTTAAATTCCACAAATACAAAGCATTGATATATTCATACCGACGGCGTCGACTTTGACTTTGTTTGACAGCTGTCATATTTTGATATTTTATTTGTGAATTGCATAGACGTATAATAGTTTTAATGTCTTTGGTGAATTGTGAGTTGTATCGTGAGTTGTATAGTCAGTATCTGACAAATCATATAAAATCAAGTTTGATTGCATTTCAAGGATGAGACAATCCTCAAAATTATTGTCACTAATAAAGTTTTCTTCACTTTCCCTAATATTTATTTGATTATTATTTATATTTTCATTATTTTCTTCCTCATATTCCACAGAATAGTTAAACATATCATCGGCTGCCATTTTGATGTTTTGTTTATCGATTGACATTTCAAAATGAATGAACTTGTTTTGTACAACTTCAAATTGGCACTTGCTTTGCAGCTAACTTCATTGCACTGTATTTTTATTTTCTTAAATTTATCACATAAAACTAATTAGTTTTATAACTATTTTGATTTATTTCAATAAAACTTGACATCGAATCAACCTAAGTTTTATAGTTTAAATGCTTTTTAAAGAAATTTCATTTACGAAGTCTTAAGTCGAAGTCGTCGGTATGAAAAGTATAAGTAACTCTATAACCCAAATAACTTATATTACTATAATGAAAATCGCGTCGAATTCATGTGCCAACATGAAATACTTCGTAGAAAAATCATAGATGGCACTAGTAGTAGTTGAACGAAATGTTTACATTTTGTTATGTTTTTTATATTCAACGAATTATTAACGAAACAAAAATTTAAAATCTAAAAAAATTTTAATTTAATAATCGGAATTGGAAATTATTGACGAATCAAAATTTAATGAAATCATGCTGTCATAGGTGTAAGTGTGTAACGAAAACTGTGTTTTTTATTTTAAATCCACAGCAACAAAATATAAACTCGAAGTACAGTTCAAAACGCTATTAAACAATATCGTGAAACTGGTCAGTGTCAGTGAAGGGTTGGATCAGGTCGTAAACTAGCAACAAACGAGCCGCACGAGAGGTTTATGGTATCATGGTACTGCAAAATCGTTTCCAAACAGCTAGAATCATCGTTGGTGGTCGATTTGCTCCGGTACGGGGGGTCAATATTTCAGTTAGCACAGGATCACAAAGAAATATTGAAGTTTTGGAGTGCTGCTACTGGGCCAGCGCAAATGTTGCCATTAATTATATGGATGAGGTAGGAAATAATCAAATGGTTTGGCCCGCTAGCAGCCCCGACCTAAGTCCCATTGAGCACGTGTGGAAATTTCCAGGGCGTCGTTAGAGAAAAATGAAAGTCATTTCACAAACATTAGATGAAATTGCGAGTAATTATTTTAAAAGCTTTAAGCGCCTGAATTAAATTTAAATGTATCGCAAACCTCAATTAGCCAGTGTTTGAAAGTTGCTGGGATTATGAAATACAGTAAAATGATGTCAGTACCAAAGTTATTGCCACGGCACAAAGCCAAGTCAAAGTACTTTTCTAATCAAAATTTTGGTGGTGATATAGTGGTGATAGGGTTCTGTTTAGCAGGAACCCTTACCTTAGCCTTTCCATCCACTAATGTGAACAGCATGGAGTACATTAGCGCCTTAGAAAACCATCTTTTGCCTTTTTTGTACATAAACATAAAGGAGAAAGTTGGATTTTTCTGCAAGATAATGCTCTAGTACATACAAGTCGGAGTTCAAAACCTTGGTTTGCAAAACACTTCAATCCAGTATTTGATTGGCCTGATTGTTCGCCAGACAATCGAAAATTTTTGAAGGGTATTGCAACTAAAAATTTACGAAGATAACCGGAATATTTTTATGAAATTTGAGCCTTATTACAAGATTTTTTATTCAAAGAACTGCCCATCGCTACCCACAACTTTATCTCATCTTTCTGGCAATTTATGGATTCCATCCCAGAAAAACTGTGTCTGGGCTATAAGGTGGGTGAGGTAGATTTACCCATCCGTTATTCTCGAGGTAATTTTTGACCGGCGCCGCAATATGTGGCCGAGCATTATCGTGGTGGAAAATGATTGACTTGTGTCTGGTCGCTTTCGTATTGGCCGCTTTGCCTGGATTTTCTGCTTCAATCGGATTAATTGTTGACGATAGAGTTGGGCATTAATGGTTTGGCCACTTGGCAACAGCTCATAGTGGATCACACCTAGCTGGTCCCACCAAATGCACAGCATGACCTTAGCCCCGTGAATATTCTGCTTTGGTGTCGATGGGCGGGCCTCGCCTTTCTTGACATACGCTTTTTTGCGTTTGGGATTAACGTAATGGATCCATTTTTCATCGCCAGTAACAATACGATGCAAAAACGACTTTTTTTGTGGCACTCGAGCAGCATTTCGGACATGCAAAATCGTCTTTCCACGTCTCTTGGCTTCAACTCGTATGGTACCCAATTTCCCATCTTTTGGATGAATCCCAATGATTCTGCAAGTTCTTCTTGTGTTTGACATGAATCTTGATCGAGTAATACCTCTAATTCTTCATCCTCAAACATTTTCGGTTGACCAGGACGCTCTTTGTCCTTGATGTCAAAATCACCACTTTTGAAGCGACTAAACCACTCAAAGCACTATGTTTTTGCAAGAGCATGCTCACCATACAAATCCACGAGCAAACGATGATTTTCAGCTGCAGTTTTGTTTGCGAAAAAGTGACTCAACAAAACTTCCCGCAAATGCTGTTTTTTTCGCCAATTTGATAAATTTTCCATCGTTGAAATCGGTTGGATGTGCACAATCAAAACAAAAACTTTTAGCTGATTTTGACAGGTATTGAATAGGGCTTTCAAATGACATATATGTCCATGATGTACTATAACGCATAAACAAGTAATGACATCTAGTATCAAATCCCGGGTTTTAATGCATACACCTTATAACAGGAAGAGGAAGACAAACCGGGAGAAGCTGAAATGCTAACCTAAATTTTGTCAAAAAACAGGTTACCAACTGTTCAACTGTAAAATTTGAGGATTTATTATCACCAATGGATATTTTTATTTAAATCCACAACTATATACAACGTATAGTTATATATTTATAGAACACTACATTGTTACTCAAATCGTTAAAAACGAAACAATGTTCTAACACTTTTTTTTTTTGGCGACGCTAGCAAAATTAATTTCCGCGAAGTACTTTAAAACTTTATGCATATAATAAGTTATATGTTGAAAGTATATGTATATAAGCATATTATACAAACATATCGAGCAATTACGTAATTTTCTCATCTAATACGTTTTAGTCGATTTATATTTTATTATTTTGACTTTAACTTTAATTTTTTAACGAAAACTAAGCAAATAAATTAACATTTTAAAACAAATTAACTTTATTGTAACATAAAATTTATAATAGTAATTTGAATAGTTCAACCATAATTATTTGCAATAAGTTATTCTAGATTAAGTGAAACTTGGTAATTAAACTGGTGCTATTACACTGTAAAAAAATCAAACAAGATTACTGAACTGTACTAAAATTGTACTCATCGTTGTCTATCCAGAACTAGTTTTTCGTATTTTTTTAGACAACCTGAAGATTTTAAGTCCTTTTACTAAATAATCGATAGAGCACTAAGTCATCACTATATTTGCGCTAAGCAATTATTAGGTTTTAGCCACTTGTCAATTGAATTAAATATTACATTTCCACAACAAACCTTCATAAAATATCACTAAAATTTTAAAAAGGTCACTACCATAGAGGGCATAAGACAAACAACGAGACTCTGTTATCTTTACTTACTGGCAACTGATAATAGCCGAACTATTCAAATCGTTTATGAACTATAAAGAATTAAAGAGACGTTCTGATTTCTAATCTGATACATCAAATTTTTCTTATTGCTGCTCTGAACAGAAATTGTGAAGTATCCAACTAGTATTATTCCAAAAGTGTTGACCCATTTGTTGAACCATTTGCCACAGCGAGTGAGATGTTGTATTTTTAGGTTTCTAATGTTATATGTTTTCTGACGCCTTCTTTTGACTAGATGTATCTCTGAAGCTGAGTAAGCTGCCCATTGACTGTTTTTGGCATTGGCCGTTGAATTTGACACAAATAACACATTTTTTTACTACTTCCTTGGTTTTTCCCATGGGTATCAAAAAATCTTGACGAGTAATGGATGGTAGAAAAGATAGTAGGTAATGGTTGCACAGGGTTGGTAATGCAATTCCTGATTTTGGATGAATTATAATGGGGTGCTTGGTAGAATAAGAAACTGTTATGTAATCTACCGCCTACTCAGAGAAACCCAATACTGTCGATAAATGGATCAAGGGACATCAAAGTACTCTTTTTGTGGATTTCGCTCTTATAGCATGTAATGCCCCTATGGCTTCTTTGCAAAATTGTTTTGTCGCACTATGCTTATGACATTAAACAGTTCCTCTTGTCTTAGGTAAATTCCGTCGTTATAACTAAATCCGAGACGGACATCTTCGTGATTTCCGTATATATATATGTTGTTGTGGTGACCCAAGATTCGGAAGGTAGATGCAACTAAGCGGGTACATTTCACAGTATATGTACATTTCACAGTATATTTGATCACAGTATATGTGATCAAATTTCGAAGGGAGATAATCCCCGAGAAGCACAGTCTGCAGGGTTATCGGTTGTGGAAACGTGAATCCAATTTTTGCGAGAGTGGCTTAATTGAATTTGAGCTGTACGATTGCCTATGAAGGTGCTCCTTCGCCTTGGATGGCTAGCTAGTTAGTCCAGAACAATTTGAGAGTTAGTCCATGCCATTATTTCGTTAATGTTGTTACTTGATTCATGTTTGAACTGACTTATTATGTTAGTTAGATGTACTGCTGCACGTAATTGAGTGATTAAGGTGATAATTTGGTCTTAGCTGCCCACTTTGGGCAGTTATTCGAAAGAATACGACAGCTGCTTAGACCAATTGGCTGGCATCGCTGAAGCCGTGAATATCAACTTTAGATTCTTGAACCGTTTGAATGAATCTGAGAATAGGAATGATGTCTATTAGTTTTGGATTATTTCGTATATTTATCCACATAATGTGCTTGTCTTGCGGAAGAGGATCATCCCATCCAATATTGTCCACCCAGAGCACCTGCAAAAATATTTTAAAAGTTATAATGACGACGGCTTGACTCAGATAGCACTGTTCTTTTCGTGAAATTCGTGGAGTTTTAGCAGTTGCGAGGTGAAATTAAAATTATCTGTATCTGAATTCCAAATGATTCTTATATTGTTGGATTTTCATTTTCATTTTCCGATATTATAGCCATAGTTAGCTAATGTTTCCAGGACCCTTTTCTTTATTTGAATTGCTGAATCTATATCATTGGCATCCGTCGTTTCATTCGTCCAGATGCAATCATGTCGCTGGATATTGCTTGAGATGCTAGTGAGACGATGTGTTTTTGATTTCTTCAGGAATTTGCATTATTGCTCTAGTAGCTAAAAATGACGCAGATGCAAGACCATAAGTTGCTGTCAAATTATTTTCTGGTAATTTGTATCGTTTGGCGAAATGTAGACTTGGCGATATATCTTTTCTATGTCGGCAGAAATGGTTATTTTATGCTCCCTAAATCGCAGAGTGGTCGCTTGATTGAACAGTGGGATCTGTTACTAAACAATCATTGAGGGGGATACCTGTGCGTGATTTGACCAATCCATCGAATACGACTATCATTTTACAAGTGAAGCTTGAATTATTGAGCGCGCTATGTTGCGATAGATAGAATTATTTTTTTGGTGCTTTGACAGCAGGAATTTCGACCATGTAGTTGCGTGCTTCATATTCCCTCATGAAGCCGTGATACAAATAAGCAAAAGTTGGATCCCGTTTGAAGCGGCGTTCAAGACCACGGAGCATTTGAATTGAAGACGTTAATGATTCTTCCAAGCTGTTATAGGTAATTTTTTTAAATGGCAGCTTAGTGATGAAGCGACCTTTGGCTTTTCTTATTAAATGTATTCACCAAATGTTTCTTCTGGCGAAAGAATACTTTCTACATTCTGAATTGCTTAAAGCTCCCAAAATCTCCATAACCTTGAATCAATATTGAATACCTAATTTTTCTTTTTAGCGGGAGCCAGCATCGAAATCGGGCTGTTTTCATTCAAATAGTTGGCTTACCCAGACACCACCCAACCAAAGATAGTATTTTGAAGTACAGGCTCGTTTGAGTTATTTTTAATATGATTATTTCGAAGAATGTCGAAAAAGAATTCAGCACTAATAAGAATATAGATGTTACACCATTGATCAAAATGTGGCTAGTTTCAGTCCGGAGGACTGCTTTATATTTTTTTGCAGATCTTGTGGAGGTAGCGGATTTGTAATTTTTAAAATTGCAAGAGCCTCGATAGATAGCTCCGGAACCATCTGTTCGAATGTTTATTGTGACTTGACTTTAAAATATTATGGAATTTCTTTGGCTAAATGGACTAATGGGAATCTGAGCGTTTCGCTTTTGCAAATGTAATCTTTCCGTTTTATTTGTTTTACGTCCCGAGAACAACATATATACATATTTATATATTTATATATATATATATATATATATATATATATATATATATATATATATATATATATATATATATATATATATATATATATATATATCATTAAAATTTTAAATAGCACCCTGTGTAGAAGTGTGTCCACCATACATCAATTAACCTACGTCAAGTGTGAAACTTTTTGATTATTTATAAAAATAAATTGTTTAAAATTATTGTACAGCTGTTCCGATATTAGGTAAATAAATTATGCTAAGAATTACGAAACCGTATTATGCAATATGAAATAAAAGTAATTAATTTTAACCCTATACACCAAAATATGTATGTATTAAATATCAGAAAATGGAATATAAACATTTCCTTTGCACTTTACGCGCTTCTACTTCAAAATTGATAGGTTATATTTTACTTTTTGTTTTAATTTAGAATACCGTGATGATAAATTTCTTAATTATGAAGGATTTTGTAAATATTTTGTATATATTGTCGTATAAAAGACAACACCCACTGATCCATCCCATATAGGTAGGTAGTTACTGTACATACATAATTTATTAATACGCGTATTATTGCACTTAAATTATTTCTCGAGTATTACAAATTACACAAATAATAAAAAGAAAATAAGTTTGATATGATAATTAAAAATTTAAAATTTACTGCTGAATTTAATTTATTTATAAATCACCGAAGAAAATATTATGTACGCGTCATGATGACAGAATTATGGATATGTTCGCAATTAGCTGAATAAAAAACGGTTTAAATAAATTCGGTAAAAAAATAAAATAATAATGACATTTTATTATGTGCTAAGTGATTTTCGGCTGATGGAGAATTTAAATTGGCTTAATGGCCTAATTTAAAAAAATAAAAAATAAACAATCTAGAATGGGATATTTACAATTTGACAGGTCTACAGAATATTTCATAAGTAATATGCTCATAGTCTAGTTACTAAAAATAGTTTAACAAACACACGGTTTAGGATTGGTACGTGGAACATGGAGTCGCTAAGTAAATCAGGCGCGTTTGATGGCGCTATATCAGCCATGAAATTCTCCAAGAAATTCATTGGCCAAAAACTGGAGACCATGTGTCCCAAGCCTATACGTTGCTTTACAGTGGAGATGACCTAGATAATCTTGGTGTTGGTTTTCTTCTTGGACCCCAGGTGAAAAAGGCTGCTTTGGTTTTGAAAGCAGTTGATAATCGCACGTGTAAACTACGTTTACTAGCCAACCTGTCAATCTTTTGTGTTCATGCGCCTACTGTTGTAAGCCAACCCAAAGATAAAGACTCATTTTACAACAATTTGATCTGATGGGATCCTTACCGGAGCACGATGTCGGAATAGTATGGTGACTTTAATGCTAGAGCTGGCAAAAATCACTGTGATTTATAAATAATCATGTGCTTTATGAAAATAATCATGTGCTTTATGACCGCGCCGATCTCATTTTGAAACATGGACACACCCTCGTAAGACGCCCTGAAGTCAAATTGACCATGTGATAATTTCTAAGGGAAGGTCTCAGATTATTCAAAATGTGAGATCTTATTGGTCGGCTGACAAACTTGTAGGCAGTGATCATCAATTGGTCAATGCAAAGTTTAGATGGCAGTTTAAATGGCAGTTTACAAGTCTGAGATCATAGGAAAACGAACCTTACATTTCAACTGTGAAGTTCTGTTAAATGGAGGTAAAAAAGCACAATATCAGAATCTTGTTAGCATTATGGAAGCCAACCACCTTTCTGATAAAGTGAACGCTCCATAGGAGATATTGAAAACTTCGGTTGTCAGAAGAATTTAATGGAATTTTCTGATTTCGTTCATTAATTAAAAAGACAACGTGTAGGTACACTGGCACAGCTATGTTTTGCGAGCCGATACTAAACGAGTAGTGCCGCTATCTCTGAGAATAGCCGCCAATTGGCAGGAGCAGAGGTCGCTGTTGGCGACAATGGCTCCTCGGGAGGGATTTAGATTTCTTCAATATATACCAAACAAGCTATATAAGAGGGGCATACAAATAAAATTAAATACACCAAATTTAGGCGATTGTGTATCTTCGAAGACGAGGAATATATCCATTAGGCACAGTTCGCATAAAAAACCGCAATCTCCCAGGTGACCGAGACAAAGAGAACCTAGAGGGTACTCAGTTGCATATGTAGGATGTGCGTGCGGAATTGATAAAATCCGTGTTCACTACACTTGAACTGACGGATTTTCGGTTTCAAATTGCTGATTTTTTTATGTCGTTTTAAACAACAATAGCAAAAAACGTTTGTCAGCCTCAAAGTGCGTTAAGCCCAATAACTGATTGTCCATTACAAAAGCGTATCCTCGGGTTGCAAATATGATACCCAAATGTTTTGCATTAAATACAAACTAAATTTATGTTTGTCATCAGCAAAAATGTGCTCCTAAATGTTTCCGTGTACCAACAAACCCGTCTTCAGACGGCCTACTTATATCCGTATCTGCGGAGCCATAGATATGAAGCCATAGATATGAATCAGCGACCTATGGGTACCAAGTTTTATCACCATAGTTGAATTAGCCAGAACACAAATTAGAATCGCTAAAACAATACAAGAGTCAGAATTCGCCGCGGCCAGCTAAAAGCTGATAACAACAATGAGAACTAAAAAGAACATTAAATTGCTATCACTTAATCTAATCCGAAAATAAAATCAAGGGTCACCGGCAGATTACAAAATTCTCAGTTTAAGTTTAAATAAAAGTCAAAATTTAAGAAGCACACACCACATTGTACTACCCGGAGGCTTACAAGAAAATCTAACACAATTCCGTACAAAACATTGGATAGTAAGTGGTAAAATTTTAGGTCTATTTGCGTGCGATCCGTGTATCCAAAGGAAGAGGAAATAAATATTACAAGGGATATATACTATCTTACTTGTTTATTCCTCTATTAAAGCAATTCACCTGGAACTAGTAGTGTGCCACCGACTTTACGGATTGCCAGACACAATGTGACCGCGCCGTTTCAGAAAAGTTACAAATCGGACATTTTATTTTTTCAATAAATCTTCAATTTTAAATTTCATTTTTTTTACAAAATCAATTATGTTTTATTTTTATCGAGTTAATTTTAGTTTTAACGTATTTTGATTGACGCGAAAAACTGCAAAACAAATTTTATTTGGTTGTCAAATGAATTTAAGGTTATGTTGCCCGAAAAAGTAAAAAGTTCATCTATCTTTCCCGTCCGCACCACGCTGCACCGGTCATTGTGATTGCCTTTGCGTTTTCTTATATAAATTATATGGGCTATTCATTTTTTTACTTCGACATTGTAACGAAACGGAACGGTGCGGTGTCATTGAGATTGAACCTTTAAATTAAATATAAATATTCACACATAACATAATCCTAGTTTGCAAGAAGAGTGACATGCATTCCAATGAGCCCAAATGTACTCATTGAAATGAATGTAAAAAAATGAGAAAAATGTAACCTATTAAATATATTTGTGAGATTATGTCGCCGTTTATATAAGATTGTGAGTACAGTGTAGAAAAAAAACAAAACAGCAAAAAGAGGAAATAAAAAATAAATGAGCGAACTTGTAATTTTTTCGTTTTATTTCAACTGTTTGTTTTTATATAGAGAATATAAAATAATACGCTCTCATTACGAGTGTTATAATATGCTCAAATTTATATGACGTTATGGTAATGTCGGTTATTTTACACCATTCAAAACAAAATTAAATTTTTTTTTTCATATTGTTTTTGTGTCGCACTAATACAGGTTACATTTTTAATATGGTATCTGCGTACGATGTGAATATGCAGGCTTCTTAAAAGAGATTAAAGACGGCTTTGGTGAAACTATAAAAATTAAAAATAAAACAGTGGATCATTGTAAAATAGCAAAATAAACAACAAAATAAACAATCTGTTTTAAGAGACAAAAGAGCAAGAAATAATTTTAAAAGAATTAAGTGGGAGTAAAATCATAAAACAAAATAAAAACATTTCTTTCTCAAGGAAGATATTTTATTTTTTTGGATTTTGTTTTCGGAAAGAATAAAAAAAAAATTAAAATATGTTTCCTTTCACAAAGAGAGATTAAAGAGTGAAACGAAAATTAAATTTGAATACTGTATTTGACCAATAACAACTTACCGTCGAACATTAGTTGTGAAATTACCAATAATCTTGTTTAAAGTATACCATATTTTTTTCTGTTTATCCATGCAATCTTTTTCCGGGGCTGAAGCTCACTCTTTCGCAGTTCGAAATGCTTCGAAATATTTCCAAATGTTCTTACTTTGTATTACCATTGATTGTACCGAAATCAAAACAGTTACTTTTACATGCTTGTCGTGTAGACTTTGCATGTTTTTGCATTACAAGGGAACGCATAAAATCAATTCTGTTAGTTAATGTTTTTTTTTCTATGGCAAACTCACAGTAAAACTATTTGTGTTGTTTTATTTTTTCTCAAAGAGGAGCTTATTCCAGTTTTACAATCGTCAATATGATTAGTTACTTTGGGTTAGTTAAAAAATCCTAAATGTTTTCTTTTTGTAGATATTAGTATCTTTTATTTTGTTGTGGGCAATATTAAGACCTCGGTGTTACGATATGAAACGCTTGAATAGCTTGACCTCTTGTTAAAAATATAGTTTCATTTTGGCGACTGTCAAAACAAGCAAAGTAATGCAACGCTAGTTTCGGCGTGTGACTGTTTTGTGTGGTTTTTTGGAATGCTTTTTGGTTGATGACATTGAAATTTAAAGACGATAAGCAAAAATGATAGTCAACCGTGCTAATCAAACATAAAAATGTTAAATATTTTATTTATATTAACTGAGTTTATTAAACAAATAGAAGGATAATTGTGTCAAGTATATGATGTCGTTAATGAATGAATATAGCGAAGTAGAATATGCGCAGGAAATATACACGTAGTACTCGATTTCGCAATAAAATTTAGTGTCACCTTAAGCTGTTATGTAGTTTATGGTCAGTTCATGTATGTGATGCAAAAAATCAAAACAAAACAATATTTTAATCTTTTCTTTTGATTTGTTTTGATCGCGACGCATTTTTTGCTTTAAGTACATGAACCGACCATTAGATGTAAATGCTACAGGGTGTGTAGCAGTTTTTTAAAACGGTAAACTGTCAAAATGGTAAATGGTGTAATTATTGAAGGTAATGAGTTCATTCTCTTTTTTCGAAATCAAGCTTGATTATTTACCTGGTTATTTTATTTATGTCAATTACCGTTCGAATTTTTAATTTTTATGCAGTTTGCTTAGCATATAATTACGCTAATAAAGTGCTTTCAAATTCGTTCCGATTTGTAGTAAAATGCATGCAGAAGAAATTGAAACCAAAGAAATAACAAAAGCAATGTTCGCAAGCAATTCTTTAGCAATACTCGGTTGCAATAATATCGATGTAAAGCTGACTAATAGACGTTGCAAAATATGACGGCGGTTAGGTATACTGCATAGTATCTACTGCAAGGATCCGTTCTGGCATCAGCGACAAAATATATTTGCGAGACGTTATGCGTATGGCGCATTACATAATGAGTCGTCGACCATCGCCAAACGGATGGGAAATTGGCTGCTCTTCTATGCACTCCAAAGTCTAACATTGTTCGTCAACTGCACAATATAGATAAGCGTAGGAGACGCTTCCGAAAGTTATTTCGTACCGGCATAACAAATTTAAAAAATTTACGAATTCAGCTGTGAAGTATTTAATCGAATACTTATCTGTGATTAGATTTGGGTCACAGAACAACCGAAAAGATGCAAATGACTTGATTCTTAACAAACCAGAGAACGTATTCTCTGAATATCTTCCTGCCTGTGGATCTGCCATTTTTGATTCAATTGTATGGCGACTCGGAGAAGGTGAGCCTGATGAACCGCCCGTCGGTCGAGAAGGTCCAGGAGGTTGAGATTGGCCTACAACTATGTGATAAATTCGCTATACCTTTCTTCCACTCATCGATATAATACGAAGTCAGTATGTTTTATCTGCATCTCGTATTGTTTTAAGTTCATCATCTATGTTTTGGAACTTTGTATAAACTTCCTTTACTAATGCAGTCTTTTTAATGGCTCAAAGGACCACTGTTTCGTCTCTAATCGTCGGAGTGGACTGTATATTTAATTATAGAAGAGAAAAACTGTTGTTTTATTGATTTATCCTGGTTACCAGGAGAAGGCCAGCCTAATTAAGTGAGAAGTAGTTCTTCTGTAAATTGTTAAAATTATACTGCATTTGTGATACTGTAAAGTATTTTTGATTATTTTTCCGCTAAGGTGTTTTGACTGCATTGATAATCCTGTTGATTTGCTCTTTAATACCATGAATAATATGCCGTTCTTCTAGTAATAATTTCAGCTTTTTATTTTAGAACTATTTTTTTTCAAAAAGCTTTAAGAATGTGGGGACCAGGCTAACGTATCTTTGTGGTTTGCAATATCTTCCACTTTTAAGTAATTTACCCAATTGCAAAATTGTGTAGATGTACATTATTAGTATAATGCATTTGTCTGGTAATTTCCATTGTATAATCATTTTTCAAATAACAAGATTATGTCTTGTTATTTGAAAAATGATAATTATTGCCCGCAGGTGGTTAAACAAATCCATTAAATGGGTCTCATTTTTGGTTTGGTTAAAGAGCCATACACTGATGATATTAGACTTTTCCCGGACTTTATGCCAATATTTTAATCGATAAGAAATGCTTAAATCTTAGTTTTGTGTTAAGTAAAGCCATTTGCATTCCATCTGTCTTTTTGCTACCTTTATTTTTTGGACAACTTTTATAGTTTTTTATATGATCTCCAGCGCAATAGTGCTTGCAACTTTTAGCAGACACCCATTTGGAGAAAAGTATGATTCAATAAGACGACATTAAACCGCTGACAGAGGAATCCTTGTAGAAATAAGGAACATTCCTGAAGTAGTAGCACATACGATGAGGTACTTCTGGCTCTAGAACCACTGGTGGGAGAAACAATAGAGGTTTCATAAAAACGCTAAAGCTTGCGTACCGGGCGACATTAATGGAAGTGTTTAGCCCAACCCAATAAGCAAAAAAGGTCATATTAAGAAGGAAAATAGAAATTGGTGAGATGAATGCTGAATTCGGGAAACAAATGAGCACTTAAAATGTTAAGAATAACAATGTTTAAAAATTTGGGAGTAAAACATTAAGTTTAACTGTTTAAGCATTACGGGGTAAAGAGACGCATTTAAAAGGACTGCAGCAAGGTTTCGAAATACATGCGCTTTGTAAACAATATGGCTACTGATTCTGAAAAAAGTCACAATAAAGCATTAAAAACAGCGGCCTTTGCATAAATCTGAAACTTTTTGTAAGATTGTAAAATAATTGCCTAGAAGAAGAAGTCGAATTCCCTATCAACAATGAAAGCATTATATAATTATACCACCTAATCTGCGTACTGGTTACGGTAGGTATATTAATACATATTATCATTTGAGAAAGATTATAGGATGCCATTGAAAACAAGAGAGACCTGTCTCGGAAATTAGACGCGTTACTAAGTTTAAGGGATCCCATTTTTTTAAAAAGGTAAATGGCTGATGGCTTTAACTATAGAGTTTTTAAATATAACTCAAACGGGGCACAAAAGCTTATCACAAAACTCGAGGAAGGAAAAACGAAAAAGACAAAGATGACGAGGTGCTATATGACTGCAAAAATAATTAAAAAATTACCACACTGACCGAGTAATAGGTAAGAACAATAATAATTTAAAATGTGGTTGCTCCTTGAGACTATACGACAAATAAAATTATATATTAATGCTAAGTCGATAAGAATCCGCCACTCTTGCAAAATTTTAATTTGCAACACTTTAGCACTTTTTTATTTCACTGTGTTTATTAGTTAATTAATAAACACTTTTACTTTTACACCCAATATGATTCATTTACTAGTTAAATTAAAACTATCTGGCTTAAAACGATCGATCTCGTTTATATTCCATTCATGTCTAAACGTTTTCGACATTTTGCAACGTCTAATAAATAACGTCGAGTATATCCCCACCAAAAAAGTAAAATAAGTTTCTTTGAATTTGTTTGTCTATGTTGAATGAAATACATGAATAGACATGAATAGAAATGATGATAATTTTATTATCCCGTTTTGATTCGTAATTATTTCTTGAATAATAAGGGTAACATATTGTTGTAAGTGGAGTTTTTCACACCAACTGACTTGAAATAAGCGTTACGACTCTTTCGTAGTTCCTGTTAAGTCCGCATTTTAATATATATATATATATATATATATATATATATATATATATATATATATATATATATATATATATATATATATATATATATATATATATATATATATATATATATATATATATATATATATATATATATATATATATATATATATATATATATATATATATATATATATATATATATATATATATATATATATATATATATATATATATATATATATATATACTATCTATAAGCAAATCTTAAATTTATCATTGACCTCCCACATTATAATCCGCTCGATTTATGGCACATATTTTTTTTTGTAACTGTCACGATAGTGACAACTGATAATAAAATAAATTTCAACAAAAGATTAAAAACCGAGCATCGGATGGCGCACCATATTATATAATGATTAACGAGCATAATTTATTATGTATATATAGTTTAAATGGAGCAATTATTATAATCTGGTAATGGATATGTGTAAGCTGTAAGCTTTGTTGACCATTAAATGTTGTGACCATTAAAATGGACGAATTTTTAATATAAATAAATTTACTGGTTATAAAGTTAAATAATAAAATGACGCTATGTTATTGAACTAAGCATACATATACATTTATGTTGGATATATACCACATAAACTATATATATATAGGGCAGATTATACAAATTGATTAAATAAGCGTAGGTAATTATACTAATACAATAAGCAAAAGCGATGGTTATTTTTTTTTATGAATTTCAAGACGAACTCGACATTTTGGTTGAATGAAACATCAAATCAATATGTTGGAATTAAATCCATAGATATTAAATATATGTTTTTACGTTATATATAGTGATAAATGCTAGATAATCCAAAACGAGTATATACCTAGAGTAGGATACATATGTATCCTTAAATCGACCTTTGGTATACATAATCGTACCTACACCATATAAATAAGATATATTATGTGATATACGAGACATGTAATAATATTTTGATAAATTAACCATTTGGAAATACACATATTGATTGGTATTAAGAATTCATGTAACCACAAAAAGCAAACCAAGAAATAAGCCCTCATATTAAGAGCAACAGAAATCATAAATCCTCTGTTGAACATATTCACACTATAAAAGTATATTATACATATATGTATTATATATACATACATATATAAATAGGAATAAGAAGATGACTAATTTTATAGGTATTTCGGGTATAAATATACAGTTAGTTCATCGGAGGGCATTTATTGTAAACCGCCAGTTGCAGTATTAATCAAATGTAAACACAATATAAATGTATTGATCGATAATGCAGTATTTAAGTTATATGGTGTTAAAATAATTGGCCAGCACTTTATGTTCTTTGCATATTTTTATATACATGACAAGACCAATTAACATATACATAAATTTGTATATTCTTAAAAAAAACGATTTAACTTTTCTTTGTGAGTTTAAAATATATAAATATTCACGAAATATTTAATTTTAGATTGATAATAAATTATTCGACTTGTGTATATAAGACAAAAAAATGTCGCAAAATGTTTATTTATTTTGTGATATAGGTCGAAGATGGTAAATAAAATATTTAGAAGATTCATCATGCACGATATATAAGCACTTAAGACCCATAAGACTTGCTAACTAAATGCTAATGCAAATAAGTTGATTACTTTAACGAAATATAATGTCAGTTGGAATATGGACATTATAGAATCATAAAAAAAAACATTTTTATAACCTTAAAATAAATGTTAATATCGAATTGAACGGAATCCCTGTCGCAATGGTAAAAAATTAGCTACTAAGCTGAACATACGATATCCCAGAAAAAGGATGCAAACATTCTGAAAATTGAGTTTGGATTAAAGCTTTTGCAGTTCCAAAAGGCACACGACCTTACTCCTAAACAGAAAACAAATAGACTGGATACAGCAAAGGAATTGCTTTGTTTGTGGCCTGCTGCCGAATATTGTCTTCTCTAATAACGCTCTACTCCACATTGAGCAACATGTAACAAACAAAATGACCGAATTTTTTAAGTTTATTAACCCAGAGAGGTCAAACGAGAATTTATGGTGATGGCCACCAGAAAGCAGGCACCATCTATGGTGATGGTTTGTGCCGCCGTTACTGCCGATGGACGCTCTTCACTCGTTTTTTTAACCGTACCGTGAAAACAAACGCAATTGTTTATTGCAAAACTATTTTGGAAGCTGTGCAGGATTCTTCTCAGTCTCATAAAGCGCACGTCTACCAAAAATAGTTGAAAATAACGTTTCGCACTTTACTTCTTCAATGGCTGGAATATTCTCCGGATGCAAATCAAATGGACTTCTCTATCTGGAGCATTTAAAAGAGCAAGGTTGGCACTAAAAATTCCAAAGTGTCCATCATCTCAAGCAAGCTTTTCATCGGGAATGTCCAGAGGCTCACATTCTTGCAATTGCTTCCGACCGACACCAGGCAAAAGGAAGCCATATCGAAGAAAATTTAATTTATTCTAAAACTCCCATATGTTTTTACCATTTTGACTCGCCATCTAAATATCAATCACAAATGAAAATAATACAGAGTTTTACTTTGTTGCAGTTTTTCCAGCAGTCCTGTGAATTATATCGAATAAATTAAAATACTCGAAAGTTTAATCGAAATCGAGAAATGTGTTTAAAAGTCCTTCGATAATTATATTATACAGTAAGGGAGCTGAAAAACTAGTAATTTTTATTTTAAAAGAGCAAGAGATAAGGTAAATATGTACATAAAATGTATAGAATCTTAAAGTCTGTTGGGCAAAATTGCGTGAATAAATAAATAAATAAACTTTATGAAGCATTTTAACTAAATATCTGAGATTGTAATTATGTATATTAAAATGTAGAACCATCATAATCTGGCAATCAGCACAACCAACTAATTTTACCCAATTTTTTTATCACAAAACGCTATTGGCATTCTGTAAAATGAAATAGTCAGCGGATAAACTTGAACTTGCTGAATATTATTTTTCATTGTCTAAAATCACTTTGACGTTTGTGAACATGTTTTTTTTTTGTTTTAAAACAATTTGTATGTTGCTGTAATTCTAATTTGAATTACATTAAAAGTGCGTTTAACTGTTATTTATTTACAAAATGTGTTAAAAGTTAAATGATTTTATCGATGTTTATAACAAAACATGGAGGAACGGAGCAAGATTTGTACGTTTGGTCGAACCCGAACGTAATGTGAATTCGTAATAATTTAACCAATATGTTTTTTTACCGAAATTAATTCGAAGAAATAAACCTTTTTTAAGGTTAACCAAAAAAACAATCATTTTTAATTTTCCATCGACCAATTCAAAGGATTAAAGAATTTTAGCACGTGGAAATTAGCTATACGTACGTATTTAGAACATTGCGTACTATAGAAATCGATCGAAGCTCTGGAGATGATACGGGAAAAATTAAAAGGCGTCAAAGATATTTGGGAAAAGGTGGAAGCGTTTTTTTTTCGAAATTGGATAAATGCGATTTCATGCAAGAATATATTGGCAAAATCGTCGACGCGGCACAGAAATTTAATGCGATTGGCTTGAAATTAGACAAAGAATGTAAATGGCCAAGCGAAGTTCATAGGCATTCGCTGTTACTCGTGCAACAAAAAAAGACTATATGAATCTTCCGATTGCCTTGAAAAGAAAAAGAACAAGAAAACCACGAAAAAAGAGCTTTCAATGGTAAATCTGGTGTAATATTTAGCGTAGTATTTTTCCCCATAGATTATAAGATAATTTTGTTAATTTTGACAAAGTTAAGACGTTTTGTGCATTCTGGACAACTTGACTTCTTTTTAAAAATCAAAAGTTGTGTGCCAAAGCTACAATAATCGATGGACTTTATCGCCTAAATCGTGTAAAACATATGGCGAACGTTGCGATCACATCGACCGAAAGTTCTAAAACATGGCATCGATACTTGGGCCATTTAAATTGCCAAGACATGCGAAGAAAATGAAATCTGACGCTGTAAATGGCATTCCATTTATCGAAAACACTTTGAATCACTTTTGCGTCACGTATGGGTTATTTAAAATCGTCCACGTTGATTTGGCAGGACTAATGCAAACCAAATCGATTGGTGGCTTGTTCTATGCTCGTTGAGTTCAAAGCAAACGTCAAGAAGCAAACCGGTAAACAAATCAAAACATTCAGATCTAATAACGGAACCGAATTCTGAAATCAACAATTCGAAAGATTATTCAAGTCAAGCGGTATCGGCAGACCATTATCCGTGCAATATACGCCACAAAAAAATGGACTTGCCGAGCGAACAATTTGAACGTTGGCATATCGACCGATCAATTGGTGATCGTTGTAGGTGGTCAGCCCAACGAACGAGTTTGGAAACGATTGGTCACGGCGTTGTAATCAGAGACTAGGATCGAACTCAAGGCCGAGGTGTGTCTAATCGTTAATGAGCAATCGCACTTGGGAATTGGCTGATTTTCTGACCGTGCCCCCATCAAGTTGATACGAAAAATCTTGAAGGTGTGGAAATAGATATCGGTCAGGAATAGTGGATATAAATTTATAGCCGCATGATAATGTCCACAAGGTCACCATTCACCATTTCTCTTTTGTACCAAAAGCAAAGACTAGACTTGGAACTTTTGCTTGATCTACAAATCCTTTGCAGCAACATTGTCTCGAACTCCACCCTTGCTATTAGCTGGCTGTCCGGTGTCAAACGTCTAGTTTTGTTGGCAATCGGTGGCCCGATGGTTTCTAGTCGGAGTGTAATTTCGTGTTTAACACACTGGAGTCCTTTTGTTTGTTGAGTGATTTTCGGAAATTTTAAAAACAAAATTTGAATTTTGACGTCTAATGCTGATCTGTCGATGCTTGAAAAGGAGGGATCCTGTCTAGTTGATAAAGTACCGGTTGCTTACAAAGAGGTCAACGGATCAATGAACCTCTGTCTCTGTATGTCAACTATAGTAATCCAGATTCTTTCGGCGTGTTTTACCACTAGAAGGTGCCTCTTTGTAATCGAAACGGTGTATTTACAGGTAAATGTGCTCCGATGATAGGCAGCGACACATCAGCAACTACAAACACCCAATTAAATGGTCGCCTGAGGCCAATATTTACATTTAGAAATTTAGTGCCGAATGCTTTAATAGGCGTACCATTTGCCGCGAAGAGATTAAAACACGAAATAGTTGAATTAATTTTAGCGAATTTTGGGGGAGTGGTAGAAATATTCGCACGAGTATCGTTAAAAAATTTAGTACGCGAATTTATTTCGAATATCAATAGATGGCTGGAAGATTGACCCTCAATGACTCCCATCTCCTGTTGAAGGTCTTTTAGTATACATTTTTTGATGATTTTGCGGTAATATAAGAGTTTCAATTAGGGGACAATCAGTTTCACATTTCAAAGCTCGGTTGCCAAATCGATGATGATAATAGCATTCCTTAAAAGTTTTATTACTCGAATTTTGACGAGCAGGACGTTTTAAACTATATTACACGAATTTCTAAAATTGGAGCGAGAAGAGCTTCAAGATTTATGTCAAAAATTTGGGTAATTGGCAACTAGCGTCGACCCTTTCATTATTCATTTTGAGCGAACTCTTTCTAGTATCGTTTCTAAGAACATGGAACAGATAATTGACCATGTCTCAAAATGCGTGATTTTGGGCACTGAGAAGTAATTCAGTGAACTAGATCCTCTGACAAAGCCTAGTGTTTCACTTTTACGGAAAATAAGTTCTAAAAAGAAATTATACAATATCGGGGATATAGCATCAAAAATGCTCGATATCTTGTTTTCGACTTTAACACAACATTACTGTTATTTTACATAAACGCACATATTTTTCATTGACCAGTGACTGATCGATTTGAACGAAATTCTTCTCGGGAGTTACCTACAATTTTCTCGGGCAGCAAAGTGTTCTTTTCAATATTGTAAGTAAGACAGTAATTTATGTGCTGTGTAAAGGAAGGCTGGCTATGCCGAGAAAGTAATCGCACTTTGAGCGATTTCATTCTCTAAAGATAGGAAATAACTCGGCCACTCTTGATTTATCTGGCATAACTTTTTTATACTAATTATTTATAACAACCCTGATTTCCAGGGTTGCCCAAAACCTAGGAGTGGGAAACTGTTAGAAAATACTATCCTTAGAATAAGCACTACAATCCTGCAAAATTCCATTGCTATGTAAATTACCTAGTACTTTCGCGCAATTTTCCTCACCTATTTATAATTTATGTTTACAAAAAATGGCGACCAAAACAAAGAAGTAAACGTTCGTGGAGGACAGCTTTACTATTTAATTTTCTATAGCGGAAAGAAATTGTTTTATATGTTCCAAGTCGTCCATCGCATTCGTGTTACCAAAATCATAAATATTTACATTTTCAGGTGCGATATAATTATGTAAGGTGTTGACCTATATAATTTACGACCACTATTAAATCATTTCTGTTCTTCTTCACCAACCCACACTCGCCGCCCATACATAATTTTGTACATCAGTATAAATAACATGGTCGATGCGGAGAAGCATTGGTATATAACCAAATATTAAACACCCTCATAATTATGTTTTTGATTAAAAAAGAAATCAGTGTTTGTTGTAATTCGTGTATACACAAAAGAAAGAAATTAATACTTTCCCAGGAAAAATTAATGGAGAAAATTCGAAATCATTAATCATATTCATATATTTAATATACTCTCATGTATATTTTTTACAATTGTATATCGATCCAAATTACATAATGTAAATAGTTCTTCAGTCAGAAGCGGTTATTAGTCGATGTTAAATTATTTCGTGTACGTAAGTACATTACAATTGTTAGTTTCACACTAAAAACAATAATACTACATACAAATAGTTTAGGTATTTCTCCTTCGCGTACATATAAATTATGACGGTTTATTTTTTCGTATTGTTATTGTTTTTTACTAATTAGCATATTGTAAATTTGTTTAGCAATATATTCTGATTTTTAATTAATTTTAATTTATACGCGTACGTACATTTCAAGTTTGAATATATTTATTAAGATTTCTTGGGCGATGGCTGCCCACTCGAACACACCAAATATTTTTTTTTTTTATATTTTTAATTAAACGCATTGCCGTGATTTTTACGATTTTCGAATGTGTTTTACGATTACATAAAACAACGACAGTTAACAAATCGGCCATTATGTAAACATAATTTTTTTTGATTATAAAATAAATAAAAATTACAGCATTTCGTTTTTATTATTAGAACTGTCTTTTTTCAAAAAAATTGATTAGCACAGATTTAAAATTTCGTACAAGGTTTGATGCGTATATCAAAGTCAATACGTTAAATTATACCAACGCAAAGAAATTCAGAGGTTTTGATAATTTAATTTTTTAAATCCATTAAGAATTTAAAAAAGAAATTTTTTTTTTTCATTTTGGTTAGATCGAAAGAAGTAAAATAAAGAATTTGTGTTTTTCGTATTTGACTTTTGCGTGAAACCAGTTCTAAAATGCTGGAAGCTATTTATCATTCCTGCGTGATAATTTAATTTAATTTAATTTAATGTGTGCGGTACTGCGTAATGGAAATCATGGTAAATAATTATTTAGGGCATCATATTATATAATCATATATTATTGTAATGAATCTTCCAACACTTTTCCCATACACGTTTTCACCTGTTGTGTTGTCAGATTTTCTACCACGTCATATCAAACCAATTTAATGTATAACAAAAATAAAAATAATTGCCTATCGTATTTTTGGTGCTGATGTAGTGAAAAAATTTACGATTTTCCTTAGTTTATAATCGCTCTTGGCGTACTCATAATGGCCGTGAAACACTAACAACTGGTTAAATGATAATGTTAACTTTTCACAAGTGTCACGGCATTGTAAATGGATTCGAATACGAAACTGAACTTGATATCGTCAGTGACCACTGAATTACGATGAAGCATAGTATAAATACACATAGAACTACCATTGTACGTTAGCCTATTGACGTGTTAGATGTCGCTACTGGTATCGTTTTAAAATAATCAAATTATTTTTATATTAATAATCGCCTGAATGTCATGTATTTTTCCTAAATTTTGACGATATTCTATCGACCCGCAATCTGGAACGTCAATGGAAAAACTGTTTTTTTCTAATGATGAAGGGTTTATATTGAAGGTAGTGACATCAATTATAAATAATATGTGCTACTTTTCATATAATTTTGTATGACATTTTTTATGTAATTTGCCTCAATGTAAGCATTATGACAATTTCAACATTCAGGCGAATTGTACCTGTATAAATTATGTTGTTTCTTAAATTATAATGTAAGTGGAGATTAATTATTATAATTTTAATTAAATTATTAAATAATAGCCCCTGCTTTTTTACGCAAAATTTGACACCAGAAATTGATGGAATAAGAGTTTCACGGCGCGGGTTTCACCGCCTCCTATATTAACCTCAATGTGATAATATTGGAAATGAGTCCTCTAGATTAAAGATCAACCTACAAATATTTCCTGTGCAAAAAGTGTCTAATTTCATTATTTTTCTGAACTTACTAAGTAATAAATCGTTATTACGTTAAAAAACAGAAAGAAGCTGTAGGTGTACTTCAATAAGTGCCTTCGACTAATATTCAAGTGCTTCTGGCCGAACAACATAACAAACATCGAACGGCACAACGACATTAAGCAATCGAACATTGAGACCGAAATAAGATATAAAAAGAGAGATTGACCGGCATAGTACGTATCTTTCTAAAGACAAAATAAAATGGTATAGAAAGCTATGTTTCATGGAACAAGTACTTCGCTTCTACGTTCCATGCTTTTCCCCACCAGCATATATTTGAACCAGCAAAATTTGAATGCATCAGTTTGTCTTAAAGGTTACCAACATGACACATTGTCTTTCAATTGCTCATCGCGCGTTTTAATTGTTTTCTACTTGTGTTGAATTGCATTGGGTAGTAACTACCAAATATATAAATGCTAGTTGTTTCTTGCAGTATATATCGCATTCCACGGTTTGGTTCATTTGGGTTATTCTCCCACTATTTCTCGTTGCCACTGATTTCCACTAGATTGTTCTAACTGCATATACTTCTAGTTTTTTTTAGGTTTTAATCCATTTAATCTTTTCTGAGGCCGAAGCTCTCCTAACTTTTTCGTGGCTAATTAACATCCTCCTTTACACAGTCGCCAGCCAAATCGTGACGCACAAATACAAGTTCGCTTTAAATATACATTTGTGCTTTGCATTTGCTTCAGCCAGTTTGTACTGACATGGACGATGTTTCGGCCAGTAGATTTTGCACTCCAACAGGTGTTCTTTATTGGGTTCACCATCATTACTGATCGAAATCAAATGAAGTAATTATCACCTATTTGTTCGGCGCGTCAATCATGCATGGTAGGTATTAAGGGAACGTGTTGATTTTGAGTATAGAACAGTATCATTATTATTTGGCAGAAATTTGAAACTGCGGCAACAGACCATATAAGGTACTGGAAACATTATTTGCACCCAAGTTGAGAAAGGGAAAGATAACTTTTACGTCTAATGTCGTATAAATTTAAGGTAATTTATAAACCAGGGAAAGATAATATTGCGAACACTTTGGCTGGATTAGCAGCTGGAAATGAAGTTCCAACCAATAAGGTTAATGCGGCGGGGATTAATATCAAATGGATTCTTCCATAAAGTGAGCCAAAAGCAATGAAACTTCAAAATTTATAGGCAATCTATTAACGATAAGACAATCCAAGCTGACAAGAAAGTGAGAGCACTGACAAGAAAATGATAGATATTATTTTAAAAAGCAGTTTTTACAATTAAAATGACATTCTTTATAGTAAATCCGTAATAAAATGGAGGTTTCGATCAAAAGTTTGATGACCAAAAATTTAAAAAACATAAGAGATAAATGTTCAAAAACATAAGAGATAAATTACCAACGATTAATCAGCCAGTATTAATAGAAGGATGAAAAATTATGCGCCCGAGAAAAATGATGAAACAAAAGGAGAAAGAATATCCAGATGAAAAGCGAAAAGCAAAACGGAGTGAAAATAAAATAGCGGGGGAAAGTTATATATGCTGTAGACATTAGGCAATAATTACCCACAACATTTGAGCCAACAGTATACATTGTGGGAGATAGATCAGGTTCAGAACTGCTCATAGAGGTTACGAGGATGTAAACTCGCTACCGGCGTATCGTGGCTATCTTCGAATGATGAATTGAAATCAAGGGGATTTGTGCATTCAACGCATAAACATAAAAATAGAAAAAAAAATAATAGAAAAAAACAGTTATTTAAAAAAAAAATAGAAAAATTGATAGTGATAGTGGCAATACGTAGTGCATTCATAAGCTAAATTCATCTAACTTATTTTTAAAAGATCATGGGAATAGTGATCTTGACATTATTCACAATCCTTGTGTAAAAAAAATAAATCCGTCACGCCTACTAATAATATGTAAGGTAACGGTACTGGATAATCTCTTTCGTATACCGTACCTATTAATAACTGATAAATTTACTAAAAAACAAAAATAAAAACTGTAATCATAATCAAAATAAACAAACGACCTCTAATCGTCACAAAGTTGAGCTATAATAAATAAACTTACAGTAAGTAAATTTGACATGAAGCTTAAGTCTGTTGGTCTGAGAGTGAAAACTTATGACAAAGCACATGAACGAGGAGCTATACGAGAAGTTAAAAAAGGTTCATGCTGGATTTGTCTCCTTCACACAAGATGAGAATAAAACGTTAAGATTCGTTTTGTTTGGTAAAAATTTATATAAAAAAAGCCGGTCTCTTACCATCGCGTATGACAAAAGTTCAACGTCAGAAGAATAGGAATAACGATAGTGTTGTGTTTTGTCTCCTTTCCAAAAACAACCACATTAAAACAGTTGGAAAAACCATCGATCTACTGGACATATTGTCTGTACTTGGGATATCCCCCATAGAAAACCGGAACGACTCACACAATGCTATAAGTAATATGCAGCCACGTTGCAGATATTGTACCCAAGTGCTTATGACCGATGAAGAATGCCCGTTTAAAACTGTAGAAACTAAACATTCCTGTGCCAATTGCCAACTCGATGATTTGTCTTAATACTTTTGCATACCGCCATTAAATAAAATTATTGATTCAAATGAAAAATGTGAAGCACTTGCTTAAAATTTTCATAAAACTTTTGGGACTGTGGTCAACATTCCAGAATCAGAAGAGATTATAAAGAGTATATGGAATTTATACATAACTATATGTGGTAACTAGAGTATCTCGTTTTACCGATATTTGAAAACCCGGTTTTCTATTATTTAAATAATGGAAAAACGGTATTTACCGATTGTTTAAAATGTTCGCTCGCTATCAATAGAAGTAGGCTTCAAAGTTCAGTGCGTTAAGTAATTTGTCCAAATTCTGTTATACATAACTTGAAGTACCTTAAATTACTTTTGCAGTAAATTTAATTGGGTTGGTTCAGGCTAGGATAGCTTTAATAATATAGCTGAGTTTAGTCCTTCAAATAATGTTTGTTTTTTCTCCTTTGAATCACTAGACTAGTTCCTGGTCATTCTAAGATGGGGAATCTTTTTATGAGACGTAATTGTAGAATAAACAAGATAATAGAAGTTTTGTAATAATATTCTAAACAATGATTTTCTTTAAATTGGGTGGGGCTTTGTAAAAATCTAGTTAAAGAAAACAAATATTTATCTTTCCTGCCCAGTAAATCAACATCTTTGCCTTACGGGAGCCATATATCCCTTAAACTTTGTAACAGCTGGATATTAACATCCACCAACAAAAGCGAAGAATTTAAATCATCAAGACTTTCTTTAATGGTATCTGCAAATTCCAAAAATCTGCTTACCATAAAATTAATACCGCCCAATCTTGTTTTACAATCTAGCAACAACTCCAATTCTTTCCCAAATTGTTATATCACAATTTTTTGCGAAGCTGAATTTTTCACAAATCAATTGGACAAATGCAAACTAAACGAATAATGAGCCAACGTTTTATTTCAGCGCAGTTTTTATGAAATTTGAATATCTTACCGGTTTTCAAGTGTTTTGACCGGTAATCGGTAATTTAAGAAATACTAAACTTACCGGTTTTTTACCGACAATAAAAACCAACCAAGTAATCCTATAGTGTGGTAACTGATGCTTTGTTGTTCCACGTATCAATAAAAGAGGTAAAAAGCATTATAAATACCAGCCGCCTCCTTAAAGCACCAAGATTTAATCTTCAATATTTTCCTTAAACATCTTCCAGAGTCTGAACTTAAATTTCTATTTGTTGTCGCACTGCATCAGACTGTCTTATTTTTCCTCTTGTTGGAAAGTAGCAAAAGGGGTTGCAATAATGAAGCAAGGAATTAACCCATATGAAGCAATCGACTAATAAGCTTGCTTAGCTCGGTCAGTAAAGTATTTGAATGTATTAATTTGGGTTTCGGTACCAACATTCTACTATCCACCAAGTCGATCACTTAACACAACATGCTAAAATCCAAAAAAACTTGAAAAAATCTACCGGCATGGTCCTTCTTGAACTAGAAAAGTTATTTGACTCAGTCTTGATTAATGGTATTTTGCATAAACTGCATATATATTGCTTTCTAATGCAAATAATCAAACTATTGTAATCGTACTTTGAAAATGATGTAGGATGACATCTAAACTACCTCAAACAAATCTGTTTTTAATTGGTCAACCTTTAACCTGGGAAAAAAGGATAAAAAATCTTAGCATTCTCCTGATGTAAAAGTGATGTACCCCAGTGATGTACCAAAATTACTTAAATTTTATAATAAATAAAGTAAATACATTTTTTATGTGCTATATCCTCTATTAAATAAAAAAAGTTATCTATCTTTTGGAAACAAAATGTTAATTTATAAGACAGTTGTTCTGGCTGTAATCTTCAATGGATCTCCTTTATGATGGAATGCGGCTAACATTCACAAACAAAAAATTTAAATTTTACAAATTTAAATTTTGGTTATAAAATCAAACTTTCGTTTATAGATTATAATTTAATCAATAATCTTGATAGAATGCAAAGACCCTAAAATGAAGGTTTTTAAATTATTGCAATTGTTGCATTTTGGATTAAAGAAGTATATAGCATAATTATAAGCATAATATACATGCACATAGTAATACCATGGTATGTTAGCCCATTGGCGTGCTAGATGTCGCTACTGGTATCGTTTTAAAATAATCAAAATATTTTTATATAATCGCCTAAATGTCATATATTTATACAAAATTTTGACGATTTTCTATCGACCCGACATCTGCAACATCAATGGGTAAACTGTTTTTTTTCTTATGATGGTAGTACTATGTGTATTTATATTATGTTATAAGTTAGTTATAAGGTAGAATTAAGTCGGCTTTCCACAATAAAACATTTGTCTAAAAATGTGTCTACCTGTCTAAAAATCAAACATTTGACCTTGAAAAGACATTGAAGAAAACTTTCGGTATACCTATTTGATAATTACTTGTGACACTCAGTATCATCAAGTAAAAGGGTCTAGAATTTTAATATAATATTGTAGTCTACATTAATACTGTTAGTCTAAATTTGCTTTATCGTCCGGATGTTTAGTATCATAAATTAAAAACCCATTAATTTTAAAACCATTTGGTTTGGCTTGATTGTTAAATTGAATAGTTAAACATAATTAAATACATGTTTTATTTAAAATTGAAGTGGAATTTTTATTGAAGTTGGGTGGTGAAATGTAAATTTGAACACTAAACGAATTTGGTAATAAACATATTTCACTTTTTGTTTTTTTTTATAAATTAGTACATTTACAATTCCGCATATAATAAATTAAATTTTGTGGGCACATCTTATATTTATTTCATAAAATTTCTATATTTAAAAACTAACAACAGGTTCAAAACAAAAATTTTATCATAAACATATTTTGTATTGTGACACTCTCGTTCA
This sequence comes from Tipula confusa, assembly GCA_963556175.1. Lineage (NCBI taxonomy): Eukaryota > Metazoa > Arthropoda > Insecta > Diptera > Tipulidae > Tipula > Tipula confusa. The sequence continues at coordinate 33,209,233 of OY744476.1, forward strand.
GAATATTAATTTTTAAAAATTTTATTTAAAAAAAAAAATTAACGAGATCTCCAAAAATAAATATATTTATAACAAAAATGATTTGTTAGCTATCAGCAGCGGTAATAAAGCGTCCAGTCATATTATTTAAAATGTAACATTTGCTATAAAGTGCGGTCATATATCATTATGCCATGTGTGTTTTTATAGCACAATTGTTGACCATTCATCATAAATTAAATCATTTGGAAAATTAAACTCGAATACCGATTTATCGACAATATGTTGGGGTAAACCTAGCATATTTAGGTTAAACCGTTTCGATACACTTTAGATATGTATAATATAAATAATCTAATTAATAAATTTTTTTATTACATTTGAATAAAAAAAAAACTAATCTTAAAAATAAAAAATCGAATGAACACAAGTATTTTAATGTAAACATTCGACAATAATATTTATTTGTATTTTTATTTATTTTTTTTTTCATCAGAAAATTGCAAATTGGCTTGCTTGGGATATCCAATTAATAAACACAATTTATTTATTTTTAATTTATAAATTTTTCTTATTTATGAGTTTATTTTTTAGAATGGAAACAAACGATTGAATTGAATACAATAAAATAAAAATTAAAAAAAAATATTGATGGGGGCCCACACATTTTGAATTTCAAATGTATTAATAGAAGAACATAAACTATTTTTGAAAAAGTAAATTAATAATTTTGCTCACTTTATATGTAATATACAGTTTTTACAGGCCATCACAGGCCAAGCGAAGAGTCATCGTCGTCGACAGTGACCTCAACGTCTTGTCGTTTCAAAAATCTGTATACGATCGGCTCGCAGAACGTAAATGTAATATTATATACGCATTACTCTTCTCTCAAATGTCATCTGTCACCTCTTGTACTCATTAGTCAGAATTGAATTAGTCATAGAATTTAGCCGTCTATCCTATTGTCAATTTTTTGAAATGTTTCTTAAATGTTTTTACAGCAAGGAAACAGTATGACGTAACATTCTCCGAAAATAAGAGTTGCCATTGTTGCCTGGCCTAACACGTCGCTTGCGACAGCATTTTGACCAGGAACCGGCACACTAGCTTACAAAACATTATTTTCGAACCATTTGATTACATGCCCATTACGCATTACTTACATATTGTGTAAGCTTGTGGTGGGTGGACTGACAAAATGAATTATAACACCGCAGAATCCTTCTAGGTATTACAAAAGCTAACAGAACTGATGTGTTAGCAGGCGTAACGCTAATTGATAAACTGCAGCGAAAATTGTTGTAAGGTATAATCTAATAAATAGGCAATCCGTGAGCTACGGGAACGTGGTATGCCAAAAGCATCCATTGTAATGTGTTGACTTATCAAAATTTGTATTAAAAGTTTGTATAACGATATGCAAAAGGTCTCATCAGCAACATCCAAAGATGTCATATATTACATGCTACATCATGGGGTTCACAAACCAATAAGTGCTACATCGAAATTAAGGGTATTTTTCGATGTTTCTATGCTAAAACAACCAGTGGATTGTCATTACATAAAATAATGTGTATCGATCGAAAACTGCAACGAGATCTTTGTCATATCGGGATGAGATGGCGAAAACACAAATACTCTTTCACCACCGATACAGAAAAAATGTTTGGACCAATATGATAATTGTGTGGCGAAACTCACCAGCCAAAAAATTACAAGTACATTAATTAAACACTGTAACATAAGGCACATCAGCCACCACATACCTCGCAGTAAGAGCACTGCAACAAGTGGCAGAAGACGAAAAATAAGCATTCCTATCGACCTACAAGATAGTAAAGAACGAATTTTAATGTTGATGACTTAATGACAGGCTGCGATACAGCCATAGAGGCGCGATTCATTCAAAATCAACTAGCAGAACTGCTCAGCAAATATGGTTTCAGTCTAAGGAAATGGGCTAGTAACCATCAAAACCTACTGAATAACGTAGCAGAAGCAGAGTACGGATTCGTATAAAATTGAAATTGACCAGAGTATTAAAGCTTTGGAAATCCACAATGTCCACAACACACAATGGTCCAGTAACAAAACGAAATGTTATTCATATCTACAACAGCCAAATAGTTCGACCCAATAGATGGATAATAAATAGAAGTTCATGGTTTCAGCGGCACATCAGAATAAACTTGCCATCCCCAAGAGTGCCGCCATCTAAAACATTCTCACACACAGGAGTTGACTACGCAAGCCATTTGCAAATAAAAACGAGCAAGGGAAGAGGAAGTAAAACTAATAAAGCCTACATGGCAATATTTGTTTGTCTCTCAACTAAAGACATGCAAATAGAAATTTGTTTTTTTATTCTACCCAACCTTGTTTGGGGCCGAAGCTCACCATGGACCATGGACATATTGGAACCATGGATTACTTTCTTTACCGCTGCAATATTGTCGAAGACGAAAGAAACCAACTATTTATGGAGCTGAGTGCAGAGCGCCCAGCCAAGCAACTAACAATAATGATATCTAGAAACACCTAAGCTTTTAAAAGGTTTTGTGACACTGTTCTGAGCAATTGGTAGTGTCAAAATCCTGCTAACCAATGATACTAGACTATGTATTAAACACATATGTCTACGCACAATAATAGACAAAGGGACTCAATAGTCGAATAGTATGCGCCTTCACGTGGCAGGGATGGTAACAGGTTTCAACCTGGCTAATCATACTAAGAACAGTAAGGAAGCTCAAGTATGACAATGTGAGAGTGTATAAAGGCTAAGCCTAGGAGACATTCTCACCCAAGCAGTGTCGACAAAATACAGACAAGAATACAGTAGTCGACGATAAATTAGGCTAGGAACATCTTCGAATGCAGCGGCAAGTGGTTAGAAACATCCTCGCAGTTAAATCATGGCGATCTATCACAGCAGCTGGTAAAAGTTGACATGTACGCGTGGGAGTTCATGGCAGAAACATTTTTTTGATTGGTTGGTCTTTAGCATGACTTTGCAATGCACCACCTCGCCATAACACCAACGGATACTGCAGATATGTCTAAGTTCCGATCAATAGCTTCTAAATAATGATATCCCGCCTTTCAATTTAGGGACCTACCATAACAATATAGCCACTTCATTAATTGGAAGGAGTCCTTGAAGATGTTTAAAAATATTACGACTTATGCCGGGAATATGATGACAGCATTAGTCTGCTTCATCCTGATAAACCCAAATAAAATAAATTTGCGAAAATGATGGAAGTGCAGTCGTTATATATCAGCGAATCCAGTAATGGAAGCCTCAGTTTGCCATTGTTGCAGCACATTTCGGGGAGCTATCCTTTATAATTTTTGCAGCAGAGGATACATTTTCTTCATTTTGCAAATCGAAACACCAAGTTAATCTTGTAATCTAAATGCTGATCATAAATACACCAAGTGGCAATTTGGAAGGCCTAAACGATCGTTCTTTTTCGGATTCGGTTAACTTTAAGTCGAATTCAATTTTTCGGTGAAAACATGATAAAAAAATGTTTGTCACTAGATTTTTTTCTAAAATTTAGAAAGATTATAGCAGGATAGCAATTGCTAGGATAGCAATTTGTAACGCGGCCATTTCCATTCATCAGGCATTACTTCGCTTTACCTCACTAATCGAATAAAGTCGAAAAGACAGTATGTCAATATATTCCGAATATCAAGAGCTCCGGGTAAATGCAATCAACGCAATGAAAACGATTTATTTTTAATACCTGCACAGTGTGAATCTCTCAGTCATATTGCAGTCTGGTGGCTCCTTCAAAGATGTTGCAAGTGCTGCGCCCATTGCTTATTTACTTCAGCCTTCGATTATCCAAACGATAACCGCTTTTTCTCTATAGGGTTTATTCTGTTGCTCAACAGCAAGACGACTCTATCAAACCAAAATCTTTATCGTTGGGTTGGCTAACATCGTGGGGCGCATGAATACCAATGTTTGAAAGGTTGGTTAAATTAACTGTGGCCTAACAAAAAATCTAACAATCTAATCTAGATTGCCGATGACATCTCTACTGAGTAAACCCAAATATGTATAACATTGGGAGTTGGGACCCTTGGGACACATGGATTTTAATAGCTTATATAGTGACATCTTTCGTTTGTAGGTGTCTAATTTCTTCTAATTGTTGCTTCTGTTAATTTTTTTTACAATACATTTTTATGCAAAAGAAAATGACGTATTTTGTCAGTTTAACGGTTATTTTATTTGATTTTGGTGTTAAATAATTTTTTTATATCTGTAATTTACATACATTTTTGAATTTTGTGTATGAGTGTTTTTGAACTTTCAGGTGATAACTAAATTTAATTTATACTGTTCCCTTCCTTATACCCATTGTTTTATGTTACGGCTGAAGGAATGCGTCCGACGTTATCCTGGAGATGAACCAAGAGCCTGGTCCTACTTTCCAATCAATCTATATTTGTTTTAAGTTAAAGACACTATGGTGGTTTTGTAAAGATATGTTCGTGTAAGATACATTACGAGACATGTGGATGCCCCTGACCACAGGGGCTCACTTTATAATGAATGTATTATGTATATTATGGTCTCGTGGATAAACTCACTGAATTTCGACAATTTGTTTCGAGTTGATGTCTCTTAGATTACTCTCATATGATGCAACAAACACACACATACACACACACATACACACACACACCTGTCATTTATTTATTCGCGGGAATATTATTATAGGATATTAATAGCGTATAGCTGTAGCTATACGAAATAAGTTGTTTTGAGATTATCACTCGTCTTGTATGTCTATCTGCTTATTCATCATTGTCGTCGTCGCTGTTTTTGTGCCATGCATGATATATTATAATAGATCTTGTGAATATGACTTATATATATATATATATATGTATATATTTATATATATATATATATATATATATATATATATATATATATATATATATATATATATATATATATATATATTTGTTTAGTTCGAAATATTCTTGCGATGAATGATGAAAGAATTTAAATTGTAAACATTGAATTATTATTAAATTAAATTGTATGTATTGTTATTAATTAAGGTTAGTTATGTCAGGGCTTCTTTTATTTTGAAAACTATATAGTATAATATGTTTAATGAATTAAATTAACAAGTTTTGATGTAAACATTTTTCTGGTTAAGTTAGTCTTATTATTTGGCAGTGTTGTACATTACGATGTGTGCCTCGTATAATTGAACAATATCAGAAATTCTTATAAAACTCAGTGTGTGCCATCGGCACACAGTTTATCACGTCACGTAACGAGAGGTGCATATAGAGAACCCGCCCTAGGACTAATCTTCAATGACCTTGCATATACTTAAACGAAACTGTTCTCAGGTCTTGATAGTATTAGTTTAAATCCTTTGATATCCTTAGGGGATATTATGTGGACAATTTTTAAATTTTTGACTCCATCAGTTTCTGATGATGAGTTGATGTTTATATCACATTGTTATTGTGGATTTAAATCAGCAAGCTGCTGTTTGCAATGCTTGAGTTCGGGTTCGTTTCTTCGAAAGGTTGGTTTAATGCATTCTTTTAAACTTGATGCTTTACAATTTAATAGCAACACTGCATTCTCTATAGTTAGCGGGATGATTTTCTTCACAGTGAACGCATTTAGCCTGCACATTTTTTGTTGTATTGATTTGACATATCTTGGTTCCTTGTTGGAGTACTTCTGCGTATGTCCATAGGATTGATATTGATGACATTGTAATATAAGCTTAAACTTTTTTAAAGGTTTTTGGAAGATTAAGTTGTAGTTGGAGAAGGAGTAGTATTTCGTGTCCTCTTTTTCCTTCGATTGTATAACCCTTACAAACTCCATTTCTCTTGCTAGTTCTTCTTAATCTGTATGGCCATGCACAGTTATTATTATATCAGTCTTTGTACTAATGGCTTCTTTCATTTAAAAGCACTAACTTCGTTTTCAAGAGCTTTTATACGCTGCCGCATTTATGCAATTGTTTGATTCAGTTGCTGTTTAAATTCGTGGAATCGACCAATGCACTATTGGCTCTGCATAATTCACTCAGTTTTTTCTCAGTTATAGAAATTGAGCTTTTTCTCAGTTATAGAAATTGCATTCAATTGCAGTCTTCTTGTAATAGTTTTTCGGATTTTCTTTTTTTTATGACAGTTTTTCCCTTTTGTTGCAATAATTTTATGTTACTTTTTTAGGAGATCGAGTTAGCTTTTGACACCTTTGGAATGGATATGAAACCTCATTTTCTATTGTATATACTCAGTTGATTATTATCATTTTCCGTATCATACCTTGGAATTGATAGTAATAAGTAATAATTATAGTGCAGCAATGATTGGGCTCCCCCAGAATCCATGAGACCGATATCCAAAGAGACTTGATTTTCTTGAGTATAAGGTTTCTGCAGTCACGAGCATCTGCAGTGGTAAAATTGTATACCGAAGCAAAAATTGTTACAACGTGGAGTTCAGCTAAGCACGGAGCGGCCAAATTTCAAGTTCTGAGAATTAGTCTCCAAAGCTAGTTGGGTATACCCATTCAAGAATAATAAGAAACTCATTAGATCGTCGAACACATATATCAGGGGCAGTCTCCCAGGTAAAAGAAAGCCTTTTGGGTTGATAGTTTGGTTCATTGAACTATCCTATAATGAGATGGAAAAGGAGTTTGAAGAGATAAGTGAAAAATTGAGGAAAACCCGAGTTAGCTCTGAAAAAGAGTTAGCTCTTAACGTAAAGATAAGGCAACTCGATACGGATTTGCACGTAATAGCGGAGGTTGTACGCTTCAGAGCCTCGGGATCCATTGTTAGTGCGAAACTAGCAGGCTTTTCGATTAATCAAGATAAAGGAATAAGCGAAACTCTAGACGCTTCTAATCCAGACACATCTAAAAGGAAGTGAGATTCCAAGCCCAGACTTATATGGAGAACATGAGAATATGGTCACAGAACTCAACAATGTAGGAGTCTGAAGGATAGGTCTAAGCTGTGTAGGAAGTGCGGAGGAGGTCATATTGCAAAGGGCTGCAGCAATGATCCTCAATGCTTGCTTTGCAGTGATAAGCCCATTGTAGGGAACAGATATGCCGCTGGTAGTTTAAAGTTCAAGATAGATCAGCAGATACTGGACGCAGAAGTTGTTATTGTATGCTAACAATACAGGCATAGTTGGATAGCAAGACTTGAGCAGCAGGTTTCTCTAGTTAGTCGCGCTGCTGTCTAGGTCTGTGGTAAGTTACCCTTTCAAGAAAATGCTGGCGGTTCAATATCTGGTTTTGATCTCTTAAGTATTCCATTAAAGCAACCAAACAGCGATGCTTTAAAAAATTCTATGAAGAGGTAAACCGGAATCCTTGGTGAAGCCATATAGAAAAGTTATGACAAGGTTCAAGGTTACATATACAATGCAAGCCCGTTGTGCTCAGAATTTGGAAAATATTGTTTACTTTATTTCCACGAAGCCTAGTTATGTGAGAATCATTGAACCAATGAGCGGGGAAGAAGTGAATCCACCAGGTCAATGGAGAAGGTTCTAAGAGCATGTGGCAAAGTGGAAAACCTGATCAAATTCCCAATATAGCATTAAGCTTGTATAATACTTGCCTAGAGGAAGGATTAGTCCCTATACAGTAGAAAGTTCAACAGCGAGAGGAGATTGTATGTGTCAAATTGGACATTGGATTATTACATTGGATGGTAAAAATGCCTTTAACTCGGCTAGGTGGGAGTGAATATTAAATGCGTTACGAACTATAGAGGTACCCGCAAGTATTTAACAAGGCTGATGGCTAATTACTTTAGAAATAAAGTTTTAAGGTACGAGAGCAATCGAGGCACAAAAGATTATCATACAAAATCGGAGAAGTACCACAAGGGTCGGTGCTAGCTCCTAGCTTATAACTGTCGATACTAGATAAAGTGAAAGTGGTCGGCTTTGCGGATGATGTGGCAGTTATTGTGGTGGCAAAACATAGAAAGGAGGTGAAAGATAAATGTACCTGGAGTGTAAGAGTCATTCAAGATTGGTTATCGTCTATAGGTTTGCAGTAGGCGGAACAGAAGACAGAAATAGTTTTATTTTCCAGTAGGAAAATAATGGAAAGCATAATGATTAAAGTAGGTGGACAACAGAAGGTGTCTAAACCTTTTATTAAGTACATGGATGTGAAAATCGACGCTAGACCATTCAAAGTCCATTTGGATACTGTATGTGTGAGAAAGCTGGGAGAGTAAATGGAGCTTTATCGCGAATAATTCCGAACGTAAAAGGTGCTCCGGCTTCGTGGTGTAATACTTATCGGTAGTTTCACGAAAAAAACAGTTTCCTTTTCCGCCAAACGGAAAAGGAAACTGGTGGTTAGGGTTGAGTCGGTAAGAATCCGACTGTCTTGCCATTCACCATTATAATGGTCTCTTGTAAGGTCTTTGAAGAATACATCCTCCACCGAAAAAAAACATAGTTACAAAGACAGAATATAACCATGAAGGTCGTGGCTATAGACAATCAACCCCCACCCTATTGAGATACGCTCAACACATGTTATACTTTTGTTAACATAAATAACAAGTTAGGAAAACAATATAAATTACGGGAGTTAACTCCTATTAACTATCGGTTAAACGACTCCAGAATTTGTCGTTGGCCAAAACACCATTCTTAATTCCAAATATAAAAATTCTCTCGTAATCTATATGTACCAAAATGTATTTAAGCTGTACAATTTGACATGTTCATCACCTAACTATTGACTAAATATCATGTACCATATATCTTTTTCGAAATTAAATTGTATATTAAAGTTTAGATTCATTTCTAGAAAATTCTTGATAAAACGTTAGTAAAATTAGTCGGTTAGTCAAAATATTTATTGCATCAATTAATTGCATATTTACTTATCTTGCGAAATCAGTAATCACCAACTGATATAAACAAATAATACGAAATTTTGCGAAGTTAACTTTTTGTTTTATATACATACATACTTATATATCAACCGCAAAATAATTATTGCAAAAAAAAAAAAAAACATAATTTGAAATACATAGTAATGTTCTATATATATTATATGCAATTATAAAATATGCAAAGAATATTTTCTATTCGATACGTATACGTATATATAGTACATACATTTTAGATAGACGAGCTGAAAATACTACTGAGAATTATATCGTAAATAAAAACTCATACTTTGCTATTTTATCAAGTTAAATAAAGATAAAAAAAAATTTAAAAAGTCTACAGTTTTAATCAATAGTCGTAGATAAAATAATAAAACTAGCAAACATTACGCTCCCCAATACAGAATATTATATATAAGTATATAATTATAATTCTGGGTCTGTACATAAATTTTCTGAAATTTAAGAAATTATTCACAAAACTATGTAATTCTATCATAATATAGTTATAATAACATTAAGCCGCATATTAATATAATATGGTGATGATGAGAATGTAAACATAAAAAATTCCATTCCAAAATCAAAATTATACATGCGAGTAGTTTATGAATTATGATTAGTTGATACATTTTAAATGAACATCTAATCCAGTGTTTGTAAACCTAATTGTTTCGTATTACGTATAATAAAATGTAAACAAACATCGACACTGCTGCGATGTTGTTTAAAGAAGATGGAATTAGATGTTGGCAAAAATACAAGAGTCATCATCGAGGTAGTGAATAAGCTCCCAGAAATATCGATGACTACCAAGCCGTCCTACGATCGGGTTACAAAATCGAATTATAGATCCAGTCACCGAAAACTGTTCAATTTTAACTGGCGGTATCATTGGTACTGAACTACTTGCATTACGTTCAAAATTAGCTTGACGGAAACAAACATCGTAAAACTGAATATTCCTGTTATGTAGCCATTTGATGTTGTAATTCGTACATTTATTAATTAACCCCGTTATTTAAAAAACAGAATTGGAATGTTGCTCCATCAACCAAGCGTCTTAACCAAGTCCCAACAAATATACTGACTTATGGCTGCAAATCTATTCATAATGGGTTAAGAAACCAAACTTAATTTAAAAAACCCTGATTATTAAAAAAAAATAATAATCAAATTTTGCCGGGCTATAACTTGAATATTTTGAAAATTTGAGTGAAAATGGCTGATTTTCAATTGATTTTATATGGTCGTAACTCCATTATGTAGGGCATAATATAAATACACATAGTACTACCATGGTATGTAGGCCCATTGACGTGCTAGATGTCGCTACAGGTATCGTTTTAAAAGAATCAAAATATTTTTATATGTATAAAAATATAATCGCCTAAATGTCATATTTATTCTAAATGTTGACGGTATTTATATTATGGTTAAGTTTTATTGACCTATAGTGCACTTTGGACAATCCTAGATAGCCAAACTTAATTTTTAAAAATTCTATTTATTTTAAAAAAATAATCAAATTTTAACAATCTATAAACAGGCTCGCAAAGTTTGAAAATATAAGTGAAACTATTAGATTTGCAATTGATTTGATATAGTCTCGCTTTATGTTTAACGTTTATTTTTCAAATGCGGGTTATGTTCTAAATCAAAAACGCATTTTGTATCTATCTTAGGATACAATTTCGGCATAATTTGTATTGCTGAGACTTGACTGACCATTCAATTTAAAACATAGAAATATTTTCTACGTTAAATAGTACATCGCAGGACAGATAACTTCGGTTTGATACTAATGCCAAGGGTACTGAAATTATAAATCTTGTTGTGGCCAAGCTGCCGTCAAGTTCATTGTGAATAGGAATTGATTACTGTACGTATAAAATATTATCTTCATTGGGATTATGAGGGTTGCAATTTGACGCCATTGGCCATAAACGAAATTGTGGATAATTTTACACTTGACATTTTTAGGAGACTGGTTACAAGTCTATATATGACTCACCTTTAGATATTTAATACTTTTTGAAAATTGTGAAGCAGCTAAGGACTTAGTAAATCCATTTAGTTACACATAATTTTAAATATGGTTGCTATATTTCTATGAATGCATTTCTCGACCACTATATGTTTGGAGCTTTTATAACTCGCGGGTAGTAATATTGATGGAACTTTGTAAATTTTAGGAGGAATTTGAGTGGTTATTGATCTAGTATGTTTTCGAAAGACTGCGGTCGCCTGATAACCAGCGTGACGTTTGCAACTTATTTACTAATTTTTTGAAACTATTTTCACACCTAAACCAGAACCAGATATATTCGGGGAAAGTATTGGGAAAGTTTAAGTTCGTGTTTCATTTGAAGATGAAAGATGTATTGTCCGAATTATTGAAACTGGACACTAACCAAAGTGCGTATTTTATTTATCGATTTTAAAAAATCCTTTGATAAGATTGACTATGGTTGAATGTTCCGAATCCTTGTTTTCCTAATTTGAAATTTCGTCCCGATGGAGTGGATTAAATCCTATTAAGTATCTAAAATCAGATCGTCAAGATAGGCAATTGTACTTCCGGGACAATTAGAGTCACTTCGATGGTTCCTTAGGGTAGCATTCAAATATCCTTATCTATGCGAACGACATAAAAATATTTAAAATAATTTCGAATGCCGACGATGCAAATAAGATTACCAGTGTGATCTAAATAACTTCTCATCATGGTGATTAGGGCAGAAATTGACCTTAAATAAAATAAGTGTCGAGTTTATTCAATTATTCAAGTTCTGGGAATTTTTTTCACACCGAATTTGTCATTTTAGAATCATTATGAAGGTTTCATTTCTAAAGCAATGATTCCAATGATTAGATTTAGGTTTTAGAAATTGCATTGAATGCGTCCAACAACTTTACTTGTTGTTTGCCCTTCGAAGACTTCCTAGAGACGTTCATCTGCCTACTTTCCATTCTTTCTTTATCAGGGTAGATGCAACTGAAAAATGCGAAGTAAAAAAGTATAATATATAAGCAATAACGGTATTCATGGAAAATGGGCATTGAGAGTAAGTGGATAAAAGATTAAGTGGATCAGTAAGTGGATAAATTTTATGTGTAAAAGCAAAACTGTTTTATGTGGAAATGGATATAGGATAGAGGGAGTTACTGATTTCAGGCATTGACACTGAATAAAAAAACATAACATCTTGGGAACTGATAAGGTAAATAATTTTCTTATCAAGGAATGTCTTTAAATTTTGGAAGACAAACTGAAGTTTGCTTCACACACTACATTCCACATTTGAATAATTAAATAACTACAACCACATCACTGGTGTTATAATGGAGATGCCGGACGTGATATGCAACACTCGACACTTATTCTGATTCTTTCTTCTATTCTTAACTCGACATGGGTTCGTCACAAACCGCAGTAAGCCAATTTAGAGTTAGCCCCTAACACTGGGTATATATATAGGAGATCGCGATATCTTTCACCAAGAGTAAGCGTTGCAGAAGCACTTCATATTCTTACGGCATCATTTAAAATCAGAGTATAAGAATGACAATCACTCGCAGAGGAGTTCTATTTTGTCTAGTCGCCAGTCGCTAAGTTACTCCTCTACCAAGCAATAAGCTGAAATTCGACAATATTCAACTGCAATCAATAGACTGGGAGCCACCGATCATAAATTTGCTCCTGAATATCGTAACAATTAAGAAATGTGTAAAGATTGTTCATGTGAGTGTAAGAACGGAGAAAATCGGGATAGTTTGGCAACCTTAACTGTAGTGCAGCCCGCAATAAATGCCAATAAGAATATTTTGCCGATGAAACTGACCGAGTTTTGGACAGTCCGGCTGTTTGGTCCGCGCAAGCTGAGATCCAATTCCGGTATCGGAAAATAGTCATCAACATTACAAGTTTGAATATGCCGTGTTAACAGTCGTTGATATTATCGAGACGCCCGAGACCGAGAATTTTTACCAAACCATAAGGAACACGCCATATTACGTCCTTCGTGAACAACAACAATTGGAAGCGTTATTTTTAAGCGCTGATATGGGAGATATGAAACCATCAAAATTTTATCGGTTCATGGTTACTCTCTTTGGTCCAGCCGACAAATTCGATCGCAAGCTGTTGGAGAAACTTTGGACTCATCGTTTACCTGGGAGAATAAATATGGTTGGATTTACCGGAAAAACTTACTCTGGCTGACCAGATTTGAAAAGGATCGAATTCGTCTTTGTTGTTCGCCATCTAAACCATCACGTCGTCAACTTCTTCGAGGTCGAAAGCTACAAACCTGTTTAAGCATCAGGTTCAATCTGTTCCAAAAGTTGCAATATGTGAGTTGAGCGAAATGGTCAAAAGTATGTGTAAAGAGGTCAACGATTTGAAACATGCGAAGTCTCAGAAATACGTTTTTCAAGTTCTGGTCAAAACAGTTTCCGGGGTAGATCAAGATCTCGTAATATGAACGGGATTTGTTGGTATCATCGAAGTTTTCGTGACCGAGTAACCAGATGCTATGATAGTTGTGCTTATCGCAAGACAGGGGGATCCCAAGACCCGCAACAAAAAAAACGGCTAACAAAGTTGTTAAAGCGGTCGACAACTGTTTTGGGTCATCAATATTGAGAGCCGATATCTCGATCATACCCCGTTCTTCGAATACATCTGACACATTCAACAACCACAGCCTCCTTACACATTAACGAACGGTTCAAACAATAAAATTTACGGCATGAAATGTTTTAAATTAAATCTGGGATTTGAAATAAATTTCATACACGTGTTCACCGTTGACGGTGAATTTATTTCTTATAAAAATTCGGCTTGATGGTAGATCTGAAAAAGAAACAACTCATCGACGCAGATACGAATCGAGGAATTATTCTGCTGCCTACTAACGGAATATGGGCTTAACATAAACTTATCCAAATATGTTTTTGGACTGACCCAGCTGGATTACTTAAGCCACAAGTTACAACCCATAACGAAATCACCCATCAGAAGATAGAATCAAAGCCATAAAGGCTTTCTCAATCTCCACAACACTTCGTCAGATTCGACGGCTTATAGGAATGGTTACCTACTATCATCAATTCGTACCAAAGCCTGCCAAAATACTCGGTCCAATCCATTCGCATTTGGCCACGTTAACTAACCAGCTGAAAACAACCATTTTCACTTGGTCCGATATATGCCAAAAGAATTTCAAGAGAGCAAAAATGGAGTTGGCTAGAACAAAGCTTTTGGTCCACCTTGCGACGACCGATTCCACTGGGGTAGCCTTATTTAATAGGGAACTTTATTTGGCAATAAAACAGTTTCGACATTCCTTAGATGGTCGAGTATTTACAGTGTTTACGGATGACCACAAACCACTAGTCTATGCAATATCTTCAAAACCTGAGCGAAATCATCGGCAGTCACGTCATTTGACCCAAAGAAGTACAAGAGGGACGGCGAGACAATGAGGAAATAGCGAAATTAATAACACAGAGCGAGGTTGAAAGAAGTAATGTGAGAATGGAATTGTAACAGGTACCTGCATCGGACAACAAACTATGGTGTGAGATGTCCACGAAAAACCCATAGCCGTTCGTACCAAAGAAATAGAGAAAGAGGATTTTGAAAAATCCTTCATATTCTTCATCCTTGCTTTCTTTTCCTTTTTTCAAGATTTTAAAGAATCTTCACGTAATTTATCATTCTGGAATAAGAGCTACTCGTCAGCTAATCGCTTCACGATGAATGCTTTGAAAATAAAGGTAGTAATATTTAATTATACGAGATATTTATACTTAAAAGTGCTAATAATTACCATACAATATGGTCCATCACACAGGCAAATCGTTGCCTGTGATTTTAGCCTACTAAAATTGAGAAATGTGTGACATAAAATAAGAAAACTTAAAACAACAGAAAATACGAGACGGTTAATTTTTTCGTAGGTGTTCCCAATTAATTCTTTCGATAGGTCTAATCAATTTATATAAGCCTGCATGACGTTTTTCCGCAACAACTTTTAATCTGCGGTGTCATACCTCGACTATATATTTTAAGTCAGCGGAAAACCCGCGATCCGAACTGTCTAAAATTTGGGATTATATTTACGAATTTGAAATAATGAAAATGCTAATGATTGCCAACAAATTGAAAGTTATCTGTGTAGCTTGTAAAAAAACGTTTTTTAATAAATAAAAAAGTTGTCAATTTTACCAGTAATAGTTAAGACACTGGAGTTCGATACTCGCAGACAATTCGTAGTAAATAGTTCAAAAGTTCTTTTGAGACGCGGAAAGGACGTAAAAGATCCTTTGCGCATCCCCATACCATACTTTAGTTCATTTACAATTTAAATGTTTTCCGCCTGGCACCGGTTAAAATCATCGTACTCCAATTTAAGCAAATATATGTTTGTGTACGAATACATGACATGAATGCGTACTGTGTGTAATCCGAGAACGAAATTATGTCACATAAAAATTTTCTTTATGAATCATCATCATCTTTATTTTAACATAACTTTAACTCATCATCATATTTTTTAAGATGATTTTTATCGTAAATGTACAAGTATACACATACATATTTTGGTTTATTTCATTTTTCCGTTTTTCCCATTTGTCTTGTACATAAATATGTATGTATGTATATTAAACATAGTCGTGAAGCTGTTGTAGCAATTATGTCATTTCGGAATAAAAAAAAATCGAAATCTATATCACTTCATATGAACTGGAAGTGGGTATATTCTCCTCTTTTATACGAATATATATATATAATGCGGATACGGTATTGGAACGGTTGATTTTATATAATGCAAGTAATGTGAAAGAGGTATTTCACTATATGATATACTGTGGTGATTTCAGGATGGCGCCATATCATTGATTTTCCCTAAACATTAGACATACACACATAAATACATTGTAAAATACGATATCATAATATTATAATGTAGCAACATAATTTCTCGTCAGGTATAATAATCAACTCACCACGACAGCTGTTTTATGTTATGATGGCTGCACGCCAAAA
This sequence comes from Tipula confusa, assembly GCA_963556175.1. Classification (NCBI taxonomy): domain Eukaryota; kingdom Metazoa; phylum Arthropoda; class Insecta; order Diptera; family Tipulidae; genus Tipula; species Tipula confusa. The sequence goes on from OY744476.1 coordinate 33,225,217, forward strand.
AAATTTTTTTTTTTTTTTTGCAATTCGAATGATTTACACTTTTCTTTTGTAAAATAAAAAAAAAACAAATAGCGTGTTACTGCTCAAATAACTGTCAATATAATATAAAAGCTAATTGATAACGTGATGGAATTTATACCAGCGAGATTAAATTGCTGGAAAATGACAATGATTATCGTTGACTTACTTTAATATACTATATGTATGTGCACATGCAAGGTCAGATTTTGTGCATGACAGAAATGAACAATAAGGCTATCTAATTGATTGTTGTTAACATCTCTTCTTGTTATATGAAGTAATGTAAGCCGTTTAAATATTTTAGAAATCAGTTGATGGAACTTACCATTTTGTCTGAAATGAAACAAAAAAATAAATTAAATATTTTTATATAAAAAATGTACATTTTTAATAACTATATAGTTTTTTCAGGTATCAAATTTTAAAGTCGTATTCAGATAGAAAATTTTGGCAGAAATAACGTGTCTCCAAGGCATAATTTAAAAATAAATATCGTATTCTTATCAAAACACTGTCTATAGTAAATTTTCTAGGTCATGTGAAGGTTAATTTTGAATTTCAAATAGGGACATATATTTTTCTTATATATTCCAATTCTACATAAAAAATACTAGACTTTTGTCTGAAATATTTTTTCTGTGACAAAAGGTTTAAAAGGTCCCTTTGGAGATGCGGCAATGTCTGACCCAAGGATTCACCGGAGCACGATTTTAAAATGTGATCGATGAATTTAATGCTAAAGTTAACAAAAACAAAACATACTTTTTTGTAATACTAACTTATAGGCTCGTACTCCCGACCCAAACTAAGAACCGACAATGGAGAGTGGAAAGCAAGAAAACATGACCGAAAAACTAATTACCACAAAGCACAAAAACTCTTGAAAATTGTTTATTTGATACATTCGATTTACCTTACTTAATCAACATAACAATACCTAATAGGGCAGATGACACTGCTAATGTACAAGAATCACCCAGGAAACTGTAGTATAAATAACTACACTAAAAATGGCACATTAAGCAAAATGAAGAAAAATCGATTCATGTTAACTTCATTAATCTAAGTCCTAACTAGAATCTTCAAAAGACAGACAAATGCAACAAAAATAACTGCTACGGTTATTCTAAAAATATTTTATGCGGAAGCAGTGAACTCACTCCCAAACTCAAACTATGACAAGAGACTTTATAAAAGGGACTTTAAAACAAATTTTAACTCACCTGGAGACAACCAAACCTGTCATTCTTAGTTTAGATGAAGTTCAAGTTTTTAAGCTATCCAAATGACTACAGATGTCAGGGTTATTCGCGTATTGACTATTTGAGACCACATCGACGGGTAATTCTCTTTGTAAGGGATAATCTCCACTTTAATGTATCCCAATTTATTTTACCTAGTTCCAATCCTGCGTTTAATACTTTGTGGATTGAAATTAAATTCCAATATCACTCTATTTTTATTTGTTTTCTGTACCGTAGTCCAAATCTACCACATGCGGAGACATGTCACGAGTTTGATATAATTTCAAGTTCAATTGATATGATTTATCAGATCTCTCCAATGTCTGAAGTAGTTGTCTGGGGAAATTTAAATATTCATAATGACACTTGGTTAGGATTTTCTAAACCAAGAGATAAAAACAGGTGAATATGTTGAATTGTTTGCGGGGATGAATAGTCTTTTCGAACTTGTAGACAAACCAACTCGGTACCCTGATATATTAGGTCATTCATCTCATTTGTTAGATTTATTTTTGACTACCATGCCTGACAAATATTTTATTGATGTTAATGCTCCTCTAGGTCTTTCTGATCATGCTTTGGTCTCAACAAAATTTCTAATTGCCCCACCTACTTTGGAGCTCATTACATGTATACCTAGACTAATCTGGTATTTCAATGATGCTGATTGGCAAAGGCTCATTGTATTTTTCTCTTCTTTTGACTGGCCTGTGTGTTTTAAAAGTAATAATGCTGATACAGTATCTAAGCATATAACTTCGGTAATTTTAAAAGGAATGAAGTTATTTATTCCTAGCTCTTATAAAAGGAATCGGCCCCACAAAACTCAATGGCTTAATCGCAAATTGTAAGTCTGCTATCTCCGAGAAAAAATATGCTCATTTAAATTATCTCAGTTATCCTTCTAATGAAAATCTCATTAAATTTAGAGTAGGAATTTTTGTCGAAAGACTCCTTCTATCCCCTTATTGATTTATAATAACTATTATAAAATCACCATTCCAAAAGCTAATTTATTAGCGCCTCACTTTGCTTTCGCATCCACTCTCTCTTTTCTCCCTAACTAATCCCCACCAGCATGCACTACTGTTTCTTCATCTATGCCCAAAATTTATTTTTGTTCTCGAGTTGTTTCTAAAGTTCTTAGAAATCTGAGTCCATACAAAGCAACTGGGCCTGATTACTACCGGATTACTATCAATTGTCCTAAAATGCTGTCATTTTTCCCTAGCTAAACCTCTTGCCAAACTGTTTAAATTATCAGTAAACTCTGGCATTTTGAATAAACTCTGGTTCCTAAGAAAGGTGACAAAACTTCTCCTTCCAATTACCGCCCAATTGCTTTGTTGTCGACCTTATCTAAAGTAAGAACTATCTCGAAAGGCATGCGCTTTTATCAGATTTTCAATATGGGTTTCGTAAGAATCGCTCTTCAGGTGATCTTATTGCTTATTTAACTCATTTGTGGGGAAAAAGTATTGAACAATATGGTGAGTCAAAAGTCGTAACTCTAAATATTTCAAAAGCATTTGATAGAGTATGGCATCAATGTCTGATCATTAAAATCCGGTCACTAAAACTTGATAATTCTCTAATTCAATAGAGAGTTATTTAATGGGACGATCGATCAAGGTAGTATATTAGACAGCATTTCATCCGACTCATATGAAATCAATACTGGCGTACCACAAGGTTCATCTTTATCGCCTACCTTATTTTTGATCTATATCAATGATATTTTTAAATTGGCATCATGTGATATCCACTCTTGATACTACAGTGTCTGCTTCTATTGAGTTTAATAGCCAAAATGACTGCAATTCCCATTTAACTTGCTCTCGTCAAATTATGAATAGTTCACTTCTGGCTTGCATTGACAAGGACATTAATGGGGCAAATCTAATATAGGGTAGAATTTAATCCACAGAAATTCCAAGCGTGTCTTTTTTCACAAAAAAAAATCAAAATTATGTTTCACCTATAATAAACGGCATTCAAATTAATAGGTCCTCCTCTCTTAGAATGTTGGGCCTAGACATTTCGAGTGATCTTTCTTGGAAAGAACATATATATTCTATTGCAAAAAAAGCTAATCAGTATCTGGGTTTCATTAGACGGTGTAACTTTTATTTTACCCCTAAAGAAGTTATTAAATTAGACAAGGCTTATGTTAGGCCCATTATGGAATTGAATTCATTTCTCTGGAGTGGTGCTCCAACATCAAATCTCAAATGTCTTGATAGAATTAAAAATAGAGTTATTCACATGATTATAGATAACAATATTGCTTTATCAATTGACTCATTAGAGCACAGACGCAAAGTAGGTGCTTTATCGCGTTTGTTAGCAGGGCTGCCAATCGTTTTGGTTCAAAGCAACATAGCTTCGCCTTAGATATAACCAGATGTAGAACTAACCATTTTAAATCTTCATTTTTCCCTAGAGTCACCTCTCTGTGGAATCAAATAGATTCGTCGGTCTACAATATTTAATTTACAGGTGTTCAAGAGGAACCTACACGCCTACTTAAAGACACAAACATCCCGAGAAGATTAAATACTGTTTTATATTTACTTGTAATATTTTCTCGGTTAGGGTTTTATGTAGTTTTCCCTGACCATAATGCATTGATAAAATTGATTTTAATGTGTCGGTCGTTATATTTTTGTGAGCGTTATTCACCTTAAAATCAAAATCAATGCATTACAGAAATCTGAGAAAATAAACTGAAACCGGCTACATACGTGATAAATGTAATATTTATTGTAAATTGCATCCATTCAGTCTTTAAATTAATTTTAATAAAGGGGTTTAGCCTAACCATGTTGTTGTGGCGTAAGCCATTAAGGCGATTACCCTTAGGCAATGTGGTAATCTAAAAAAAAAATAAAAAAAAAAAAAAGCAAGAGTACCCCAAGTTAATGTCCTCGGGCCCATACTTTAGCTACTATATACAAAAGACATGACCAATACTGATGCAACAATAGCGACATTTGCTGATGACTCTGCAATATTAGCGTCAGCAGCACAAAACATAACTCACTATACCAACAAACTGCTGAGGGCCACAAGTAAAATATACAATTCGAAGAAAAATAGCGAATTAAATGGAATGAAACTAAATTAACATGTGTGAACTTTACTGATCTACGAGATGAGCACAGGAACAAATACAGGAAATACCTAGGTATACCACCTTAGATGCTAAACTAAGGTAGAAGGAACAAATAAAAAATAAGAGAGAAGAATTAAACATCAAATTCAGGAAAATGCACTGGCTTTTAGGGGGACACTCCGAGCTCTCGATCTATAACTAGCTTCTGCTATATAAACAAATTCTGAAACCGGTATGGATCTATGCCATTGCCGCATACAACTCTGGGTTGTGCTAAGAAAATAAACATAAAAAAAAATCCAAACGTTCAAAAATACTATACGATCGATTGTAAATCCACCGTGGTACATTAGAAACGAGAAGCTTCATAAGACTTGAAAATGGAGCTTGTCACAGACGAGTACAATTATGATGCAAGAAAACGCTTTCAACGCCTGTATGAGCATGCAAATCAGTGTCAGCAGCGCAAGAAACCTATACTGAGGAATTATTATTAACTATGGGATTATCTTATAAGGCTTAATTCCAATAAATGTATAATATTATGTAATGTTAATTACTAATTTAGTCTTTTGGTCTTAATTAAAACAAATATGAAAACTATTTACTCTTGAGTATTCTCGGAAAATAGGTATAAAATTTCTTTTCTTGAGAAATGATAAACATCGAGTAATTGGCACACTATATTGTCACAACATTCTCAATTACAGATTTCTTAGTCTATATACCATCCGTTTGATATCGCATTCTTAGTTGTTTTAGGAACATAATATTCTCTTCAATGTTCGATCAATGTCTAACAACCACGATAAATCACAAGAGGTAGGATTTCGAATATTTTTCTTCTCGATATGAAAATGTGTTTTTCATTTTAATGAAATTCGAAGCCGCTCTGTCTATTTTTTTTGATTGTTACCAAAACCACTAATGTTTGAATATTAAATTTATAATTTAATGTATTTTAAGTGATGTGGGATGAATAATATTCAAACATTATCGATATTAAATAATTTTGAAACATACGAGAGTAGACTGAACAAAACGAGATTTTTTCAAATATTTTACACACTTAATTACAATCTGGTTTCAAAATGACCTATTAACTAATAATATTACTGGTTTAACTCAGTTTTAATTTCTTTTTCTTATTTATTAATCAATTAAGCTATATGGTCGTTCAAATAAAAAATATTAGTGGAACTAAAACGAGCAAAACAGTTTGATGTACTTAAACTATAGGGCGAAAGCATGCAGATGTCTCACTTCAATTAATTTGTTTGTAAAACCTTATAACATTTTTAACCTAAGCATCTTTAAAAAATCGGCGCCAAAATGACGAGTAGATAACCCAAATATGACACTTTTTGTGTCATCCCTTTGAACATCCCTTATATTGAAAATGATATAATGTAGGGTGTTACAAGTGGATTGCAATAGTGTTTTAGAGTTTTTTCGACCCCAAAACAGATAGTATAGAAAAAACACTTTCCTAAAAATGCTCCAAACCCTACAAAAATATCAGTAAGTTAATTTAATCAGCTGTTTAATTTTCAATATTTTGAGACCAAGCCATTCAGTCGATTCACACAGAAGACTGCATCACTGTAATTTTTCAAAAACCCATATATTTTTTAAAGTATTCCTGTTTCCTAGTTATCACAAACCGAACCATAAGCTAGCCCAGAAGATTGAGCCATATAGGCTTGCTGGTAATCCAAAAACACGTCACGTGATTTTAAAAAGTACGTCACGAAATGTCTCGTAATATTTAGAAAGAATCACCCTCAGCAAAAAAACTTGCTCGATTTGGACAAATCCTACCTCCTTGGTAGTATCTTACAAGTGATTTGTATGACGTGCAAATAAGAGATATGATTGAGCGATCTTTTTTTTTAAATAACGCGGCCACTATCCATTAATCGGGCATACCATCGCTTTGCCACACTATAATAGAATAAGTTCGAAAAGATAGTTTTACAAAGTTTGTCTTTGCCAAAATTATCAATTTTGGCTACAGAGAATATGGCGGTCATTGCCGGCTTTTAAACTTATTATTTTTGTTGTTATCATTTCGGTTTTTCATAATAACCCTAATACAGTTCGTCTGCCCAAACCTGGCCGAGTATGAAATGTTCAAGCCTGTTCGTCTGAAACACTCAATCAACGGGAAGTATGAATCACAGCGACATATTCAACATTTGACTTTGTAGACCTATATGAGTGTATTCATCTATGCCTTGTGTGGAGTCAGAAATCTCCCATCAAACGCGTTCTCGGGGTGGCGGATAGAGAAAACCCCTAACCGTGATTTCGACGGGTAAGTGGGAAATAAAATACCATTCGAGGACCAAAACTACCAGGAAGCGTATGTTCATCAGGAGATGCGGCTGCAAACATCGTCTGCTCCTCATGTTAGAAGCAACTGAAACAAAACCTGGTAGTAGGTATAAAATACTAGGGAATAAAAAACAGTAAAAAACCAAGAATGAAAAAGGGCACAACGATAAAATTAGGATGCATGGATTTGGAGGCCCAGTAGGCGGCTTTAGAGGGTAGCGAGCGGGCTCCTATTAGTCAAAATTCAACGTCTGCAATGTTCATGCAGTGGGAAACTTGGCTGCCAAAGCAAAAATTATTAAAAGTTTGTTTAGTACATTGAGTTTAGCTAAGCAAAAAGCGACCAAATTTGGGTCAAGTTCTGAGAATTGGTCCCCAGCTAGTTGGGTGGACCCATTAAACGATAGTAAGAGACGCATTAGATCGCCTACAGAAACACATAAATTTGGGGCAGTCTCACTTCCTGATCTAAATAAGGACAAGGTAAAAGAAGGCAAAAGAATTGAGTTCGAAAGTCCGAATGTTTCAAAATTATCTGCAGTCAAAAAGCAGATAAACAACCTTTCCGATTATGTAAAGGATAGGTACAATGTAAATATAAATCCCTCGAATATAGTCATCAAGGTCAACAATGTATCAGTTTGAAAGATATGTCTAAGCTGTGTAGGAAGTGTGGAGATGGGTCATATTGCACAGGGCTGCAGCAATATCCGAAATGCATAATTACTAAAATAAAAATAAAATGCTTTATAAAGCCTTCGATGGGAACAGACATTCCGCTGGTAGTTTGAAGTGTCCGGATAGGTAGAAGGCGCTGCAAATGAAACGGAAAAGATAAGGTAGGTCCAACTACATCTTAATCATTGTGAAGCCTCGCAAAAGGGCAATAATTTTGATGCAGACGTTGTTATTGTATGCGAACAATCTGACACTATTGCAAAATTATGATGATTTTTTATAAGAAACAAGCTCCCTAGACTTCCGTAGTCCTAAAATTACCCCAAATGGTATGTTACCGTCCTTTGGACGAATTAATGCTATTCGAGCGTTTCCAGCTCCTCAATCAATCAAGCATGCACAGCAATTTATAAATTATTTCTAAAGGTTTATATCTAGGATAGCGGAAACTTCGGCACCTATCCATACCCTTTTGGCTACTTAAGTAAAGAAGCCCAAAACGCCGAAGAACTTCTACTGGCCAGATGAGAAAACCACTTTGGCACAGCCGTAGGCATCGATGGACCATTTTCCGTCCAGTTCACGACGGACAATTTTCGACACACTGTATAACATTTCGCATCCAAGCCACTCATAATAATTAACTTCGCTAATTTTAACTAGATATTTCTGGACCAAAATAAATCCAGGACATAATCGAAGGCTTGTGCTACATCCAAGAAGATACTTAAACAATGTTTTTCCTCTCCAGCGCATCTTCAATTATGTTTGTGATTCTGAGGACCTGTTCTGTAGTTGAATGGTTTTCTCTGAAACCGAATTGGTGGGAAGAAATAAAATCTCGTTGTTCTATAATTAGTTTGAGTCTCTTAAGCTGGAATTTTTCGAATAATTTAGAAATAGTTGGAAGCAAATAAATCGGCATATTTTTTATCGTTAAGTGGTTTGGTTGGTTTTAGAATCATTATAACTTCTGCCAGTTTCTATTGATGTGGAACATATAGTTAAATCGAAACAGTACAATTATTGGCAGTAGCTTTTGTAATTCGTTTTCGAGTAGTGCTTTAACTATTTTTCCTGTAATTAGATCATAGCCAGGAGATTTTTTTTTGTCAAGTTAATGCTAATTTCAACTTTAAACTCTTGTAAAGATACAGGTTTTATGGTTTGGCTGTCGACTTTCATAACTAGTGTTATGTTTTCATCTGAAGTTTGTCTTGGAAGAGATCTGAAAGTATTTTCAAGATATGATGCAAACAAATTATTTTTTTCCGGTCCGCTTCTAGCCTAAGTTCGAGCATCATCATCATATAGTCGTTATCTTTTTGACCAGTAAGGCCATTAAGAGAATTATGCATCGGTTCATTCTTATTTTCTTTGATTTTCTTTGATCTTTGAGTTTTTCGTGATTTACGTTTTTCTCTAACCAATTCTCTAACTTCCAAAGATAAGTTGTAATATGTGTTCGAGTTCCTTTTTGACTATTAGATGTACTATCCCAAACTGATTGTTGTATAATATTGTTAAGAAGTTCTAATTGGAACTCCAATTGTGCCGAATTCTTAACTGGAACTTTAAGATTGACATTGTTACTGACTAATTTCTGGACCAGTTACCAATTTGTTTTATTGCTTGTTAATTTGGGCAATGACTATTTCTTAACAATCGTTATATTGAGAGTCATGATTTCTGGAGACTGATCTAATGATAGTCCTTTACTGTCTTCTATAAATACGTAGTTTTCCGATACCCTTTTTTTTATTTGAATCCATGTTGGTTTACCTTTAGCGTCTAGGCTCACGTCCACAATATCTCTAGATGTGGTTATAGTCTTGTCATTTTTTATATTGAGGTATTAGGCCAGTTGATTTTGTCAACGGTGCTATTCTGACTCTTATGTTACGGATAGCATTTATGTTTTATATGCTTTCGCCATTTTCTTTGTTATTAAATGTCAGCATAAATAACGGCAAACACTTTTTAATGACGAACACCTTATGATATTCCAATAAAAATAATTTGTCGCGGCTCCTTCTCTTTAGAGTTGCCTGGCTGTTTTAGTTCGTCTAAGTGTTTTTCGTTGTATTTCATCTACTTCGTTTGTGTTTAGAAGGGAGGTTTGACCACTTTCCGGAGACGACTCTGCTTTCCGTGAGGAATTTATCAGAAATTTATAAGTTGTGTGCAAAATAGATACACTCCTAAGTATCTAGAAAAAATTATTGCCAAGTAGAAACTGAACTGTCTTTGGCACATGCGTTCGGAGGTGAATCCGTAATAGAGCAAAACTTAATTGAGGAAGAATATCTCTGGTTTTATATAATGAAAATCTAAATTTAAATTTAATTAGGATATACCGGAATGCAAACCATCATTAACACCATCATTTACAATGACACCATCATTCACACCACACATTTTGCAAGAGGGAATTGACATGTCCTATAAATTAAAATATTTCTTCAAACAGCGTGAACCAGATATTGAAAGACTACTGACTCTCTACTTTTATTGCGACGAAATTATCTAATGTTATTTTTCAAAGTTCATACACAACTGTGTTATTAGTTAAGTAAAGTTACTTTCCCTTTTCATAACAACGTCATCATGATTTTCCATGTGCTATATCTCACATATTATTTAAAATTCTATTTTTATATATTTTGATTCGTTTAACTAATTTTCTTTTAATTAATTTCAATAATAATAAAATAAATTAAATTATTGATTTAAAAAAATAAAAATAAAATTTAAATCAACGTTGAGATAAATTGAATTATAAATAGGGGGTCGCATATACGAGTATAACAGCCAGTGATGGTATCTTTTTTTTTCCTAAAATAAAAAAAAATCTAACACGTATTTTTCCCTCACTCGAAATGATCTAATCAAAGATTCTAAAATTATTATGGTTTTTACGAATCATTTAACATTTTATAGACTTATATATTTTAGTGTCTACAATTTGTGATGTTCCATATATTCGTCAAACGCAATTTTCCATTGTTTGCGACGTATATATAAATGGAGCGAGCAGGCAATTATCTTTGTCACTCATACAAATATTTTGTTTACAATTGTTTTTATTTAAATAATGATAAATATCTTATTTATTAAAATTGTTTCTACTTTTTTATTTTATACATAAATCTTAAATAATTAAATTTGTATTTTACAAATAAAATATTTTATAGTTCAAATAAAACTGATTACCTCGAATCAAATCGAATGATTAATTTGGCGCAAAGGAATGGCAACAATTTCTAAAGTGACGATGATAAAAAATGTTGCGGTTTTCGTCAATAACCAAATTCGAATTGATTTGAATGCTCAGTCCGTATCTTGACACTCAAGAATAAATAGTATTTTTATTATGTTAGGTGTTGATGAAACAAATAAAATTATATTGCTCTGTTGTTGTTTTGGTTGTTAGATATTAGAAAAATTTGATCTGTCTTGTTTTTATTTTAGAATAAAAACTTTTATTTATATTCTAATATGTAATTTATTTATAAACAACTCGTATAAATAAATTATTTTATTCTTTGATGTGACATGGCTAGAAATGACATATTATTATACGATGTCATTTTACGAGAAATGGAAAATTTATAGAAATGATGAATTATTATTGAAATAAATTTTCCATCGTGTGAATCAGTTGATGTTAGAGGGTGGTTCAAACAATTAAACACAAAAGTACTCCCTGATGACTTACTAATTACTGTAACTGTCATCGCAACTGAAGTTTCATTTACGCGTTAACAAAAATGTTACCACAGAGATGGCGTAAGTTTAGCAGGTTTGTTGATAGGTTTTGTGCAGGTTTGCTATTATGGTTTGATGGGCAATGTTAAAGTCTATCGGCATTAGATATTTAAATTTTTGTATCATTGACACATTGCAATCGACGGAGCTATTTGTAGCATAATCCATGGACAGTATAATGACGTCTGAAAACCAGGAAATGTGAAGATTGTCCTACATTCTTAATGTATATTCGTACATTCTTAATATATGAACGGATTGTCGATAATATGCTATACGGTTTACTCTTTCCGAAGCATTTGCTTGAGGGGAGTATTTGGTAGTTAAAATTTGGGTGATATCATGTTTTTTTTAAATTCTTTGAAAATATTGCATGTAAACTGTTTGTTTTTTATTTTCGCTCAATATTTGTTCTGGAGCGGAATAAACATTAACCATTCGATCTTTAAGAAATTTCACAACAGTTCTGCTGTTGGCATCTCGCATTGGTTCAAGGAGAACAAACCAGCAGAAATGATCGAGGACAACGAATAAATATGTCTTCCTGTTGTTTTGATCTAGGGTAGGGTCTCATAAAGTCAATGTACAGTTTTCAGAAATTTCGTGATAAGTCCGCACAATGACCTATATAGCTGCACGAGTGATAGTATTTGAGACTTTATTGGATTTACATATTTCGCACTTTATGATGAATTCATGTGTATCGCTCGTCATTCAAAGCCTCAGTATACCATGATTTTCGAAAGCCAAGATGAGCTGCGAAAGGTGGATTGGAAACAAGCATTTTCCATATTAGAATGAGGTTTGAGAATGATGAATATTCTGTCTTTAGTAATTCGGTAATTGGCGTTAGATATGTGATTATAGCTTAAGAAGGTTGAGGAATTCGGGATCTTGGAAGAGATCGGGATCAAAAGAAACAGATTTGGTATCCCTATCTCTACTGAGCTTTACTACCTCAAACTCTCGTGTGTGTACGTCAGCCACGATATTAACTTTGCCTTTGCGGATATTGTCTTTGCTAATTCACTCATGAAATTTAATTCTTGCAGTTTTAAGCTCTAGCGGGCTAGACGGCCCGAAAGCTCCGTTTGTCCCATCAACCACTTCAGACTTGCGTGATCCATGATGATGGTAAAAGAGTAGCTTTCTACATACTCCCCGAATTTCTCAACACTTAATACCGCTGCATAACATTCCAGCTCAGTGACGCTGTAGTTACGCTGAGCTACATTAAGCTTTTGAGAAACAAAAGCAATAGGGCGTTAATCGCCACTTGATGACTTTTGAAATAAGACAGCTCCCACGCCCATCATAGAAGCATCACAATGAATCCATAAGGGTTTACTCCAATCAGGATGATTACAGAGAACAGGAGCAGAAGAAATAGCCAAATGCAACGACTTAACAAACTTCTGGGCATCATCGTGCAATTTATTTTGTGGTTCTTCTTTAATAGTTATTTCAGATCCGGATATTGATCGATTAAATGTCGGTATCACCTAGACATAAACCAAAAATCTTCGGATCAAACTGTCTTAGGTGTAGGATAATGGCTGATTCTTTTGAGGGGTCAACCTTGAATACACCATCGCCAAAGATGTAACCAAGGTACCGAATTTCTTTAAGAAGGAATTTGCTTTTATCCAAGTTGATAGTTAAGCCAGCGCTAGTTAAAAACTTCACCACTATACTCAGCAATGAAAGGTCCTCATCGAATGTCCCAGCAGCAATTAACAAGCCATCGAGATTTCAAAATATACAAATAACTGATTGTGTAACTCATGGAGTATCACTCGATGCATCAGTCGACACATGATCTGTGGCACATTGCAGAGTCCGAAAGGCATAACTGTTTATCCTCCGACCCATCATCTAATGGTATTTGCCAAAAGGCGTATTTCAATTCAAAGCTAGAATATAAACCTTTTCTTGGTCAGACATCCTATACCAACCCAACAATGAGTAGCAAAGGGTAAACATCTTTCCCTGAGGTCGCCGAACACGAAAGAGATCGAAGAGATCGAGAAATGTTGTTAAGTATAGTTTTGAGCTGTTGGTGCTAAACCGTAATAATTATAATTACGGTTGATATTCGAGCTAACCAGCATCTCGTGGGCCCAAATGGAATCCAAAATCCAAATAGTTATCACCGAATCTATGATATAGTGCAGCTAGAATAGTTACGTGAGCTGGTTGACTTTGGTAATATGGCTGATGTAACCCAACATTTTGGAGAATAGGCAGCGATGTGTTGTAATACTCTTTACTTGCACTTGGGGTAGGCTCTAATACATAGCCACTAGACCTGTTTGTAACTGCTGGAAATTAAATCTCATGAAGATGAGATCCGCAGAATCCGCACCAATTCATTTTAATTCACATAATTAGCAAGTTGCTGTGGATGGATAATATTTATTGCAGCTTGGTGCTCCATCATTTGTATGAACGTTTTTGCAAGTGTTCCAGTTGGTGTGCCATCAAAAGAAATGGGCCACTTTCTTGGATCCCGTTGTAACGGATAATACTGAGGATGGTTATATGCGTAATGTTCTGCTAAAGTATATATTGTTGCATATCATACATGTTATCCGCTGCCCTATTGCCAACCATAGGATTATGATTTGGTAATGTTCCTGAATTTTTGGGTATTTTGGGGTCAGAAATTATCAGATTTTTATTACGCCAAAGTGGAAGTATAGATCTAGGATCCGGAAAATGTTTACAATCATTAAATTTAATGCAGGACTTTCGCAACTAGCCTTAAAAGCACCAACATAGTTTGCTTCAAGAGGCCTTTCTTCTTCAAGTGACAAAAAGATGCTTGATCATACTTTTTTGCAATCTAGCGTACGCAATCTAGCGCAATCTTAATTATGTTTGTGATTCTATGCATCTCTTCTATAGTAAAATGCTTTTCCCTGACTCAAAATTGATGTGGAGGAATTAGATTTGTGTCCTCAATTATTAGTTTAATTCTCTTTAGTATTAATTGTTCTAAAAATTTAGACATGTGCCTGTATGATTTTTAATTGTTAGCTGGTTAATTAAGTTTTCTTGACGAGTTACTGGTCGTTTGCTTATCTAGCTTGTGAATTGTTATTATATTTTGGTTGGCACTTTACCTTGGTAGTGGTTGAAAAGTTTACACGAGATGATCCGCAAACGAATCCCTCTTCTCTTTGTGACTTCTTGCTCATCCTTTTTTAGTAGAGTGATCCGAATTGTTTTATCAGTAAGACTACCTAAGTATTTGTTGATATTTTTAACTTATTTAAGAACGAATTTGAGACTATTACATAAATTGTTAAGAATTGTTTTGTTATTCGGTGTAAAAAAGGATTTACTAGGTTTTGCAAAGAGCCAGACTTTTTTTCATTAAGTTTTTTTTCGTTCTCCACAAACTTGGTACACATTTAATTCTAAATACTGCATTTACGTTGGTGAGCTTAACTAGAGCTCTCCTTGGTAGTTTTTTTTAATTTCTGCGGTAATAAGGAGCTTTTTTCGAATGACCTTTTAAAAATTAACATTTGGTCAATTTGACTTTAAAACGTCTTTCGCGGATGTGTCCATGTTTTAAGTCTATAATTATGTATGAAAGTACAAAATTTGCTAGCCTCACTGAAATTGTTTGCGATCGCATCGTATTTTCCTTATTAACGGTTTCTTTTTTGTGTCAGATGTATGGACACATCTAGAAATCTAACACATGGTGAGGAATCAGCTTAAAACAAAACTTTTTTTATGGCTGACATAGTACCATTAAAAACACCTAGATCGGGGATCCAATTATACTTTGGAGTTATCCATATTATAATTTGTCAATATTTTAATTTGTTTAGTCCCCGCCTACCACCAACAAAGGATAATGCATTGTAATTCTAATGACACCAGGCGTGCCCCGCGACAGTTTTTAATGAAAAAACGACTACGAAGATATAAATTCCTGCAAAACAATGCACGGAAGAGGATAAATTTGAACGATTCAAAATATAAGTATATTTTACTTCTATTAAGTATTATAATATTTTCCTAAGCTCAGCCTTAAGTTTCGATAAATGGATCCAAAATTTGGTACATCGACCAATCATATAATAAAAATATGTTGCCTCGACACACCACTAGTAGTAGTATATCAGTACCTAGCAGTTAACCCAGTTTTGAATGCGTCCTTGTTCTTCAAATTATGACTTCTACTATTCAAGTGACTCTAGTTCATAAAAAGGTAAACAAATCAAATTTTTCGTTTAATTTCTGTGACTGGTTTAAAAACACTCAAAGATATTAAAACGTCCCATGATTAAATTCCTTGTAAAACAAAATGATACTTGTAAGGTTATCGAAAGACGAATGAAAAATTAATCTAGTTTCGGCCATTCGAACAAGACGCTGTTTGTCACTATTTTCAGATTAAAGTTCACCATCTACGGATAAGATAATGGATTTTACCTCATAACACCACAATAACTGTCCGAATAATGCCTTATTATTCGGGCCTTTTGCATAAATTGAAAAATGCTAGGAGTAAAAAACTATGAGGCCAAACATTGTCAGTGAAATAACGTCCGCTGTAAGAGTATTTTGAATGGCCAAATAAATGATTTTATTTGGATGGTTTCGGTTTGAACAAATTAATTCATCGGTGTAAGCGTGGGTAGAGAAAGCACAAAGGGTCTTCAATAATATTATCCCATAGCTAATAAATTATTTTATTTTTCCAAATTTATCTAAAGCATTCGTTTATTTGGGGAATGAAAATACCTTTTTGTGTTATTTAAATCGATTTTAAGGATTTATCTTTAGTCACTAAACAAGTGTTAGAAGTTATACAAGAAAATACTATAATATTCCCAATCCCATATAATACTTTGTACGATCAAATAAATTGACCTGAAAAAAGGAAGCAATAAATGTTTGCCCTATAAATATTTGAGTAGCATCAGTATCTAAATGAACCGGCAGGCAACAAAATACTATCTACATTTGTAAAGAAAAAGTATGAAAAAATCTAGCCCCTTATTTTCACTCCTCTTCCATCATTTCTTATCAGCTATCGCAAACCGAACACATACACACGTATTATAGACACTTTATTACGAATCCATAGGAAAATTATCTATTAAATCAAAAAACATTAATTTCTAATTAAAATAGTTCACTAATAATTAATTATTCATTTACCCACAATTTAATTAAATTATCTAATTATAATTGATAATACCAATAATAGTGTTATTAAGCATTTATATACAAAAAAGTATGTGTAATCCAGCTGGTGGAATTTTTGGTTTAACACTTAGAAAAAAAACTCCTTGATTCGTGACTCGAATACTTTTTTGCGCAATACCAAATTATTTTCCATTCTTCATTCAGAAAATCTCAGTAACTTTTAACTTTTATTTATTAAAAAATCACAAAACATTTTTCGTGATTTCACAAATTGGTTCATCAAACACAACATACCCAAAAAAAAAAAAAATAAGGAATTCCTTTACACTACCTAAGGTATACAATAAGATGATATGATAATACACAGCACGATAAAAACATAAATGGATAATTAATCGAAAATATTCAACACCTTTATCGATATTTTAATAATATTTTGCTAAACACATATTTAACATGTATATCGTAAAATAATAATCCTCAAAATAAGTACGGGGTCGTTTCGTATCTCACATTGATGACATTTTGGTGTACGTATTTTGTTTGTTTTTTATCAATGAAATTTAATTATAAACATACCTTAAATATGTATATTTATATGATAAAATGTCTTTAAATATATTTATAACACAAAACCATATAATTTAAATGTATTTTTATTTTATAAATTTGACACACAATAAATTAAACAAAAAACTTATATGTACACAACTCAGATTCACCCTAAAATTTTGTTTAAAACACTTGCAACTACTTTGTCAGCCATTTAAATGTGTGGTACATTTTGAAGTATTTTTATTTTGCTTTTTTTTTATTTATTTTTTTTTTTTGCAAAAGATGCTATAATACACGGGTGTGCTATAAATGGTGTTGTCTGATTTTAAATTTTTTGTATCACAACAAATGTTATGTCGTCATCAATGGTTATAAAAATTTCGTTATATTTTGATTTAATACGAACATGCTTAAGAGCATCGACCGGTGCTGGTGATGGTTCTTTAGGATCCATTTCGGCTATAGTAGCCGCTGCTTTTGTAGCAACTGGACCATATAAGCCAACATACGTGAGTGTCGTAGCCGTATCCATTGTTGATTTAATCGGTAGGCCCGTTTTACTCATTATGATAACATGTTCAACGGCACGGCTAGCTCGAATTGCGGCAAAACATTTTTCAAGGTATTCATCAGATTTTTTGGTGAGTCGTTTTTTCGGCATTATGTTGTTATTTTTATGTTGCTATTTTTAAAACAAATTTAAAAATTAGCAGCGATTACTCGATTTAAAACTATAACCTATAAAATTTGCTCAGTATTTAAATAAATATATATACCAGATACCGGTAGATCTAAATTTGAGCGTATTCTAGCCGGCTGTTACGGTAGTTCGGCGTTAGCCACTTTTCATGCAGTTTATGTTTATTCGCAACGCCAAAAAGCACTCATACCACTCTTTATTGCAACTGTAATACTGACTGTAATTTTTGCCACTGCTCCTGGATACTACGTGCATATTAAGAGAGAGCGCGCCATTCTAGATATTCTGTAACAGCCATCTCTCAGCTATTCCGTGAGTCAAGATTTTAATTCATCGATATTCCACAGCAGGGACAATGAACATTGTCCATGTCGGCACCTCTAAAAGCTCGAACGTCAGGAATGTTTGTGGAATGTCTCTTTGAGATCATCGATTTGTTCGACGTGATCAATTTTATTTGCAGATCTTTCATCATTCGACCTCCACGATGCTTTGTGAATTCTTTAATGAGAGAAAAATTAGCTTGAAATTACTAATAAATTAAACAACGACGCCAAATTCTCTTACATTGTGATGGCTGGACTCCTGACCATCTAAGCTCTTGCAGAGCTTCAGCAACCATGGAAAACAAACGTTGGAGATTTGTAGCCGCCTCTAGCCTGGAGAACAGATAACGCCTGAAATTGGCAATGGATATTGATGGCGCCATTTTTTTACCATGTCGCTTGGAAATCAAAGGCCATTGGTTTTCCTATGAGATCCAATTTTCCAAACCATTTGTTCCCACGTTCAGTTTTAGCTTCCAATATTACAATATTTGTTAGCCACCACAATTACCGATTATCCACAATTCAGTTACTGGAGCAGATACGAATTAAAACTTTGCTTTACTATTTTTTTTTTAACGGCGAGCCATAAATTTTGGGTTACTTTTTTATAGTTAAAATTAAGCAATAAATTCCAATAAGAAAGAACCATAAAATAAAATATAAAACGCACTTTTAAAATATGTAGCTCAATAAAAAAGATTCAATCATAGTTGCTCATTTCTGTTTTGACAGAATCAAATTATTTTCATGCACAAGCACGAATCTGAATTTCGTAAAACAAAAAATTCTAAATAATGGTAAGAAAAATATATAATTTACAGCATACAAACTATTAATTACATTCTTTTCCTGAACTAGTCTCAAGAAGTCGAAGAAACCCTTAAAAGAATTCAATCTCATAAAGGTGTTGTTGGTACAATCGTTGTAAATAATGAAGGTGTGTAGTTTAGATTTCTTATATGGTTACTTTAAATTGTTTTCTTTTTTAGGAGTTCCCGTAAAAAGTACCCTTGACAACCAAACAACGGTGAACTATGCTGGTCTTATAAGTTTGCTGGCGGATAAGGCACGAAGTACTGTTCGAGATTTAGATCCATCAAATGATTTAACATTCCTGAGGGTACGTTCGAAGAAACATGAAATTATGGTAGCACCCGACAAGGATTTCATTTTAATTGTGATACAAAACCCAACAGATTAAATTATTTCCATCCCATTGATATTTATATATATAATTATTTTAATACGATTAGGCTTGCGCTCTTAACAAAATATATCAAGCCTAAATTACATTCAAAAATAAACAGTTTAAAATTTAACAACAGTGGGTTTTTATCATATTTGAATAAAAAAAAATTTAAATAACAAATTTACTTGATCGGCCCATGGTTACACCCAACAACACTCTAATTTCAAATAAATTTCCTTGGAGATTATTGAATAAATAAATAAAATAGGTGAGTCATCTATATTTGGGTTACACGGTCTGCACCTTTCCTAATGTATCCAAATTAACAGTTACCTCATAATCTCATTTTAATTTTACCAAACGTTACAAATATTACCTAGATATACATTTTCTAAACTAAAGTTAGAAAGTCTTGTATATACCTATTCTCTATCAGGGTTATTCAACCCAACCTTTGCTACCATGTGCATGTTCCAGAACATATTGATTAAAAATTAAAACAAGTAAATTTATTTCATTCAATAGTAATTTTTATTGAAGCCATCAAGCAAATGGGCGTTAAAATTATAAATTTACAAAAATTTAATATTCCTCAGCACCTTCGCCTTCACCATCTCCAGAATCCATACCAACTTCTTCGTAATCCTTCTCCAAAGCGGCTAAATCTTCACGAGCTTCTGAGAACTCACCTTCTTCCATACCTTCTCCTACGTACCAATGGACGAAAGCACGTTTAGCGTACATCAAATCGAATTTGTGATCCAAACGAGCCCAAGCTTCAGCAATGGCTGTAGTGTTTGACAACATGCATACGGCACGTTGTACTTTAGCCAAATCTCCTCCTGGTACAACGGTTGGTGGTTGGTAATTGATACCAACTTTGAAACCAGTTGGACACCAGTCGACGAATTGGATGGTACGCTTTGTCTTGATGGTAGCAATAGCTGCGTTGACATCCTTTGGTACTACATCACCTCGGTACAACATACAACAAGCCATATATTTTCCGTGACGTGGATCACATTTGACCATCTGGTTGGCTGGTTCAAAACAGGCATTGGTGATTTCAGCAACCGACAATTGTTCGTGGTATGCTTTCTCGGCTGAGATAACTGGTGCGTATGTAACCAATGGGAAATGAATACGTGGGTATGGTACCAAATTGGTTTGGAATTCAGTCAAATCGACGTTCAAAGCACCATCGAATCTCAACGAGGCGGTGATTGATGACACAATTTGTCCAATCAAACGATTCAAATTGGTGTAGGTTGGTCGTTCAATGTCCAAATTACGTCGGCAAATATCGTAGATAGCTTCATTGTCGACCATGAATGCACAGTCGGAATGTTCCAAAGTTGTGTGGGTGGTCAAAATGGAGTTGTATGGTTCAACTACTGCGGTCGATACTTGTGGTGCTGGGTAGATTGCGAATTCCAATTTCGATTTCTTTCCATAATCGACGGACAAACGTTCCATCAACAATGAAGTAAAACCGGAACCGGTACCTCCTCCAAATGAATGGAAAATGAGGAAACCTTGGAGACCAGTACATTGATCAGCCAATTTACGGATACGATCCAAAACAATATCAACAATTTCCTTTCCAATTGTGTAATGACCTCGGGCGTAGTTGTTAGCGGCATCTTCTTTACCAGTGATCAATTGTTCGGGATGGAAAAGTTGACGGTATGTTCCAGTACGTACTTCATCGACTACTGTAGGTTCCAAATCGACGAAAACTGCACGAGGTACATGTTTACCGGCACCAGTTTCGGAGAAGAAAGTGTTGAATGAATCATCACTTCCTCCTACGGTTTTATCAGATGGCATCTGACCATCTGGTTGGATTCCATGTTCCAAACAGTACAATTCCCAACAGGCATTACCGATTTGGACTCCAGCTTGACCAACGTGTATAGAGATACATTCACGCTAGAAAATTTAAGGAAAAAGACGCCATTTTAGATGCAGGATAATATAATATAGTATCGTGTCATAGGGCGTGGCTTTTTTTGTACAATTAAAATAATCGATCTTATTTATACAAAGTACCTCTATTTATTTCACAATAATATTAAAAAAATATAGTTACTTACCATTTTGATTGAATGAAATTATTTTTCACAAAAAATTTAGTTAATTAAAAAATGTAATGTTCGTTTCGAAATTCGCAACAAGGAAGCTATTCAATTCAAACAAGACACAAGACTGAACTGAAAAATGAAAAATTTAACCAAGAGAATGCCGCATCATGATTTTATAGGTTTAATCTAGTACATATTTTCTTAAATAATTTTGAGTTAATTTTTTAGTACTTCCCATTGAACCATTATGTTTGATTTTGTTTCTTTGCGGTTGTCATTTCCAAACCGCTACATTTTTATATATAAAAAAAATATATATTTCTTTTATAAGAAATCATTCATAACCAATATGCAGATTCGTAATTACATAATTGCTTTTGAACAGAAAAAATATTTAATTATATAATAATTTTAGCCGGAGATCAGAGAAAACGATATATGATAAAACGTTACACGCAAAACTACATATGGCAAAACGACACACTTTAGAACGATACATTGAAAAAACGACAAACGATAACATGGTAATTACTAAAGATTCTAAAAGTAGCTATATAGAACAAATTGTAAAACTAAAATTAGGTATTTTATAGCCTGTTGGTATAAAATCTTTAATCGTTAGCTGTTCTGACAAAATCTATTCATCTTAAAAATTGTTTTATCTGCTAAGAGCCAACCGTTGTCAACATTTGTTTATCTGCCGTAATGATAACTTTGATAAGCAACTATTATTGCAAACGCTAACATATTCATCCTATGTTAAATGTACGTAGCTTTA
This sequence comes from Tipula confusa, assembly GCA_963556175.1. Classification (NCBI taxonomy): domain Eukaryota; kingdom Metazoa; phylum Arthropoda; class Insecta; order Diptera; family Tipulidae; genus Tipula; species Tipula confusa. The sequence goes on from OY744476.1 coordinate 33,247,187, forward strand.
ACTGTTTAAAAAACGTCTCCAATATTTATCTTGAATCGACAATCAAAAATAAACACAACACGAAACGTCAAATATTATGACCATCTTTGGCATAGTTTAGAAAATCGCTAGGTGTGTTTAAAGATAGTTGAACATATTCGTTTTTTTTTTGTGCTATGGTTTATTGGGCTAATTGGATTTTTTTAATTTATTCATATCGGGCAGCTCTTTTTTTAAATCACAAATTTGACATAACAACGGTCAATATACAATATTACAAAAATAGTACGTTAAACCACTAAAAATCATTTTCAGCAACAGAAGAACTTGCTGTAATTAATTATAGGTTCGTAAATTAGTGATGCTATCTGACCTAACCTCTCGAAAACGATAAACAACAACGTACATTAACCCAAATGGCAGTTTATCATAATTTCAAATAAAAGAAGATTGTGTGTTCTATTGATCATGTTCAGAGCCAGCCACATACTGGGTTGTTTTCTTTTGAGTCGTGGCTGTATGGTATATGCTAGGTGTCCCATTTCTAATTTCAGCTTCGAAAAAGCGAAGTTTCAGCTTCGTTCACGGTCTCTTGGCTGAGCAAAGGTGATGATACTACATAACATTATACAAAACTACGTAACATCTTTTCACGTTAGGATCTGTAGAGGTTATTACGTTCCCATCGCTACCAATGCTTAGATTAATAATTCGACCAAGTTTCCGACACGTTGTTTATTTCTGCTACTTAGGACGTTGTTGAGCTACCATATGAACATTATTGGCATATGAGCTACCCTGTTTCCACATTGAATTAGCTACTATTTGACTGGTGGTGCTAGTAAGGCATCAGCTGTTAACAAACAGCTCCCTGGCGTTAGTATGTTTAGCGAAACAAAATCTTGTTATAGAAAGCGAACTCGAACTTAAACAAGTTTATTTGTTTGATTAAACAGAGTGGTTATATCCCTACAGATAAGCTTGGTGTCACCTATGCCTTTTTAAAGTAGTTTTTAACCCAGTTTCCCACTATCTACTGAAATGTGGTGATGCTGGTGGAATGAAATGCCACGTAAGATGCTGTGATGATATTACGAATACGAATACGAATACGAATACGAATACGAATACGAATACGAATACGAATACGAATACGAATACGAATACGAATACGAATACGAATACGAATACAAATACGAATACGAATACAAATACGAATACGAATACGAATACGAATACGAATACGAATACGAATACGAATACGAATACGAATACGAATACCAATACGAATACGAATACGAATACGAATACGAATACGAATACGAATACGAATACGAATACGAATACGAATACGAATACGAACACGAACACGAACACGAATACGAATACGAATACGAATACGAATACGAATACGAATACGAATACGAATACGAATACGAATACGAATACGAATACGAATACGAATACGAATACGAATACGAATACGAATACGAATACGAATACGAATACGAATACGAATACGAATACGAATACGAATACGAATACGAATACGAATACGAATACGAATACGAATACGAATACGAATACGAATACGAATACGAATACGAATACGAATACGAATACGAATACGAATACGAATACGAATACGAATACGAATACGAATACGAATACGAATACGAATACGAATACGAATACGAATACGAATACGAATACGAATACGAATACGAATACGAATACGAATACGAATACGAATACGAATACGAATACGAATACGAATACGAATACGAATACGAATACGAATACGAATACGAATACGAATACGAATACGAATACGAATACGAATACGAATACGAATACGAATACGAATACGAATACGAATACGAATACGAATACGAATACGAATACGATTACAAATATGAATAAAAATACGAATACGATGACGAATATAAATACGAATACGAATACTTCATTCAATATGAATAAGAATACGAGGACGAATACAAATATACAAATACGAAAAAGAACAGGAATACGAAAATGATTACAAAAATAATAATACGAGGTTTTTACAGGCCACGTAAATCAATATGGCCCATACCAAATCAACAAGCCAACTTCGGCTCTATCAACAGTTATAAATCTCCTGGTGGCCCTCCTTTCAAAAATCGGGGCCCTTATTTTTAGGATCGCCTCGTAGAACGAGAGTGAACCAGTGTAGTCGCTGCTTTTTACTTCATAAGCAATTTCAGGCGTTTACAAATACAAATTCAAATTTGCCCACTTATTCTTTTTCCCAAGTTCTGTTTTGGTTGCTTTATTAGTAAGTTATTCTAGAGGCAAGGTTAATTTTCAAATAAGTATCTAGAACTAAGTTACTAAGTTTATCTTTTGGTAAATCAACACCTGTTTAAGAATGGCAATGTGGGACATTTTTAACGAGGTTTCATAAATTTAAAGAAGTAATTTATTACTCTCAAAGTTGGAAAACTCTTTCATGAAAATTTATTAGAAATAAATAGACAGTTTATTAGAAATAAAACGGAGGAACAATTATAAATTTTATTTTACTATACCACCGCTTCTACTTCTAAAACGGAAAAATTTTCGGAAATTATATAACGACACTTTAAAAAGTTATTTATATTTCTTCGCCGTTTTTGAGCCGCAATGCTTAGAGGGTATTAGTGACCAAATAATTTATTTTAGACCAGGCGGTGACGCATCGATTATATCAACGACATTTAGGAGAAATAATCCTTAATTTATTATTTAACTGCTTGTATTATTTTAATTTTAAAACCACACTCTTTCCATAAAAGTTGAATGAATAATTTAATATAATACAAAATTTGATGTTTTACAACCACACCATAAATTTTGTTTACTGTTTGAGACACCTTACCGTGGGTTACCAAGGACAAACCGTTATATGTATTTTAACTTGAAAACCAAAAATCAATTTTTACATGGAAATTTTTCGCCTTATTAATATCGATTGGCTTAATTTTTGATGATGTCACTTAAAACTTGCCTTATTTGAGACCTAAATAAAGCACTCACATCATTTCATATGTAACATCTGTGACTATAATTCGAAGCCCATAAAAGGAAACATTTTTAAGACGAAATTTATGTTATGTTCTATAATGGAAATTGTTTCAAAGAGGGAAATTGAATTACGTAATTTGTTATTTTTTTTTGAATTAATGAGTAATCAATACATAAATCTACGAGACGCTTATTTTTCATTTGATCGACCAAACAAATGTGTATATGCAAGGTGCCAGGTGCGTACATACTAGAGAAGCAAATTTCACCCCATGTTTTCAGCTGTTTTAGAAAATGTATCGATTTTACAAGTAAAACAAACAAAATTTAATTCATTCAATATATTTTATTGATCGTATTAAGCAAAATGCGCATTAACAATATTTGTTTAATATTCTTCTGCACCTTCGCCTTCACCATCTCCTGAATCCATACCAACTTCCTCGTAATCCTTCTCCAATGCGGCTAAATCTTCACGAGCTTCTGAGAACTCGCCTTCTTCCATACCTTCTCCTACGTACCAATGGACGAAAGCACGTTTAGCGTACATCAAATCGAATTTGTGATCCAAACGAGCCCAAGCTTCAGCAATAGCTGTGGTGTTTGACAACATGCATACGGCACGTTGTACTTTAGCCAAATCACCTCCTGGTACAACGGTTGGTGGTTGGTAATTAATACCAACTTTGAAACCAGTTGGACACCAGTCGACGAATTGGATGGTACGTTTTGTCTTAATGGTAGCAATTGCTGCGTTGACATCCTTTGGTACTACATCACCTCGGTACAACATACAACAAGCCATATATTTTCCATGACGTGGATCACATTTTACCATTTGGTTGGCTGGTTCAAAACAGGCGTTTGTAATTTCAGCAACCGATAATTGTTCGTGGTAAGCTTTTTCGGCTGAGATGACTGGTGCATATGTGACCAATGGGAAATGAATTCGTGGGTATGGTACCAAATTGGTCTGGAATTCAGTCAAATCGACATTCAAAGCACCATCGAATCTCAACGAGGCGGTGATTGAAGATACAATTTGTCCAATCAAACGATTCAAGTTGGTGTAGGTTGGTCGTTCAATGTCCAAATTACGTCTGCAAATATCGTAGATAGCTTCATTGTCTACCATGAATGCACAGTCGGAATGTTCCAAAGTTGTATGGGTGGTCAAAATCGAGTTGTATGGTTCGACTACTGCTGTTGATACTTGTGGTGCTGGGTAGATTGCGAATTCCAATTTCGATTTCTTTCCATAATCGACGGACAAACGTTCCATCAACAATGAAGTAAATCCTGATCCGGTACCTCCTCCAAATGAATGGAAAATGAGGAAACCTTGGAGACCAGTACATTGATCAGCCAATTTACGGATACGGTCCAAAACAATATCAACGATTTCTTTTCCAATTGTGTAATGACCTCGGGCGTAGTTGTTAGCGGCATCTTCTTTACCAGTGATCAATTGTTCGGGATGGAAAAGTTGTCGGTATGTTCCGGTACGTACTTCATCGACTACTGTAGGTTCCAAATCGACGAATACTGCACGGGGAACGTGTTTACCGGCTCCAGTTTCAGAGAAGAAAGTGTTGAATGAATCATCACCTCCCCCTACAGTTTTATCAGATGGCATTTGACCATCTGGTTGGATTCCATGTTCCAAACAGTATAATTCCCAACATGCATTACCGATTTGGACTCCAGCTTGGCCAACGTGTATAGAGATACATTCACGCTAAATTAAACCAAAAATAAAATAATGAATAATAAACTTTCCCATTAAACACGCAAGATAAAATATTTTATATGTATCGTGTCTGGGCGTGGTTTTTTATTTGTACCATTGATAATTATCAATTCGCCCTAGCGCTGATTCATATATTTATTCTTCATCTGTACTATAATTGAATGATTACGTACCATTTTGATTGAATGAAATTAACTTTTTACTTAAAATTTAATTAATAAATTAAAAATATAATTTTCGTTTTGAAACTTGCGACAAGGACGCTATTCAAACTGAAATAATAACGTCATCTGATTTTTTTCTTGTATTTATACTATTTCTTTGGTGGTGCCTGATGTTAAATTTGAAATTTATTTTAGGTAAATAAAAGGCGAACCTACAATATTTTTACACATTTTGCCTTCCCCACTTCATTTTTAGTAGCAAGTTTGACAGATCATTTTCACCAAAGTTGGTTAAGTCATTTTTTCTGTAAAATTTTATAATAAATAGAAATATAGAAATAAAAATGGTTGTTGAACTAGCTGCTCCAGTCCGTGTATCTCCTCTAATTAAGGTAAATTTTGTAAATCTGTTTCTTGCGACTTTAAAAACATAGTTATAATTTTTTTATCTTCTTGGTACGGGGTTATGTAATAACCAACAACAGTTTGGAAGATGGAGTTTTTTGACTGTAGGTATCTTATACGGGGCCTATCATCAGTCACGTTTAGCTAAACGTGAAGTTAAAATCCGTGAAATTGAAACTGCCCAAAAGAAAATCCGTGATGAGAAATTAGCGGCTGAAAAGAAATTATCTGTTGAGGGTAATTGCTTTACAAGCAATCTTGCACAATTATTGATATATTATAACCTATCTTTTTTAATTTATTTTAGCTGAAATCAAGGCATTAGAAGCGCTAGCCAAATAGATTCGTGGATCCAACATTTAATTTTAGTTAAAATGATAAATAAACAAAAAAATATTTATATATTGTATTTTACTTTTTTGTTCCATCTGTGAATTTCGCCCTATTAATCGATGTTAAGATTATTCAATCGCTAGAAAAGTTCCACTCAACTAACCAAAAAAACCCATTCCGCAATAGACAACATATATACTAGTTTAGTTGTCTTAAGATCATTAGTGATAAGATTACTTACAAGCAATCGGACAGTATGATTTGTAATTTTAATTATTTTCGTTATGAAGTGGTTGGAGATTAGCAGCACAAGATACAAATTTCGAGATAAGCGAACACAATAAATTGGTTAGATTTGATTTCGGCAATATTGTATAAAATCCAGTCCACAAATCAAATAATGTTCAATCGTTTTTCATATATTCGATAATGAAGAATTTAACGTTATTTGTGTTACTGCTTAGTGCAGCAGTTGGTTGTTTAAGTGAAAAATTTGTCGACCGGTTCGATAATTATCGTGTGTACACCATAAACATTGAAACTGCCGAACAATTAGAAGTTTTACAAACAGTTGAGTCATCGTCGGATAGTTTTTCTTTCTGGGATTTCCCAACAGCAGTTGGAACTGAAATTTATCTTCAAGTGCCTCCCCATAAATTCAGTGAATTTGGCGAATTGCTCGATAAATTTGAAATTAAATCGAAGCTTTACATTGAAAATTTACAAGAGTAAATTAATTTTTTTTAGTGATTAAGAAATCGAGTACTAATTAAATAAATTTTTATTGATTATGTTTAGAAAAATTGATAATGAACAGCCGAAACAGTTGATCAATCCGAAAGCTGGTTCAATAAGCTTTGTACAATATAATACGTTGGCCCAAATTTATGCATGGTTGAACACACTCCCAGCCGCTTATCCAGGTGTAGTAACAAAAATCATTGGTGGTTCAACATTTGAAGGCAGAAGCATCGAAGGTGTAAAAATTTCATACAAAGCTGGTAACAATGGTATTTTCATCGAAGCTGGTATTCATGCACGAGAATGGATTTCACCCGCAACTACCACATGGATTTTAAACGCACTTCTTACATCAACCAACCCAGCTGTTCGTAATATAGCCGAAAATTATGATTGGTATATTTTCCCAGTAACAAATCCAGATGGATATGTTCACACACACGTATCAAACCGCATGTGGCGTAAAACTCGTACACTTCACAGTTTGTTGTGCACAGGTACCGACCCAAATCGTAACTGGGGTCATGGATGGGGTGAAGGTGGGTCTTCGACAAACGCATGTAGTGATACATTCCGTGGAGAAACCCCATTCTCAGACATTGAGACTCGTTCACTTTCCCAATACTACGCATCTCTACGAAACATCGGCATTTATCTTTCAATCCACAGTTTTACACAAGTGTTATTGGTGCCATACGGTAATACACGTGCATTACTCGACAACTATCAAAATGCTTTTGATATCGGCGTAAGAAGTACTAATGCATTGACCGCTCGTCATGGCACACAATATCGTGTCGGAACAATTGCAGGACTTATGGGGATCGCTAGTGGTGGAAGTATAGATTGGATCAAGGGAAATCAACGTACCAACTTAAGTTATTGTTTCGAGTTACGTGATCTTGGACAACATGGTTTTCTATTACCAGCAGATCAAATCATACCGACTGGAGAAGAAACCACTGATGGTATTATTGAAATGATTTCAGCCGCTCGCGAATATAGATATATATAAGTAAATAATTTAATTATTGATTTTTTTTTTAATGGCGTCACGACCGTTGATAATGCGTATCATTACATGATTAAATGTAAAAATAAATGTAACCATGAAAGTGTATTTTTAAATTATTTTTTATCGTTAATGTTTCGGTTAAAGTATACGCATCAGTTATCTATTGAGCGTATCCTACTTTAAGTCTCACTTTCACACAACAATCTTATCATGCCATAATGATATGAAAAATGTTATCAAGGACCATATTTGTGATTTGAAAAAATGTGCAAATAAATTTAGTACCCAAAATAACAGAACTCGGCAAAGAAGACCATCAACTAAAGATTAAAGTCTGGCGCCCATTAAAATATCAATTCGAATTAGTCCTACACGTGTTTCATCGTAAATATCTGTTATCAGGATGAAATATAATGTCATCGACGCTGATACTGATCCCAGCGCCATCTTAACGCAAATCATAAGCTTTCCTAATTCCTCGAGTGAACGTAGCTTGCCTGAAATTTAGGAATACCTGATGTTATAGTTCATGAGATGGTTCATAATACTATTTGGAAATAATCATTTTCAGTATTTGTCTTTAGCTTTAGATGCCATTAGTAATGACTAACCATTTTCACAATTAAGACGATTAAGTACTATAAGTATCTTGACCGTAACAACTTAGCTTAAAAGAATTTAGCCGATTAAGCTTAAACGCGGTTTCGGTATCTATGTAATTACAATTTAAGTTTTTTTTTTATTATTTAAGTTATTTTACTTGGCCGGCGCATTACTGCTTATATCACCATTTTTTCTCAGAAAGAGAGAGTGTGTGTCGTTGCTCTTGTCAAACCTCTACAAAAATTAGTCTTGTATGATGAACACAAAATCCAAGAGACCAAACGATAATATATCGATTGACAATAATAGTCATAGTGTGGTTAGCAGGTTGGGGGCATTTCCATGCCTTGTAAAAGACTTTTAAACGAGTATGTTATCTTTACAATTCCACCACAGCATCCTTAGCGTGTCGTAAGAGACGACGACTGAACAAAGATTGGGTCGCTGGGATCATATCCGCATCTTTTAAATACTGAATTGTTAAAATAATTAACAAAAAAAATATGAATATCGCACAAAATTTAACCCGACCCTCGCTTATGTTAAGGACAAACAGTTTAGGATCGGTACGTGGAACGAGTAATCGCTAAAAAAAACCAAGGGAGTTTAATGGCTCTACATCAGCCATGAAAGAGTATCGCTTGGAACTCGTTGCTCTCCAAGAAACTCGATGGCCAAAAAGTGGAGACTGCATATGTCCTAAGGGTATACGTTGCTTTACAGTGGATATGATCCTGGCAGTCTTGGTGTTGGTGTTCTTCTTGGGCTCAACGTAAAAAGGTTGTTTTGGATTTCAAAGCAGTTGCTAATTGTGTGTGTGTAAGCTACGTTTTCGTATGCGATTGCGCATGACCTCATTATGACTAAGTAGTACATTTTTTCCCAATAAAAATATCCACTTGGAAACATCGACACACCTTCGTAAGATGTCCCGAACTCAAACTGACCAAGACTTGCAATGATCATCAATTGGACAGGAAAATGAAATTTATGTTTCAACTATGAATGTCTGATAAACGAAAATGAGAAATTACAATATCAGAGCAGTAGCAGTATAGCATTATGGAAACCAGTCACTGTTCTGATGATGTGAAAGCTGTATAGGAGATATTGAAAACTTCGGCTGTCGATGCTCAGGCCACTCTAGGTATGGTAAAAATTAAACCGAAAAATTATTGGTTTGATGAGAATTGTCGTCTTGCTGTCGAGCAACAGAATATAGGCTATAAAGAAGCACGGACATTTTTTCCGTGGAAGAACATAGTGGTCCTTGCTAGGAGAGCCACTAAGCCAATTTATAAACTGAAAAAGCGTGAATGGTAGAAGGCTAAAATTTTAAGAGTACAACAACTCATCAATGATCACAGTTCTCATATTTTCTTTAAAGGAGTCCACGAACTGCACCATACCTTCAGACCTAGCCTAGGGCTATCGCCATTCGGGGCCAGGATGGAAACCTTCGTGTTAACATCGATGTATTGCTTGACACTTGGAAGGAGCATTTCTCTGATTAACTCAATGTTCAACACAAATATCTACAATGTTTGGTGTACATTACCTTCAAAACCATGTCTTTTCCAGATGTCAAATACTAAATATGAACAACTTGCAAATACCACCCCGATGTGCATAGAATCGAAGAAATATTCCTGCGCAGGATATACCTTGACCATGCAGAAACGAAAAAGAAACCGTTCTCATGGTGTTGATTATATTATTTTATTACAGGTTTGACCAATATGCAATGAATTCTAGGCAAAATGTAAGAGTTGTCATTTATGACAAGAACAACATCCGTGCATGATATATTGACATATGGCACATGTTTGCCATCAATGACGGCTCAAAATTGGGACTGGATCCATTTACAAAAACGATCATTACACATGAACACTGAGTTAGTTAGTAGTTAGTTAGTTTTAGGTGGCCACCCAACAAAAGGACGAGGCATAGACACGTATGGTCCGTAGCCTTACCACAGAAAGGATTTTTTCTCCGCAGTACCCTATACTGTAACCAATTTGAGCTTCTCAGAAAGCAGTAGATAATCTAACGCTCAATTTACTGATTTTACGAGCTTCTTCTTTAAGGAGCAATTTACAAGTAGCAAGTAGTATTTCAATGCCCACCTTGCACGGTAAGATGAAGCGAGTGATACCTTGTCGCGCGAGTTAATCGGCTTTAATATTCTCCGTAATATTGAAATGCCCTGGCTCCCATATAAGATGGATATTTAACTGTTCAGCCAACTCGTAAAGAGATGAGCCATCAATTTTCGAGCCATCTGTAAAAAAGTTAATAAAGCCTGACTTTGAATCTGGTACATTTATCCGCAGTCCTCTCTGAAAGGAATATCAGTTATAAATTTAACTTCGAGGTATGATGTCGAGATGGTGTAGTCGATAGATTTGGTGATTTCTTTGTTTGTTAGAATAGATGAGTGTCCTATAATGTTACAGGACCACAGAGAAATTGATTTAATTCTTATGGCTGTACTAGCAGGCACTTGCTTAGCCAGGATATCCAGAGGGATGAGATAAAAGAGAATCTCCAGTGCTTGAGTAAGGAGTGCTTCTAAGTGCACCACTAATACACAAGGTAGCAGTTTTGGCACTTTCATCAGCAACTTTTGCTTCGCCACTGTATTTAAGGCGGGCAACCAAACTGTAACTCCATACATTAGAACTGGTCTAACTACAGAGGTATAAAGCCAATACACAATGTGAAGCTTAAGCCCCCACCCTTTTCCAATGGCATTTGTACAGGAGTAGAGTGCTTTCGTAGCATTTTTTACTTTTTCCAGAATATTTGGCTTCCAGCTTAGTTTCTTATCCAAAATGAGACCCAAGAATTTCACTTTGCCTGCGATGTTCAAAACAACTCCATTGAGAGTTGGAGGGTCAAAGCGAGGAAGTTTGTACTTCCTGTGAAAAAGAACCAACTTAGTCTTCAGTGGGTTAACACTAAGACCACAAACATTGGTTCATTGAGTTAGAATGCCAAAAGCATTCTGCATAAAAACTTAGTTCAGATCGATTTTTGTTGATAATGATGAGTACTTTCTAGTAGCACAAGCGAATTAAACTTTAATCAAAGGCACAAAACCATAAAAATATTTTTAGTAAAACCACTTTCATGGGAAGTCTTGTAAATGCACCACTTTTAAAATATAGATCATCAAAATGCAAAATCATTACTTTATCAAGGAGGATTTCATACGAACGATAGATAGTCTTTTTATGAATTACCAATTACACTTGCAATCACGAAATAGGCCAGCAATCCGCTGTTCATTTGACTGTCCTTAAAAGTATATTTTAGAGCTTATAATTTACCTATTTTTAATTCACGAGTACATGCACAGTCTGGAAAATTTCAGTTTACGAGGTAAAATCGATAAAGTTAAATCTAATTTAGCGTTCATTTTAATTTTTCCAGCACAAAGTTCATTGACCCTATTTTTCCGTCTTATTTTCCACTTATAGACATTAAATGTAGGAAACATATTTTTGGAAATTAATTCTATTAATAGCCAAGCAGCTCATATTGAACACACAATAAAACATTCTATATTTGGTAAAATTATATTACAATACTACTAGTGTGTAGAATTCAAATTAAGTGTAGTTCGTGCAGATCTTAGACGAAATCATATTTTGATTAAAATTTGTTAATGTCATAAGCTAATTGATTACTACCAAACATATATGGCTACATTACCACCGTCACCAGATATTCTCTTGGCTAACGAGTAACCCAACTATGTGTAGTAAAACTTATGAATGTAACGTTTAAATATTTTTGCTGTTATTAAAGGCATTTCATATACACTGTAAGATAATAACATATTATACACGAACTCCTCACCTAAATTTGCGTTTAATATATGGGCTAGGCCATTTTTAATTAAAATCTACGTAGAACTAATTAACATTTATATGAAAATAAATATTTTTTAGTTATATTATGTAATATATTCGAAATATATTATGACAAGTTGTATGAGTCATATATTTTGTATTATAACTATAATCGTTATATTAAGCAGTGTTGATACACCGAGATTTATATAAACCGACAAAATAGTTTTAAGACCATAATTAGACAAGTTGTTTATGTCATGTATGTTGACAATTTTTGGCCTTGACTCGGGGTGATAGCTAAAAGTTCAATGATTCGTTTGTACTATAATTAATTAACATAATGTTAGATTATGACGGTTGTCTGAAGGTTATCAGAAGTGCGCTGCCACTTATCATATTCTGCTTATCTTATTCTATAAGACTAGAACACTTATAAATTAATTAATGAACATTTTAATGCACCTTATTGAAATTATTGGAATCAAATGATCAAACTCCAATGACATATCGTTTCCCAGATAGAACAGCCTTGACATGTATTCGAGCATTATATTTAGTAAGCAGACTAAAGGCACACTAAAGTTTTTTATAATAATTACAAACGTTTAATTTTATTGCTAACATGACTCAAAACACTGCTCATTCTCAAAATAATCACAACCGTAAATCGTGACCATTGCGATTATGTTTACTATAATTGCTATTGTATGGATAACGCCTCCTGTCGTCGAGGGGCACTCTCGACAGGTACACGTACCTTAAAAACCCGATCGAGCGAACAACGCTGTTGGACAGAACAAAATAGGAAGCTATGTTGGATAAAACAGCGATGGGTAACCAACTCCCAACAGTTTCAACGATTCATTAACGAGATCGTCAAAGATCTCATATTTGTATATGCCTACATTGACAACATACTTGTAGCCTCAACTTCGGAGGAACATGTGTCAGAAATTTTCTAAATACGACGTGAGCATCAACAGTTTGAAATGCGTTTTCGAAAATAGCTCCCTGGACTTCCTAAGTAAATAAATTACCCCAAATGGTATTCTGCCATCCACTGAACGAAATAACGCCATTCAGGAGTATCCAGCTCTACAATCAATCAGACATGTACAGCAATTTGATAAATTACTACCATGGGTTTATGTCTAGTAAAACGGAAACATTAGCCCATATCCACACTTGTTTGGTTATTTTAATAAAGAAGCACAAAACGCCAAAAAACTTCTTCTAACCAGATTAATGTCAACAGGCATTCAAACCGCTAAAAACCACTTTAGCACACATTGCTCTATTGAGACATCCAATACATGACACTAAACTTAGTGTCACAACCGACTCCTCGTGCACTGCTGTAGGTGCTGTGTTACAATAATTGAATAATAGGGATTATGAGCCGCTTGGATTATTTTCGAAGAAACTTGCAGAAGCTGAAAAAATTATTCTGCTTTCGATATAGCGCATCCCGCGACAAACTGATCACTTGGATTTTGTGTCCCAGTTCATGACCGACATATAACATATACAAAGCAAGGAAATCGACTGATCAACTGAATAAGATTCAAGATTCGGATTTTTTTTTTGATTGGTAACAAACAAAAAAGGGATGGATCATCGACTCAGGCGCAACGAAACATGTTGTCCGCAGCAATAAAGTTTTTTTACTGAAATTGATGAATCATATAAAAGTTTAGTCGAGCTGGCAAATGTTATATATGAAGCAGGCAGGCGAATTTGGCAATGATAGTTCGAAGGTCTGCTTGCTTAAGAACCATAAATGCTTATGGTCTGAAATAGGCTGCCAGATCTTGGAATTCCGAACTTCAGCTATAAGGTTCCATGTTTGTATTCGAAGAAAGTTGATAGTGAATTTTGCTATGTAATTGTCTACATGACTGACTTAATGGTTCGACATAGAAGCAAATATCTGTTTTCAGCAAATTGTGTTAAAATTATACAAACATACAGTGACGAATGGTATTCTCACGCAACAATATGAAAAATATCAAGAAATATCGATCGCTGATTGGACGGTTGTTGTATTTGTCAGTGAATTCAAGACCTGTTATATCGGCCAGTGTTAGTATTTTGGCTCAAAAGGTCTCACGACCGAGAATAGAAGATTGGAATCAACTCAAGCGTGTTGTGAAATATTTGAACACAACACGTCAACTTAGGCTTAAGAAGAGCAACATCAAATCAAGCGAATTAACTGATAAATGGGAAATGGCC